>CM038680.1:294133449-294785995 GCA_021605205.1 Aegilops longissima
TTTGTTAGCCGTGTGCGGCGCCCCCTCCATAGTTTACGTCTCCAGTCATATTCACGTAGTGCTTAGGCGAAGCCCTGCGTGGATCGCTTCACCATCACCGTCACCACGCCATCGTGTTGACGAAACTCTCCCTCGACACTTTGCTGGATCAAGAGTTCGAGGAACGTCATCGAGCTGAACGTGTGCAGAACTCGGAGGTGTCGTACGTTCGGTGCTTGATCGGTTGAATCGAGAAGACGTTCGACTACATCAACCGTGTTAAGCTAACGCTTCCGCTTTCAGCCTACGAGGGTACGTGGACACACTCCCCCCTCTCGTTGCTATGCATCTCCTAGATAGATCTTGCGTGAGCATAGGATTTTTTTAAATTGCATGATACATTCCCCAATAGTTGTTCCTCCAGTGCCTGCTGGAACGCCAACAAAGGCACTGGGGCAGGCTGCACCTCTGCCATCGCGGTGTTGAACTGGGCCTGCGCTTGCTCCATGGTGAAGCCGGCGTGCACAGGAGGCGCTAGAGCTGGGGCGGAATCGTTGGAGTCTGTCTCCTTGTGGTGACGTCCTCGTCGTCGGACACCTCGGGCAAGCTGGCCGGCAAGCCGACCTCGATCCACCTGGCACGGTGGCTATGCCAGGCGGTGGGAAGGGCGGCCATCGCGTGCTTCTTCTCCGGCGACAGACTGTCCCACAGTGCTTTCCCGCTGGCGGTCATGGCGGATGCAGTGCAAGGGAGGAGGATGTGGAGGGGTTGGTGTTGTGGTGTGGAGTTAGTCGGGTGTAGCCGCCTTTTTATAGAGGATTCCGATGAGGCCAGGCGTCCGGGTGCGCCAATGCGCGATGTCGGAGCGGGTTTCTTGGCCGGCGAGCCTGCTTAGACGGCAGATGGATGGACCACGGGATTAAACGGGCACGGTAGATATCCGTCCCGTCTCGCCCAGTCACGCGTCTCTGGCATTGAACAGACGCGGACACCGAAGACGCCTCACAAGCGGCGCCCTCGGTCGGCGTGCCGCTTTAATGGCGGAGGCAATGAGAGGCCGCGTCCGCTCTGAGCCTTCTTCAATGTTGAGCGGCACGCTCTACAGCAGCATGAATGCGGGCCGCTGCCGCCGGGCGAGAGCGCGTGCGGCAGGGGGAGGGGTTTTTGGTGGGCCAGGGTGGTCAAAAAATGGGCTTGGGATCGGTTCGGACTCCCGCAAACCTCCACTACTTTTGTCTTTGTTTTGCTGGAGAAATCGCGTCCGGACCGTCCCGCGGACCGATACAGAATCGCGTTGGATGGATTCCGCAGTCCGGAAAATGCGGTCTGGACACTTGCGGGAGGTTTATGGATCCGCCTTGGAGATGCCCTTAGATACCATGTTTTGTGGTTATTAAAAGTGCACAAGATGCACACATGTTATTAAACTAGAGGATACTCCGCACATTGCCGTGGGAATTGGTTGATAAATTTTTGGATTGATAACATGAAAATGAAAATTAAAAATACATGCAAACCAATCCTGTGGTTGGATGGTTAGGAGGACAATGGCATCCCGGCCCATAAGAGTTCAAGTCCTAGACTTGACACTGGTGCTTGCATTTTTTTGAATTTATTCCAGGTCTTCTGGCGATATACGTTCAGTGTGGGAGGACACATTCTTGTCGACATTATAAAACTTGCCATGTTTTGCGGGTTTAAACCCGTTTCAGTAGTACCTGAACCCAAAACCTTTCAAAATACGTAGCTTATTCACGGATCCACCAATTTCTACCCATCCACTGACCCAACCTCGACTACCCACACATGGCAGCACACCAGATAAACCTAAACCTAGCTTTTTCTTCCGCCGCAGCCCGGGGATGAGTGTTGTTGTTTTTCTTTGAAAGTTGTTGTTTTCGCTGGCTGATCGCGGGGACGGGTTCCCCGCGGATTCAAAAAACCCGAGGGTTTAGGGACGGGCAAAAAACTAACCCTGTGCACGGGGATGGACATGCAATTTTCTCGCGGGGATAGGTTTGGACAAGCAAAACCCGGCTGGTTTCGTCCCTGCTGCCATCTTGGATCCAGACTACTCTAAAATTCATGCGAAAATATCCAAGGGTAGAAAAAACATTAGTTTTGAGATGCTAAGAGCAACTCCAATGCACCGACCCAAATGGACGGCGATTTTATTAGCATTTTGTCCATTTGGGTAGGCCATCCACTCGACGTCCACCCGTTTTCTTTTTGGGTTGATCGCCCACTCAGCGTTTGCCCTGTTTTCTTTTTGGGTAGACAGTGCCCCCAATGCAAGCGACCTATTTCATGTACGCGTACAAATTTTAAGAGGCCCGCGACAATAGATCATGCCAACGGCCATGCCGCCGTCCAAAGTTCATGCGGGCACCATGCCAGCGACCGGCATACAATACCAGCCTCCAAAAAGGCCATCACACAGTTCTTGCTGGCGCACTTGCTATCGGTCGGCACACATGCCAACACACAAAAAAGGGGCAGGAGTTAGACCACGCCATCTCGGTCGTGGTCATGCCAGCACACTTGTCAGCATACAAAAAGGGATGGCGCATGCCGCCATAGATCACTCATGGTCGAACTTGAGCATGTCGGCCTGCATCTTCTCGAACAACTGCCTCTTCCACGGCGACACGGTGTTGAGTGGTACGTCTCCAACGTATCTATAATTTTTGATTGTTCCATGCTATTATATTATCTGTTTTGGATGTTTAATGGATTTTAATATGCTCTTTTATATTATTTTTGGGACTAATCCATTAACCGGAGGCCCAGTGCCAGTTTCTATTTTTTGCCTATTCTAGAGTTTCGCAGAAAAGGAATACCAAACGGAGTCCAAACGGAATGAAACCTTTGCGATGAATTTTCTTGGACCGGAAGCAATCCAGAAGGCTTGGAGTTGAAGTCTACAACTCCACGAGGCAGCCACGAGGCAAGTGGGCGCGCCCCCCACCCTCGTGGCCACCTCGTAGCTCCATCGACGTACTTCTTTCGCCTATATATACTCTTATACCCTAGAAACATCAGGGGGAGCCACGAAACCACTATTCCACCGCCGCAACCTTCTGTACCCGTGAGATCCCATCTTGGGGCCTTTTTCGACGATCTGCCGGAGGGGGAATCGATCACGGAGGGCTTCTACATCAACACCATAGCCTCTCTGATGAAGCGTGAGTAGTTTACCACAGACCTTCGGGTCCATATTTATTAGCTAGATGGCTTCTTCTCTCTCTCTGATTCTTAATACAAAGTTCTCCTCGATGTTCTTGGAGATCTATTCGATGTAATACTCTTTTGTAGTGTGTTTGTCGAGATCCGATGAATTGTGAATTTATGAACAAGATTATCTATGAATATTATTTGGTTCTTCTCTGAATTCTTATATGCATGATTTGATATCTTTGCAAGTCTCTTCGGATTATCAGTTTAGTTTGGCCTACTAGATTGATCTTTCTTGCAATGGGAGAAGTGCTTAGCTTGGGTTCAATCCTGCGGTGTCCTTTCCCAGTGACAGTAGGGGCAGCAAGGCACATATTGTATTGTTTCCATCGAGGTTAAAAGATGGGATTTATATCATATTGCTTGAATTTATCCCTCTACATCATGTCATCTTGCTTAATGCGTTACTCTGTTCTTATGAACTTAATACTCTAGATGCATGCTGGATAGCGGTCGATGTGTGGAGTAATAGTAGTAGATGCAGAATCGTTTCGGTCTATTTGACACGAACGTGATGCCTATATTCATGATCATTGCCTTAGATATCTTCATAATTATGCGCTTTTCTATCAATTGCTCGACAGTAATTTGCTCACCCACCGTAATACATGCTATCTTGAGAGAAGCCACTAGTGAAACCTATGGCCCCCGATTCTCTTTCTTATTATATTGCATCTCTTTTATTTACATCGCATCTCGTTTACTATTTTGCAATCTTTACTTTCCAATCTATACTACAAAAATACCAAAAATATTTATTTTACTATCTCTATTAGATCTCACTTTTGCGAGTGATCGTGAAGGGATTTACAACCCCTTAATCGCGTTGGTTGCAAGGTTCTTGATTGTTTGTGCAGGTACTAGGTGACTTGTGCGTTGTCTCCTACTGGATTGATACCTTGGTTCTCAAAACTAAGGGAAATACTTACGCTACTTTGCTGCATCACCCTTTCCTCTTCAAGGGAAAACCAATGCATGCGCAAGAGGTAGCAAGAAGGATTTCTGGCGCCGTTGCCGGGGAGATATACGCCAAGTCAAGACATACCAAGTACCCATCATAAACTCTTCTCCCTCGCATTACATTATTTGCCATTCGCCTCTCGTTTTCCTCTCCCCCACTTCTAAAATGATTTTTGAAAACCTTTGCCTTTTCTTTGCCCCTCTTCCGTTCGCCTCTTTCCGCTTTCCTCTTATGTGTTCATTCTTAGTGCGGTTTGTTGCCATCATGTCTGAAACTGGGGAGGTTATTGTTGAAAAAGATAGTAGTAACGATGGGTGAAACTTTGATGCTTCTGATAATCCTCATGAAAAACCTACTATTTTACACACTAAAAAGTTTCGGATTGGTAGTGGTAATATGATTGGAAAAGGAGTTATTCAAGATTTCTTTACTTGTGTCAGTGCTTTGCCCACTATTGGCGGGTCTATTCTTCATAGAACTAGTAGTCTTGCAGATGCTATATCTTTGCTCGTAGTTGAACTTGAAAGACAATTTATCCACATGCATCCTTGCTTACAAAGGATTTTTCTAGAATTTTCCAATATTGGGCATTCTTCTGTTAAACGAGCAGCTACCATCTTTTTAGCACATGAGTTCAGATTTATAATAAAAGAGGCCAACGGAATTTTTGCGCATTATAGGGTGGATGTTGGCCGTCCTCCCATAGAAGCAATCCTTTTTAATCAAGAAGACATAATGCATTTTATGATCTTTAGATCATGCTGCTTATAATGAAAACCTTAGAAAAAAGGTTCCTACCGATGTTCTTGTTGACAGGATTTCTGAACTTAATGATAATTTTGCTATTCAGAACAATGGGTTAGGGTTTTCTCTTGAACAAAGGCTCATGACTTTTTTCCAAAAGAATGCTTATAATGATGAATTGGTTGTGCAATATGAGGGCCAAAGGAGGAACCAATACCTCCCGTGCTTGATCTTGGGGACTTTTGTCCCATTAAATTTACCCCTTTTGATTACTTTTGACTGGCATAAAGAAAACTTGTTGCTGAACGTAGGGATTATGAGATGAGTTTTTGTGATTTGCCTTATCATTATTATGACAATACCTAGATCTATTCTTGCTTTTATGCCTAGCTAGGGGCGTTAAACGATAGCGCTTATTGGGAGGCAACCCAATTTTATTTTTGTTCTTTGCTTTTTGCTACTGTTTAATAATAAATAATTCATCATGCTACTGTTATGATTGTGTTTTTTGTGTTTTATTTAGTGTTTGTGCCAAGTAAAGCCTTTAGGATCTTCTTGGATGATAGTTGTTTGATCTTGCTGAAAAAGACAGAAACTTTGTGCTCACGCAAATATTTTTCATAAATCACAGAAAATAGCTTTTTCCCTGATTCTTTTTGCAGAAGATTAATATATAAATTTCCCTGGTCATCCTAATTTGGTAGAATTTTTGGAGTTCCATAAGTATTCGAACAAGTCAGATTGCTACAGATTGTTCTGTTTTTGACATATTCTGTTTTTCATGTGTTGTTTGCTTATTTTGATGAATCTATGAGTAGTATCGGGGGGTATGAACCATAGAGAAGTTGGAATACAGTAGGTTTAACACCAATATAAATAAAGAATGAGTTCATTACAATACCTTAAAGTGGTGATTTATTTTCTTATACTAACGGAGCTCGTGAGTTTTCTGTTGAGTTTTGTGTTGTGAAGTTTTCAAGTCTTTGGGTAAAGATTTGATGGATTTTGGAATAAGGAGTGGAAAGAGCCTAAGCTTGGGGATGCCCAAGGCACTCAAAGGTAAAATTCAAGGACAACCAAAATCCTAAGCTTGGGGATGCCCCGGAAGGCATCCCCTCTTTCATCTTCGTCTATCGGTAACTTTACTTGAGGCTATATTTTTATTCACCACATGATATATGTTTTGCTTGGACCGTCTTGTATGATTTTAGTATTTGATTTTTAGTTTACCACAATCATCCTTGCTTACACACCTTTTGGGAGAGACACGCATGAATCAGAATTTATTAGAATACTCTATGTGCTTCACTTATATCTTTTGAGCTATATAATTTTGCTCTAGTGCTTCACTTATATTTTTTTAGAGCACGGTGATGGTTTTATTTTATAGAAATTATTGATATCTCATGCTTCACTTATATTATTTTGAGAGTCTTTTAGAACAGCATGGTAATTTTCCTTGGCTATAAAACTAGACCTAATATGATGGACATCCAAGATGGGTATAATAAAAACTTTCATATAAAGTGCGTTGAATACTATGAGAAGTTTGGTGCTTGATGATTGTTTTGAGACAGGAGGATGGTGATATTAGAGACATGCTAGTAGAATAATTGTGAATTTAAGAAATACTTATGTTGAGGCTTGCAAATCCCGTAGCATGCACGTATGGTAACCATTATGTAACAACTTTGAAGCATGATGTGTTTGTTTGATTGTATTCCTTATGAGTGGCGGTCGGGGATGAGCGATGGTCTTTTCCTACTAATCTATCCCCCTAGAGCATGCGCGTAGTGCTTGATTTTGATGACTTGTAGACTTTTGCAATAAGTATGTGAGTTCTTTATGACTAATGTTGAGTCCATGGATTATACGCACTCTCACCCTTCCACCGTTGCTAGCCTCTCTAGTACCGCGCAATTTTCGCCGGTACCATAAACCCACCATTTACCTTTCTCAAAACAGCCACCATACCTACCTATTATGGCATTTCCATAGCCATTCCGAGATATATTGCCATGCAACTTTCCACCGTTCCGTCTATTATGACACGCTCCATCAATGTCATATTGCCTTGCATGATCATGTAGTTGACATCGTATTTGTGGCAAAGCCACCATTGATAATTTTTTCATACATGTCACTCTTGATTCATTGCATATCCTGGTACACCGCCGGAGGCACGCATATAGAGTCATATTTTGTTCTAAGTATCGAGTTTTAATCCTTGAGTTATAAATAAATAGAAGTGTGATGATCATCATTATTAGAGCATTGTCCTGTGTGAGGAAATAAAAAAGAGAGGCCAAAGAAGCCAATGAAAAAAGGAGGCCAAAGAAGCCAAACAAAAAAAAGAGAGAAGGGACAAAGCTACTATCCTTTTTCCATACTTGTGCTTCAAAGTAGCACCATGATCTTCATGATAGAGAGACTCTTATTTTGTCACTTTCATATACTAGTGGGAATTTTCGTTATAGAACTTGGCTTGTATATTCCAATAATGGGCTTCCTCAAAATGCCCTAGGTCTTCGTGAGCAAGCAAGTTGGATGCACACCCACTTAGTTTCTTTTGTTGAGATTTCATACATTTATAGCTCTAGTGCATCCGTTGCATGGCAATCCCTACTCACTCACATTGACATCTATTGATGGGCATCTCCATAGCCCATTAATACGCCTAGTTGATGTGAGACCATCTTCCTCCTTTTTTGTCTTCTCCACAACCACCACTCTATTCCACCTATAGTGCTATGTCCATGGCTCACGCTCATGTATTGTGTGAAAGTTGAAAAAGTTTGAGAATACTAAAGTATGAAACAATTGCTTGGCTTGTCATCGGGGTTGTGCATGATTTGAATATTTTATGTGACGAAGATGGAGCATAGCCAAACTATATGATTTTGTAGGGATGAACTTTCTTTGGCCATGTTATTTTGACAAGACATGATTACTTTGTTAGTATGCTTGAAGTATTATTATTTTTATGTCAATATTAAACTTTTGTCTTGAATCTTTCGGATCTGAACATTCATGCCACAATAAAGAAAATTACATTGATAATTATGTTAGGTAGCATTCCACATCAAAAATTCTGTTTTTATCATTTACCTACTCGAGGACGAGCAAGAATTAAGCTTGGGGATGCTTGATACGTCTCCAACGTATCTATAATTTTTTATTGTTCCATGCTATTATATTACCTGTTTTGGATGTTTAATGGGCTTTAATATGCTCTTTTATATTATTTTTGGGACTAACCTATTAACCGGAGGCCCAAAGCGTTGCTTTCGCTTTTTTTTTGCCTATTTTAGAATTTCGCAAAAAAGGAATACCAAACGGAGTCCAAACGGAATGAAACCTTCGCGATGATCGTTCTTGGACCGAAAGCAATCCAGAAGACTTGGAGTTGAAGTCTGAAACTCCACGAGGTGGCCACGAGGCAGGAGGGCGCGCCCCCACCCTCGTGGGCCCCTCTTAGCTCCACCTGTTGGGTAACGTAGTAATTTCAAAAAAATTCCTACGCACACGCAAGATCATGGTGATGCATAGCAACGAGAGGGGAGAGTGTTGTCCACGTACCCTCGTAGACCGAAAGCAGAAGCGTTAGCACAATGCGATTGATGTAGTCGTACGTCTTCACGATCCGGTCGATCAAGTACCGAACGCACGGCACCTCCGAGTTCAGCACACGTTCAGCCCCATGACGTCCCTTGAACTCCGATCCAGCCGAATGTTGAGGGAGAGTTTTGTCAGCACGACGGCGTGGTGACGATGATGATGTTCTACCAACGCAGGGCTTCGCCTAAGCACCGCTACAGTATTATCGAGGTGGACTATGGTGGAGGGGGGCACCGCACACGGCTAAAAGATCAAACGATCAATTGTTGTGTCTATGGGGTGCCCCTGCCCCCGTATATAAAGGAGCAAGGGAGGGTGCGGCCGGCTGATAACCCACAAGTGTAGGGGATCGCAACAACTTTCGAGGGTAGAGTATTCAACCCAAATTTATTGATTCGACACAAGGGGAGCCAAAGAATATTCTCAAGTATTAGTAGCTGAGTTGTCAATTCAACCACACCTGGATAACTTAATATCTGCAGCAAAGTATTTAGTAGCAAAGTAATATGATAGTGGTGGTAACGGTAACCAAAGAGTAATGAAAGCAAAGTAATATTTCTGGTGTTTTGTAGTGATTGTAACAATAGCAACGGGAAAGTAAATAAGCGTAAACCAGTATATGGAAAGCTCCTAGGCATTGGACCGGTGATGGATAATTATGCCGGATGCGGTTCATCATGTAACAGTCATAACATAGGGTGACATAGAACTAGCTCAAATTCATCAATGTAATGTAGGCATGTATTCCGAATATAGTCATACGTGCTTATGGAAAAGAACTTGCATGACATCTTTTGTCCTACCCTCCCGTGGCAGCGGGGTCCTAATGGAAACTAAGGGATATTAAGGCCTCCTTTTATTAGAGAACCGGAACAAAGCATTAGCACATAGTGAATACATGAACTCCTCAAACTAAGGTCATCACCGGGAGTGGTCCCGATTATTGTCACTTTGGGGTTGTCGGATCATAACACATAGTAGGTGACTATAGACTTGCAAGATAGGATCAAGAACACACATATATTCATGAAAACATAATAGGTTCATATCTGAAATCATGGCACTCGGGCCCTAGTGACAAGCATTAAGCATAGCAAAGTCATAACAACATCAATCTCAGAACATAGTGGATACTAGGGATCAAACCCTAACAAAACTAACTCGATTACATGATAGATCTCATCCAACCCATCACCGTCCAGCAAGCCTACGATGGAATTACTCACGCACGACGGTGAGCATCATGAAATTAGTGATGGAGGATGGTTGATGATGACGACGACAACGAACCCCCCTCTCCGGAGCCCCGAACGGACTCCAGATCAGCCCTCCCTAGAGGTTTTAGGGCTTGGTGGCGGCTCCGTATCGTAAAACGTGATGATTTCTTCTCCTTGATTTTTTTCTCCCCAAAAGCAAATATATAGAGTTGGAGTTGGCGTCGGAGGAGCTCCAGGGGGCCCACGAGGTAGGGGGCGCGCCCTAGGGGCGCCCCCACCTCGTGAGATGTGGTGTGGGCCCCCTGGTCTTCATCTTTGGCAAGGATGTTTTATTATTTTTAACTAGATGTTCCGTGGAGTTTCAGGTCATTCTGAGAACTTTTGTTTTCTGCACATAAAATAACATCATGGCAATTCTGCTGAAAACAACGTCAGTCCGGGTTAGTTCCATTCAAATCATGCAAGTTAGAGTCCAAAACAAGGGCAATATTGTTTAGAAAAGTAGATACGACGGAGACGTATCAACTCCCCCAAGCTTAAACCTTTGCTTTTCCTCAAGCAATTCAGTTGACAAACTGAACGTGATAAAGAAAAACTTTTACAAACTCTGTTTGTTCTTGTTGTTGTAAATATGTAAAGCCAACATTCAAGTTTTCAACAAAGATTATAACTAACCAAATTTGCAATAATTCTCAAGTCTCATGATTACTCATATCAATAGCATAATCAGCTAGCGAGCGATAATAATAAATCTCAGATGACAACACTTTCTCAAAACAATCATAATATGATATAACAAGATGGTATCTCGCTAGCCCTTTCTGAGACCGCAAAACATAAATGCAGAGCACCTTTAAAGATCAAGGACTGACTAGACATTGTAATTCATGGTAAAGAGATCCATCATAGTCATACCCAAAGATAAATTAACAAGAATGAATGCAAATGACAGTTGTGCTCTCCAGCTAGTGCTTTTAATAAGAGGGTGATGACTCAACATAAAAGTAAATAGATAGGCCCTTCACAGAGGGAAGCAGGGATTTGTAGAGGTGCTAGAGCTCAGTTTTGAAATAGAGATAAATAATATTTTGAGCGGCATACTTTCATTGTCAATATAACAACTAAGAGATGTCGATATCTTCCATGTTACACACATTATAGGCGGTTCCCAAACAGAATGGTAAAGTTTATACTCCCCCTCCACCAACAAGCATCAATCCATGGCTTGCTCGAAACAACGAGTGCCTCCAACTAACAAGAGTCCCAGGGGGAGTCTTGTTTGCAATTAATTTGATTTAGTTTGCATAAAGCATGGGACTGGGCATCCCGGTGACCAACCATTTTCTCGTGAGTGAGGAGCGAGTCCACTCCTCTTGAGAATAACCCACCTAACATGGAAGATAAGGGCAGCCCTAGTTGATACATGAGCTATTCGAGCATACAAAACAGAATGTTTATTTGAAGGTTTAGAGTTTAGCACATACAAATTTAATTGGAACGGCAGGTAGATACCGCATATAGGAAGGTATGGTGGACTCATATGGAATAACTTTGGGGTTTAAGGGATTGGATCCACAAGCAGTATTCTCGCTTAGTACAAGTGAAGGCTAGCAAAAGACTGGGAAGCGACCAACTAGAGAGCGACAACAGCCATGAACATGCATTAAAATTAATAAACATTGGATGCAATCATGAGTAGGATATAATCCACCATGAACATAAATATCGTGAAGGCTATGTTGATTTGTTTCAACTACATGTGTGAACATGTGCCAAGTCAAGTCACTTGAATCATTCAAAGGAGGATACCATCCCATCATACCACATCACAACCATTTTAATAGCATGTTGGCACGCAAGGTAAACCATAATAACTCATAGCTAATCAAGCATGGCACAAGTAACTATGATCTCTAATTGTTATTGCAAACATGTTTATTCATAATAGGCTGAATCAGGAACGATGAACTCATCATATTTACAAAAACAAGAGAGGTCGAGTTCATACCAGCTTTTCTCATCTCACCACCCATCATATATCATCATAATTGCCTTTCACTTGCACGACCGAACGATGTGAATAATAATAAGAGTGCACGTGCATTGGACTAAGCTGGAATCTGCGAGCATTCAATAAACAGGAGAAGACAAGGCAATATGGGCTCTTGGTTAAATCAACAATAATGCATATAAGAGCCATTTCAACAATTTAATCATGGTCTTCTCCTATCGGCTCCCAAAGAAAAAAAAAGAAAAAAAAAACTATTTACACGGGAAAGCTCCCAACAAGCAAAAGAAGAACGGGAAATATTTTTGGGTTTTCTTTTTAATTATTACTACTACAGCAAGAAAAGTAAATTACTAGTAATTTTTTTTTGGTTTTTCTTAAGGTTTATTAAACACACAAGAAGAAAGCAGGAAAAAGAAAATAAACTAGCATGGATATTACAGTGAAAGAGTATGAGCACTGACATCTAGCAATGAGTGTGTGAACATAAATGTAATGTCGGTGAGAAATACGTACTCCCCCAAGCTTAGGTGATGCGGAGCATCCCACATTCATTCCCATGTACACTCCGGCTACTCTCCAAACCCCAAGTGGACATATGACGAGACCTCGAACAAACGCCATTGGACACAAGGTGACCTCACTTCTCTTCGAACCGTCACTTTCCTCATGTGAGACATGGCTACTACCTCATGCATGGATCTTGCATACACTCAGGTACAACCGAGACGACCATGGAGGATCCAAGGACCAAGGCTAGGCATGGAAGAGGAGAAGGAAGAAGAAGCAGGGACTTTCGGCCCCCGGACCTTCCTGCCTGCTCGGAACCTCCGCCCCCCGGAGTCCAGACCAGCCCCGAGCGCGCCAACTCTCTGGATAGCCCGGAACCCGGCCGGAACCTGCCCGGAACTTCTGGAGCCCGGAACTTCCGGCCATGCCCGAAACTTCCGGCCTGCCTACGTGCAAAGACTCGGGCCGAAGCCCATGTAACCATTTCCCACTTACCCCTTCGTGTCTTAGACTATAAATAGACCACCCCTCCTCCTAGTTAGGGTTAGCAATGGTTTAGCTCATATTTTGTGTGAGAGCCTTGCTCATCCACTTGGTTACTTCTCCTCGGAGCTCACGACCTCTTCGGAGAAGATCCCCAAGCGGATTCAAGACCCCTTCAAGGGAAGACAATCAAGACCTCCTCACGGATAAGAATCGGTTACCTCTTGTATCGTCCTTTGTTGATCGTGGATTGTGTATCTCTTTTTGTGTTCATCGATCTAGCGCATGTGTAATCAAATCTTGTTGGTTTGAGTGGTTCTTTTGTGTTTTCCCCCGTGATTTCCCTCGTGCTCTTCCGCTCGTTCTTCATGTTCCTCGTAGGGATCCTCTCCAAACGTGAAAGATCGGCCCCTAGGGTTCCACCCTACATCATCTTGGTATCATGAGCCACGTTGATCACGTTTTTGGAGCCCCTACCCTTTGTTTTCTAGCTTGATTTTGTTGATTTCGTCCTAAATTCGAAAATCCCCATAAAAAATAGCCCCCAAATTTTTTTTGTGATTTGTTGGTTTTGATGATGTTTTGTTGATTTTGATCCATGGATTCGTTGTGTTTCAAGTGGATCTAGCATTCCCCTTCTTTTCCCCCATTTCCATCCACGAAATCGTCTCAATTTTGCCCCGGGAAATCGAGTTTTTCCGCCCCCGTTCTCAGATTTGGAATTTAGGGTTCGTCCCGGAGGAAATTCCACGACCCCCGGAACTTCCGTCCACCGGAACTTCCGTCCTTACCCCGGAACTTCCGGGCTAAGCAGAAAGTTTACCCCAAAAATCCCCATACTCCCGCACTTTTTCCGCGACCCCCGGAACTTCCGGCCACCCCTCGGAACTTCCGGAGCCCGGAACTTCCGGCCCTAACCCCGGAACTTCCGGCCTAACCCGAAACATTGCACAGAATTTCAGCATCAGCCTTCTTCACCGTTTTCATCATAACTTTTCACTCCGAACTCCGATTTGAGTGTTCTTTGGCTCATTTTGAAGCTATCGACGTGACCGAGGTCCTCACCTTGGTTTCACCACCTTTTGACACCATCACATTTTTGGTACTTTGGCATCTTTTCCTAGGGCTTCCACCACATCATCCGCAATACCACCATAGCCTTCCGCAACCTAACCCATTTTGATCCCCATAGCATTTGAGGTTGTTTGAGTAGTGACTTGAGTCTCCTAAGGTGTTTAGGCTACTTAGGGACGGTTGCTTCTTCATCAACCACCACCATAACTTCCGCATAGGCTTGCCCACCATACACTTCCGCCACCCAAACTTAACCCAATTTTGTTGTGTTGAGAGTTGTGTCTCCTAAAGTGTTTCGGCTACTTAGGGACGGCAACTTCAACTCCGACACCGTGTATATCCCATCATACGTTTCCACCACCATAACCCGGTCAACTTCGGCTACTCGGGTTTCCACCAATACTTCCGCAACCACCACTGCATTTCCGCTACCACCATTTGAATTTTGTCCTTGAGATTTTGAGTTGTGGTTTTTCCGTTTCCTAAGGTGTTTCGGCTACTTAGGGACGAGTCTCTATCATATTGGTATCTACATCAAGAACACCGCCACTCATCATCACAAAGGACGGTAACCTCGACGACACCATTGTACATTCCCCTTGCAATTGCATTGATAACCCCTAGCCCATTTTGCGTTACTTGCCTATCGAGACTAGCCATTTGAGTATTGCCGGGCCACGTTACTTGTGCACATTAGAGATCATTGGTCCATACCTTCCATTACATACATACCATATCATCTTGGTATCATATCATCCATTGTGTCACAAGTTTGTTCCCGCATATACACAATTGCTATCTTGGTTTGTGCATTGTGCAAAAGTGGCCATACAAAAAAAAAGAGAATAAGCTTTTAAGCAAAGAAAAAGAGAAAGATCAAAGAAGCTTGTAAGCAAGTGCCATAGCATCATACCACATTGCATATAAGATTGTCATATCCGATCATCTTGGATCATCTGGAGAAACACCGGGAACCATACATACATAGCATACTTGGGATAGAAAGTTTATCCATTTTGCATCTTATAGGTTGTGCACAAGTGTCGTATCCGCCTATTGAGAAATCGTGCTAGCGTCTCTCTTGAGTTGTGCAACACGAGCATTTTGGTGGATTCCACATTTTGAGCTCATTCCTTGGTTGCACGGCCCCATTTATCTATCCGTGTGTGTGTTTCCGTGTACCATTCATTGCTATTGGTCTACTTGTTACACTTGCAAATTTGTGAATCTCTTTCAACATTATTGACTCTTGCTAACATTTTGCATCAAATTTTTGTGCCACTATCCTCACTGAACTCCACCATAAGCCTTATTTGTGTAGGTGTGAGAAACCGACAAGAATTGGTACCAATTGTGCTATTTCCTTGTTACACATTGAGTGATCATTGATCCATTTTCAACATCAGTCAAGGTACATTTGGTATAAGTTCTTCTCTTTCTCCCACTCATATTTGCTCGAGTCTTGTGATGGATAGGCAAGGCATTTCATCTCCGGTCTTCGACAACAACGACGGCGTGAACAACTACATCACCAAAGCGTCCATCTTCGATCTACAACGACAAATGCAAGGCGCACAATCAAGATTGCGAGAGCGCATCGAGAACATCTCCATCGTCATTCGTCACTCCCAAGCAAGGAAAAGGGACTACATCGACAAGAAGCTTTCCGCACATAAAGAGGAGCAAGATGCAAGGATGGAGAGATTAGAGCCTTGATCAAGTCTTCTTCCCCTTCGTCATCTTCAAGGCGGCGACATTCAAGACACAAGTCTTCGGAGCACGGAAACGATGCAAGTGCAAATCGTCCTCGTCCACATCTACATGGCGATCACCATCACGTTCGTGATCAACATCGTCATGAAGGGCAAGTCACCTCCAAGCAACATGTGCACGAAGACGATGAACGCCATCTACTACGAGCTCAAGAACGATAACGACATCATCATCATGAAGATGCTCCACAAGCGCAAACGTACAAGTCCCAACAAGCCCTACTTCGCGCCAAGTCCAAGCTTCATGAGCAAAAGAGAAGACCGCGAGACGACCAAAACCAAGACGGTGCTACGGCTACAACAACCACTTCGGCATCTTCTCCAAGTACTATCAAGGCATCTTCGCCTTTGGACGTACGGCATCTTCGCCTAATTCCCATGAGTACGCCTACAACGACTTCAACAGGTCCAAGGCGACCACCTACGAGCGAGGGTGACACTTCCATCTTCGGAAGCCCCCCAAGGAAGATGGCCGAGCATGGGAAACTCCCTTCGGTCATGGAGACGAGCTACGAGGTGCACATCATATGGGCCTCCAACACCAAGACGGTGACAAAACGGTCAAGCAAGGGTCATCCCCTTCGACCACGGCGACGAGCGCGAATCTCTTCTACAACATGAAGACGACGCCCATATTGGACTCATACTTCGAGTCAAGCTATGTGACCGCGCATGGAGACATTTGTACCTACACCTCTCCGACACCCACGTATGTTGAGCTGCCCCATTTGTCATGTGAGGAGATCCACCACCACATGAGAGAGATGAGTGACTCCACCATACGTGACATTGAGAGCATTTCCTATGAGAGGATGAGTGTGACCACCACTAGCCCCACACATGAGAGCATGCCACACATCCTATGTGAGGTTGAGCGCCATTTGAGTGACTCCACCAACCATATGAGTGAGAGCATCCAAGAGGGAGTGAGTGGGCCATAACACTTAGTGAGTGAGGTAGTTGACACGGCATGTGAGGCCACCATGGTTTCTAACGACTTCACCTCTACTCCTAGTGTGTTTTCTTCTTTGGTGCTAGGTCTCCTACATGACGACATACCTATCCTCGACGAGTCCATCCCTCCAACGGAGACGACGATGGCCATGGTGGACGACGATACACCCCCCACATGGTTCCATCAAGAAGACGATGACAACGAGTGGATCTTCGACACCTCACCTACAACACATGAGCGACGCCCCAAAGGTAGCATAGGTGACGGTGCTTCTCTTGTCCCACTAGTGGACGCTCTTGACATTGATTGCTCCCATGATGTTGACCCACCTATTCCCATGCTTAATGCTAGTGAGACTTCTTCATGCCTGGACTTACCTATTTATGATGAATATGATGATGAGCATGTTGAGTTGCCTAGTTGTGATGCTATGCTCCATAGGATATCATGTGAAAATTCTTTTGGTCACATCATGTTTGACAATCCATTGAACTTGTCATATGCTATGAGTGAGATCTACCATATTACATCATTTCAATCTCAACATAGTCACTATGCATGCCCCATTAAGATAAATCCCATTTGCACTTATGGCATAGATGACGAGATGATGATCATTGGCTTTTTTTTTCATGTGATGATATTGCCATGCTTCCTTTACATGATTTGCACAATTCATCTACTATGCCATGCCATGATCACATTGTTCCAAATATGCATTGTTTTGGATGTTGTCAATATTCTCCATGTGATGTTTCCATTAATGCTCATGAGGAGACCCCCATAGTTTCCTCATACATATTAGGAGATTTTGATACATTCCATACTTTGCATGATTCCCATGATAGTGTACACCATATGCATTCCATGAAAAACAATGCTCTAGATATTTCTCATGATGCATTACACAATTTGAGTCTCCATTATGCTATACATAACAACAAACCTATCATGATGGATGACATGTTTCTATATCACACATCTCATTTATTTGAGCATTGAATATTTGGTGCTAACCAACACAAGCACGTATGCATCATGATGGATGATGCGTACATCTACCACGCACACACAATTTTTCCTTTGTCTTTGTTTTGTGTAGGTACGCACGTATACTCGTCAACATCTCAATCCCATGAGTTGACGAAACGAGCTCTTGAGAGCAATGATGACTTGGAATCCCGTGGACTTTCATTCCCACCATTCCTTTTGTGCAAGGACTACGCGCATCTCTTTTACTTGTCTCTCACACGGCTATGGGCTATTTACCACTTCTCACCTTATGCTCATTTTCTCGTGTTCACTTTGCATGCTATGCTTGCTTCTATACCTTTGCCATGCAATTGTGACCCTTGCTTGCATCTACCCATGATTCACCATTATGCTACTCCTATGTGTATTTGCATGCTCGGTGGAGATCCTTGTTGCTATTGCCATGTTTATCATGTGCCCCATGCTATTGATGCTATTTTGCTCATATCTTGCCTTTATGATTGTGGAATGTCATGTGCATTATATATGCCCACTATTTGCACACATGACATGATTGCCATGATTCCTTCTAGTATGTTGCATCTTCGAACTACTAGCTTGCTTGACTTGATCGCTATGATTGCTTGCTATGTTGCATCACCCATGTTCCACTATTACTTATTTTCTTGGGTTGATGACATACATGCTCATGCCTCTCACATGATATATCTTGATCATTGTCTCTTGTGTCCATTAGTTGCCTCTTTCATATCCACTTGTATTGAGTGCAACCATACTATGCTTATTGATCTTAGAGACTTTGACACCTTACTTGTGATGCATGCTTGTTTGATTGAGCCTATTGTATTTGGTTGTTCTCGCATCATATGCCTCCATACTATGAAATGCTCCCTTGTTCTTTCTTATGATGAGCATGATGCATACACTTGTTGGATATCTTACCACACGAATGTTAGGTTTTGCATTTACGCTAACCTCATTTGTTTTTCCGAGTGTTTGTCATGTTCGTTCATTTTGAAGGATTCACAAGGCGATACCGTCATGAGACATATTGGTTATGTGAAGGCATACAAGATGCGCAACTCAATCATCCTTGAGAAACTCCTAAACGTGACCTCCTTCCCTTTGAGCCGTCCTCAAGTACGCATATTGGATGGGGCATTCTTTCATTGTTGTTTCCTTCTTGTTGTCTACATGATACATCTATTGGATGGAGGACCGGCATTGGAGATGGACCCTATGGACCTTCAAGTTGAGGAGTGCTCGGACTTAGTGGATTCACCAACGGACCACCATTTCTACCACAACATTGAGCCATGGTACAACAACTCCCATAACATGTTTGCACTTTTTACATGGATTGACTTGCATTATGATTGCCTTGGTGCATCTAGTATTTCTATGTCATCCATGATATATGAGCTTGTGCATTTCCTTAGCAAATTTGTTGTGATCTTTCTTGATGGCATATTCATACATAATGATCACATTGCCTACCATCAATTGCATGATAACATAATCATATTGAGCATCCATTGCCATATTCATGCTATTGATAAACTGTCTCACTATGACATCATTTTGCACCGTGGTTGCCTTGATCATATTCACAACACATTTGTGTGCACAATGAATGCTTTTGCTCCCATGAATGCTTTGCACATCATTCTATATCATCTTGATAAGCTTCATGTGCTTTGTCACGAACAATCTTGTTGCACGGACTCATTCTTACATGATGGACACTTTGTGTGCGCTAACCATTGTATTTCCAAGTGTACTTTGTGTTTGCTCATTTTGCATGTACCACATACCGGAGACACCTTGGAGTACTTGGATTGCACAATGTCTTCAACTTCGTCCAACTACAAGTTCGTCCGCGACAACCGTTTCCATGGTGATGAGGATCACGATCCGAGGTCGGATCTTTCCCAAGGGAGGGGAGATGATGCGGAGCATCCCACGTTGACGAGACCTCGAACAAACGCCATTGGACACAAGGTGAACTCACTCCTCTTCGAACCGTCACTTTCCTCATGTGAGACATGGCTACTACCTCATGCATGGACCTTGCATACACTCAGGTACAACCGAGACGACCATGGAGGATCCAAGGACCAAGGCCAGGCATGGAAGAGGAGAAGGAAGAAGAAGCACGGACAAGCTTCTCGAAAGCCCGGACCTTCCGGCCTGCCCGGAACTTTCGGCCCCCGGACCTTCCTGCCTGCTCGGAACCTCCGGCCCCCGGAGTCCAGACCAGCCCCGAGCGCGCCAACTCTCTGGATAGCCCGAAACCCGGCCGGAACCTGCCCGGAACTTCCGGAGCCCGGAACTTCCGGCCATGCCCTGAACTTCCGGCCTGCCTGCGTGCAAAGACTCGGGCCGAAGCCCATGTAACCCTTTCCCACTTACCCCTTCGTGGCTTATACTATAAGTAGACCACCCCCTCCTCCTAGTTAGGGTTAGCAATGGTTTAGCTCATATTTTGTGTGAGAGCCTTGCTCATCCACTTGGTTACTTCTCCTCGGAGCTCACGACCTCTTCGGAGAAGATCCCCCAAGCAGATTCAAGACCCCTTCAAGGGAAGACAATCAATACCTCCTCACGGAGAAGAATCGGTTACCTCTTGTATCATCCTTTGTTGGTCGTGGATCGTGTATCTCTCTTTGTGTTCATCGATCTAGCGCATGTGTAATAGAATCTTGTTGGTTTGAGTGGTTCTTTTGTGTTTTCCCCCGTGATTTCCCTCGTGCTCTTCCGCTCGTTCCTCGTGTTCCTCGTAGGGATCCTCTCCAAACGTGAAAGATCGGCCCCTAGGGTTCCACCCTACATCATTAGGCTTTTGGCCTAAGTTGGTCTATGGCCAGGGATAAGCCTGGCTGATACCCGTAGGTGTAGCTGGGGTCATACTGAGATGCAGCGGCTATCGCCTCCTGAGCTGCAGTGTGGAGTCGGGCTGCCTTTGCTCTCCTCTCGTACTCATCTGCCTCCTCTCTGGTAATAACATATCTTCCTTTTGTCTGAAAATCAAAGAAGGCAGGAGCAGGGAGAGTAATAAGGACAACACGCCGTTTGTCAAAGATTAGTCGATATAAGAGAGGTGATTCATCCCTCTCGACAAACTGGTGGGAGGCCATAGAATTAAAATCTAAATAAGTAGGAGGCAACTCCATGTCATCCTCGCGAACATCCACCTCAAGAAAATTAGCTAAGCGGGTTGCATAAATTCCTCCAAAGAAATCTCCATTATATCTATTATGATGCAACCTACGCGCTACAATGGCTCCCATATGATAAGATTGGTCTCCTAACACAGCACTCCTGAGAATGCTAAGGTCAGGGACACACATGTGACATGCTTCATCCTTAGCATTTATGCACCTACCTATGAAAAGAGCAAAATAATGTATAGCAGGAAAGTGAATGCTCCCTATGGTAGCTTGTGTTATATCTCTAGATTCCCCTACAGTTATACTAGCAAGAAAGTTTCTAAATTCAGATTTAGGGGGATCCCTAGTACTACCTCATTGTGGAAGTTTGCAAGCAAAGGTAAAATCCTCTAAGTCCATGGTATAAGATTTGTCATAAAGATCAAACATGACTGTAGGAGAATTACGCGAAGATGAAAATTCAAACCTCCTCACAAATGAGCTAGTGAGTTGATGGTACTGGGGGCATTTGTCTGCCTCAAAGCTCACAAGATCGGCGTTACGCAACTATGCGTTAAATTCTTCTTTGATTCCCGCTCGGTCCATAAAATTTTCTGAAGGCCACTCACAAGGCCGTACTGGAGCGTCCCTCGTTGGCTCCTCATCAGCATCACGCATTGCAAGCTTGGGTCCTTGCTTCCTTGAAGAACCACCTTGGAACATTTTCCTAAGCATATTGCTTTCTTTGAAAAATTTCTGAAATTTTTAGTAACTTCAAACAAAAGTGAACCAAGCTCAACAAAATTGATAGCAACTACTCCTACAAGTGCCTAGAGCCTATATCAAGCATTAGAACTACTTGGAACCATATAAATTTGACATGCAAGCTCAAGAACATGGTCACCTATGCAGCACAAATTTGCAAAGAATAAAGCACTAGAACAAAAACTAATTGGACCAATGGAGGAGTCACATACCAAGGAACAATCTCCCCAAGCAGTTTTGTGAGAGGTGCTTTGAGCAAGGAGATCAAAAATCACAGCAAAGTGAGCTAGAACTCGTGCTTGAGCTGGTTATTCGTGTTTGTGGGAGGAAGAAGAAGAGGATGGGTGCAGGAATAGTGGAGGAGGGCCACCGTGGGCCCACGAGGCAGGGGGCGCGCCTTGGGGGTAGGGCACGCCCTCCACCCTCGTGGCCAGGTGGCAGCTCCCCCCGCGGTGCTTTCAGTACCATAAATCCTCAAATATTCCTCAAAAAATCATATTAAATTGGCATGGCATTTGAAGGACTTTTATTTTCGGGGTATTTTCATATTGCACGGATAAATCAGGAAATGATGTAAAAATACTATTTTTACTTTATTTCAACTAAGTAATGAAAGTATAAAGAAGGTATGTAAGGTTGTGCCTTCTAGTTTCATCCATCTCATGCTCATCAAAAGGAATCCACTAACAAGGTTGATCAAGTCTTGTTAACAAACTCGCTCAATAACATGGAATCGGAGAAATTTGAATAACACTATGTTACAAGAACGGGATATGCACATCCCCAATAATAAGAATATCATATTTCTTCTTGACAAGAGGAAGAGGAAATTCAAAACCTCCAAATATAATCGATGGAATTTTTCCAATAGAGTTGATACTATGAACTTGAGGTTGTTTCCTCGGAAAGTGTACCGTATTCTCATTACCATTAACATGAAAAGTGACATTGCCTTTGTTGCAATAAATAACAGCACCTGCAGTATTCAGAAAAGGTCTTCCAAGAATAATAGACATACTATCGTCCTCGGGAATATCAAGAATAACAAAGTCCGTTAAAATAGTAACGTTTGCAACCACAACAGGAACATCCTCACAAATAGCGACAGGTATAGCAGTTGATTTATCAGTGCTACCTCTTGAGCACTGCGTTGGATTTCCTTGAAGAGGAAAGGGTGATGCAGCAGAGTAGAGTAAGTATTTCCCTCAGTTTTTGAGAACCAAGGTATCAATCCATTAGGAGGCTACGCGCGAGTCCCTCGTACCTACACAAAACAAATAGCTCAACGCAACCAATGCGATTAGGGGTTGTCAATCCCTTCACGGCCACTTACGACAGTGAGATCTGATAGAGATGATAGATAATATTTTTGGTATTTTTGATATGGTGATGCAAAGTAAAATAAAAAGGTAAAGTAAAAAAGCAAAGCAATAATAAAGTGATTGGAGATTGATATGATGAGAATAGACCCGGGGGCCATAGATTTCACTAGTGGCTTCTCTCAAGAGCATAAGTATTCTACGGTGGGTGAACAAATTACTGTTGAGCAATTGATAGAATTGAGCATAGTTATGAGAATATCTAGGTATGATCATGTATATAGGCATCACGTCCGAGACAAGTAGACCGACTCCTGCCTCAGATCTACTACTATTACTCCACTCATCGACCGCTATCCAAAGATGCATCTAGAGTATTAAGTAAAAACAGAGTAACGCCTTAAGCAAGATGACATGATGTAGAGGGATAGTTTCATGAAATATGATAAAGAACCCATTTTGTTATCCTCGACGGCAATAATACAATACGTGCCTTGTGGCCCCTACTGTCACTGGGAAAGGACACCGCAAGATTGAACCCAAAGCTAAGCACTTCTCCCATTGCAAGAAGAACCAATCTAGTAGGCCAAACCAAACTGATAATTTGAAGAGACTTGCAAAGACAACCAATCATACATAAAAGAATTCAGAGAAGATTCAAATATTGTTCATAGATAGACTTGATCATAAACCCACAATTCATCGCTCTCAACAAACACACCGCAAAAAGAAGATTATATCGAATAGATCTCCACGAGAGAGGGAGAGAACATTGTATTAAGATCCAAAAAGAGAGAAGAAGCCATCTAGCTACTAATATGGACCCGAAGGTCTGAGGTAAACTACTCACACTTCATCGGAGGGGCTATGATGATGTAGAAGCCCTCCGCGGTGGATGCCCTCTCCGGCGGAGCTCCGGAATAGGCCCCAAGATGGGATCTCGTGGGTACAGAAGGTTGCGGCGGTGGAATTAGGTTTTTAGCTCCGTATCTGATCGTTTGGGGGTACATAGGTATATATAGGAGGAAGGAGTACGTCAGTGGAGTAAAGGGGGGCCCATGAGGCAGGGGGCGCGCCCTAGGGGGGGCGCCCTCCACCCTCGTGGCCGCCTCCCTTCTTTCTTGACGTGGGGTCCAAATCTCCTGGATCATATTCGGTGAGAAAATCACGTTCCCGAAGGTTTCATTCCGTTTGGACTCCGTTTGATATTCCGTTTCTTGAAACACTGAAATAGGAAAAAACAACAATTACATGCGGGCTTCCGGTTAATAGGTTAGTCCCAAAAGTAATATAAAAGTGGAAAATAAAGCCCAATATGGTCCAAAACAGTAGATAATATAGCATGGAGCAATCAAAATTATAGATATGTTGGAGACGATCGCATCCCCAAGCTTAATTCCTACTCGTCCTCGAGTAGGTAAATGATAAAAAGAATTTTGATGCGAGTGCTACTTGGCATAATTTCAATGTAATTCTTCTTAATTGTGGTATGAATATTTAGATTCGAAAGATTCAAGACAAAAATTCATATTGACATAAAAATAATAATACTTCAAGCTTACTAACAAGGCAATTATGTCTTTCAAAATAACATGGCCAAAGAAGGTTATCCCTACAAAATCATATAGTCTGGATATGCTCTATCTTCACCACACAAAATATTTAAATCATGCACAACCCCGATGACAAGCCAAGCAATTGTTTCATACTTTTGACATTTTCAAAACTTTTTCGATCTTCACGCAATACATGAGCGCGAGCCATGGATATAGCACTATATGTGGAATAGAATGGTGGTTGTGGAGAAGACAAAAAAGAGGGGAAGATAGTCTCACATCAACTAGGCGTATCAACGGGCTATGGAGATGCCCATCAATAGATATCAATGTGAGTGAGTAGGGATTGCCATGCAATGGATGCACTAGAGCTATAAGTATATGAAAGCTCAACGAAAGAAACTAAGTGGGTGTGCATCCAACTCGCTTGCTCACGAAGACCTAGGGCATTTTGTGGAAGCCCATCATTGGAATATACAACCCAAGTTCTATAATGAAAAATTCCCACTAGTATATGAAAGTGACAAAATGAGAGACTCTCTATCATGAAGATCATGGTGCTACTTTGAAGCACAAGTGTGGTAAAAGGATAGTAACATTGTCCCTTCTCTCTTTTTCTCTCATATTTTTTTATTTGGGCCTTTTTTTTATGGCCTCTTTTTCTTTTTTTATTTTTCGTCCGGAGTCTCATCCCGACTTGTGGGGGAATCATAGTCTCCATCATATTTTCCTCACTTGGGACAATGCTCTAAAAATGATGATCATCACACTTTTATTTTTCTTACAACTCGATACTTAGAACAAAATATGACTCTATATGAATGCCTCCGACGGTGTACCGGGATTATGAATCAAGAGTGACATGTATGAAAGAATTATGAAAGGTGGCTTGGCCACAAATACGATGTCAACTACATGATCATGCTAGCAATATGACAATGATGGAGCGTGTCATAATAAACGGAACGATGAAAAGTTGCATGGCAATATATCTCGGAATGGCTATGGAAATGCCATGATAGGTAGGTATGGTGGCTGTTTTGAGGAAGGTATATGGTGGGTGTATGATACAGGTGAAAAGTGCGCGGTATAAGAGAGGCTAGCAATGGTGGAAGGAAGGAAAGTGTGTATAATCCATGGACTCAACATTAGTCATAAATAACTCATATACTTATTGCAAAAATCTAGAAGTTATCAAAGCAAAGTATTACGCGCATGCTCCTAGGGGGATAGATTGGTAGGAAAAGACCATCGCTCGTCCCCGACCGCCACTCATAAGGAAGACAATCAATAAATAAATCATGCTCCGACTTCATCACATAACGGTTCACCATACGTGCATGCTAGAGGAACCACAAACTTTAACACAAGTATTTCTCAAATTTACAACTACTCAACTAGCATGACTCTAATATCACCATCTTCATATCTCAAAACAATTATCAAGCATCAATCTTTTTTAGTATTCAACGCACTCAAAAGAAAGTTTTACAAATCTTGAATACCAAGCATATTATTATTAAGCAATTACCATGCTATTTAAGACTCTCAAAATAATCTAAGTGAAGCATGAGAGATCAATAGTTTCTATAAAACAAATCAACCACCATGCTCTAAAAGATATAAGTGAAGCACATAGAGTATTCTATCAAATTTCAATTCATGTATGGCTCTCTCAAAAGGTGTGTACAGAAAGGATGATTGTGGTAGACTAACAAGCAAAGACTCAAATCATACAAGACGCTCCAAGCAAAACACATATCATGTGGTGAATAAAAATATAGCTCCAAGTAAAATTACCGATGGAAGTAGACGAAAGAGGGGATGCCTTCTGGGGCATCCCCAAGCTTTGAATTTTTGGTGTCCTTGGATTATCTTGGAGGTGACATGGGAATCCCCAAGCTTATGCTCTTGCCACACCTTGTTCCATAATCCATCAAAAGGTTTCACCCAAAACTTGAAAACTTCACAACACAAAACTCAACAGAAATCTCGTGAGCTCCGTTAGCGAAGAAAACAAAAGACCACTTCAAGGTACTGTAATGAACTCATTATTTATTTATATTGGTGTTAAACCTACTGTATTCCAACTTCTCTATGGTTTATAAACTATTTTACTAGCCATAGATTCATCAAAATAAGCAAACAACACATGAAAAACAGAATCTGTCAAAAACAGAACAGTCTGTAGTAATCTGTAACTTACGCAAACTTCTGGAACTCCAAAACATCTACAAAAATAGGAAGACCTAGGAAATTTATTTATTGATCATAAGCAATTGGAATCAGTATTTTATCACGTTTTGGTGATTTTTAACAATTGTTTTCGTGAACAGAAAGTTTCTGGAAATTACAGCAAGATCAAATAACTATCATCCAAGAAGATCCTATAGGTTTAACTTGGCACAAACACTAATTAAAACATAAAACCACATCCAAACAGAAGGTAGATGGATTATTTATTCCTAAACATAAGCAAAAACAAAAAAAAAAATTAAAATAAAATTGGGTTGCCTCCCAACAAGCGCTATCGTTTAACGCCCCTAGCTAGGCACAAAAGCAAGGATAGATCTAGGTATTGCCATCTTTGGTAGGCAATCCATAAGTGGATCTAATGATAGATTCATATGGTAATTTTATTTTCTTCCTAGGGAAGTGTTCCATGCCCTTTTTTAATGGAAATTGGAATCTAATATTCCCTTCCTTCATATCAATAATTGCACCAACCGTTCTAAGGAAAGGTCTACCAAGAATAATAGGGCAAGAAGGATTGCAATCTATATCAAGAAAGATAAAATTTACGGGCACATAATTCCTATTTTCAAAAATAAGAACATAATTAATTCTTCCCATAGGTTTCTTAATAGTGGAATCCGCAAGGTGCAAGTTTAGAGAGCAATCATCAAAATCACGGAAATCTAGCAAATCACACAAAGTTTTGGGAATAGTGGAGACACTAGCACCCAAATCACACAAAGCATAAAACTCATGATCTTTAATTTTAATTTTAATAGTAGGTTCCCACTCATCATAAAGTTTTCTAGGGATAGAAACTTTCAACTCAAGTTTTTCTTCGTAAGATTGCATCAAGCCATCAACGATATGTTCGGTAAAGGCTTTATTTTGACTATAAGCATGAGGAGAATTTAGCACGGATTGCAACAAGTAAATACAATCAATTAAAGAGCAACTTTCATAATTAAATTCCTTTAAGTCCAAAATAGTCGGTTTAGCAACATCTAGGGTTTTATTCTTTTCAATCCCACTTTTATCAATTTCATCATCAAGATCTAAAAACTCCGAATTTTTGGAATGCCTTCTAGGTAAAGGAAGATCATATTTAGTTTCATCAAGATTCATATTGCAAAAAAAGATTTAATAGGGGATACATCAATAACTTTTAGATCTTCATCTTGATTTTCATAAGAATTGGAAGAACACGCTTTAATAAAGGCATCTTTCGTAGCACGCATCCTAGCGGTTCTTTCCTTGCACTCATCAATGGAAATTCTCATGGCTTTGAGAGACTCATTGATATCATGCTTAGGAGGAATAGATCTAAGCTTTAAAGAATCAACCTCAAGAGAAATTATATCAATGTTCCTAGCCAAATCATTAACTTTAAGCAATTTTTCTTCAAGCAAAGCATTAAAATCCTTTTGTGAATTCATAAACTCTTTAACACTATTCTCAAATTTAGAGGGCATCTTATTAAAATTTCCATAAGAATTGTTGTAGGAATTTCCATAATTAGGATTAAAGTTCCCTCTATACGCGTTGTTACCAAAATTATTCCTACCAACAAAATTCACATCCATAGATTCATTATTATTCTCAAACAAGGTAGACAAAGGCATATCATTAGGATCAGAAGAAACACTCTTAGTAGCAAATAATTTCATAAGTTCATCCATCTTTCCACTCAAAACATTGATTTCTTCTATCGCATGCACTTTTTATTAGTAGATCTTTCAATTGTGCCATTGAGAATAATTAACCATAATATTATCTAGGAGTTTAGTAGCATCTCCTAAAGTGATTTCCATATAAGTGCCTCCCATGCCGAATCTAAAAGATTTCTAGAAGCAAAATTCAATCCGCATAAATTTTTGTATAATCATCCACAAATTCAAACCATGAGTAGGGAAATTACGTATCATTAATTTCATTCTCTCCCAAGCTTGTGCAACATGTTCATGGTCAAGTTGCTTAAAATTCATAATGTCGTTTCTAAGAGAGATGATCTTAGCGGGAGGAAAATACTTAGAGATAAAAGCATCTTTGCACTTGTTCCAAGAATCAATACTATTTTTAGGCAAAGACGAAAACCAAGCTTTAGCACGATCTCTAAGCGAAAAAGGAAATAGCTTCAATTTAACAATATCATTATCGACATCTTTCTTATTTTTCATATCACACAAATCAACAAACCTATTTAGATGAGTAGCGGCATCTTCATTAGGAAGGCCGGCGAATTGATCTTTCATAACAAGATTCAACAAAGCAATATTAATTTCACAAGATTCAGTGTTGGTAAGAGGAGCAATCGGAGTGCTAAGGAAATCATTATTGTTGGTATTGGTAAAGTCACACAATTTGGTATTATCTTGAGCCATCATGACAAGCAAGCAAACCAACACACGAGCAAACAAAAAGCAAGCGAGGCAAAGGCAAAAGGAAAAGAGAGGGCGTATAAAACGGCAAGGGTGAAGTGGGGGAGAGGAAAACGAGAGGCAAATGGCAAATAATGTAATGCGAGAGATAAGGAATTGTGATGGGTACTTGGTATGTTGACTTTTGCGTAGACTCCCCGGCAACGGCGCCAGAAATCTTCCTGCTACCTCTTGAGCATTGCGTTGGATTTCCTTGAAGAGGAAAGGGTGATGCAGCAGAGTAGAGTAAGTATTTCCCTTAGTTTTTGAGAACCAAGGTATCAATCCAGTAGGAGGCTACGCGCGAGTCCCTCGTACCTACACAAAACAAATAGCTCAACACAACCAACGCGATTAGGGGTTGTCAATCCCTTCACGCCCACTTACGAGAGTGAGATCTGATAGAGATGATAGATAATATTTTTGGTATTTTTGATATAGAGATGCAAAGTAAAATAAAAGGTAAAGTAAAAAAGCAAAGCAATAATAAAGTGATTGGAGATTGATATGATGAGAATAGACCCGGGTGCCATAGATTTCACTAGTGGCTTCTCTCAAGAGCATAAGTATTCTACGATGGGTGAACAAATTCTTGTTGAGCAATTGATGAATTGAGCATAGTTATGAGAATATCTAGGTATGATCATGTATATAGGCATCACGTCCGAGACAAGTAGACCGACTCCTGCCTGCATCTACTACTATTACTCCACTCATCGACCGCTATCCAGCATGCATCTAGAGTATTAAGTAAAAACAGAGTAACGCCTTAAGCAAGATGACATGATGTAGAGGGATAGTTTCATGCAATATGATAAAAACCCCATTTTTTATCCTCGATGGCAGTAATACAATACGTGCCTTGCGGCCCCTACTTTCACTGGGAAAGGACACCGCAAGATTGAACCCAAAGCTAAGCACTTCTCCCATTGCAAGAAGAACCGATCTAGTAGGCCAAACCAAACTGATAATTCGAAGAGACTTGCAAAGATAACCAATCATACATAAAAGAATTCGAAGAAGATTCAAATATTGTTCATAGATAGACTTGATCATAAACCCACAATTCATCGCTCTCAACAAACACACCACAAAAAGAAGATTACATCGAATAGATCTCCACGAGAGAGGGGGAGAACATTGTATTGAGATCCAAAAAGAGAGAAGAAGCCATCTAGCTACTAACTATGGACCCGAAGGTCTGAGGTAAACTACTCACACTTCACCGGAGGGGCTATGATGATGTAGAAGCCCTCCGTGGTGGATGCCCTCTCTGGCGGAGCTCCGAACAGGCCCCAAGATGGGATCTCGTGGGTACAGAAGGTTGCGGCGGTGGAATTAGGTTTTTGGCTCTGTATTTGATCGTTTGGGGGTACATAGGTATATATAGGAGGAAGGAGTACGTCGGTGGAGCAAAGGGGGGCCCACGAGGCAGGGGCGCGCCCTAGGGGGGCCCCTCCACCCTCGTGGCCGCCTCCCATCTTTCTTGACGTGTGGTCCAAGTCTGCTGGATCATAATCGGTGAGAAAATCACGTTTCCGAAGGTTTCATTCCGTTTGGACTCCGTTTGATATTCAGTTTCTTCGAAACACTGAAATAGGCAAAAAAACAGCAATTCTAGGCTAGGCCTCCGGTTAATAGGTTAGTCCCAAAAGTAATATAAAAGTGGAAAATAAAGCCCAATATGGTCCAAAACAGTAGGTAATATAGCATGGAGCAAACAAAAATTATAGATACGTTGGAGACGTATCAATCAGCCATTTGCAATGATATTTCAGTAGGTGTCAACTTATTTAAATCAAGTTTACGGTATAAAGAGAGAGGCATAACACTAACACCGGCACCAAGATCACATAAAGCAGTTTTAATATAATTTCTTTTAATGGAGCATGGTATAGTAGGTACTCCTGGATCTCCAAGTTTCTTTGGTATTCCACCCTTAAAAGTATAATTAGCAACCATGGTGGAAATTTCAGCTTCCGGTATCTTTCTTTTATTTGTAACAATATATTTCATATACTTTGCATAAGGATTCATTTTGAGCATATCAGTTAATCGCATACGCAAAAAGATAGGTCTAATCATTTCAGCAAAGCGCTCAAAATCCTCATCATCCTTTTTCTTGGATGGTTTGGGAGGAAAAGGCATGGGTTTCTGAACCCAAGGTTCCCTTTCTTTACCATGTTTCCTAGCAACAAAATCTCTCTTATCATAACGTTGATTCTTTGATTGTGGGTTATCAAGATCAACAAAGAGTTCAATTTCTACATCATTATCATTACTAGGTTGAGCATCATCATTAACATTTTCACTAGGTTCATGTTCATTACCGATTGTGTTTCAAAGATCGAAAATAGATATATCATTTGGATTATCGTGGTTCAAAATTGGTTCACTAGAAGTTTGCAAGGTCCTATCATTTTCTTTTCTTCTTTTAGAAGAACTAGGTATATCAATATTATTTCTCTGAGAATCTTGCTCAATTCTCTTAGGGTGGCCGTCAGGATACCAAGGTTCCTGAGTCATTCTACCAGTTCTAGTAGCCACTCTAACAGCATAATCATTTTGTTTACTATTCATTTCATTGAGCAAATCATTTTGAGCTTTAAGTACTTGTTCTAATTGAGTGGTAACCATAGAAGCATGTTTGCTAACAAGTTTAAGTTCACATCTAACATCAGCCATATAATCACCCAAGTGCTTAATCATATAAGTATTCTGTTTCAATTGTCTACCAAAATAAGCATTGAAGTCTTCTTGTTTGAACATAAAGTTATCAAACTCGTCCAAGCACTGACTAGCAATTTTAGTAGGAGGAATTTCAGCTCTATCATATCTATAAAGAGAATTTACCTTTACTACCTGTGTCGGGTTATCAAGATCAGGAGGTTCTTCAATAGGTAATGGATCAAGATCATATGTTTCTTCAACAAAGTGTAAATTAAGACCATGTATTTCTTCAATAGGAGGTAAATTCTTAACATCTTCAGCTTTAATACCTTTTTCTTTCATAGATTTCTTTGCCTCTTGCATATCTTCATGATCGAGAAATAGAACACCTCTCTTCTTGAGTTGGTTTAGGAATAGGCTCATTAATTGGAGCAGAGCTGGTTCAGAGGTGACCAATTATTTTCATTTGTCAACATATTATTCAATAGAATTTCAGCTTCATCCGTGTTCTTTCCCTGAAAGAGAACCAGCACAACTATCCAGGTAATCTCTGGAAGCATCGGTTAGTCCATTATAAAAGATATCAAGTATTTCATTTTTCTTAAGAGGATGATCAGGCAAAGCATTAAGTAACTTGAGAAGCCTCCCCCAAGCTTGTGGGAGACTCTCTTCTTCAATTTGCACAAAGTTGTATATTTCCTTTAAACCAGCTTGTTTCTTATGAGCAGGGAAATAGCAGAGAAGTAATAAATCATATCCTGGGGACTACGCACAAAACCAGGATCAAGAGAATTAAACCAAATCTTAGCATCGCCCTTTAATGAGAATGGAAATATTTTAAGGATATAAAAGTAGCGAGATCTCTCATCATTAGTGAACAGGGTGGCTATATCATTTAATTTAGTAAGATGTGCCACAACAATTTCAGATTCATAACCATGAAAAGGATCAGATTCAACCAAAGTAATTATATCAGGATCAACAGAGAATTCATAATCCTTATCGGCAACACAAATAGGTGAAGTAGCAAAAGCAAGGTCAGGTTTCATTCTATCTCTAAGAGATTCCTTGTTCCATTTAATTAATAGCCTCTTGAGTTCATAACTATGTTTGCAAGCTAAAATAGCTGCAGAAGCTTCTTTATCAAAAACATAACCCTCAGGAATAACAGGCCTATCTTCATCATCACTTTCATCAACAATATCAGTTTCAATAATTTCTTTCTCTCTAGCCCTAGCAATTTGTTCATCAAGAAATTCACCAAGTGGCACAGAAGTATCAAGCATAGAAGTAGTTTCATCATAAGTATCATGCATAGCGTAAGTGGCATCATCAATAACATGCGATATATCGAGCGAATAGCGAAGCAGGTTTACGTGTCGCAAGTTTACTCATAACAGAAGGTGAATTAAGTGCAGAGCTAGATGGCAGTTCCTTACCTCCCCTCGTAGTTGAGGGATAAATTGTTGTCTTAGCGTCTTCCAAGTTCTTCATAGTGACCAGCAGATATAAATCCCAAGTGACTCAAAGAATAGAGCTATGCTCCCCGGCAACGGCGCCAGAAATTAGTCTTGATAACCCACAAGTGTAGGGATCGCAACAGCTTTCGAGGGTAGAGTATTCAACCCAAATTTATTGACTCGACACAAGGGGAGCCAAAGAATATTCTCAAGTATTAGAAGCTGAGTTGTCAATTCAACCACACCTGATAACTTAATAACTGCAGCAAAGTATTTAGTAGCAAAGTAATATGATCGTGGTGGTAACGGTAACCAAAGAGTAATGAAAGCAAAGTAATATTTTTGGTGTTTTGTAGTGATTGTAAAAATAGCAACGGGAAAGTAAATAAGCGTAAACCAGTATATGGAAAGCTCGTAGGCATTGGACCGGTGATGGATAATTATGCCGGATGCGCTTCATCATGTAACAGTCATAACATAGGGTGACACAGAACTAGCTCCAATTCATCAATGTAATGTAGGCATGTATTCCGAATATAGTCATATGTGCTTATGGAAAAGAACTTGTATGACATCTTTTGTCCTACCCTCCCGTGGCAGCGGGGTCGTAATGGAAACTAAGGGATATTAAGGCCTCCTTTAAATAGAGAACCGGAACAGAGCATTAGCACATAGTGAATACATAAACTCCTCAAACTAAGGTCATCACCGGGAGTGGTCCCGATTATTGTCACTTCGGGGTTGCCGGATCATAACACATAGTAGGTGACTATAGACTTGCAAGATAGGATCAAGAACACACATATATTCATGAAAACATAATAGGTTCAGATCTGAAATCATGGCACTCGGTCCCTAGTGACAAGCATTAAGCATAGCAAAGTCATAGCAACATCAATCTCAGAACATAGTGGATACTAGGGATCAAACCCTAACAAAACTAACTCGATTACATGATAGATCTCATCCAACCCATCACCGTCTAGCAAGCCTACGATGGAATTACTCACGCACGGCGGTGAGAATCATGAAATTGGTGATGGAGGATGGTTGATGATGACGACGGCGATGAATCCCCCTCTCCGGAGCCCCGAACGGACTCCAGATCAGCCCTCCCAAGAGGTTTTTGGGCTTGGCGGCGGCTCTGTATCGTAAAACGCGATGATTTCTTCTCCTTGATTTTTTTCTCCCGAAAAGCAAATATATAGAGTTGGAGTTGGCGTCGGAGGAGCTCCAGGGGGCCCACGAGGTAGGGGGCGCGCCCTAGGGAGGGTGCCCCCACCCTCGTGGACAGGGTGTGAGCCCCCTGGTCTTCATCTTTGGCAAGGATTTTTTATTATTTTTAACTAGATGTTCCGTGGAGTTTCAGCTCATTCCAAGAACTTTTGTTTTCTGCACATAAAACAACATCATGGCAATTCTCTTTGAAAACAGCGTCGATCAAGTTAGTTCCATTCAAATCATGCAAGTTAGAGTCCAAAAAAGGGCAAAAGTGTTTAGAAAAGTAGATCTGACGGAGACGATCACCGCCAAGGAGAGGGCGCGCCAGAGGAGTCCTACTCCCACCGAGTAGGACTCCCCGTTCTAGTTGGATTAGGACTTGGGAGGGAAAGAGGTGGAGGAGAAGAAGGAAGGGGGGTGCCGCACCCCTCTCCTTGTCCTATTCGGACTAGGGGGAAGGGGCGCGTGGCCCAGCCATGGCCGCATCTCCTCTCTTACACCAAGGCCCACTAAGGCCCATTAAGTCCCGGGGGTTTCCGGTAACCTCTCCGGTACTCCGGTAAAATCCTGATTTCACTTGGAACACTTCCGATATCGAAACATAGGCTTCCAATATATCAATATTCATGTCTCGACCATTTCGAGACTCCTCGTCATGTCCGTGATCACATCCGGCACTCCGAACAACCTTCGGTACATCAAAACATATAAACTCAAAATATAACTGTCATCGAAACGTTAAGCGTGCGGACCCTACGGGTTCGAGAACTATGTAGACATGACCGAGACAAGTCTCCAGTCAATAACCAATAGTGGAACCTGGATGCTCATATTGGCTCCCACATATTCTATGAAGATCTTTATCGGTCAGACCGAATAACAACATACGTTGTTCCCTTTGTCATCGGTATTTTACTTGCCCGAGATTCGATCATCGGTATCTCAACACCTAGTTCAATCTCGTTACCGGCAAGTCTCTTTACTCGTTCCGTAATACATCATCCCGCAAATAACTCATTAGTTGCAATGCTTGCAAGGCTTAAGTGATGTGCATTACCGAGAGGGCCCAGAGATACCTCTCCGACAATCGGAGTGACAAATCCTAATCTCGAAATACGCCAACCCAACAAGTACCTTCGGAGACACCTGTAGAGCACCTTTATAATCACCCAGTTATGTTGTGACGTTTGGTAGCACACAAAGTGTTCCTCCGGTAAACGGGAGTTGCATAATCTCATAGTCATAGGAGCATGTATAAGTCATGAAGAAAGCAATAGCAACATACTAAACGATCGGGTGCTAAGCTAACGGAATGGGTCATGTCAATCACATCATTCTCCTAATAATGTGATCCCGTTAATCAAATGACAACCCATGTCAATGGCTAGGAAACCTAACCATCTTTGATCAACGAGCTAGTCAAGTAGAGGCATACTAGTGACACTCTGTTTGTCTATGTATTCACACATGTATTATGTTTCCGGTTAATACAATTCTAGCATGAATAATAAACATTTATCACGATATAAGGAAATAAATAATAACTTTATTATTGCCTCTAGGGCATATTTCCTTCAGTCTCCCACTTGCACTAGAGTCAGTAATCTAGATTACACAGTAATGATTCTGACACCCATGGAGCCTTGGTGCTGATCATGTTTTGCTCGTGGAAGAGGCTTAGTCAACGGATCTGCAACATTCAGATCCGTATGTATATTGCAAATTTCTATGTCTCCCACTTGGACTAAATCCCGGATGGAATTGAAGCGTCTCTTGATGTGCTTAGTTCTCTTGTGAAATCTGGATTCCTTCGCGAAGGCAATTGCACCAGTATTGTCATAAAAGATTTTCATTGGACCCGATGCACTAGGTACTACACCTAGATCGGATATGAACTCCTTCATCCAGACTCCTTCATTTGCTGCTTCCGAAGCAGCTATGTACTCCGCTTCACATGTAGATCCCGCCACGATGCTTTGCTTAGAACTGCACCAACTGACAGCTCCACCGTTCAATGTAAACACGTATCCGGTTTGCGATTTAGAATCGTCTGGATCAGTGTCAAAGCTTGCATCAACGTAACCATTTATGATGAGCTCTTTGTCAGCTCCATAAACGAGAAACATATCCTTAGTCCTTTTCAGGTATTTCAGATGTTATTGACCGTTGTCCAGTGATCTACTCTGGATTACTTTGTTACCTCCCTGCTAGACTTATAGCAAGGCACACATCAGGTCTGGTACACAGCATTGCATACATGATAGAGCCTATGGCTGAAGCATAGGGAACATCTTTCATTTTCTCTCTATCTTCTAAAGTGGTCGGGCATTGAGTCTTACTCAAGTTCACGCCTCGTAACACAGGCAAGAACCCTTTCTTTGCTTGATCCATTTTGAACTTCTTCAAAACTTTGTCAAGGTATGTGCTTTGTGAAAGTCCAATTAAGCGTCTCGATCTATCTCTATAGATCTTAATGCCCAATATATAAGTAGCTTCACCGAGGTCTTTCATTGAAAAACTCTTATTCAAGTATCCCTTTATGCTATCCAGAAATTTTATATCATTTCCAATCAACAATATATCATCCACATATAATATCAGAAATGCTACAGAGCTCCCACTCACTTTCTTATAAATACAGGCTTCTCCAAAAGTCTGTACAAAACCAAATGCTTTGATCACACTATCAAAGCGTTTATTCCAACTCCGAGAGGCTTGCACCAGTCCATAAATGGATCGCTGGAGCTTGCACACTTTGTTAGCTCCCTTTGGATCGACAAAACCTTCCGGTTGCATCATATACAACTCTTCTTCCAGAAATCCATTCAGGAATGCAGTTTTGACATCCATTTGCCAAATTTCATAATCATAAAATGCGACAATTGCTAACATGATTCGGACAGACTTAAGCATCGCTACGGGTGAGAAGTTCTCATCGTAGTCAATCCCTTGAACTTGTCGAAAACCTTTCGCAACAAGTCGAGCTTTGTAGACAGTAACATTACCGTCAGCGTCAGTCTTCTTCTTGAAGATCCATTTATTCTCAATTGCTTGCCGATCATCGAGCGAGTCAACCAAAGTCCACACTTTGTTCTCATACATGGATCCCATCACAGATTTCATTGCCTCAAGCCATTTTGCGGAATCTGGGCTCACCATCGCTTCTTCATAGTTCGTAGGTTCATCATGATCTAGTAACATGACTTCCAGAACAGGATTACCGTACCACTCTGGTGCGGATCTTACTCTGGTTGATCTACGACGTTCAGTAACAACTTGATCTGAAGTTTCATAATCATCATCATTAACTTCCTCACTAATTGGTGTAGGCGTCACAGAAACTGGTTTTTGTGATTAACTACTCTCCAATAGTGGAGCAGGTATAGTTACCTCATCAAGTTCTACTTTCCTCCCACTCACTTCTTTCGAGAGAAACTCCTTCTCTAGAAAGGATCCATTCTTAGCAATGAATGTCTTGCCTTCGGATCTGTGATAGAAGGTGTACCCAACAGTCTCCTTTGGGTATCCTATGAAGACACATTTCTCCGATTTGGGTTCGAGCTTATCAGGTTGAAGCTTTTTCACATAAGCATCGCAGCCCCAAAATTTCAGAAACGACAACTTTGGTTTCTTGCCAAACCACAGTTCATAAGGTGTCATCTCAATGGATTTTGATGGTGCCCTATTTAACGTGAATGTGGCCGTCTCTAAAGCATAACCCCAAAACGATAGCGGTAAATCAGTAAGAGACATCATAGATTGCACCGTATCTAGTAAAGCACGATTACGACGTTCGGACACACCATTACGCTGTGGTGTTCCGGGTGGCGTGAGTTGCGAAACTATTCTGCATTATTTCAAATGTAGACCAAACTCGTAACTCAAATATTCTCCTCCACGATCAGATCGTAGAAACTTTATTTTCTTGTTAAGATGATTTTCAACTTCACTCTGAAATTCTTTGAACTTTTCAAATGTTTCAGACTTATGTTTCATTAAGTAGATATACCCATATCTGCTTAAATCATCCGTGAAGGTGAGAAAATAACGATATCCGCCACGAGCCTCAACATTCATCGGACCACATACATCTGTATGATTTCCAACAAATTTGTTGCTCTCTCCATAGTACCGAAGAATGGCGTTTTGGTCATCTTGCCCATAAGGCACGGCTCGCAAGTACCAATTGATTCATAATCAAGTGGTTCCAAAAGTCCATCAGTATGGAGTTTCTTGATGCGCTTTACACCGATATGACCTAAACGGCAGTGCCACAAATAAGTTGCACTGTCATTATCAACTCTGCATCTTTTGGCTTCAACATTATGAATATGTGTATCACTACTATCGAGATTCATCATAAATAGACCACTCTTCAAGGGTGCATGGACATAAAAGATATTACTCATATAAATAGAACAACCATTATTCTCTGATTTAAATGAATAACCGTCTCGCATCAAACAAGATCCAGATATAATGTTCATGCTCAACGCTGGCACCAAATAACAATTATTTAGGTCTAAAACTAATCCCGAAGGTAGATGTAGAGGTAGCGTGCCGACCGCGATCACATCGACTTTTGGAACCATTTCCTACGCGCATCGTCACCTCGTCCTTGGCCAGTGTTCACTTAATCCGTAGTCCCTATTTCGAGTTGCAAATATTAGCAATAGAACCAGTATGAAATACCCAGGTGCTACTGCGAGCTCTAGTAAGGTACACATCAATAACATGTATATCACATATACCTTTGTTCACTTTGCCATGCTTCTTATCCGCCAAATACTTGGGGCAGTTCCGCTTCCAAAGACGGTCTGTTTGCGGTAGAAGCACTCGCCTCGTGCTTAGGTCCAGACTTGGGTTTCTTCTCCCGAGCAGCAACTTGCTTGTTGTTCTTCTTGAAGTTCCTTTCTTCTTCCTTTGCCCTTTTTCTTGAAATCGGTGGTCTTATTGACCATCAACACTTGATGCTCCTTCTTGATTTCTACCTTCGCGGCCCTTAGCATTGCGAAGAGCTCGGGAATTGTCTTATCCATCCCTTGCATATTATAGTTCATCACGAAGCTCTTGTAGCTTGGTGGCAGTGATTGGAGAATTCTGCCAATGATGCTATCATCTGGAAGATTAACTCCCAGTTGAATCAAGTGATTGCAGTACCCAGACATCTTGAGTATATGCTCACTGACAGAACTATTCTCCTCCATCTTGCAGCTATAGAACTTATTACAGACTTCATATCTCTCAATCCGGGCATTTGCTTGAAATATTAACTTCAACTCTTGGAACATCTCATATGCTCCATGACGTTCAAAACGTCGTTGAAGTCCCGGTTCTAAGCCGTAAAGCATGGCACATTGAACTATCGAGTAGTCATCAGCTTTGCTCTACCAGACGTTCTTAACGTTGTCGGTTGCATCAAGAAGAGACTGGCACCGGCGGTGCTTCGGGACGTAATTCTTACGTGCGTAAATGAGGATAATCCTCGTTACGGACACAATCCGTGTAATTGCTACCATCATCTTTCAACTTTGCTTTCTCAAGGAACACATTAAAATTCAACGGAACAACAGCACGGGCCATCTATCTACAATCAACATAGACAAGCAAGATACTATCAGGTACTAAGTTCATGATATATTTAAGTTCAATTAATCATATTACTTAAGAACTCTCACTTAGAAAGACATCTCTCTAATCTTCTAAGTGATCACGTGATCCAAATCAACTAAACCATAATCGATCATCACGTGAAATGGAGTAGTTTTCAATGGTGAACATCACTATGTTGATCATATCTACTATATGATTCACGCTCGACTTTCGGTCTCAGTGTTCCGAGGCCATATTTGCATATGCTAGGCTCGTCAAGTTTAACCCGAGTAGTCTGCGTGTGCAAAACTGGCTTGCACCCGCTGTAGATGGACGTAGAGCTTATCACACCCGATCATCACGTGGTGTCTGGGCACGACAAACTTTGGCAACGGTGCATACTCAGGGAGAACACTTTTATCTTGAAATTTAGTGAGAGATCATCTTATAATGCTACCGTCAATCAAAGCAAGATAAGATGCATAAAAGATAAACATCACATGCAATCAATATAAGTGATATGATATGGCCATCATCATCTTGTGCTTGTGATCTCCATCTCCGCTTACCGTCATGATCACCATCGTCACCGGCGCGACACCTTGATCTCCATCGTAGCATCGTTGTCGTCTCGCCAATCTTATGCTTCTACGACTATCGCTACCGCTTAGTGATAAAGTAAAGCATTACAGGGCGATTGCATTGCATACAATAAAGAGACAACCATATGGCTCCTGCCAGTTGTCGATAACTCGGTTACAAAACATGATCATCTCATACAATAAAATTTAGCATCATGCCTTGACCATATCACATCACAACATGCCCTGCAAAAACAAGTTAGACGTCCTCTACTTTGTTGTTGCAAGTTTTATGTGGCTGCTACGGGCTTAGCAAGAACCGTTCTTACCTACGCATCAAAACCACAACGATAGTTTGTCAAGTTGGTGTTGTTTTAACCTTCGCAAGGACCGGGCGTAGCCACACTCGGTTCAACTAAAGTTGGAGAAACTGACACCCGCCAGCCACATATGTGCAAAGCACGTCGGTAGAACCAGTCTCGCGTAAGCGTACGCGTAATGTCGGTCCAGGCCGCTTCATCCAACAATACCGCCGACCCAAAGTATGACATGCTGGTAAGCAGTATGACTTATATCGCCCACAACTCACTTGTGTTCTACTCGTGCATATGACATCTACGCATAAAACCTGGCTCGGATGCCACTGTTGGGTAACATAGTAATTTCAAAAAAAATCCTACGCACACGCAAGATCATGGTGATGCATAGCAACGAGAGGGGAGAGTGTTGTCCACGTACCCTCGTAGACCGAAAGCGGAAGCGTTAGCACAACGTGGTTGATGTAGTCATACGTCTTCACGATCCGACCGATCAAGTACCGAACGCACGGCACCTCTGAGTTCAGCACATGTTCAGCCCGATGACGTACCTCGAACTCCGATCCAGCCGAGTGTTGATGGAGAGTTTTGTCAGCATGACGGCGTGGTGACATTGATGATGTTCTACCGACGCAGGGCTTCGCCTAAGCACCGCTATAGTATTATCGATGTGGACTATGGTGGAGGGGGGCACCGCACACGGCTAAAAGATCAAACGATCAATTATTGTGTCTATGGGGTGCCCCCCTGCCCACGTATATAAAGGAGCAAGGGGGGGTGCGGCCGGCCAGGGGAGAGGGCGCGCCAGGAGGAGTCCTACTCCCACCGGGAGTAGGTCTCCCCCCTTTTCTAGTTGGATTAGGACTTGGGAGGGGGAAAGAGGTGGAGGAGAAGAAGGAAGGGGGGGCGCCGCCCTCCTCTCCTTGTCCTATTCGGACTAGGGGGGAGGGGCGTGCGGCCCAGCCCTGGCCGCCTCTCCTCTCTTCCACCAAGGCCCACTAAGGCCCATTAAGTCCCCGGGGGTTTCCGGTAACCTCTCCGGTACTCCTGTAAAATCCCGATTTCACCTGGAACACTTCCGATATCCAAACATAGGATTCCAATATATCAATCTTCATGTCTCGACCATTTCGATACTCCTCGTCATGTCCGTGATCACATCCGGGACTCCGAACAACCTTCGGTACATCAAAAGATATAAACTCAAAATATAACTGTCATCGAAACGTTAAGCGTGCGGACCCTACGGGTTCGAGAACTATGTAGACATGACCGAGAAAAGTCTCCGGTCAATAACCAATAGCGGAACCTGGATGTTCATATTGGCTCCCACATATTCTATGAAGATCTTTATCGGTCAGACCGCATAACAACATACGTTGTTCCCTTTGTCATCGGTATGTTACTTGCCCGAGATTCGATCGTCGGTATCTCAATACCTAGTTCAATCTCGTTACCAGCAAGTCTCTTTACTCGTTCCGTAATACATCATCCCGCAACTAACTCATTAGTTGCAATGCTGGCAAGGCTTAAGTGATGTGCATTACCGAGAGGGCCCAGAGATACCTCTCCGACAATCGGAGTGACAAATCCTAATCTCGAAATCGCCAACCCAACAAGTACCTTCGGAGACACCAGAGAGCACCTTTATAATCACCCGATTCGTTGTGATGTTTGGTAGCACACAAAGTGTTCCTCCGTAAACGGGAGTTGCATAATCTCATAGTCATAGGAACATGTATAAGTCATGAAGAAAGCAATAGCAACATACTAAACGATTGGGTGCTAAGCTAACGGAATGGGTCATGTCAATCACATCATTCTCCTAATAATGTGATCCCGTTAATCAAATGACAACCCATGTCAATGGCTAGGAAACTTAACCATCTTTGATCAACGAGCTTGTCAAGTAGAGGCATACTAGTGACATCTGTTTGTCTATGTATTCACACATGTATTATGTTTCCGGTTAATATGTAGCGACCCGACCTCAGACGGTCAAGCCTCTCGTATATCTGTGCCATCCTCGGATCAAGATCTTTGGCACACACAAGACATCAATGTATATATCAAAGTGCAATCACATGTATAAATAACGTAAATGATATATACCTCGTAATACTCAGCGAAAACAATCAAACGGGTGTGGAGTCCCATCAACGCCATCGGCAAAGTTGAGTGTAGACCGTAACCTCAGATCGTAACTCTTACTCGTCGAGGAAATATCTGCAACATGATACGTTGCAGCCGTGTAGGTCAAGACATTGAATGTACCAAAGAAGATCACAATAAGAGAAAACAGATGATAAACTATACTATATGCGGTATGGCTTTGTGGCTCAGATTCGAGTTTTGTTTATGTAAAAGCTGGTTTTATTTTCCCTACATCAAAGGGATAAATGAAGTCTGTACTATAGAGTTTTCTATCATGACATGGTTCCGCCAACCGATGTCTCATAGCCCAAAATCATCATATGTTGCCCACAATTAAATTATCAATCCGGTGTTGAGAGTTCCAGATAGATCCAAGTCCAGAGGCTCAAATTGTCCGTAATCGGGACACGGCTAATCGATTAGGTTTTAACCCTCTGCAGAGGTTTGTACACTTTACCCGCAAGATTCGATCCTCTTTTACATTCTCGCACTTCGTGGTGTTTGAGAACAAGATGACCAAACATGGTCTTCCAAGAGTTTCCACGACCACTATCTCGGTGCTCATTCAATCCTACCGTAGTTCTACATCTGCTAGCACCGCCCTAGCAGTCACAACTAGGGTCAACCAAGCCGAGCCCATAGTGACTTGTGGTTGCATGTAAGCTTCCGGGCATGAAGTATTCTTCCGTCTCTTTGAGTCCGGGTGAAGCTTTCCGCAAGATGTCATGGCGCTTCTCCATGCATCCCGCCAATCATTTGGATTCTCCAGGTGCCCGTCAACCATCCTTCACCCAAAGAGTGTGTATTGAATTCTTGTCTCGAGTCTTGAAGTCTTGAGGCCTTGAAGATGCAGTCCTTGCAGATTCCATCATGGAGTTGTCGCCATTGACGAGATCCTCCATTCTCACACCACTCCCGAGCACTCATACCAAACCCCATCTACTATAGCGTAGCATTAAAATAAAATATCGTCCGGGCTTGGTAACAGGTGATGGGTTCCTACCTCATGCATACTACTCAACTACAAGGATTCAATATCACTACTTGGAGGGATTGTTGCGAAGATGACACTAGATGCAATAAAACACATAGGTATGAAAAACATGGTCAAAGTGAACTTTCCGGTAATACTTGATGAAGATAACAACGCTGTCGAAAATGACTTGGTAGAACTAATCGTCACTCCGCTGAAAATCTATATAGTCAAACATAGCATTCACATAAGCAAACATCCTAGCAAACAATTTTAGCACTTTCGAAATAACAATCAAAACAGCAAGGAAAATCGATAATAAAACTCAAACAAAATCAAAAGAAACTTCAAATAAAACTACAAAGAAAAACTACTAACGAAGATCTATGACTTTGCTACAAACATCTAATATAGTTTTGCTGTAAGTAAAACTTAACAACAATGAAAATACTAAAGTAATAAATTAACAGAAAATAAAATGTAAGATAACTAATTTAACAGAAAGTATTTTTTCCCATAAAATTTTATTTGCAAAAGAAACAAATAAAAAGCTTTTATAAAACTCTAACTATGACCTATAGAAGGTTTCATACAAAACTAAGGAAAATAAATTTTTAAAATAAAATAAATTTTCTTTTGTTGACTAACAGAAACAAAACTAAATTTTTCAAGAGTGACAAAAAGAAATAATTTGAAACTAATAAAAACAATAAAGAAAAGACTAAAACAAAACTATAACTAAAACTGTACTGTTTTGCTAAAACCTAATTTAAAAATAAAGTAAAAATAAAGAAGTATATGCTACTGGATAGACAAAACCATAATAAAACAGTAGCAAAAAGAATCAATCAAAAATACTTTGTAAAACTCAAAATATGACCAAATTAGTGATTTGAACAAATTTCATCAAATTCAAATCTAAACTATTCAAATTTGACACCTAAGTACACAAATAGAAACTTAAGCAAATTTGTGACACAATGCAAAAAGTATCAACTCAAACGGAGTTACGGAACTTAAGTTATGAACAAAAGAAGTTTGAATATGAATCTGAACAAATTTCGAAATTTTAAACTTTCAAAAACATGTTTGAGTTGAATTACTGGATAAAGGAGATCGTAACGAAGAAGTGGGCGTTGGTTTCATCTAGTTTGGATGAACGAGTAAAAAGTTATAGCTATTTGAAAAATCAGGGTCAAGCTGTTTTATAAAAGAAAAAAATAGCTATGGCTAAGGTCTAATGTATAAATACGTAGACGACAATCTAAACTATTGTATTAGTCTAAAAGTAATAAACTACGGAAGTATAAGTAGAAAAAAAAAGAAAAAAAAACAAAGTAAGATACCTTTATAAGGCAGAAAAGACAACTTCGGAGAGACAAGAAAATTTCCAGAAGTCGCGCCGGAGAAGGGAAAGAAAATATTTTTCTTACTCAAACCAAAATATTGATTTAACCCGAATCAGATGATTTTTGGAGGCTCTATGGGTCTATATTTATAGGTGGAAAAGAGGCTTAGGGGTTAAAGGCTAGGCAATGTGGGACTAAACGTAGACGTAATTAAATGAAACAGAGCGAAAAAAGCCTAAGACCTCAAGACGGGCCTAAAGGCCTCGGCCGACGTACAAGACACTGTAAATTTTTTTTGAGCAATGGAAAAGAAAAGAAAAACTATGGGAAAAAAAAAAGAAAATAATGGGGAAGGAATTTGGCCCGCTGGGCCTGGCCCATTTAGGAGGAGGGAAAAAGAAAAAAAAAACAAAGGAGCGCCCATGCTACTATGTTGCGCGCGTGTAACATCCCAAATTTTCAATTTGGAATGTTATACATTAGGTCATCATGCATATCATATTTTCTCGCATTTTCCGATCCTAGAAATTTCACGCAACTCAAGGACCCTCGAAGAGAGTTGGAAGTTTCATAATTTTCATAATTGGGATCTCTCAAATTTTGAAAATAGGATCATTGGATTATTTAAATTATCTTCATAAAGTTTTTCCTATAAAAATATCTTGAGAGGGAATAATATGACTTTCCCAAACAATTAGGAAAAATGAAGATATTATAAATAAATCAAATTTGGTTTTGAAAGATTTATTTTGCTTAGGCAAAAAATGAGCATTTAAAATTTTTATGCATGTATTTTGTTTTTAAAGTTCATTTTGTTCGACTCATTTTAGGAGTCGGGAAAATTTGTTTTATTTAATTTGGAGTTCATTTGGTATTTTTTTAATTCGTTTTGTTTTAATTTTATTTAAAAAAAACGCCCCCCGGACCCAGTGCCCAGCCCGCCCATCTCCTCGCCTCCTCATGCCCACCAAGACGGTGCCCCGCCAAGACGCCGCCACGCCTGAGTCCCACCCCCAGCCCGCTCGCCCTCTGGCCCTCCCCAAGCCACCGCCCCTCTTAAATAGCGCCTCTCTCTCTCTGCCGCCGCCCCAAGCCGAGTCCGCCGCCGCCGAACGCCGCCGCCGTTCCTCGCCGCCGAGCCCCGCCGCCCTCCCGCCCTCCCGACCCGCGGACCCCACCCCGAGCCGGCCCCGCGGACCTCGCCGTGAAGCCCACGGAGGTAGCCGCCGCCCGCTCCGAACCGATCCGGTTTTTCCCCTCGAACCGATCCGGTTTATTTAAAAAAAATATGTTCGGTTTTTTAAAAAACCTAGATTGGTTTTGTTTTTTTCGTTTTCTTATTTAACGGACGCTCACCGAACCGTTCGTTTCAATGAAACGCGCTCGTTAGATTCGCTCGTTAATATAACGCTCGCAATTTTAACTCGTTCGTCGTTTTCTTTTTAATCGGAATTAATCCGTTATTTCTGATTTGATTTCAGATCTGATTTTCAAAACTGTTTTATTTCTCGCTCTTATCGAATCGGGTGATTCAAGCGCTGGAGTTTCAAACGAAACCGCCGTTCGATTACCCTACTTTCACAGAGTTTTGCTACTGTGAAATTTTGACCTAATTTCAGATCGCTAAACCGAGACGTTCTCTCTCGAGTTTCGACTTTCGGAGTTTGTTTTGATTCGATTCTTTTGCAACCAGGGTTCTTAAGTTGAACTTTCTGGTTAGATCTTTTATTCGAGATTTCCTGTGCATTAGATGAGTACTTATTGTATGCTTGTTGTTTGTCTGCGTTAGATCACCCGGTGCGCCGCTTGTTACTTGAATCTCTAGGACTCATGGATCATCGCAAGGCAAGTAACACTTGATCATATTTTTCTCATACCCAGTTTTATGCATTAGATCTATTCCTCAAACACTTGCATGATTAGGATCTAATTAAATTGTGGGTATTGGGAAGTAGATTGAGGTAGTACCTATTACTGTTTTACTTATGAAACCTTGGGAGTTACTTCTCGTTGCTTGTTCATGCCATGCTATGCTAGTAGACGTGGATTGGGTGAGTGAATATCCATGACAGATGTGAGATTGTTAATTAATGGTTTATCTAAGGTGGCAACCTAACACACATCCGGGTGGATTGAGGCACCTGGTTTCTATCAGACTTGCTGTATTTCTTCTGACCGCCACCCGTGCTCTAAGGGATCATAAGATTATTCAAACTGAAACTTCCGTGTGCAGCCACAAGCCAATTATGGGCTCTGGCGTAGTTGACTAAGTCGTCACGAACTCTTACGGGTAGGCTAGCTGATGTAGGGGATATAGGTTGGTACGGTCTACCCACATGTAAGGTGCTAGCGCTTCGAAGACTATGTCTCGGTCATCCGTTTCTCAAACACCATGTAGTCACGAGAACCAAGCGGAGGCGATCGAGTCTTGTGGGGAAAAGTGTGCAAACCTCTGCAGAGTGTATAAACTAATCATGGTTAGTCGTGTCCCGGTTATGGACAATTTGAGTATCCGGTACTTGATTATCATGTGAATCTCAACATGTTACTTCTAAATAAAAGTTATTGGGTTTTGATGAGTACTTTTTAATTGGGATTGAGAATGTGTCAACCATTCTCAATGTTTAACAACCACCATGATAGTTAAATAAAATTATTCCTTTGATGTAGGGAAAAATCAGCTTTATGCAAATGTAACCAGAGAGCCTTACCACCAGCCAAATAAGCATGTAGTATAGGCTTATTCATTCATTGCTCTTTATGTGTTACATTGCCAAGCATATTCCATGTGTCACCCGTTTGGGCTGCAACTTTTCACGCTGCGAGACTTTTCGCATTTACGAGTAAGGTGTTAGGTCGTGGTTCTATACTCGGTGATGCCGTTGGAGTTGATGGACTCGCTTATCTTCCAAGCCTTCATTGTTATCATTAGATGGCCTTAAGCCATATTTTGTATTCAGTTCCTTGTGGACAATGATGTAATAAGTGTGTGATTGCTACTCGCTATAAATCCTTGAAACTTGTGTGGTGTCAAGCATTCGATCCAGGATGACATCGAGCACGAGCGCTAGATCCATTCGGTCTGGTCGCTCTGAGAGAATGGTATCGAGCACACGCCGATCAGAGGACACGACCACTAAGTTAAAGCCATAGATCACTCTCTCTTCCATTTTCTAACTCCTCATCTTTTCTACTCTCTTTAGGATGACGGACGCGAAGATCAAGTACACCCAACCGGATGAAGGCACACCTTTTGGATTTCACTTGAAGGAAGTTACTAAGTACCGAACATTGGATTACCAAGCTTCACCGGACTTTCAACGCCACTCTGCTCAAGAGGAGCGCTGGAAGATTCATGCTCACGCCCAGAAGGACATTTGCCCCATCACCAAGCCAATAGATAGTGTTTTGATTGCACCCACTTGGAGTGCAGGAAAGAGCATGGCAGCTCACATCACCATGGGACGATTGGAGAAGTCTATCAAGAAGATCTCAAGGACACCATCTACCAGATTTGCGGACGCCGAGATGACAACTGGACGTCGTCAACACCAAGAAGGATAGATCCATTGCAGCGTTCATCCAGAGTTAAATCAGCACATTCGGCCAGAGAATCAAATGTGCAATGACATGTTGGAGTTGCGCGAAGACGAAGGAAAGGATCATCGAATTGGAAGAAGAACTAAAGACTACACGCAAGGACTACATGGACGAGATCGTAGCTCGGCAAGACACAATAACGATCTTAAGTACGAGATCAAGAACTCAAGAACAAGTTGGCGCCAGAATGAAGACCAGTATGTTGAACACCCAATCGACTACATCAACATCGACGACACAGATTCGGATCCAAGTGAACCCGATTTTGAAGACGAAGCTGGAGCAGACATCATGGAGTCTTCCACCGGTTCAAATTAGTAGAAGTCCCCCACATATTAGTAGTATTCCCTCCATGTAAACCTTTATAGTACACGCACTTTTGCGATAGTTAGATCGTTGTAGCCCTTGTTTGATTGAATGAAGTGATTTGTGTGCATTTGCTCATGTGCATTTGGGTAGTGATTTCCCTTAGACCTCATTCTATTCTACATTTCTCTCCTTTTCTAAACCCATCGATGCCTCCGAGACGCGACCCGGATTCGTTTTTCCGCCAGAGATCACCCAATTGATCCAGCAGCGAATACCCTGATTCAAACATTGGTGCGAACAACAACAACAACAACAACAACCCACCGCCACCACCACCACCTGCGGATCATCGACTCGCTTCCTTAGACCGAACCCGCGGTGTATTCCAAAGAGCACCGAGCCAATTGTAGCAGATGACCGGCTCCGCAAGATAGGAAGGAGCTGACCACTGCAGGATGCACAGATGGTGAAAGAGTGAAGTTTGCAGACATCAGCTTGAAGGACCCGCAGCAAAGATGGTGGGAGAATTTCACAGCCACTTATCCGTGAGACACCGCCACATGGGACCGTTTGACAAGCTTTTCGACAGCCCATGTTTCAGCAGGAGCCATGGCCATGAAGAAGCGTGAGTTCCGCAACTTACGCCAAGGAGGAAGGACTGTTGGCGGTCGTGGATGACTTTAGCAAATTAGCACGTTATGCCCCGGATGACGTTACTACGGATGCAGCTAAACAGAGAAGTTTCTAGAAGGACTGAATGATGAGTTCAGATGCCGTTGATGGTAGCAAGTTTCAATAACTACCAGGAGTTAGTAGACCGAGCTCTCATGATTGAGGAAAGCAGCAGACAAATTGAGAACTGCAAGGAAGTATGGACAAGGGAAGTATAACTCAGATCCCAGCAGAAGCCTCGTTATACCCCTAAATCAGAAATTCAGTTTCAGATACCCATGGAGGAGGTAATTCAGACAACCATAATGGCACCAAGAATGGGAACGGAATGGAGGAAGCAACGGACAAACCGCACCAACCCGTCTACACCATCCAAGGTAGACTCTGAGTCACATTACTTGCTTTAAGTGCCGCAAGACGGGCATTATGCAAATGACTGTCCGTAAGGCGTAATGGAAATGGCAATGGAAGCTCGAAAGAAGCCCAACCCTTTCAACAGGGGACAAGTGAACCACATTGATGTGGAGGAGGTTGAAGATCAGCCCGATCAAGAATCGGTAAGTTTTTGGTTAAGTCTTTATCTGCAGCTTGTTCTTTTTGATACTGGTGCATCGCATCCATACATATCGAGGGATTTGTGGATAAGTACAAGTTACCAACCCAAGCCCTTAGGTCACCCATGCTAGTAACCTCACCCGGGCAGCAGTACATGGCTAGTAAATGGTGTGATCGACTGCCACTAAGGATCGGACACTATGTTTTCCCCTCAGACCTAATAGTTCTGGAATCCCAAGGATTGGATGTGATATTAGGAATGGATTGGTTATCAAGGTATGGAGGAAACATAGATTGTACCGCAAGGTCAATTTTGCTCACCACACCAGAAGGAAGAAGGATTAAGTATGTATCACGGCACGAGCCGAGGAGAGCACAAGTTAATTGCTTAACAGAGTGGTACAGAAGAAGTACCATGGTGAAGGAATATCCTGATGTATTTCCTAAGAGTTGCGGTGAATGCCACGGATAGAGACATTGAGTTTTGATCGAGCTGTTGCGTGAACAGGCCCGATATCGAAACGACCGTACAGGATGCCCGCAAAGGATTTGGCGGAAATCAAGAAGCAGATTAAGGAACTATTGGATAAAGGTTTTATTCGCCCAAGTTCTTCACTTTGGGGATCACCCGTTTTGTTAGTGGAGAAGAAGGATGGATCGTTGAGAATGGTTGTTGATTACCGTGGATTGAATGAAGTAACAATCAAGAACAAGTACCCACTACCGATGATAAATGATCTGTTTGATCGCTTGCAAGGAGCCAAAGTGTTCTCTAAGATCGACTTGCGATCAGGGTACCATTAGTTGAAGATTCGGGAGCAAGACATACCCAAGACAGCATTTACCACGAGATATGGACTGTATGAGTATACCGTTATGTCATTTGGACTGACTAACGCACCAGCCTATTTCATGAACCTGATGAACAAAGTGTTTATGGAGTTTTGGACAAGTTCGTCGTGGTGGTCATTGATGACATTTTGATTTTCTCAAGAATGAAGAGGAACACAAGGAACATTTGAGATTGGTTTTGGAGAAACGAGGAACACCAGTTGTATGCCAAGTTCAGCAAATGTGAATTTTGGTTAAAGGAAGTTGGATTTCTCGGACATGTTATATCCGGAGAAGGAATAGCAGATTGACCCCACAAAGGTTGAGACCGTAACCAAATGGGAAGCACCAACGACAGTTGGAGAGATTCGAGTTTCCTTGGACTCGCAGGATACTACCAAGATTCATTGAGAATTTCTCAAGGATTGCAAAGCCTATGACAGAATTGTTGAAGAAGGAAAACAAATTCATATGGACCGAGGACTGTGAGGCAAGTTTTCGGGAGTTGAAGAAAAGATTGGTTACCTCACCAGTTTGATATTGCGGATCAAACTAAGGATTATGAGGTGTTTTATGGCGCTTCACGCCGAGGACTTGGAGCAGTGCTTATGCAGGAAGGAAGAGTTGTTTCAGTATGCTTCACGACAACTTAAGCCCCAAGAGTTGAATTATGCCACTCATGATTTGGAGTTAGCAGCCGTTGTGCATGCCTTGAAGACGTGGAGACATTTTCTCATTGGAAATCATTGTGAAGTATATACGGATCACAAGAGTTTGAAGTACATCTTCACACGTATGAATTGAATCTCGAACAGAGGAGATGGTTAGAGCTAATCAAGGATTACGATATGAGATTGCATTATCACCCGGAAAGGCTAATGTCGTAGCAGACGCATTGAGCCGTAAGAGCCACGCCAATGCCCTAATGATGGGAGTAATACCCAATGAGTTAGCCGAGGACCTTGAGAGCTATGTTTGGAAATAGTTACGAGAGGCTATGTAGCAGCATTGGAAATTCAATCGACAACGATGGACAAAATCGAGAAGCCCAAAAGGCGGATAAGGAAGTTGCCTCTATAAAGGAGAAAATGAGCAAAGGAAAAGCTAAAGGATTTCGTGAGGATGAGCACGATACCCTATGGTTTGAAGACCGTGTTTATGTGCCCAATGACCCGTAGATCGGGAAGTTGATTTTACAAGAAGCCCATGATTCACCCTATTCGATTCACCGGAAATACCAAGATGTATTTGGATTTGAAGAATATTTTCGGTGGACCGGAATGAAGAAGGATATTGCGAGTATGTAGCAGTTTGCGGCGTATGTCGAAAAGTAAAGGCGAGCATCGAAGCCAGCAGGATTGTTACAACCATTGCCGATACCGAATGGAAGTGGGATAAACTAGGCATGGATTTCATCACAGGTTTGCCAAAGACCCGTTCAGATATGACTCGATTTGGGTCATAGTCGACCGTTTGACCAAGGTAGCCCATTTCATTCCAAATAAGACTACCTATAGCAGTGCTAAGTTGGCAAAAATATACATGACCAGAATTGTATGCTTACACGGAGTTCCAAGGAGCATTGTATCGCACGAGGAACCCAGGTTTACTTCAAAATTTTGGAACCAGTTACACGAAACATTGGGAACCCGATTGGAATTCAGCACAGACTTTCCACCCACAGACCGATGGACAAACCGAGAGAGTCAATCAGATTTTGGAGGACATCTTTGAGCTTGTGCACTAGATTATGGATCTAGTTGGGATGACAATTTGCCGTATGCAGAATTTTCCTACAATAACAGCTTACCAAACCAGCTTAAAATGGCACCTTCGAGGCTTTGTATGGAAGAAGGTGTAGGACACCGTTGTCATGGGACGAAACTGGAGATCGTCAGTTATTTGGACCAGATTTGATTAAGGAGTCTGAACAGAAAGTTAAGTTGATTCGAGACAGGCTCAAGGTAGCCCAGTCCAGACAGAAGAGCTATGCCGATTCAAAGCGCAAAGCAATCAAGTATGAATTTGGAGACAGAGTATATCTCAGAGTATCCCCGCTTGAGGAGTGAAGCGTTTTGGAGTTAAAGGAAAGTTAGCACCCGTTTGTTGGACCATATAAGATTTTGCAACGCATGGGAGAAGTTATGCGTATAAGTTGGAATTGCGGAAGGACTGTCGAGTTCATGATGTATTCCATGTTTCTCGATTGAAGAAATGTCACCCGAGATAGCAGAGGTACCGTTAAGAGACACGAGTGCCACTGGAAGCAATTCAAGTGAAGGATGACTTGACATATGAGGAAAAGCCGGTTAAGATTCTCGATTATGCCAGTGAGTTACTCATGACAAGGTTATCAAGTTTTGCAAAGTTCAATTGGAGCCACCACACCGAGGATGAAGCCACACGGGAAAGAGAGGAAGTTTTGCTTAAGGACCACCTCACCTATTTTCTAGCCAACCCGAATCTCGAGGGCTAGATTCATCTTAAGGGTAGGTTTGTAACATCCCAAATTTTCAATTTGGAATGTTATACATTAGGTCATCATGCATATCATATTTTCTCGCATTTTCCGATCCTAGAAATTTCACGCAACTCAAGGACCCTCGGAGAGAGTTGGAAGTTTCATAATTTTCATAATTGGGATCTCTCAAATTTTGAAAATAGGATCATTGGATTATTTAAATTATCTTCATAAAGTTTTTCCTATAAAAATATCTTGAGAGGGAATAATATGACTTTCCCAAACAATTAGGAAAAATGAAGATATTATAAATAAATCAAATTTGGTTTTGAAAGATTTATTTTGCTTAGGCAAAAAAATGAGCATTTAAAAATTTTTATGCATGTATTTTGTTTTTAAAGTTCATTTTGTTCGACTCATTTTAGGAGTCGGGAAAATTTGTTTTATTTAATTTGGAGTTCATTTGGTATTTTTTAATTGTTTTGTTTTAATTTTATTTAAAAAACGCTTCTGGACCCAGTGCCCAGCCCCGCCCATCTCCTCGCCTCCCTCGCATTGCCCCCAGTGCTGCCCCGCCGCCACAGACGCCTCTAAGCCGAGTCCGCCGCTTGTGAGAACGCCGCCCGCGCTCTCGCCGAGCCGAGCCCCCTGCCTCGCCTCGCCCTCCCGACCTCGCCCGAGCCTCGCGGGACCTCGCCGGGCCCCGCCGAGGTAGCCGCCGCCCCGCTCCGAACCGATCCGGTTTTCTCCCCTCGAACCGATCCGGTTTATTTTAAAAAAAATATGTTCGGTTTTTTTTAAAAAAACCTAGATTGGTTTTGTTTTTTTTTCGGTTTTCTTATTTAACGGACGTTCACCGAACCGTTCGTTTCAGTGAACGCGTTCGTTAGATTCGCTTACTGTTAACTAACGCTCGCAATTTTAACTCGCTCGCTAAATCTTTTTCTTTTAATCGGAATTAATCCGTTATTTCTGATTTGATTTCAGATCTGATTTTCAAAACTGTTTTATTTCTCGCTCGCTTATCGGAATCAGTGATTCAAGCGCTGGAGTTTCAATACGAAACCGCCGTTCGATTACCCTACTTTCACAGAGTTTTGCTACTGTGAAATTTTGACCTAATTTCAGATCGCTAAACCGAGACGTTCTCTCTCGAGTTTCGACTTTCGGAGTTTGTTTTGATTCGATTCTTTTGCAACCAGGGTTCTTAAGTTGAACTTTCTGGTTAGATCTTTTATTCGAGATTTCCTGCATTAGATGAGTACTTATTGTATGCTTGTTGTTTGTCTGCTTAGATCACCCGTGAGCGCCGCTTGTTACTTGAATCTCTAGGACTCATGGATCATCGCAAGGCAAGTAACACTTGATCATATTTTTCTCATACCCAGTTTTATGCATTAGATCTATTCCTCAAACACTTGCATGATTAGGATCTAATTAAATTGTGGGTATTGGGAAGTAGATTGAGGTAGTACCTATTACTGCTTTTACTTATGAAACCTTGGGAGTTACTTCTCGTTGCTTGTTCATGCCATGCTATGCTAGTAGACGTGGATTGGGTGAGTGAATATCCATGACAGATGTGAGATTGTTAATTAATGGTTTATCTAAGGTGGCAACCTAACACACATCTGGGTGGATTGAGGCACCTAGTTTCTATCAGGACTTGCTGATTTCTTCTGACCGCCACCCGTGCTCTAAGGGATCATAAGATTATTCAAACTGAAACTTCCGTGTGCAGCCACAAGCCAATTATGGGCTCTGGCGTAGTTGACTAAGTCGTCATGAACTCTTACGGGTAGGCTAGCTGATGTAGGGGATATAGGTTGGTACGGTCTACCCACATGTAAGGTGCTAGCGCTTCGAAAGACTATGTCTCGGTCATCCGCTTCTCAAACACCATGTAGTGCGAGAACCAAGCGGAGGCGATCGAGTCTTGTGGGGAAAAGTGTGCAAACCTCTGCAGAGTGTATAAACTAATCATGGTTAGCCGTGTCCCGGTTATGGACAATTTGAGTATCCGTACTTGATTATCATGTGAATCTCAACATGTTACTTCTAAATAAAAGTTATTGGGTTTTGATGAGTACTTTTAATTGGGATTGAGAATGTCACAACCATTCTCAATGTTTAACAACCACCATGATAGTTAAATAAAATTATTCCTTTGATGTAGGGAAAATCAGCTTTATGCAAATGTAACAGTAGAGCCTTACCACCAGCCAAATAAGCATGTAGTATAGGCTTATTCATTCATTGCTCTTTATGTGTTACATTGCCAAGATATTCCATGTCTTGACCCGTTTTGGCTGCAACTTTTCACGTTGCGCACTTTTCGAACGACGAGTAAGGTGTTAGGTCGTGGTTCTATACTCGATGATGCCGTTGGAGTTGATGGACTCGCTTATCTTCCAAGCCTTCCATTGTTATCATTAGATGGCCTTAAGCCATATTTTGTATTCAGTTCCTTGTGGACAACGATGTAATAAGTGTGTGATTGCTACTCGCTATAAATCCTTCAAGCTTGTGTGGTGTCAAGATTATTCTTGATCCGAGGATGACATCGAGCACGAGCGCTAGATCCATTCGGTTCTGGTCGCTAAATAGGTATGCATCGTTAGTCCTAAGCGCAAGCGCCGTGCAGTTTTTTTTTGAAATGTAAAAGGAAATCTGAATAAATAAAACAAAAATAGAATTTTATATAGGCATATTATATATCAATATTTTCAAAAAATATTTTCTACAGCATGAACATTATTCTAGCATTAAATAAAATACACACAAATTCAAATAAAGCAAAGAGTGCTTCAGCTCTAATAAAATCAAATAAAAAATCATTTTAAAAATACCAAAATGAATTCAAATTTATTCCTCTCCAATTTTCTGTTGTAGGGAATCATGTTACCCTATTTTCCATGTATTTTATTTTTGGAGAAAAATAATTTGAATAAAACTCAAATAACTCCAAATTGAAAATAATTCCAAAAGGACTTCGAATTTGATCCTTTGAAACTCCGAACTCATATTTCATATGTTTTGAAGAAGTCATTTTATCTTCTCTCGTGAAAATCATTGAGTTGCATAAAGTTTCAGAATTGGAAATATTTTCCAAATGAAATTCAAATATTTTCAACACCCCTTTTTCATTTAAATGGAAGAAGTCATGTTATCCTCTCTCCAGGGTTTTGTGATGAAAAATATTTGAATTCACGGAGATCGAAAAGCAAAATGAAAGTTTGGGAAAGTCCTTTTATTCCCTCTCATTTAACTTTCAAAAAGTTTCAAATTTCACTCAATCAATCACACAACAATTCAAACAAACAAACAAATCTATCTATTTATTATAACATTCCAAAATTTAGAATTTTGGGATGTTACATATCTATTCTAGCATGAATAATAAACATTTATCATGATATAAGGAAATAAATAATAACTTTATTATTGCCTCTAGGGCATATTTTGTTGGAAATATGACCTAGAGGCAATAATAAAAGGATTATTATTATATTTCCTTGTTCATTATAATTGTCTTTTATTCATGCTATAATTGTATTATCCGGAAATCGTAATACACGTGTGAATACATAGACTACAACATGTCCCTAGTGAGCCTCTAGTTGACTAGCTCGTTGATCAATAGATAGTCATGGATTCCTGACTATGGACATTGGATGTCATTGATAACGGTATCACATCATTAGGAGAATGATGTGATGGACAAGACCCAATCCTAAGCATAGCACAAGATCGTGTAGTTCGTTTGCTAGAGCTTTTCCAATGTCAAGTATCCTTTACTTAGACCATGAGATCGTGTAACTCCCGGATACCGTAGGAGTGCTTTGGGTGTACCAAACGTCACAACGTAACCGGGTGACTATAAAGGTATACTACGGGTATATCCGAAAGTGTCTGTTGGGTTGGCACGGATCGAGACTGGGATTTGTCACTCCGTATGACGGAGAGGTATCTCTGGGCCCACTCGGTAATGCATCATCATAATGAGCTCAAAGTGTCCAATTGTTTGGTCAAGGGATCATGCATTACGGTACGAGTAAAGTGACTTGCCGGTAACGAGATTGAACGAGGTATTGGGATACCGACGATCGAATCTCGGGCAAGTAATGTACCGATTGACAAAGGGAATTGTATACAGGGTTGCTTGAATCCTCGACATCGTGGTTCATCCGATGAGATCATCGTAGAACATGTGGGACCCAACATGGGTATCCAGATCCCGCTGTTGGTTATTGGCCGGAGAGCTGTCTCGGTCATGTCTGCATGATTCCCGAACCCGTAGGGTCTACACACTTAAGGTTCGGTGACGCTAGGGTTATTAGGAAGACTTGTGTGTGATTACCGAATGTTGTTCGGAGTCCCGGATAAGATCCCTGACGTCACGAGGAGTTCCGGAATGGTCCGGAGGTGAAGATTTATATATGGGAAGTTGTCATACGGTCACCGGAAAGTTTCGGGGGCATATCGGTATTGTACCGGGGCCACCTGAGGGGTTCCGGGGGTCCACCGGGAGGGGCCACCTCTCTCGGAGGGCCTCATGGGCCTCATGGGCAGGGAACCAGCCCTTGGTGGGCTGGGCGCACCCCCCCCCCATGGGCCCATGCGCCTAGGGTTGGGGGGAAACCCTAGTGGGGGCGCCCCCCTTGCTTGGGGGCAAGCCCTCCCTGGCGCCCCCCCCTCTAGATCTCATCTAGAGGGGCCTTCTTCCCCTTCCCCTATAAATAGAGGGGGAGGGAGGCTGCACACAACATCCAAGGCGCAGCCCTCCCTCCCAACACCTCTCCTCCTCCGCGTGAGCTTGGCGGCCTGCAGAGAATGCCACTCCATCACCACCACGCCGTCGTGCTGCTGTTGGAGCCTTCTTCCTCAACCTCTCCCTCCTCCTTGCTGGATCAAGGTGTGGGAGACGTCATCCGCTCCGTACGTGTGTTGAACGCGGAGGTGCTGTCCGTTCGGCACTTGGTCATCGGTGATTTGGATCACGACGAGTCGACTCCTCAACCCCGTTCTCTTGAACGCTTCGCCGCGATCTACAAAGGTATGTAGATGCACTCCTATCACTCGTTGCTAGATGAACTCATGGATGGATCTTGGTGAAACAGTGGGAAAAATTTATTTTCTGCAACGCTCCCCAACAAAGTGGCATCATGAGCTAGGTCTATCGTAGTTCTCTTTGCACGAGTAGAACACAATTTGTTGTGGGCGAGATGTTGTCAACTTTCTTGCCGCTACTAGTCTTATTTTGCTTCAGCGGTATTGTGGGATGAAGCGGCCGGACCGACCTTACACGTGCGCTTACGTGAGACAGGTTCCACCGACCGACATGCACTAGTTGCATAAGGTGGCTAGCGGGTGTCATGCTCTCACACTTTAGTTGGAGCGGATTCGATGAAAAGGGTCCTTATGAAGGGTAAATAGAAGTTGACAAATCACGTTGTGGTTTTTCAGAGGTAAGAAAACGTTCTTGCTAGAACCCTATTGCAGCCATCGTAACAGATGCAACAACAATTAGAGGACGCCTAACTTGTTTTTGCAGCAATTGCCTTGTGATGTGATATGGCCAAAAGTTGTGATGAATGATGAATGATATATTGTGATGTATGAGATCATGTTCTTGTAATAGGAATCATGACTTGCATGTCGATGAGTATGACAACCGGCAGGAGCCATAGGAGTTGTCTTAATTATTGTATGACCTGCGTGTCATTGATTCAACGCCATGTAATTACTTTACTTTATTGCTAAATCGTTAGCTATAGTAGTAGAAGTAATAGTTGGCGAGCAACTTCATGGAGACACGATGATGGAGATCATGATGATGGAGATCATGGTGTCATGCTGGTGACAAGATGATCATGGAGCCCCAAGATGGAGATCAAAGGAGCTATATGATATTGGCCATACCATGTCACTACTATTTAATTGCATGTGATGTTTATTATGTTTTTGCATCTTGTTTACTTAGAACGGCGGTAGTAAATAAGATGATCCCTCATAACAATTTCAAGAAAGTGTTCCCCCTAACTGTGCGTCGTTGCTAAAGTTCGTTGTTTCGAAGCACCACGTGATGATCGGGTGTGATAGATTCCTACGTTCACATACAACGGGTGTAAGACAGTTTTACACATGCAAAACACTTTGACGAGCCTAGCATGTACAGACATGGCCTCGGAACACAGAGACCGAAAGGTCAAACATGAGTCGTATGGAAGATACGATCAACATGGAGATGTTCACCGATGATGACTAGTCCGTATCACATGATGATCGGACACGGCCTAATCGACTCGGATCATGTAACACTTAGATGACTAGAGGGATGTCAAATCTGAGTGGGAGTTCATTAAATAATTTGATTAGATGAACTTAATTATCATGAACTTAGTCTAAAATCTTTGCAAATATGTCTTGTAGATCAAATGACCAACGCTCATGTCAACATGAACTTCAACGCGTTCCTAGAGAAAACCAAGCTGAAAGATGATGGGAGCAACTATACGGACTGGGTCCGGAACCTGAGGATCATCCTCATGGCTGCCAAGAAAGCATATGTCCTAGAAGGACCGCTAGGTGAAGCACCCATCCCAGAGAACCAAGACTTTATGAACGCTTGGCAGATCACGTCTTGATGATTACTCCCTCGTTCAGTGCGGTATGCTTTACAGCTTAGAACCGGGGCTCCAAAAGCGTTTTGAGCAACACGGAGCATATGAGATGTTCGAGGAGCTGAAAATGGTTTTCCAAGCTCACGCCCGGGTCAAGAGATATGAAGTCTCTGACAAGTTCTATAGTTGTAAGATGGAGGAAAATAGTTCTGTCTGTGAGCACATACTCAGAATGTCTGGGTTGCACAACTTCCTGTCCCAGTTGAATATTAACCTCCCGGATGAGGCGGTCATTGATAGAATCCTTCAGTCGCTCCCACCAAGCTACAAGAGCTTTGTGATGAACTACAATATGCAGGGGATGGTGAAAACTATTCCTGAAGTATTTTCAATGCTGAAGTCAGCAGAGGTAGAAATCAAAAAGGAGCATCAAGTGTTGATGGTCAATAAAACCACCAAGTTCAAGAAGGGCAAGGGTAAGAAGAACTTCAAAAAGGACGGCAAAGATGTTGCCGCGCCCGTAAGCCGATTGCCGGAAGAAGTCAAAGAATGGACCCAAGCACGAGACCGAGTGCTTTTATTGCAAAGGGAAGGGTCACTGGAAGCGGAACTGCCCCAAATACTTAGCGGACAAGAAGGCCGGCAACACTAAAGGTATATGTTATATACATGTAATTGATGTGTACCTTACCAGTACTCGTAGTAACTCCTGGGTATTTGATACCGGTGTCGTTGCTCATATTTGTAACTCACAGCAGGAGCTGCGGAATAAGCGGAGACTGGCGAAGGACGAGGTGACGATGCGCGTCGGGAATGGTTCCAAGGTCGATGTGATCGCCGTCGGCACGCTACCTCTACATTTACCTACGGGATTAGTTTTAAACCTCAATAATTGTTATTTAGTGCCAAGTTTGAGCATGAACATTGTATCAGGATCTCGTTTAATACGAGATGGCTACTCATTTAAATCCGAGAATAATGGTTGTTCTATTTATATGAGAGATATGTTTTATGGTCATGCTCCGATGGTCAATGGTTTATTCTTAATGAATCTCGAATGTAATCTTACACATATTCATAGTGTGAATACCAAAGATGTAAAGTTGATAACGATAGTCCCACATACTTGCGGCATCGCCGCCTTTGGTCACATTGGTGTCAAGCGCATGAAGAAGCTCCATGCTGATGGACTTTAGAGTCTCGATTATGAATCATTTGACACATGCGAACCATGCCTTATGGGCAAAATGACCAAGACTCCGTTCTCCTAACAATGGAAAGAGCAACCAACTTATTGGAAATCATACATACCGATGTAAAAGGGTCCAATGAGCGTTGAGGCTCATGGAGGATATCGTTATGTTCTCACTCTCACCGATGACTTGAGTAGATATGGATATGTCTACTTGATGAAACACAAGTCTGAGACCTTTGAAAAGTTCAAGGAATTTCAGAATGAGGTAGAGAATCAACGTGACCAAAAATAAAGTTCTTACGATCAGATCGTGGAGGAGAATATTTAAGTCACGAATTTGGTACACACTTAAGGAAATGTGGAATCGTTTCACAACTCACGCCGCTGAACACCTCAACAGAACGGTGTGTCCGAACATCGTAATCGCACTCTATTGGATATGGTGCGATCTATGATGTCTCTTCTTGATTTACCGCTATCATTTTGGGGATACGCCTAGAGACAGCTACATTCACTTTAAATAGGGCACCGTCTAAATCCATTGAGACGACACCGTATGAATTATGGTTTGGGAAGAAACCTAAGCTGTCGTTTCTAAAAGTTTGGGGATGCGATGCTTATGTCAAGAAACTTCAACCTGAAAAGCTCGAAACCAAGTCGGAAAAATGCGTCTTCATAGGATACCCTAAGGAAACCATTGGGTATACCTTCTACCTTAGATCCGAAGGCAAGATCTTTGTTGCCAAGAAGGGATCCTTTCTGGAAAAAGAGTTTCTCTCGAAAGGAGTAAGTGGGGAAAGTAGAACTCGATGAAGTACTACCTCTTGAACCGGAAAGTAGTGCAGCTCAGAAAATGTTCTTGTGGTGCCTACACCGATCGGAGAGGAAATTAATGATGATGATCAAGGTACTTGGATCAAGTTGCTACTGAACTTCAGAGGTCCACAAGGACACGCTCCACACCGAATGGTATGGCAACCATGTCCTGGAAATCATGTTGTTAGACAACGGTGAACCTTCGAACTATGAAGAAGCGATGGGGGGCCCAGATTCCAACAAATGGCTTGAAGCCATGCAATCCGAGATAGGATCCATGTATGAAAACAAAGTATGGACTTTGACAGACTTGCCGATGATCGGCGAGCGATAGAAAACAAATGGATCTTTAAGAAGAAGACGGACGCGATGGTAATGTTACCATCTATAAAGCTCGACTTGTCGCTAAGGGTTATCGGCAAGTTCAAGGGGTTGACTACGATGAGACTTTCTCTCCGTAGCGAAGCTGAAGTCCGTCCGAATCATGTTAGCAATTGTCGATACTATGATTATGAGATATGGCAAATGGACGTCAAAACGGCATTCCTTAACGGCTATCTTAAGGAAGAACTGTATATGATGCAGCGGAAGGTTTTGTCGACCCTAAGAATGCTAACAAGGTATGCAAGCTCTAGCGATCCATTTATGGGCTGGTGCAAGCATCTCGAGTTGGAACATTCACTTTGATGAGATGATCAAAGCGTTTGGTTTATGCAGACTTATGGAGAAGCTGCGTTTACAAAAAAGTGAGTGGGAGCTCAGTAGCATTTCTCATATTATATGTAAATGACATACTTTTGATGGGAAATGATATAGAACTTTTGGACAGCATTAAGGCCTACTTGAATAAGAGTTTTTCAATGAAGGACCTTGGAGAAGCTGCTTATATATTAGGCATCAAGATCTATAGAGATAGATCGAGACGCTTCATAGGTCTTTCACAAAGCACATACCTTGATAAGATATTGAAGAAGTTCAATATGGATCAGTCTAAGAAGGGTTCTTGCTCAGGTCTGCAAGGTGTGAAATTGAGCTCGGCTCAATGTCCCACCACGGCAGAAGATATAGAAGAGATGAGTGTCATCCCTATGCCTCAGCCATAGGGTCTATTATGTATGTCATCTTGTGTACCGACATGATGTAAACCTTGCCGTAAGTTTGGTAGGAAGGTACCAAAGTAATGCCGCCAAGGAACACCGGACAGCGGTCAAGAATATCTGAAGTACCGAAAAGGACTAAGGACATGTTTCTCATTTATGGAGGTGACGAAGAGCTCGTCGTAAGGGTTACGCCGATGCTAGCTTCGACACAGATCTGATGACTCTAAGTCACAAACCGGATATGTGTATATGTTGAATGGTGGAGCAAGAAGCTTGGTGCAGCTGCAAGCGGAGCGTCGTGGCGGGATCTACATGTGAAGCGGAGTACATGGCAGCCTCGGAGGCAGCACATGAAGCAATTTGGGTGAAGGAGTTCATCACCGACCTAGGAGTCATACCCAATGCGTCGGGGCCGATCAAACTCTTCTGTGACAACACCGAGCTATTGCACTTGCCAAGGAGCCCAGGTTTCACAAGAAGACCAGCACATCAAGCGCCGCTTAAACTCCATTCGTGAAAATGTTCAAGATGGAGACACCGAAATTTGCAAAGTGCATACGATCTCAATGTCGCAGATCCGCTGACTAAACCTCTTCCATGAGCAAAACATGATCAACACTAGAACTCTATGGGTGTTCGATTCATCACAATGTAACTAGATTATTGACTCTAGTGCAAGTGGGAGACTGTTGGAAATATGCCCTAGAGGCAATAATAAAAGGATTATTATTATATTTCCTTGTTCATGATAATTGTCTTTTATTCATGCTATAATTGTATTATCCGGAAATCGTAATACACGTGTGAATACATAGGCTACAACATGTCCCTAGTGAGCCTCTAGTTGACTAGCTCGTTGATCAATAGATAGTCATGGATTCTGACTATGGACATTGGATGTCATTGATAACGGATCACATCATTAGGAGAATGATGTGATGGACAAGACCCAATCCTAAGCATAGCACAAGATCGTAGTTCGCTTGCTAGAGCTTTTCCAATATCAAGTATCCTTTCCTTAGACCATGAGATCGTAACTCCGGATCTTGTAGGAGTGCTTTGGTGTACCAAACGTCACAACGAATCGGGTGACTATAAAGGTATACTACGGGTATCTCCGAAAGTGTCATTGGGTTGACACGGATCGAGATCGGATTTGTCACTCCGTATGACGGAGAGGTATCTCTGGCCCACTCGGTAATGCATCATCATAATGAGCTCAAAGTGCCCAAGTGTTTGGTCACGGATCATGCATTACGGTACGAGTAAAGTGACTTGCCGGTAACGAGATTGAACGAGGTATTGGGATACCGACGATCGAATCTCGGGCAAGTAACGTACCGATTGACAAAGGGAATTGTATACGGGGTTGCTTGAATCCTCGACATCGTGGTTCGTCCGATGAGATCATCGTGGAACATGTGGGAGCCAACATGGGTATCCAGATCCGCTGTTGGTTATTGGTCGGAGAGCTGTCTCGGTCATGTCTGCATGATTCCCGAACCCGTAGGGTCTACACACTTAAGGTTCGGTGACGCTAGGGTTATTAGGAAGACTTGTATGTGATTACCGAATGTTGTTCGCAGTCCCGGATAAGATCCCGGACGTCACGAGGAGTTCCGGAATGGTCAGGAGGTGAAGATTTATATATGGGAAGTTGTCATACGGTCACCGGAAAGTTTCGGGGGCATATCGTGTCACGCCCAATATGCGACCCTATCCAAAAGGAACACGAAGGTCCCACCAAGGATAGACCCGCATATTGAAACGCTTTTGCAAGGTGGATATCATTACATCAACATTACATAATAGTGGGGATACATACATAAGGCACAAATGCCACAAGAATACATCAACATCACAATACAACATATACAAGAGACCAACATCCGACTACAGATGAAACATAAACAGAAACTCAAACGACATCCACCCTGCTAGCCCAGGCTGCCGACCTGGAACCTATCCCCTGATCGAAGAAGAAGCAGAAGAAGAACTCCAACACAAGTAATAACACTCTCACGTCATGATCATCGCAAACCTGTACCTGCAACTGGTGGTGTAGTAATCAGTGAGCCACGAGGACTCAAAGAATCCCATTACCATGGGTATCAAGACTAGCAAAGCTTAATGGGAAAGGAAGGGGTAAAGTGGTGAGGTTGCAGCAGCGACTAAGCATATATGGTGGCTAACATACGCAAATGAGAGCGAGAAGAGAAACAAAGGAACGGTCGTCAACTAGTAATGATCAAGAAGTGATCCCGAACTCCTACTTATGTCGACATAACCCGAAACCGTGTTCTCCTTCGATCAACCCCAAAAGAGACACTCACGATTCGCATTACACGGTTGGTGTATTTTAATTAAGATCAACTTCGGTTTTCTACAACCGGACATTAACAAATTCCCATCTGCCACATAACCGCGGGCACGGCTTTGAAAGTTTATACCTGCAGGGGTGTCCCAACTTAGCCCATGATAAGCTCTCGCGATCAACGAAGGATATTCCTTCTCCCGGAAGACCCGATCAGTCTCGAATCCGGCTACAAGACATTTCGACAGCAATAAAACAAGTCCAAGAAGACCTCCCGCGTGCCGACACCCCGATAGTAGCCGCACAGATCTCGTCTCGAGCCACGACCGGATGAACACTACGTGACGGCAACCGACGATACCCCAAGTTGCCTCGGGCGGCACCGCAAGTGGTTCTAGTTTGGACCAACACTTAGACAAGCATTGGCCGGGGGTAATAAAGATGACCCTCGGGATGCGCGACTCCCAAGGGAAAAAGGCTAGGTGAGGCAAATGTAAAACCAATGTTGGGCCTTGCTGAAAAGTCTTATTCAAAGCGAACTGTCAAGGGGTCCCATAAATCACCCGACCGCGTTAGGGACGCAAAATCCGGGAACATAACACCGATATGACGGAAACTAGGGTGGCAAGAGTGGAACAAAACACCAGGCATAAGGCCGAGCCTTCCACCCTTTACCAAGTATATAGATGCATTAATTAAATAAGATATATTGTGATATCCCAACAAGTAAACATGTTCCAACAAGGAACAACATCTCCATGTTCCAACAAGGAACAAACTTCATCTTCACCTGCAACTAACAACGCTATAAGAGGGGCTGAGCAAAGCGGTAACATAGTCAAACAACGGTTTGCTAGGAAGGGTGCAAAAAGGTTAGAGGCTGACATGGCAATTAGGTAGGCTTGATAAACAGGTAATAGGTAGCGCAGCATAGCGATAGAACGAAGCAACTAGCATAGCAATGATAGTAGTGAGATCCAGGGTAGCGGTCATCTTGCCTGAACTCCCGCAAGGAAGAAGAACGATTCCATGAAGAAGACGAACGGAAGAAGCCGAACCAAGCGTAGACGAACGAATCCTCACGATCGCAACGAAACAGGAACTAACAAGAAGAAGCACACAACATAGGTAAACCAACCACACATGAACAAGACATGATGCACAACAAACATGATGCATGACAAATCTAGATGAGGCTACTCATGGCAAGAGATGGTGCAAACAAGAGCAACACATCAAAGCAAGTTTAAATGAGGCCGGGAACAACATATAACAATTCCGGTAAGTCCTCATATGCAAATTTCGAAATTGGTCCAGATCTGAATAAACCTTATGTTCAAGTTGTTAAACAGCAAGTTAAGATGCACCACGATGATCTACACGAAATTCTAGTCAAGTTACATATAAAGTTCATTAGATTCGGAGCTACGGCCTAGAAGATATGAGCAAAACAAGTTAAACATGGCATTGATGCAAAATGCATACAAACATCAAGAAAACACCCCAAAACAAGGATGCAACATGATAATATGAAACTACATGCAAAATCAAGAAAGTTTCATATATATCACAACCAAAACGGAGCAACGGTTCAACACATACACTCTATATAAGATATGACAACAATCTGTCCATAACAGCAAGTAGGCATATTGCAAGCATCAAAACAACATGCTACAGGACCTCAACATAATAACAAAAGGTATGGGCATGATGTACAGGTAAAGCACTACAAAACATGAACACTGAGCTATCTCCAGAAATCACTAGAACATGCTCAAAAACACATGGCAAGATTGCAAATAATAACAGTTTCAGACTTTAGCAGAAATAACATCAGGTTGCAATGTTTAGAGCTATGAAACAACATGTTACAGGAACTTAACATGGAAAACAAAGGCATGGCATGAATCTACTAATTGCATAGAACAAAAGTCCCTTACTGACCATAAGCCAAAAAGGATCAGAAGATATGATGGCACCCATGCAAACATGGCAAGTTATATTACAGATTTAAACATGGCAGGAACAACGACATGTAGGCATGTTGGTGAGCTTGAATCACTCACCACAGAGCAATACATGGCATGGAAGGGCAACCAACAGTAAGAAGACATGGCATAGAAGCTATACATGGCAAGAACAACAACATAGCATGCAAGGATCAACCACAACAACCTTGGCAAAATTGAATAACATGTAAACAATCTGCCAGGAAACATTTTATAGCAAAAGTAGAGCTCGATTGACTCAAGCTAGGGCACTCCATAATTGCAAACAAGGGCATGGATGGATAGAGCAAGACATGTTTAACAAAACATCCTTACTGAAGTATCTCAAAATATGCATGGATCTCTCTGTAGCGTCAAGTTAACGTGGCATCAAAATATCAGCAAAACAGAGCTGAAATCAGCAACATCAGGACACCTACTTTGCATGCTTGTGCTAGTCACCACATTGATCATAAAAATACATGGCATACACCCCTGGAAAGATGGCATGGCATATTACAAAACACATGTAGGACTCAAAATCATAGGATGCACACATCAATCATGGCAAAAATGACAAAAGTGCATGTTTTGATAAGAATCAGAAACTAACATCACATAGCACTCTACCAACAGCATTTCGGGAATCAAGATGAGCTCAAATGAAAATGATGCAATGAGATGAAATGATCTACTCCTCAAGGCGAACATTTTGACATATTACACGCGCAAAACGGAGCAACGATGACAGAGTTATGATGCGATGAAAATGCAACAAAATATGCAACAATTTCGGGGACTTAGTGAAAATATCACCTCCGGGAAAGTCAACCCGGACGCGAGGCGTCTTGGGACGAGGAGATCCGGTTCGGGCTGGCGCGTTTGGATCACGGGACGGTGGATCTCATCCACCCGCCGGATCTCGACCGAGACGGACTCGGCGGGCGGCAACAGCCCGGCCGGGCGGCATGGCACGGCCCGCCGGAGGAGGAGGGGGCCGACGAGGAAGGGCGGGAGGCGAGGCGGCGCGCTGGCGCTTCGCTGGCGGGAGGCGCTGGGCGGCGTCCGCGAGAGGAGGCGGCGAAAGCGGCCGAGGCCGACGAGGCCGGACGGGCGAGGCATGGCGTGAGAGAAGCTTGGCGGGCGGTTGCGCGGCGACAATGAGGCGGCGGGGATCCGGCGAGGCGGCGCGACCAGCGTGGTGGCGGGATCCGGCGGCGGGCGAGGTCGCCGCGCCGGAGGCGAGGCGGCGCGAGCAAGCGACGGCGGGCGGCGGAGGCGGCCGGGCGGCGCGGCCGGCCATGGCGCGCATGGCGGCGGGGGCGGCTGCGGCCGGCGGGCCTGGCCAGGGCCATGGCGCGGGCGGGGAGGACGGAGGCGCCACGTGGCGCGCTCCCGCTAGCTGGAGCGGCGGCGGCGGACGTGTCCGGCGCCGGCGGACGTCCGGGCTGTGCGCAGAGGAGAAAACTAGGGTTTCGGGTGGAATGATCCGCGAATTTGGGGAGGTCTAGTTTTATAGGTAGAGGGAGCTAGGAGAGTCCAAACGAGGTGCGGTTTTGCCACGCGATCGTGATCGAACGATCGAGAGCATGGAGGGAGTTTGGTGGGTTTTGGGCCAGTTAGAAAGGGTGTTGGGCTGCAAACAAAGAGGGCTCTGCGGTTACCTTGCTAACTGTTGAGTACCAAACGACCTCCAAATGATCCGAACTTGACAGGCGGTCTACGGTGCTATACCAAGGCCGCTTGACAAACCTCGGTCCATTCCGAGAACGTTTAACACCCGCACACGAAAAGAGGTAAAAGGGAGCGCCGGGAGACATAGGAGTGCCGGATTGGAAAACGGACAACGGGGAAAATGCTCGGATGCATGAGACGAACACGTATGCAAATGCGATGCACATGACGACATGATATGAAATGCAGAAGATGACATGGAAAAGTGCAACACGCAAGCAAATGACATGGCAACGATGGCGAATAACTGGAAGACACCTGGCGCATCGAATCCGGGGCGTTACACGGGGGTCCACCGGGAGGGGCCACCTCTCTCGGAGGGCCTCACGGGCCGTAGTGGGCAGGGAACCAGCCCCTGGTGGGCTGGGCGCACCCCCCCCCCTTGGGCCCATGCATGCGCCTAGGGTTGGGGGGGAAACCCTAGTGGGGCGCCTTGCTTGGGGGCAAGCCCTCCCTCACCGCCCCCTCTAGATCTCATCTAGAGGGGCCGCCCCTTCCCCTTCCCTATAAATAGAGGGGGAGGGAGGGCTGCACACAACATCCAAGGCGCAACCTCCCTCCCCAACACCTCTCTCCTCCGCGTGAGCTTGGCGAAGCCTCGCCGAGAATCGCCACTCCATCACCACCACGCCGTCAGGCTGCTGTTGGAGCCTTCTTCCTCAACCTATCCCTCCGCCTTGCTGGATCAAGGTGCGGAGACGCCATCCGCTCCGTCGCGTGTGTTGAACGCGGAGGTGCTGTCCGTTCAAAGACTTGGTCATCGGTGATTTGGATCACGACGAGTACGACTCCTCAACCCCGTTCTCTTGAACGCTTCGCCATGCGATCTACAAAGGTATGTAGATGCACTCCTATCACTCGTTGCTAGATGAACTCATGGATGGATCTTGGTGAAACCGTAGGAAAATTTTTATTTTCTGCAACGTTCCCCAACATATTTCCTTCACCACCGACGTACTTCTTTCGCCTATATATACTCTTATACCCTAGAAACATCAGGGGGGGCCACGAAACCACTTTTTCACCGCCGCAACCTTCTGTACCTGTGAGATCCCATCTTGGGACCTTTTCCGGTGATCTGCCGGTGGGCGAATCGATCACGGAGAGCTTCTACATCAACACCATAGCCTCTCCGATGAAGCGTGAGTTGTTTACCACAGACCTTCGGGTCCGTAGTTATTAGCTAGATGGCTTCTTATCTCTCTTTGATTATCAATACAAAGTTCTCCTCGGTGTTCTTGGAGATCTATTCAATGTAATACTCTTTTGCGGTGTGTTTGCCGAGATCCGACGAATTGTGGATTTATGAACAAGATTATCTATGAATATTATTTGGTTCTTCTCTGAATTATTATATGCATGATTTGATATCTTTGCAAGTCTCTTCGAATTATCGGTTTAGTTTGGCCTACTAGATTGATCTTTCTTGCAATGGGAGAAGTGCTTAGCTTTGGGTTCAATCTTGCGTGTCCTTTCCCAAGGTGATGGGGGCAGCAAGGCACGTATTGTATTGTTGCCATCGAGGATAAAAAGATGGGGTTTATATCATATTGCTTGAGTTTATCCGTCTACATCATGTCATCTTGCTTAATGCGTTACTCTGTTCTTATGAACTTAATACTCTAGATGCATGCTGGATAGCGGTTGATGTGTGGAGTAATAGTAGTAGATGCAGAATCGTTTCAGTCTACTTGACACGGACATGATGCCTATATTCATGATCATTGCCTTAGATATCTTCATAATTATGCGCTTTTCTATCAATTGCTCGGCAATAATTTGTTCACCCACCGTAATACATGCTATCTTGAGAGAAGCCACTAGTGAAACCTATGGCCCCCGATTCTCTTTCTTATTATATTGCATCTCTTTTATTTACATCGCATCTCGTTTACTATTTTGCAATCTTTACTTTCCAATCTATACAACAAAAATACCAAAAATATTTATTTTACTATCTCTATTAGATCTCACTTTTGCGAGTGACCGTGAAGGGATTGACAATCCATTTATCGCATTGGTTGCAAGGTTCTTGATTGTTTGTGCAGGTACTAGGTGACTTGTGCATTGTCTCCTACTGGATTGATACCTTGGTTCTCAAAACTGAGGGAAATACTTACGCTACTTTGCTGCATCACCCTTTCCTCTTCAAGGGAAAACCAATGCATGCTCAAGAGGTGGCATTGAGGTCCACCTTCATGATCTCCACCCCCGTCATCATGCTAGCAAGAGCCACTTCTTTTGCCTTGGTCTTGGCATTGGTGGCCTCGATCTCTAGCATCTTGGCTTGCTTCTCCGCCTCCATCTCAAGCATCCTCGCTTGCTTCCCCGCCTCCATCTCAAGCCTCCTCCTTTGGATCTCCATGTAGGTGTTCATTTGCTCTTCCTTTCTTGTCAACGCTTCTCCTCCCTTGAGTCCTTCTTGGTCATCATGCCCTGCACGGTTGCGATCAAGGCGATGGACGCTGCATCCCGCTTGTCCTCCTTCTCTGAGTTGGTCTTCCCCCGAGGCCGTGGCTTCTCGCCCTCCCCAACCTCCTCCACGACTTTCTTCCCCCCACACGCCATGAGGGCGACATATTGCGCCTTGAACTTCTCCCCGTTGATGACCCTCCAACAATGGGAGAGGTTGAAGGACTTACCTTCATGTTGGACCTTGAATGCCTCCAAAGCTTGGAATGCCTCTAAATAAATAGCATGCAAGCATATGGGCTAATGGATATGCAAATGGACATGCAAGCATAAACGGAATGAAAACAAAGAGGGGCGCATGCATACCCTGTCTTGCATGTCGATGCCGCTCACGGGGCGTGCCTTGATGCTCTCAAGAGTGGCACAAAACTTGTTGCACTCTTGTTGGATCATCCTCCATCGCTTTAAAATGGACACCCACCCACGCGTGTTATGCATTTGGTACGGGGCAAACTTCTTGCGTTCATGGAACTCACGGTGGACACGAATCCAAAAGGTTGATGCCTTCTATTCGGCGCCGACCTTGGGGTCTTGCCCAATGCCCCTCCAACACTCACAAAGGAGTTTGTCCTTGGCTGTCGTGTATGCCTTCGTCTGCTTGCTCTTGCGCTTCGGCTTCGCCCCGGCGACATGGTTGGCGAGCTCGTCCTCGAGCAAAGGCTCCCCGTCGATGTCCAACTCATCCTCTTCTTCCAGGTCGTAGTCCTCCGGAAACTCGTGGTCGAGCGGGAAGCCGTCCAGGTCCAGGCCGGCCTGATCTTGCATGAAAGCGTCGTGCATGCCAGCTTGATCATAGGTCCCCGCGTGAACGGCCCTCGACCATCCTGGCTTTGGGTCTCATCGGGATCGTACCCAGCCGCGGCAGCACCGCCAGCGACGCTAGCGGCTGCCGCACCACCCTCGAAGATGATGCCACCAGCATTGTGTCGAACAGGTTGCGGGCGCCAGGGAGCACGTCGGCTGGCATCTCCCACGCACGTTTCCTGGTCCCTTCATATAACAAGGCACCGGCCACCGACATGGCATTGAGGTCGATGGGCGTGGAAGGCGCCACCACGCTCACCTCCGACGAGCATTCCCCGGAGAGTCGGGAGGCTTGTGGGTAAATGTGGAAGCCGGAAATCGGGTGCGTCACCGACGCGCGGGGCGACTTTAGCAGCACCTTCTGAGCAAACGCGGAGGAGCCGGTGCTGGCAGTGGCCACAGCGGCGTTGATGAGCCCGTGCTGGCCAGGGTTTAACCCTAAGTAGAGCAGGGCCTCCCTCATTGCCGCGACCACTCGGGCGTTGGTTTCCTCCTGTTGTGCGGCGGCGGTGAGGGCCGAGACGACCGCTACTTCCTGCCTTGCGTACGCCACGTGCCTCCGGCCCTTCCTTGGTCGATCGCGACGACCCACTCCTCGGCGCCACCGCTTCTTCTTCTTGGGCGCGCGCCTTGCGCGTGGGGCGGGCTTGCCTTTGTCGAAGGGGGCGGAGATAAGGCCGGACGAGGCGGGGGAGGGAGGCCGACGGCAGCATCGAGGGTGTCGTCCATGGTGAGCGTTCGGCAGCGTGCCGCGGGGCGGGAGGGTTTTGGGGAAAGTGAAGGAAAATAATGGGTGCTTTGCACCGACTGGCGGGCTAGGGGGAGTCGTTGGCGCGCGGCGCGCGCGGCCGTCTCGTGTCCGCGCCGACGCAAATCAGACTCAAAATTGGGCCGCGAATGGGTCGACAGACTGATGAAAAGCGGACGCGCGTCCGTTTGGATCGGCGCGTTGGGCCGACTTTTCTGTCCGCCACGACCCAAAGGGACATGCACGAACAAAATGGGTTGACGCGTTGAAGTTGCTCTAAAAACGTAATGTCAATTTTTTAGCTTTATTATTAATTTTAAATTGCTCAAGCGCCTAAACAGGCGGTTAGCCTTGAAGATGGCCTAATTAATCGTGCCCGGAAACCAATCGCTGCAAAGACAGTTCCTGCTCGTGCGGAGAAGGAAAATAAAATACGTTCACCAAAATTGTGTTTCACGTCCACAGCATTAACACATGCCTAAAATTTTAGTTAAGATTCAAAATTATCTTCTACTCCCTCCATTTCTAAATATAGAAATACTTTAAGTGTAGATTCACTCATTTGCTCTGTATTTAGTCCATATTGGAATCTCTAAAAGGATTTATATGTAGGAACACAGGGAGTACTACTCTGTAACTTAATATAAGACTTTTTTTTACACTATGATGGTGTCAAAATCAGTGTCAGAAAATGACTTCTTTTAAGTTACAGAGGGAGTACCAGAATTTCCCCACCAATGGTACTAACAGGTTCTTCGAGGCACTTGCCACTTCCATATAAAAAGAAACTCCTAAATAGTTTAAATGCCTCCCGCAAAAAAAAAGAAGTTTAATTGCCACTATCACTTGGTTTTTGGGGTGAGGACGCCAAGCCCACCCATGAAGGGCCTCAGCGGCTCAGGAATCACCACCGTACCATCCTCTTGCTGAAAATTCTCCAAAATGGATATGATCAGGCGAGGAACAGCGACTGCCGTTGCGTTGAGCGTGTGGACAAACTGCGTCGGACCTGAACTACCCCCTTTCCCTTTCTTGCTGTTCGTCGACGGTGGAGGCTCCAAGGGTGCTGGCCGGAACCGGATACCCAGCCGCCTGCTCTGGTAGTCCGTGCAGTTTGATGCACTTGAGATCTGCGTATGTTTTGAGCAGGAAACATGAGAACTGCTCAAAATGGATACAAGTTGCCAGGGCGCAAGAAATACTTGCTGCCTACCTCACCGTACCGATCCAGGCCTGGCATCCATGCCTCAATGTCATACTTTCTGTAGGCTGGAGCGCCCAAATCTCCTGTTGCCATATCCAAAGTTCTACGAGAGAGGAGAATAATCTTATTGGCCTTGGAATGTTTATGACTTAGAAACTCACAAGAAGATCAGGAAATACTTGAAATAAAGTCCAAGTGATGCATAAAGATTCTCTTCGATGGTTATAAGTTCTTCATGGTACTTGTCACTTTCCTCTGGCCGACAGAATATGAACATCTCAACCTTGCTAAATTGATGTACTCGGTAGAGGCCCCTGTTCAAGACAGATTAACTGAAACTCAGCAACTTCACAAAAAAAAAGAGAGTAAACGGTTTCATTACGGACTTGAACCATCATCAATCAGTAATTTCTATATGAGCATACTATAAGGAAACTTCCTAAATCAAAACACACACTCAAAGACAGCCTTTAAAGGAAGAAGAGAACAGAGATACCTAGTGGCAGCACCTGCGGCACCTGCTTCTGTGCGAAAACAGTGTGAATATGCCACATATTTTAGAGGTAAATCAGAGTCGGCAAGGATAGAGTTCATATGGATGCCTCCAACAGGAATTTCTGCAGTCCCTATGAGGCACTGATCACTGTTATCTATTGAATAGACCTACATAAAGATGGCACAAGTGATTATTTAAAATCATCATGTAAGGGACATAAAGATGTCATATGATTTGATTCTGCACAGTACTATTGAATACTGAATAGTAACAACGTACCACTATAGCCTGCCATAACACACTGGCAGAAAGCATATAGTACAGAAATTGCACTTATATAATTCTATTGCTTGAGCATCTGTGCAACAACAACAAAGCCTTTCAGTTCCAAAAAAGTTGGGGTAGGCTAGAATTGAAACCCGTAAGATATTGAAACCAAGTCATGGTTCTGGCACATGGATAGCTAACTTTTATGCACCCCTGTCCAATCTTTTGTGATATTCTAGTCCTTCAGATATCTCTTTAGGGACTCCTCCCATGTTAAGTTTGGTCTACCCGACCTCTCTTGACATCATCAGCACACCTTAACCGTCCGCTAAGCAATGGCGCTTCTAGAGGCCTGCATTGTATACACCCAAACCATCTCCGCTGATGTTGGACAAGCTTATCTTCAATCGGTGCCACCCCAACTCTACCACGTAGATCATCATTCCAGACCCGATCATTTCTTGTGCGGCCACATATCCATCTCAACATGCCTATCTCTACAACACCTAGCTGTTGGACATGTCGCCTTTTAGTTGGCCAACATTCGGCGCCATACAACATCGTAGGTCGAATCGTCCTATACAACCTGCCTTTTAGCTTTTGTGGCACTCTTATCACAAAGAACGCCAGAAACTTGGTGCCACTTCATTTATCCAGTTTTGATTCGATCATCTTCATCGATATCACCATCCTCCTGCAACATTGACCCGAAATATCGAAAGGTGTCCTTCTGAGGTACCACCTACCCATCAAGGCTAACTTCCTCCTCCTCGTGCCTAGTAGTATTGAAATTGCACCTTATTTACTCAGTTTTAGCTCTATGAAGCCTAAAACATTTCGATTCGAATGCATGTCTCTACAGCACTAACTTTCTATTAACCCCTGTCCAACTATCGTCGACTAGCACCACATCATCCGTAAAGAGCATACACCATGAGATATCTCCTTGCATATCCCTTGTGACCTCATCCATCACCAAAGCAAAAAAGATAAGGGCTCAAAGCTGACCCTTGGTGCAGTCCTATTTTAATTGAAAAGTCATCAGTGTCGCCATCACTTGTCCGAACACTTGTCATAACATTATCATACATGTCCTTGATGAGGTAATGGACTTTGTTGTCATTCTTGTCATTCTTCTTAAGCGGCGCTCAACGACTCTCTCTCCCATAACTTCATCAGCTTAATTTCATGGTAATCAGTACAATTTTGAACATCTTCCTTGTTCTTGAAAATTGGTACTATTATACTCCGCCTCTATTCTTTGGTATCTAGTTTGACCGAAAAATGAGGTTGAAAAGCTTAGTTAGCCATACTACCGCTATGTCTCCAAGGCCTCTCCACACCTCAATGGGGATACCATCAGGATCCATTGCCTTGCATCCTTTCAGCCTTTTTAAAGCCTCCCTGACCTCGAGCTCCTGAATTCGTCACACAAAATGTATGTACGTATCGTTAAATGAATCGTCCAGCTCCATGGTAGAGCTCTCAATTCTCTCCATTGAACAGCTTGTCGAAGTAATCTCGCCATCTATGCTTGATCTCCTCGTCCTTCACCAGAAGCCGATCTGCTCCATCCTTGATGCATTTGACTTGGTTGACATCCCTCGTCTTCCTCTCTTGGATCTTGGCCATCTTATAGATGTCCCTTTCGCCTTCCTTCATGTTTAAACATAAACGCTGGTAGAGGTCCTCATACACCTGACCTCTTGCTTCACTCACATCTCGCTTTGCAGTCTTCTTTGCCACTTTGTACTTCTCTATGTTGCCTGCACTCTTATCCAGGTGTAGGCGTCTGAAACAGTCTTTCTTCTCCTTAATAGTCTTCTGGACATCATCGTTCCACCACCAGGTATCTTTAGCTTCGCTTCTACTACCCTAGTCACCCCAAACTCCTCTGACGCTTCCTTCCAAGTGCAAGTCTTCATCTTCATCCACATATTGTTTGCATCACCTCCTTAATAGCCTTCTCCTTGAAAGCATGAGTTGCCTCCGCCTTGAGCTTCCACCACTTCATTCTAACGACTTTGGCGCGCTTATCCTGCTAGACACGAGTCTGAGCAAAAGTCAGCCACCACAAGCTTATGTTGAGGGACAACACTCTCTCTAGTTATCACCTTACAATTGAGCCAAGCATGCATGTCTTCTCTTCTCGAGAGGATGAAATCAATCTGGCTAGAATGTTGTCCACTATAAGAAGTCAATGGATGGGATTCTCTCTTTCTAAAGAGGGCGTTATCTACAATCATGTCATAGGCTAAAGCGAAGCTTAAGACATCCTCTCCTTGATTCATGTTACCATATCCAAAGTCCCCATGCACCCCTTCAAAACTTGTGTTAGATGTACCCACTAGCCATTGAGGTCTCCTCCTATGAAGAGCTTCTTGCCAATAGGTACACTCCTAACCATGTCCTCCAGGCCTTCCCAGAACTCCCACTTGGTGCTCTCACTGTGGCATGCTTGCGAGGCATACACACTGATAACATTGAGAACTAAGTCTACAACGACCAGCTTGACCAGGATAATCCGGCCCCCTTGCCTCTTTTTGAGTCAGTTCTAGAACATCTTTCATCTAGGTAGTTAACGATGTAATATGTAACAATCTTGTCTGCTTTACTTAAACTAAACCTTTCTATTACAGTCGAATTGGTTATCATTACAATGAGCAGGATACAATATAAGTGACTGTGCAAGGCCACCGAGAATAGCTAAAATGTACCTCCCTCTAACAAAACTACAAAAATGGAACTGAAATTGTTAATTGGCCTGCATTGACCATCACAGCAACCTGGCGCACATCAGCACTAACCAAATAATCAACAAGAACAAACAGAATACTGATGGAAAACATATCACATGGACAACAACAATAACAACAAAGCCTTTCAGTCCCAAACAATCAGTGGCTGTTCTAACACTGTTGATAACAAAAGTAACCAAATACTACGTTTAGAGACTGCATACCTGAGTATTTTGGGCCCTTGGCTGGAAGCCGCATCTCTCAACAACAGATGATCTAACAATCTCTGGAGTTATGAGTGGTGTGAAACCCTTCTTTGAGACCTCAGCAATACCCCAATTTACAAGGGCCATCTCCAACAAAACAGCTTCATTCTTCAGGTAGTAGAACTTTGAACCACTAACCTGCGCAAGACAGTACAAACTTTTTGTAGAAAAGAGCAGGACCAATCTGGGCATCTACTCATATCAGGACTTTGTACTATAAGGCAAAATAACTAGAGCCTTCCAGCGAGCATATATTGACTTAATATCGTTTAGTACAAGTATCCTGTATAACTAAACCAGGTGGTGCCAACTACTGGTTTTTCCTGCTTCCCCGTTCAGCCACCTCTCTGCAACAATTTCAAGTTTTCAAGTTTCAACCCTCAGATAAAGTTAAGCGGTCTATTGGTGGAGGCTTGGAGCTATCAGTTAGATTTTCACCTTACGGCTTTGGCACCCATCCCTTCCTCTCCCCACTACCGCACCAGTTTATACCTCCCCTTTACTTTCTCCTTCACCAACCCGGCCGTCGAGCCTCCATTGCGTGAATGAGAATTCTTTCACCGCAACAGAGTTCTGCCTCAAGGAATTGGCAGACGATGTCTTCCCTCAAGCGTGGCAATCTCACAGCCATAGGCCTCCTTACCCCGTCCACGTGCTGCACTCCAGTCCAAGCCCCCTAATGCCTCCTCCACATTCTGATCTGGCTTCTAGAGGATCTCTGCCAGGATGTTCCCGACTCTTGCACCCATCCCACAATTATTCTGCTTGCCTCCGTGCTATCGCCTAGGGTGACTTCAAGCACTTCAGATGTAAGCGATCCACCATGATGGTTGCCCATCTGCAGGCTGTCACATCTCTGTCCTCCAGCTCTCCTCCCGCTCTTCATACTCCCAGTTTCTTCACTTTTATGGATGTGAGTTGCAGCTCCCGTCAGATTATGTCACTATGCAAATTTCATATGATTACTGAAGATCTCGTCTGAGTGGTTAATTCTCCCTGTGTCAGTTCCTTCTCAGACCAATTTGCTGCTACTTTGCATTCAGATGTGGTATAAGTTTCTGTCGTTTCGGTTAGTTTGTTTATTCCGCTGAAACATTTGATAAATTGCTAATAGATGTATGCTTTTCTCTTTTGCCTTTTCAGTATCACAACTGTTGCTTAGTGGCATGCACACCAGTGTTCGCCAAAATGACAAACCTCCAGAACTGGATGTGTACTTTTGCATGTCTACATGTTAATTGTAGCTACTGCAGCATTTCAGCAGCAAAACTGTAATGTGATTGCTTACATATCATCAGATGGAGTTAAAGTAGGCAGTTCAGATATCAATATGTTTTTATCTCTATGCTCATATATCATGCCATCGAAAGACATTTAAGACAATGACTCGATCCCCTTCTGTGGCATTAGATATTAATCATATATGTTCCATCGATCCCCCTCGAGGGCAGTCAATCGTTTATGCCTGATGTCTATTGTTTCTATGATTGGCAAATGGCAATGTAGGCTACATCAAAGGCATTGGTTATCTGCAGTAAGTGAGGGTGTGTCTTCACTCTCTTGAGATCAAGCGTAAGAGATGTTCCTGATTGAGCTGTTCCTGGGTGATTCAAAACCCAAAACTGTTGTGCTACAAAATCTCTGTATATCTTTCTATACCCGAAGCCTACTTCCTTGAAACTGATGTGCTTGAGAGTAGGCAAACTTGAGCTGTGAATTATATTAGTACATTTGCTCAAGATTCTGGTATTTGAATTATATTTTTCTTACTTGCCACATTCTTGATGTCCATATTCATGGTTGTTTCACACTAACATAGGAGCTATTTATCATGAACCTGGATACACAACTTATATTGCGGTGGGCTGATTGACTCAAATATGAGATTGTGGAGATGTAAGTAAACCCTCGCTCACGACATGCTCTTGATACTAATTAAGTTGTACGGAGTCAATGAATACAACAGAATCCCCTCCCACACTCACCTGGTGAGATGTACTGCGCAATACATTAGGTAAATTGATACACTTAGCTCGCAGGAAGCACCCTATCTCAATTGCTTTTGAGTCATGTTGCTATTTTCTGGGGAAAAGTGTTAGATTCTAACTATTGTTGTTTTGCTATGATTATTTTGGTGTTTACTTTAGTTTACCCTGATAATTCCAATAAGCTATCCATAAATAAATGTAATGATATACCTGTCATTGTGACTATGTATAATTTATATGGGATTTGAAATTTATTTATCTGTCATTTCAGATATCATTTACATGTTCATGGGTTATTTGATCTTTTCTATGAACATATATAATGTAGTGAGGATTTCTTCTATACTAGAAGGACTGGTGCGCTGTTGGTGTTGTTGGGTTTTCATATACTATTTTTTACTCCCTCTGATTCAAAATATAAGGTGTATTAATTTTTAGAAAAGTCAAACCCCTTTAAGTTTGACCAATTTTGTAGAGAAATGTACCAATATTCACAATATCAATCAGTATCATTAGATTCATCATGAAATGACTTTCAATATTTTATTTAATGACTTTCAATATTTTATTTATTTAGTAACGTGGATGTCGATATTTTTGGCTCTGAACTTGGTTAAAGTTAAAGAAAATTGACTTTCAGAAAAACAAATAGACCTTATATTTTGGAACCGAGGGAGTATTTGGTTTGGCGAGTGGGGAGATGATTGAGTGTGTTTTTCTTTTTATTTATAATACGGTGTTTTGCTCCGATTGATTTGAAAAATTGTTGACTTGGTCAAAATCGTGAATCAAATCCAAAATGAAATACCTCAATCCAATGTAAAAGCTCCAAAATTAAGGAGCATAGTGTAAGAGAATTGAATGAGGGAGCTCCTTTAGAAATTGTTGATCTGGTCAAAACGGGATGACCCAATTCCAAATTGGAGACCTCAATTTATTGTGAGGCCTTAAAAATTAGGGAGCATAGTGCTATAGATAATGGTTTAGTCAACAATCCAAGTTGCAGGTCATAGCCAAAGAGCCAATGAAGACATGAAACCAAAAAGGAGTTGAAAGGATTTGCCACTAATATTTATATAATTGGGTACAACAAAGCATTTCAAATGAGTGTGTTTCTATTATGTAAATCGGAATTGCAATTTGCTGGTCAACATACCGAAATCTACTATGAGGATGCCTCACAGTATTCAGTCAAAAAATAGATCTACTATGAGGTTACATACATGTATTTGTTGTTACTGAGAGTTTGACAACCCATGTTTTTCTCCTTAACTTTTAATTCTAACTGGTAGTCCTGTTTCAGCTTAAGTACAAATATATACTTTCTTACAGCTATACCTCAGAAGCTGCATCGAAGTCGAATAAATCAAGGTCCTTCCCAAGCTGAAGGTGGTCTTTAATGGGGAAACTGAAGCTTCTCTGACTGCCTACCTATATAACATAACTGAAACAAATTATGAAATGTTGAAAATACATAAACGGCATTACCTTGAAAAGAAAAAAAGCAACAGTACTGCAGATGAAGTTATACGGAAATCCACTACCTCCTTTCTGGTGACAGAGCTTTCCTCATCCCCTACAGGCACATCTGGATGTGTAGTATTAGGAATGCTTTGTGCTTCTAACTGAAGCTTATCAGTTAGCTGAACAAGATCCTCTTCTAGTGCAATAAGGCTTTCTTTCAGGTTTTTGCCTAAAATATCCCAAAATGAGTCAAAAATTATAAGCTGCCGAATTCTATTTGCAAATACTTGAATGTCAGAAAAAACTCATAATAATTCTACCTTCGTCAACAAGAGCTTGTCGCAAAGACGGGTCTAGTTTCTCTTTCATTTTGTTAGCAACTGCATTTCTTTCAGCTCGGAGCCGTTCGACCTCCTGTCATTTGCCATGATTAGGAATTGTCGCAATGCTTTTGTTACCTCCATATTATACAGTACAGAACTAATTAACCAATTGTATTCAGTTAATGAATGTAAAGACAGATGTCTTCAATAGTTCTATAGACCTTGTGGGATGGAACAGTTTAAAGGGAACAGAATGAGCACCATGCACTGAGATGTGAATGAACAAGGAACTTACAAACTTTGCAAATTAACTCGGTGACACAACAAATTGACTGGCGGGCAATCTTACATCAGTTCAGTGCAACCAAACTCTGCTAATGATTGAGCTTTTCATAATGCAATGTCATGTGGGGCATCCCCTCTAGGCGCAGGAGACCTACACAGGGGGCACAACGCCAGCAGATGTAGGCAGTAGTGGCTAAAGGAAAGGATTAGTTGTATCCTTTTAGTTTGGCTAGTTAGTTATATTGCAAGTTTGTTAGATTATGCCTTAGGCCTCAAGTCTTGTAACGTGGGCTACATAATGCTCACCTCTAATCTCTGATCAATCAGGAATAAACCAATCTATTCTCCCTCATGTTATTTCTTCCCCTGCCTTTGCTGTGTGACAGCCGCTCTCCGGCTGGCATCACGCTGCAAAGGTCCAGGGGGTTGGCGCTTACTTCAGAAGTTCAGATAGCCACCGTCCCCGCTCTAATCCTCCTCAAATCACCCACCAAGTGACAGCAAACATACTCGTTCTGATTCAGTATTGACTATTGGCAAGACAAAATGCATGTCATAATATATCAGAAGGCATATCTGGAAGAGCTAAACAAAAGCACAGGGTTAGAATGACTGTACGTGTTATAGGTCTAACAGGGTGTGTCTGGAAGAGCTCAACAAAAGCTCAGGGTTATTAGTATGATATGAGTTCCTCCTATGCCCTACTTCTAACTTTTATGGGTAGCCAGAAAAGTTGTGTGCGATTTCCCGCATATTATTTTTGAGTATGCTCCTAGAGAGACTAATTGTGCTGCCATGATTTAGCCAAACTAGCTAGAAGATCCACCCGTAGAGATTGTTGATACTCTTGTAAAAGATACTATGGTGATCACCTTGCAATAAAGAGTACTCCCTCCGTCCGGAAATACTTGTCTTAAGAATGGTTGTATCTAGACTTATTTTAGTTATAGGTACATCCATTTTCAATCATTTCTAAGACAAGTATTTCCGGACGGAGGGAGTACTTTGATGTCAAAATAAGTTGTCATACTAAGAGTGTTGTTTCGGTGATCATAAGGTGTAAGGGCATTTCTAATCGATCCCTTATCCGGCCGTAAGGGAGTATATTTGGCTTTTTTCTCCTCTAAACCGCACATAGCCGATCCCTTATAACGGTTAGTGGAGTCAAAATTTTACTCCATACCCATTCCTCTCCTTATATTTACTCCGGCTCGCGGAGGCCGAGTAAAATTTCCCCACTCTCTCTTCCTCTCCCCCACCCCACTCCCCGATCCGCCGCCCTCCCTCCTCCCGATGGCCGGACGGGGTGGCCGCCGGTCCCCTCCGTCGATCCACAGCGCGGATCCCGCGCCGCCACGCTCGCGGGTCGTCGTCTGCGGCCGCTTCCTCGAGCCACCACCGCTCGGTCGATCTGCCCGCCGCCGCGCCCCTCACGCAGTTTGAGGACTTCCCGGACCTCCCTCCGCCACGGCCGAAGACGAGGACCTACATGTGCGTCCGACAGCGGTCGTGGGGGACGTGGGAGGCCGAAATCACGAACCACGAGACCAACAAGCGGAAGTGGGTCGGCTCATTCGACACCACCAAGCTCACTGCCATAGAATACGACCGGTGGCAGGTCCGGTTCCACGGCCGCGACGCGCGGCTCAACTTTCCGTTCGGCACGGCTCCAGTCCACCTCGTCCCGCCGGAGCCGGGGGTGGTGACCGCTCGGATGGCGCGGGAGGACAGGGAGGCAAGGGAGCGCCTCAAATGCCGAGGCCGTCGACGAGGCCTACATGGATGAGCTCCGCCGGCAGTACCCGGAGCTAGTGGAGGCGGAGGGAGCGATCTTTGCCATCAATGACAGTGAAGTTATCGTCATCTCCGACGACGAGGGCGGCAACGAGGAAGGCGGCAACGCGGGTGGCGAGGTGGGCAACGACAACGAGATCGACATCGAGGAGTGGTGGAGAGCCTTCCCCGACGACGACGACGGCACCGGCCCAGACCCAACTCTCACCGAGGGTGGCCTCACCCGAAAAGATTGGCTCGACCTCCACTTCGCCCTAAACTAGTTTAAGTTTAGTTTTAGGTTAAATTTATGTTTAATATTCGGTTCCGAGAACTTTGTGTTTAACTTATGTTTAAATGCATCATCTTTGGTTCAAATTTGATTGAGTTTGTGCAAATTTAGTTTTACTCCGCTAACTTTAGGGGATCGGCTAGGTGCAGCGAAATTTCAAATTTTAGTGGAGTATATATACTCCACTAAGGTATGTACTCTGCTAACTTTTAGGGGATCAGTTAGAAATGCCCTAAGGAGAATAAATACTATCTCCAGGATATTTTGTTTGATGGGCTACCCCTAGACAAGCTCCTGGCCCCTGGGCATATACACCTGATGCCTACTCAGACATTCACAACGCAGATACATGCACAAACATCGAACTAACAACGATGATTCACAATCTACTGTCAGTCTTTTAGCTCTGATTCTAACTTACATAATGCCTACAGCTACCATGCGGTACAATAATCACAAGGCATGGCTGGCTATTATTGCAAAAAAAAATGCTGAACAGTTCTGTTGGAGTATACAGTCCAAAAACAAATCCGAAGTGCAGCAGTAGCAATAACAGGCAGGCCACTGACCTTCTGCAGCGCGAGGTACTGATCGTAGAGCTGGAGGACGACGTCGAGGTTGGCGGCGGAGTTCCGATTCCGGATGTTGGTGGCGACGACATCCCTGTTGTCCCGGATCCACTTGAAGTCTATCGCCGCCTTCCACTGCGGCCTCGTGGCACCACCACCCGCGCCGCCGCCGCCGCCGCCGCCTGTACCAAACCAACACAGTTCAGATGGCAGATTAGGATAAATGAGATGGCTTTTTTATCTTATTAGGAACTCGGTTTTTTTTTACTTATGGTCTCTGGTTCGACTGCGGTGGTGGCGGCGGCGGAGGATAACGAGAGGAAGCGGATAGGATGATAGCGGAGGAGGGAGAAGGTTAGTGTCCGGAGCGGGGGAAAGGATGGCGTTGTGGCAGCGGCGGAGGATAGGTATCGGCCGCAGGTCAGCATCTCGCCGGAGTGGGAAATGGCCGGCGGGCGGCGGACAGAGGGGATAAGAGACTTGCGACTTGCAGAGCCTTGTTATGCAGCCTCGCCATTTTATGGCCGTCCAAGCGGTGTCATTGGGTGGATGTCAGCCGTCCGATCGACTATTTTGCCATTATATCTTGGGACAAAGGGAGTATATCTTAGGACGTGTTTGGTTGTCATCTCAACCTTAAGGTTGATGCCCCGCGCGTTGCCGCGAAAATTTGTTGTGAATTTCTAAATAACTTAAACAAAAATAAGTTAACATTATTTCTATTCGAATTAATAATATGAGATTTCGTATAGGTAATGATGAGCAACAATATGATAGCTTTCATATAGAGGCAATGATTAAAATTATTAGTGGTATAATTATATATTGTATTGATTGCATGAACCATATTTTAGCATAATCTGTTTCACGTTGTTTGGAGGAGTGTCTTCTTAGACCAATAGGCAGTAGAGAAGAGTAATATAATGCACGCGGGATATAAAATTTATTCACTCTGGTATATATTTGATTTTGTATGCTGAAGGCACATAGAAGTACATGAGATTTGTTCCTCAGTTACAATAAAAGTGCACATAGAAGTATATATTTAATTTTTGAGGTAAAGATTGAAATGGCTCTCCTCCTCCTCCCACCTGCCCTCCACCAACCATGGATCTAGCCACTAATCTTCACCATGGAAGGCCTCCTACACTGGGATTTCAATCCTAGTCTAGCTGTGGCAGATGAGATAGGTAGAAGGTTTGGAGAAACAGTGCACTTCTCACCATCTCGCAAAACCAAGGAATTTTTCTTGGTGGTTTCATTCTCTCCGGTCTCGTTCCATCTCTCTGAAGATTCGGTGGGTGTGGCTTTGCAATGTTGCATTGGTGGTCACCCGAAAGGTTTTAAGGTTTCAAAGATTTGTGACAGATCATTTCGTTTCTCTATGGCCGGCAATAAAGTGGGTCATTTCATTCATGGCCTCAAGGATCGTATTTGGCCAGACTTTATTTGTCATTTTCATCTTTACAATGGTCGTTTCAATGGTTATAAGCATTTTGATCATATTTGGCATGCCGATGAGCACTTGGAACCAGTTGTTGCTCGCAGCCCCGTGGCCATCCGGTATAACAAGTCGGTCTTTCAGGAAACTTCTATTTGTTCTGAGTCTGCCAAGGAGTTGAGCAAATTTGCCATTGTTCCCTTAGCCTCCATGGATTTCCATGACAAGAACAGCAATGAGGCTTCATTTTCTTCCTCACTAGCCACGTGCATGGTGCGGCCGACAGAGGATACGATCATCACGGACTCCGTACCTGCGGTCATTAATTCTGCATCAGACAATTCAGAATATTCTGAGCATTCAATTGTGATTGGCAGTTTATGGATTATCCACAATTACCGCAAAGTTGCCTTACTTCTGCGCTAAGGTATGCCTCGCCTCACTCATCATGGCCCCCTACGTTATCCAAATCTCATATGGCCGATTTGTCGAGAGCTGGATATTCACAGAAGGAAGTTTCTGATCTTGCCAAAAACTGGGGCCTGCTCTGTGCTAAATGTTTACAATGGGGTCATCACAAATATTTTTGCCAAGCACGGATTATTTGCCTTTCGTGCTCCGCTCCGGGACACAAAAGCTTTAATTATCCTACCAAAAAACGGTCTGTGGACTCATATAACACATTTATGGACTCCAATCTTCATAATCCGGTCATGTCTGACCAAGCGAGGCAACAGATCAACAGACCCCCATTGTCGAGGAAGCTGATCCACGAACACCTATGGGACCGGCGGACCGAGCCCCTTTCCGTTCGGCGGGGCGGAGACCGCACGAAGAGCGAGATCGAGGCGAAGCACACGGCGGTTTACCCAACTTCGAGCTCTCCGGAGAGATAACACTCTCTTGCCGCATGTCCGAGTGTATTGAGTTCTTGCTCGGGAGCGCGAGTGCTCTGATACACACCACCGCTAGCGAGACCTAGCGTGATTGTTTTCTGTCTTCCCCCCTCCCTCTACGTTGCGCATGGGCCTCCTTTTATATGCTCAAGGGTCTCCGACAGTGGCAACGTAGACAAGGGCCAAAAATGGAAAAGGAGTTGCGGTTGGTACATCTACCTGTACAATGTATCATACCTAATCCTGACGGCAGGGGACAAAGGCATTAAATGCTCGCTCACGCCGCCCAAACAAGTGCAAACAGGGACCGTCGGGGGACGCCACCGCTTACCACGATGGCAATCTTGTCGGCGCTTGCCACACGCTCCCCCGCGCGCCTGACCTCTTGCCACGCCAAGGCTGGAAAGGTCCTGAGGCGACACGTTAGTGGATGTGCCGGAGCGCAGTACAGAGTGGTGGCTGCCATGCAAGCGCCTTTGCCGCGGGTCGCCGCCTTGTCGCGTCGGAAGCTTGTCGCTCATCGGGCCTTGCCGGACGCTGTGGCGCGTCAGCGGCAAGTTCCTTGAGATGCCTTGGTTGGCCTTCCCGCAAGCTCCTCTTGCCGGGCCTTGTCTCCTTGGCTTGAATACTTTGTTCTTGAATGGCTCCAAAGGAACCACGGAGGACCTTGGCGGTCACCCGCAAGCCTTGCCGCTGGTGTCAGAATCGCCGTCTGCACGAAGTTCGGGATACTAGGGTACCCTACTCTAGTACACCGACAGAGCCCCGGCTGGGCCACACACGGCCGAAGCGCTGTTGGGCCAGCCCAAAACAGGCACGGGCACGCGCCCGGGTTACGCCAGAACTCACTCCGACCCACCACGCCCTCCACAGGCAGCCACGTCGAATGCGGCGTCGTGGGAGAGATCGTGGTGGTTTCTTTATTCGAAAGACTAACGTCTGTCCCCTCCCTCTTTATAAGCGGGGAAACAGGGCAGTTCGCCCATCTCGCCAGCTTGTCGTTCCCATCTCCAAAACCTCCGCCGCTCCCCCTTCTTCCCAAGGCTGAAAAGAGCAGCGCTCCTTCATCGCCACCAAAGATCACCAACGCCGTCGATCTCCCCACCACCTCCGCCATGGCTCAAAGCCGACAAGGGAAGGTCGTGAAGTCGGCCGAGGCGCAGCTCATGGCGCTGCAAAAGGAGCGGCAATCTTCCCCCCTCACCGCCGCTTGAAGGATCCGAGGGAGTACTACTACCTCTTACGGTCGACGGAGACGCGAGCGCATCCGCGCACGAAGGTACTCCCACCGCCGCTGAACCGGCTCGAATGGATACCCTTTCTTCGCGTTGTTCTTCTCGCGGGCTCGCCCGCTTTTCTCTAATTTTTCAGTGATATCATGAACACCTACGGTTTCCGCCTCCTTGACTTCACCCCAATGCTGTCTCGACCATGGCAGTTTTCGCACATCTCTGCGAAAACTTTGTCAAGTCTATCCAAACGTAGCTCTTTTCGCCACTTCTTTATGCCCCGAGTTGAGAGAGGGAGCCTCTTGTCATGGGAATCGCTGGATCTCGAGGATTGGCAAGAAGGAAGTTTATCCGAGGAGAGCTCTGCAGCAAGTGGGAGGAATGGAGGCGATTGGTGCCGGATTGTCGAGGAGAACCGCAGCCATTTACCGCTTCGGCGCCAAACCCCAATAGTGTGCGGCAACGATTGGAGTAAGCGTGGCCCCTAAGAAGACGCTTAGGCTGAAGATTGCCGCCACCCGGATCCTCGCCTTAGACTTGCCGGGCTCACCGTAAGGCGCCGCTGGCGCAGACTTTCTTCGCCAGCCACGCTTCGCAGAGAGGAGGAGACCCGCCGGGAGTTCCGTAATGCGGCGGATATCATGAGGCTGCGCCGGGCCTCAACTTCAACTTCACCGTCTTGGAACCGACGCGATGCTCTTGGAACTGTTCAAGCACGATCCTCGATCATCCCGAATTGTTCATGCCGCCGAGACGTGTCGTTCATTGTGCAATAATTCCTCGCCGACCGCATCCGTGTAATGATGCATTGCAGCGACTCGCATGGAATTGTCCCAACTTGGCAAGAGCCCGCAGATGACGTCGTCGGGAATTCTTTGACGGCTCGGTAGAAGTGTCGGTCCGCCCGATGAATGAGGAGCCTCACCATGACACCACCGAGCGATGAGATGCAACAGACGCCACCACCAGTATGAAGAGGCGGCAGCCATGCCGCTGGGCGAAGTTCGGATTCACCGTGGAGGAGGCAGAGGCAGTAGAGGCGACAAGCCTTGTCGAGCGAGGGGAGCTTGCCGACGAGGAAGAGCTTGTCGAGCCTGAAGCTGAGTCGAGCGAGCCCGCCGAGGGTGCCTCCTCCCCACCTTCAGACAGCTTGCCGCAAGCGGAGCCCCCAGCTCCACCAAGAAGGCGTCTCTGCAAGGTCGGAGACGAGCGTGCGGCAGACGGGCGGGCAGCAGCCACGCACAGCGACGCGGCTTCCCACCGCAAGCAAGCATTGTTGCAGCATGGAGCACTGACGCCACAGGCTTGCAACCGGAGCGGGCCCTCCGAGACCACCGCCTCTCGCTTCCCGCCAAGCGGCAAGGGAGCCCACTCCTCCGCCTCGCCGCACCGGAGGCGAGCCAGACTTGATCTCTCCGCTAGCTCAGGCGAGGAAGAAGAAGAGTAAGATTCTTGGCTGTACTTGTAGTTCTTCAATTCTTGTTGTTTTGTCTTGTATCTGATTTGCTTCACTCAACCCATTCCTTTTCGTGACGTTGGCCCAGAGAGCGTCGAGAGAGACAAGGTCCCGTGATTGTCATCGAGGACGAACCCACCATGACAAAGAGGAGGCGCGTCTGAGACCACCTTGCCGGACGCGGCAACTCTTCCTCAAAGCAGCCCCTAGCGCAGCCCCCAGCGTAAGTATATGGTTTACTTCCTGCTATTAGGCATGCATGGGTGCTCTTTCTTTTGCCGATATCATCGTTGGTTTGTGTAGGAGCAGAGCAGCCTCACCAGAGTGCCCTAAGCCGCTCAAATGCCATCTGCTTCAACTACACCGCCAAGGGAGGATTCCCGGCAAGGAGTTGCGTTCTCCGCAAGGAGACGTCTCCGGCAAGAGACAGCGCCAATGACCCTCCCGTGGTTGAGACCACGATCGCAGATCCTAGCACGGTAATCCTCTCGCTTGAAAACTTCCCTTGTGTTCTTCTTCTTCCGATTTTCTTTTTGAATATTTGCTTGACTTTTCTTTCTTTTCCTGGTCGCCGATCCATCTCGCCACAGAGCCAATGGAGACCGAGGTCGCCGGCGAGGAGGACGCCTTGCAATCTTGACGACGCCATTGTCATCGAAGAAGAAGCCGGCGCTGATGATCCCACCGTGGAGAGGTCATAAAGCTGCCGCCGCAGAGTCGGGCGAGGGTCCGGTGATCGCCCGACGGCCCCGAGGCCGCAGGAGCGTCAGCGCTTCGCCGACCGCCGATCCTCCGCCGGCTGCTGCAGCAGCGAGTTCAAGAGCCCCACCCGGCGCCTATTTGAAGGCAGCGATGGCGTCTTCATCAAGCTCCCCAGGCGTCGAGCTCTGTAGGCGCCGGTCGAAGGAGAGATCAAGGAAATATGCCTAGAGGCAATAATAAAGTTATTATTTATTTCCTTATATCATGATAAATGTTTATTATTCATGCTAGAATTGTATTAACTGAAACATAATACATGTGTGAATACATAGACAAATGATAGTCACTAGTATGCCTCTACTAGACTAGCTCATTAATCAAAGATGGTTATGTTTCCTAACCATAGACATGTGTTGTCATTTGATTAATGGGATCACACCATTAGGAGAATGATGTGATTGACATGACCCATTCCGTTAGCTTAGCACTTGATCGCTTAGTATATTGCTATTGCTTTCTTCATGACCTATACATGTTCCTGTAACTATGAGATTATGCAACTCCTGCTTACGGAGGAACACTTTGGGTACTACCAAACATCACAACGTAATCGGGTGATTATAAAGGAGTACTACAGGTGTCTCCAAAGGTACTTGTTGGGTTGGCGATTTGAGATTAGGTTTTGTCACTCCGATTGCTCTGGAGAGGTATCTCTGGCCTTCTCGGTAATACACATCACATAAGCCTTGCAAGCATTACAACTAATGAGTTAGTTGTGAGATGATGTATTACGAACGAGTAAAGAGACTTACCGATAACGAGATTGAACTAGGTATTGATACCGACGATCGAATCTCGGGTAAGTAACATACCGATGACAAAAGGAACAACGATATCGTTATGCGGTTTGACCGATAAAGATCTTCAGAGAATATGTAGGAACCAATATGGGCATCCAGGTTCCGCTATTGGTTATTGACCGAGAATGGTTCTAGGTCATGTCTACATAGTTCTCGAACCCGTAGGGTCCGCACGCTTAACGCTTCGATGACAGTTCATTATGAGTTTATAAGTTTTGATGTACCAAGGTTGTTCGAGTCCCGGATGTGATCACGGACATGACGAGGAGTCTCGAAATGGTCGAGACATAAAGATTGATATATTGGAAGCCTATGTTTGACTTCGAAAGGTTCCGGATGAAAACAGAAGTTATCGGAACACCGGGGTTACTGGAACCCCGGGGGTCAATGGGCCTTGATGGGCCATAGGGAGAAGAGGAAGGGCCGGCAGGGCAGGCCGCCCCCCTCCCCTCTAGTCCGAATAGGACAAGGAGAGGGGGCGCCCTCCCTCTTCCCTCCTCCAATCCTAATCCAACTAGGAAGGGGGAGTCCTACTCGGTGGGAGTAGGACTCCTCCAGCGCCGCCTCTGGGCTGGCCGCACCCCCCTTGCTCCTTTATATACGGGGCAGGGGCACCCTGACACACAAGTTGATCTACGGATCGTTCCTTAGCCGTGTGCGGTGCCCCTCCACCATATTCCACTTCGGTCATATCGTCGCGAGCTTAGGCGAAGCCTGCGCCGGAGAAGTCATATCGTCATGCGGAGCTTAGGCGAAGCCCTGCGTCGGTGGAGCATCATCATCGCCACCACGCCGTCGTCTTGTGGAACTCATCCCGACACTTTGTTGGATCGAGTCCGGGATCGCCATCGAGCTGAACGTGTGCGAACTCGGAGGTGCCGTCGTTCGGTGCTTGGATCGGTCGGATCGTGAAGACGCACGACTACATCAACCGCGTTGTTATAACGCTTCGCTTTCGGTCTCACGAGGGTACGTGACGACACTCCCCTCCCATTGCTATGCCATCACCATGGTCTTGCGTGTGCGTAGGAATTTTTTGAAATTACTCGCTCCCCAACAATGGGTATCGAGTCCGGTTTTATGCGTTGATGTCATATGCACGAGTAGAACACAAGTGAGTTGTGGGCGATATAAGTCATACTTGCTTACCAAAGATGTCATACTTTGGTTGGCGGTATTGTGAGATGAAGCGGCCGGACCGACATTACGCAGACGCTTACGCGAGACTGGTTTCACCGCCGAGCACTAGTTGCTTAAAGGTGACCGTGGTGTCGGCTTCTCTCACTTTAGTTAAACCGAAAGTGTGGCTACGCCCGGTCCTTGCGAAGGTTAAAACAGCACCAACTTGACAAACTATCGTTGTGGTTTTGATGCGTAGGTAAGAACGGTTCTTGCTCAGCCCGTAGCAGCCACGTAAAACTTGCAACAACAAAGTAGAGGACGCCTAACTTGTTTTTGCAGGCATGTTGTGATGTGATGTGGTCAAGACGTGATGCTATATTTTATTGTATGAGATGATCATGTTTTGTAACCGAAGTTATCGGCAATCGGCGAGGAGCCATATGGTTGTCGCTTATTGTATGAAATGCAACGCCATGTAATTGCTTTACTTTATCACTAAGCAGTAGCGATAGTCGAGAAGCAATAGTTGGCGAGACGACAACGATGCTACGATGGAGATCAAGGTGTCGCGCGGTGACGATGGTGATCATGACGGTGCTTCGAGATGGAGATCACAAGCACAAGATGATGATGACCATATCATATCACTTATATTGATTGCATGTGATGTTTATCCTTTATGCATCTTATCTTGCTTTGATTGACGGTAGCATTATAAGATGATCTCTCACTAAAATTATCAAGAAGTGTTCTCCCGAGTATGCACCATTGCGAAAGTTCTTCGTGCTTTGAGACACCACGTGATGATCGGGTGTGATAGGCTCTACGTTCAAATACAACGGGTGCAAAACAGTTGCACACGCGAATACTCAGTTAAACTTGACGAGCCTAGCATATAACAGATATGGCCTCGAACACGGAGACCGAAAGGTCGAACGTGAATCATATAGTAGATATGATCAACATAGTGATGTTCACCATTGAAACTACTCCATCTCACGTGATGATCGGACATGGTTTAGTTGATTTGGATCACGTAATCACTTAGATGACTAGAGAGATGTCTGTCTAAGTGGGAGGTTTTAATATGATTAATTAAACTTAAATTTATCATGAACTTAGTACCGATAGTATTTTGCTTGTCTATGTTTATCGTAGATAGATGGCTCGTCTTTGTTGTTTCGTTGAATTTTAATGCGTTCCTTGAGAAAGCAAAGTTGAAAGATGATGGTAGCAATTACACGGATGGGTCCGTAATTTGAGGATTATCCTCATTGCTGCATGTAAGAATTACGCCCCGAAGCACCGCTGGGTGCCGAACTGCTGCAGAGCAACGCCGAAGTTGTGAACGTCTGCGAGCAAAGCCGATGACTACTCGATAGTTCAATGTACCATGCTTTACGGCTTAGAACCGGTCTTCAACGATGTTTTGAACGTCATGGAGCATATGAGATGTTCCAGAGTTGAAGTTAATATTTCAAGCAAATGCCCGATTGAGAGATATAAAGTCTCCAATAAGTTCTATAGCTGCAAGATGGAGGAGAATAGTTCACATCGGTGAACATATACTCAAAATGTCCGGGTATAATAATCACTTGATTCAACTGGGATTTACTCTTCCGGATGATAGTGTCATTGATGAAATTCTCCAATCACGCCACCAAGCTACAAGAGCTTCGTGATGAACTATAATATGCAAGGGATGACCAAAACAATTCCCGAGCTCTTCGCAATGCTAAAAGCATGGAGGTAGAAATCAAGAAAGAGCATCAAGTGTTGATGGTCAACAAGACCACTAGTTTCAAGAAAAGGGCAAAGGAAAGAAGAAGGAACTTCAAAAGAACAGCAAGAAAGTTGCTGCTCAAGAGAAGAAACCCAAGTCCGGACCTAAGCCCAAACCGAGTGTTTTCCGCAAGCAAACCGACACCGGAAGCGGAACTGCCCCAAGTATTTGGCGGATAAGAAGGATGGCAAGGTGATCAAAGGTATATGTGATATACATGTTATTGATGTGTACCTTACTAATACTCGCAGAGTACCGGTATTTGATATTGGTTCTTGCTAATATTTGCAACTCGAAGCAGAACTACGGATTAGCGAAGATTGGCTAAGGACGAGGTGACGATCTGCGTGGGAAATGGTTCCAAAGTCGATGTGATCGCGGTCGCACGCTACCTCTACATCTACCATCGGGATTAGTTTTAGACCTAAATAATTGTTATTTGGTGCCGCGTTAAGCATGAACATTATATCTGGATCTTGTTTGATGCGAGACGGTTATTCATTTAAGACAGAGAATAATGGTTGTTCTATTTATATGAATAATATCTTTTATGGTCATGCACCCTTGAAGAGTGGTCTATTTTATTGAATCTCGATAGTAGTAATACACATATTCATAGTGTTGAAACCAAAAGATGCAGAGTTGATAATGATAATGCAACTTATTTGTGGCACTTGCCGTTTGGGTCATATCGGTGTAAAACGCATGAAGAAACTCCATCTTGATGGGCTTCGGAATCACTTGATTATGAATCACTTGGTACTTGCGAACCATGCCTCATGGGCAAGATGACTAAAACGCCGTTCTCCTAACTATGGAGCGAGCAACTGATTTGTTGGAAATCATACATACCGATGTTTGTGGTCCAATGAATGTTGAGGCACGCCAGGCGGGTATCGTTATTTTCTCACCTTCACAGATGATTTGAGCAGATATGGGTATATCTACTTAATGAAACACAAATCTGAAACATTTGAAAAGTTCAAAGAATTTCAGAGTGAAGTGGAAAATCATCGTAACAAGAAAATAAAGTTTCTACGATCGATCGTGGAGGAGAATATTTGAGTTACGAGTTTGGTTTACATTTGAAACAATGTGGAATAGTTTCAGAACTCACGCCACCCGGAACACCATAGAGAAATGGTGTGTCCGAACGTCAGAATCGTACTTTACTTGATATGGTGCGATCTATGATGTCTATTACTGATTTACCGCTATCGTTTTGGGGATATGCTTTAGAGACGGCCGCATTCACGTTAAATAGGGCACCATCTAAGTCCGTTGAGACGACACCTTATGAACTGTGGTTTGGCAAGAAACCAAAGTTGTCGTTTCTTAAAGTTTGGGGCTGCGATGCTTATGTGAAGAAACTTCAACCAGATAAGCTCGAACCCAAATCGAGAAATGTGTCTTCATAGGATACCCAAAGGAGACTGTTGGGTACACCTTCTATCACAGATCCGAAGGCAAGATTTTCGTTGCTAAATTCGGATCCTTTCTAGAGAAGGAGTTTCTCTCGAAAGAAGTGAGTGGGAGGAAAGTAGAACTTGATGAGATAATCAGATCTGCTCCCTTATTGGAAGGTAGTTCATCACAAGAAATGGTTCCCGTGACAACTACACCAATTAGTGAGGAAACTAATGATGTTGATCATGAAACTTCGAGATCAAGTTACTCTTGAACCTCGTGGGTCAACCAGAGTAAATACGCACTGAGTGGTACGGTAATCCTATTCGGAAGTCATGTTACTTGACCATGGCGAACCTACAAACTATGAAGAAGCGATGGTGAGCCCAGATTCCGCGAAATGGCTGGAAGCCATGAAATCTGAGATGGGATCCATGTATGAAAACAAAGTATGGACTTTGGTTGACTTGCCCGATGATCGGCAAGCCATTGAGAATAAATGGATCTTTAAGAAGAAGACCGACGCGATGGTAATGTAATCTGTCTACAAAGCTCGACTTGTTGCGAAAGGTTTTCGACAAGTTCAAGGGTTGACTACGATGAGACTTTCTCACCCGTAGCGATGCTTAAGTCTGTCCGAATCATGTTAGCAATTGCCGCATTTTATGATTATGAAATTTGGCAAATGGATGTAAAAACTGCATTCTTGAATGGATTTCTAGAAGAAGAGTTGTATATGATGCAACGAGAAGGTTTTGTTGATCCAAAGGGTGCTAACAAAGTGTGCAAGCTCCAATGATCAATTTATGGTCCAGTGCAAGCCTCTCGAGTTGGAATAAATGCTTTGATAGTGTGATCAAAGCATATGGTTTTATCTGAGACTTTTGGAGAAGCTTTGTATTTACAAGAAAGTGAGTGGGAGCTCAGTAGCATTTCGATATTATATGTGGACGACATATTATTGATTGGAAATGATATAGAATTTCTGGATAGCATAAAAGGATACTTGAATAAAAGTTTTCAATGAAAGACCTCGGTGAAGCTGCTTACATATTGGGCATCAAGATCTATAGAGATAGATCAAGACGCTTAATTGGACTTTCACAAAGCACATACCTTGATAAAGTTTTGAAAAGTTCAAAATGGATCGAGCAAAGAAAGGTTTTTACCATATTACAAGGTGTAAGATTGAGTCGGACTCAATGACCGACCACAGCAGAAGATAGAGAGAAAATGAAAGATGTTCCCTATGCTTCAGCCATAGGCTCTATCATGTATGCAATGCTGTGTACCAGACCTGAAATACCTGAAAAGGACTAAGGATATGTTTCTCGTATATGGAGGTGACAAAGAGCTAGTCGTAAATGGTTACGTCGATGCAAGCTTTGACACTGATCCGGACGATTCTAAATCGCAAACCGGATACGTGTTTTTATTAAACGGTGGAGCTGTCAATTGGTGCAGTTCTAAACAAAGCGTCGTGGCGGGATCTACATGTGAAGCGGAGTACATAGCTGCTTCGGAAGCAGCAAATGAAGGAGTCTGGATGAAAGAGTTCATTTCCGATCTAGGTGTCATACCTAGTGCATCGGGACCGATGAAGATCTTCGTGACAATCTCGGTGCAATTGCCTTGGCAAAAGAATCCAGATTTCACAAGAGGACCAAGCATATCAAGAGATGCTTCAATTCCATTCGGGACCAAGTCCAAGTGGGAGACATAGAGATTTGCAAAATACATACGGATCTGAATGTTGCGCACCGTTGACTAAGCCTCTTCCACGAGCAAAACATGATCAGCACCAAGACTCCATGGGTGTTAGAATCATTCTTGTAATCTAGATTATTGACTCTAGTGCAAGTGGGAGATCAAGGAAATATGCCCTAGAGGCAATAATAAAGTTATTATTTATTTCCTTATATCATGATAAATGTTTATTATTCATGCTAGAATTGTATTAACCGGAAACATAATACATGTGTGAATACATAGACAAACAGATAGTCACTAGTATGCCTCTACTAGACTAGCTCATTAATCAAAGATGGTTATGTTTCCTAACCATAGACATGTGTTGTCATTTGATTAATGGGATCACATCATTAGGAGAATGATGTGATTGACATGACCCATTCCGTTAGCTTAGCACTTGATCGCTTAGTATATTGCTATTGCTTTCTTCATGACCTATACATGTTCCTGTAACTATGAGATTATGCAACTCCGCTTACGGAGGAACACTTTGGGTACTACCAAACATCACAACGAATCGGGTGATTATAAAGGAGTACTACAGGTGTCTCCAAAGGTACTTGTTGGGTTGGCGATTTCGAGATTAGGTTTTGTCACTCCGATTGTCGGAGAGGTATCTCTGGGCCTTCTCGGTAATACACATCACATAAGCCTTGCAAGCATTACAACTAATGAGTTAGTTGTGAGATGATGTATTACTGAACGAGTAAAGAGACTTACGATAACGAGATTGAACTAGGTATTGGATACCGACGATCGAATCTCGGGTAAGTAACATACCGATGACAAAGGAACAACGATATCGTTATGCGGTTTGACCGATAAAGATCTTCAGAGAATATGTAGGAACCAATATGGGCATCCAGGTTCCGCTATTGGTTATTGACCGAGAATGGTTCTAGGTCATGTCTACATAGTTCTCGAACCCGTAGGGTCCGCACGCTTAACGCTTCGATGACAGTTCATTATGAGTTTATAAGTTTTGATGTACCAAGGTTGTTCGAGTCCGGATGTGATCACGGACATGACGAGGAGTCTCGAAATGGTCGAGACATAAAGATTGATATATTGGAAGCCTATGTTTGGACTTGAAAGGTTCCGGATGAAAACAGAAGTTACTGGAACACCGGGGTTACTGGAACCCCGGGGTCAATGGGCCTTGATGGGCCATAGGGAGAAGAGGAAGGGCCGGCCAGGGGGCAGGCAGCGCCCCTCCCCTCTAGTCCGAATAGGACAAGGAGAGGGGCGGCGCCCCCCTCTTCCCTCCTCCAATCCTAATCCAACTAGGAAAGGGGGGAGTCCTACTCCGTGGGAGTAGGACTCCTCGCGCCCTCCTTGGGGCTGGCCGCACCCCCTTGCTCCTTTATATACTCTGGGCGGGGGCACCCCATAACACACAAGTTGATCTACGGATCGTTCCTTAGCCGTGTCGGTGCCCCCTCCACCATATTCCACTTCGTCATATCGTCATGAGCTTAGGCGGAGCCTGCGCCGGAGAAGTCATATCGTCATGAGCTTAGGCGAAGCCTGCGTCGGTGGAGCATCATCATCGTCACCACGCCGTTTTTGTCGACGGAACTCATCCCCGACACTTTGCTGGATCGGAGTCCGGGATCGTCATCGAGCTGAACGATGTGCGAACTTCGGAGGTGCCGTCGCTCGGTGCTTGGATCGGTCGGATTGTGAAGACGTCGACTACATCAACCGCGTTGTTATAACGCTTCGCTTTGGTCTCACGTGGGTGGGACGGACACTCTCCCTCTCGTTGCTATGCCATCACCATGGTCTTGCGTGTGCGTAGGAAATTTTTGAAATTACTACGTTCCCCAACGAGACCTCGATGAAGAGTTGCTCGCCCACTGGCCGACGCTGGTCGACGCGCCGAAAGCAGCAGCAGCGGCGAGCCTGAGGAGGAGCAGCTATTGCGGAAGCTGTTGTCGCTCTACCGCGCCCGACAGGCCAAGCTGGAATCCCGAGAAGCGCTTGTCGCGAAGGCGGGGGCAGACATAGAGAAGCTCGCGGAGGAGCTCCGGGGCCTCAACCAGAAGCTCTCCGATCCACGCAAAGGAGCGGGAGCAAATCGCCGAGGGAGCGTAAAGCCTTCCTCCTCGAGAAGGCTGAAGTTGAAGAGCAACAATGCTTGCTGCCGAGAAGCTATCTCTGCGAGGAAGGCGAGTTGGCGCAGCGAAAGGTTACCCTTGACAGCCACGAGGAGGATCTTGCAGCGAAAGCAAACATTCAAGGGGCTCTCAAGGAAGCAAAGGATGTTGCCGCAGCTGCCGAGGCCGCCAAGAAGGAGCTGGAGACGAAGGTGGCGCAGCTGGAGGCCAATCTCGAGGAGAGCGGCGAGGAGCTTGCTGCACTCAAGTGTGAGCGCGAGAAGGACGCCTACACCCTTGGTGAGCTGCAGGGTCGTCTCGCCGAGAGGAGCAAGGATCTTAAGCGCGCCAAGGACTCCAATGCAGATCTTGAGTTGAAGCCGACCACCTTGACTCGGGACTGGGCGGCGCCGGGAGCGGGAGGTGGCCTTGAAGGAGAAGATCAAGGCCGGCGAGGTGCTTTGCTTGGCGAGAATCTTGCCGCCTGCAACACCTTTAGGGAGAATGTGGAGCACTAGACCGAGGGTCTCGTGGATGTTGCCGCAGCCATCGACGGGGGAGTCGGGCGCCACTGGGATGGAAGATCTCGGGTATTCCTCCGATGAGCACCTCCAACCCAGCGCCAAGCTCAGCTTGTTCTTCAAAGGCGTGGCGACGGCCCTCCAATGACTCGGGAAGAGATCCCAAAGCATCCGGCCGACGAGTCGCGCCCGGATCTGTGCTGGAGCTCTTCAAAGGTGTTGATGAAGGTGGCCTTCCGCAACCCAGCCTCAACCTCACCAACGCCCTCAAGACCTTGCCACGGATGCTGATCCGAAGCGCTCAAGACCCTTATCGCACCCATTGTGGACAGGGTGAGCGGGATCAAGAGGGTTGAGGGCGATCGCATAGATTAGGCCGCCCGTTTTTCTCTTTTCCTTGTCGCTGCTGGTCATGTTATGAGAACAATCTATTAGAGCTGCGACAAGCTATCTTGTAATATAACTCTATTTCGGGTAGTAATTGCTATGTTATTTCCTTTACTTGATTTCTTCCTTCGTATGTTTTTGCCTTACGCTTTTAGGGAACTTGTCGGTAGAGCACCTTTGCATAAGCGCCGAGTGCGGACATCAACAGCTTCATGGCGGTGCCGCCACCGACAAGAAACCTTGTCGCAACCGGGGCGCTCACTTAAGTTGTTGAGCGGACTCAAAACAAAGTAAGGGCGCAACTAGCTACGAGTTGGTTCCTCCGCGCACAGGTTTTCCATACAAAGCACGGTCGTTCGAGGAAGATAACTTAAAAAATTTAAAACTGATTGCTCAAACTTTAGCAACTTAGCTTTTCTGCCGTTTGCTTCCCGGTAAGGCGAAACTTCCTCGAGCGACGCTTGGTCCACACCATTATCTTCTCCTTTCCACTCGGCAAACTTGTGGGCGAGGGAACCTTCCTTTCTTTGAGAAAGAGAAAGAAGAGAAAATAAAGATATGGAGCCTTATAGCTCGTTATTGCTTACCGGGGGTAGGTGCTGCACAAAGTGTCAGAAAACGCATGCAATAAAATGTAGAAAGCATGAAATTGACAAGATGTGCGGAGCACATGGGCTTTACTTATGCACGGGGTCTGCGCCCGGCTTTGTACAAAGGATTACCTGCAACATCGGCAAGACTTGTACAAAGGTGGTTGCTGGAACAGGTTCCGGACAACCGCGCCTCTGAGTAAAACTTACGAAGATGCTCAATGTTCCAGGAGTTGCTCACCGAATGCCATCTTCGGTCTCAAAGCGGACAGCGCTGAGCCTAGTGACTCGTTTCACCCGTAAGGGCCTTCCCACTTTAAGCGCCAACTTGTTGGAATTCTTGGCGGATCGAACGCTACCAAGAACAAGGTCGCCTTCCTCGAGACTTCGGCATTAACCTTGCGGCTATGGTAGCGGCGCAAAGCTTGCTTTGTATCGAGCAGCTCGTCTGACAAGCCTAAAGACGGTTCTCCTCGAGGAGGTCGTCATCTTGTCGCAATCGCTCTTGCTCAAGCTCATCATAAGCGAGCACTCGAGGTGACCCGTATCTGATTCCGTGGGGAGAACTGCCTCGCTCCATATACTAGAGCGAAGGTGTCCGCCGATGGCTCGATTTGGCGTCGTCTGATCGACCAAAGAACCACCGGCAGCTCCTCAATCCAGCTTCTTTCCGCACTTGTGCAGCTCGTCGAAAGTCCTGGTCTTGAGCCCGCGCAGCACTTCAAGATTTGCCCTCTCCGCTTGACCGCTACTTCTCGGATAAGCAATGAAGCGGCAGACCTTGGCGCCAAGATCTTGGGCGATCGCATGAAGGTGCGGCTCAGAATTGCGTGCCGTTGTCGGTGATGATCCTGTTAGGGATTCCAAACGGCAAACAATCGACCAAGAACTTGATCGCTTGTCGTCTTTGTCACCTTCCTCATCGCTTCCACTTCCGGCCACTTTGTGAACTTGTCAATTGCAACATACAAGTACTCAAAGCCCCGACAGCTTCGGGGAAAGGGGCCGAGGATGTCGAGCCCCAAACCGAAAATGGCCAGGATAAAGGGATCGTCACGGAGAGCTTGAGCTGGCTGATGTATCCGCTGGAATGGAACTTGCACGCTTCACACTTGGTTACTTGTGCGCAGCATCCTCGAGGGCTGTCGGCCAAAAGAAACCTGCCGAATGCTTTGCGGCAAGTGCTCTTCGCCCAATGTGGTGACCACATATGCCTCCATGTATCTCTCGCCAACAGCTTTTGTCCATCTTCCCGTGAATACACTTCAATTTCACACCGTTGAGTCTTCTTACATGCAGATGTGTCGCCGACAAACTGGTACATACTTGATCGCCGGGCTACTCTTTCCGCTTCTTCTTGCTCTTCGAGAAGTTCTCCGTCTCAAGGAAACGGACAATCGGTCAGTGTTTATGCCGGAGCTTTGCGCTCGACAACAAGGACTAAAGGCACATCTGCTGCTGTGGGAACATCCGCTTCTCGGCGAGAACTCGCGGCTCACCGGAGCTTGACGCTCCCGGCAAGCTTGCCGAGCAAAACTTGTCGGGAGCGCTCGCTTCAACGGAACAAACCCTAGGGCTTGTCGGAGCAGATCGCTCCTCAAGACTCTTGGTGTTGATTTTGGGGACCTTCTTGGCGGCGGCTTCGGGAGCTCTGCGGAAAATAGTCACCAGAAATCAACTTCCTCTTCTTGTTCTGTCCAGTTGATGGCGTTACAGACGGTTGAGTCAGTTTGAGCACAAAGATCCCTGGTTCCACAGGTAACTTAAGTGCGGCGCACTTCGACGGGCCATCTGCAATGTCGTTCTGCGCTCTTGGAACATATTCCATTTGTAGGCCGTCAAAGTGCTCTTCTAGCTTTCTAACTTCATCAACGTAAGCTTCCATCAACGGACTCTGATAATTCTTGTTCACTTGGCGGATGACAAGCTGTGAGTCACCCCTGACAATGAGCTTCTTGATCCCAAGGTCTGCTGCGATCCTGAGACCGGCAAGCAAACCTTCATACTCTGGCAGATTGTTCGTTGCTTGCTCCTTGGGAAAGTGCATCCGAACTACGTGCTTGAGGTGCTCTCCGGTGGGTGCAACAAGTAGCACGCCCGCACGGCGCTTTGCAGCGAGAAGCACCATCAAGTACATCAGCCACTCTTTGCTTGCTTCCTTGACGGGATGCTCGCTTCGAATTTCTTCGTCTTGTGTTGGCGCCCATTCTGCTATGAACTCCGCCAATGCTCGCTTTGGATAGTTGAAGTGCTCTCAAACTTGAGGCCAAAGCTTGATGCAGCCCAAAGCCCACTCGACAATCCTGCCTATTGCTTCGGATTTTGCAAGATCCTCTTCAATGGAAAACGAGTGACGATCGTGATCTCATGTGCTTGGAAGTAATGGCGCAGCTTTCGAGGCCATGAGAAGGCCAAAGCAATTTCGCACACAGTACCTTGACCTAGCCCCCGCAGAAGGGAACCGACAAAATAAACTGGGCGCTGCACCATTCTTTTCGTGATCTTCTCACACGCTGCAGAGATCCATCTTTGTCGGGACCGAGCTTGCCGGTGAAGTCCCTTGCTTGTCGCTGGATGCATCTGCCGTGGTTGCGGCTCATCATCCGCCTCCCTCTCGCTACTAACGCAACACTAACCACTTGATTGGTTGCCGCTATATATAGCAGCAACTTCTCTTGTGGCTTAGGTGCGACAAGTATTGGAGTGGAGGACATGTATCTCTTTAAGTCCTGCAGCGCAGCCTCCGCTCGAGTCCATTTCATTGACCTGCCTTTTCAATATTTTGAAAAATGGCGTAGCGCTCAGCAGACTCTAGAGATAAACTCGCTTTGAGGGCAGCTACGCCCCGCAAGTCTTCGTACATCCTTGGCGCTTTGGTGCTTCAATCTGCTCAATGGCCTTGATCTTGTCGGATTGGCTTCAATTCCCAACCGAGACGAAGAACCCGAGAAGCTTGCGGAGGGGACTCCAAACACACACTTCTCGGGGTTGAGCTTGAGGTTGATCTTGCAAATTTGCAAAGGTTTCGTCTAAATCTTGAATCGAGTCGCTTTGTCCTTGCTCTTGACCACTATGTCATCCATGTAGGCTTCCACATTTCGCATTTTGCGGTTCAAAAGCGCCATGGACTACTCTTGCAAATGTTGAACCAGCATTCTTTAGACCGAAAGGCATCCGTACGAAACAAGATGTGCCACATGGGGTGATGAATGCGGTCTTCTCCTCATCCTCTTACGCCATGAAGATCCGATGGTATCTCGAGTATGCATCAAGAAATGAAAGCAAGTCACATCCGCCGTGGAGTCAACAATCTGATCGATGCGCGGCAAGGAAATGGGTCTTTGGGACAAGCTTTATTAACATCGGTAAAGTCGATACAAAGCCTCCATTTCCGTTTGCCTTGCGCACGACTACGTGGATTGGCCAACCACGTAGGATGGAGCACTCCTCCGACAAGGCCTGCTGCTTCCAATTTCTTGATTTCTTCTGCGATAAATTCTTGGCGCCCACTTTGCGCTTCGACTTTACGCTTGACGGGCGCGCGGAGGACGTACGCAAGATGGTGCTCAATTACTTTCACAGGAACACCGGGATGTTAGGCGGTTGCCATGCAAACGCCGACGTTCGCCCGCGAGAGAAACAGCGCCGCGCCTTCCTATTTAGGGTCGAGAGTGGCACTGATGGTGAAGGTACCACCAGTGCCATCCTCCTTGGCGGACACCTTCTTGGTCTCTGGTGGAGCTGCCATTGTCTTCTTACACTTGCCGGTGGAGCTCAATGGTGCGTCCTCGACGGTAGCGCAGCACTCCGAAGAGGTGCGCTTGCCGGAGTGGGCATCAGAACTCTTGCCGGACTTGGTCTTCTTCTTCGCCCCGGGAGCTTCAACGGCAAGTGACTTGCGATCTGCTGCGGCTGCTGCTTCCCGGTAGATCTTGTCGGCGCAGATAAGAGCATCCTTCTTGTCGCCAGGGACAGAGATGACACTTATCGGGCCTGGCATCTTCGGCATGTTGTATGCATAGTGAGAGGCCGCCATGAATTTGGCGAGTCTTTGGACGCCAAGTATCCCATTGTAAGGCAATGGAAAGTCAGCAACGCCAAAAGTGACCTCTCATCCTGAAGTTCAACTCACGCCAAATGTCACCGCAACGTGATCTTTCCTTCGCTTGCTCCTTCCCGGATTGATTCCTTGAATGTGCGGTCTCTTCGAGCTCGCCATCGAGATCTGGAGTTTCGGAGTACCGCGAGGAGATCAGGTTCAAGCCGCCCGCCACAACTAGCATCTTAGTGACCTTGAGGTTGCGGATAGTTGGTGAACCAACATCGGCAAGCACCGACCGCAGCTTATGCGATCGGGGTGGTCCTCAATATCAAAGATGATAGGCGTCTTGGACCATTTCAGAGGTTTGCGTGACCCGACGGATGGTTCTCGCCGCATTGACTTCCCGCATCCACCGCTTGAGCCGGCGGTGTGAAGTATGCGAGAAGCACCGCCGTCAACGCACAAGACCTCTATGGCTTTCGGAACTCCCCTCCATCGGTCTCGCTATCATCCATATCTTCATCGTCGTCGTCATCTTCATCCTTGTCGCGCCGCTGGAGGTCTGTCTCCTTGCCGCTGCTTGGCCTTGCCAAGGCGTCCTCCCGGCCGGGCGTTTCTTGCTTGGCTCCCCAGACCTTCCTGGGCCTTCTCCTTGTCGCGTCGCTCGTATTCAGCCTTCGCTGCTCGACAAGCTGCTCGACCTTCTTGCAGCTCTGAGGTCATGGCCCTTGGTGCGGTGGATCTTGCAAGATTGCTTGTTGGTGCCGTCCGCTTGTCGGCGACCGCCACACTACCGGTAGTTGGTGCCCGGCAATATCCTTGCCGGAGCTGCCAGCTTTGGCTTTCTTGGCGCCACCCGCTGCGGACTGCTCAACAACTAGCACATCTTTGCCTTTCTTCTTCCTGTTGTTCCGCCGCCGTTTTTCTTTGCCGGGCAGCCTCCTCACTATCGATCCTCCCGCTTCTATATTCTCTCCGGGAGTTTCTCCCTTCCTCAAGACGCACACTTGTCGGCCGGGGCATACAGCTCATCGACGCCTCTCGATCTTGCACATTGCCATCTCCTCTCGCATCCTGCGGTTGCGCATGTTCTAATGGAACGCGCTGATTACCATGGCGAGGTGGACATCTGGGATGGTGTGTTGTACACGGTGAATCTCTCAATGTATTTGCGCAGGGGCTCTCCTTCCTTCCGGGCGGCAGATGAAGGTCGCTCTCTCTGGCCATGAGGCTTGTGGTCGCAGAAGGCGCCGACAAACTGATGGCATAGGTTTGTCTAGGAGGATATGGAGTTGTCCGGCAAGTGCATGAGCCAGATCTCGACATTGGGCTTGAGTACCAATGGAAGTAGTTGGCCAGATCTTGTTGTCCCGCCCGCAGCCTGCACCGCGATGGTGTAGATGCTGAGGAACTCCGACGGATGCGTCTTGCCGTCGTACTTCTCTGGTACATCTGGCTTGAAATTCTTCTTGTTGGGCCACTGGACTTGCCGCAGCTCACGAGTGAACGCAGGGCAACCTACCGCGTACGGCAAGTCGTCTGGTTCCCCTGGCGCATGCATGTCGACAGAGAGCCCAGCGCGCTGGTCTTGACGCCGCTTCTCTTGGGCGCTCTATCGCGAAGTTCGAGCGTCTTCTTCTGTCGCTCGTGAAGAACTTGGCGCTGATCGCGACGAGCTCGTGGATCCGGCGATGCGGTGGAGTCGCTGTCGAGGTGGATCCGCGATTTGGCGATCTTGGCCTTGGGTGGAGAGTGCACGGTGGTTGCACCCCACCGTTTAAATCGCCATCGGCTCGTGCTCGGCAGTCCTGCGCGGCAGCGATGTACTCGGCTGCCGCGAAGTGTCGCCGTTAGCAAAGCCGATGAGACTCGAATGGTGGCCTCCATTCATCGACCTTGTCGGCTGTTGGAGGGTAATCCAGAGCGCTTGAGCTCTCGCCAAAGCTTCGCTGGAGTGGTGGGTGGCAATGGCGAACGACGCGAGGAGCGGATATGCCGGACTTCTAACTATGTTAGAAGGAGCAGATCCCGCCCAGCGACCGCGCTTCGCCGCGGCTCGCATGTTGGCGTGCATGCTGGTCTTGAGCACCCGAAATCCACCAACTCGATCTTGGTCCAACGAACGTATGGTATCTTGGAACACCATGACGCTGCGGGCCCGCGCCTCTGAGATGGGGCGGTGCATGTACGGACGCCGAGGTCTGTGCAGCCTTGTCCTTGACCCGGCAGCACCGTGGGCTCCCTCGTCGACGCCCGCTCTTCATTGGCGCTTACCCCACCACCCTTTTGCTCCGTGGTGGTGGGATCGATGTGACGGATCAGCTACCGCGAAGCCTTCTTCTTCGGTGGCATGTCGATGAAGAAGATGAAGATCTGCTCGTGTGAACGCCGGATCAGTTCACACAGCCTCGACGCCCCTACCCGGCGCGCCAAATATGTCGGGAAGCTGATCCATGAACACCTATGGATCGGCGGACCGAGCCCTTCGGTTCGGCGGGGCGGAGACCGCCTGAAGAGCGAGATCGAGGCGGCACACGAGCAGTTTACCCAGCCGAGCTCTCCGGAGAGATAACACTCCTCTTCTGCTGCATGTCCGAGTGTATTGAGTTCTTGCTCGGGCGCCGAGTGCTAAAGACACACCACCGCTAGCGAGACCTAGCGTGATTGTTTTCTGCTTTCCCCCTCCCTCTACGCTATGCATGGGCCTCCTTTATATGCTCAAGGGTCTCCGGCAGTGGCAACGTAGACAAGGGGCAAAATGGAAAAGGAGTTGCGGTTGGTACATCTACCGCATAATGTATCATACCTAATCCTCGACGGCAGGGACAAAGGCATTAAATGCCCGCTCACGCCGCCCAAACAAAGTGCAAACAGGACCGTCGGGGACGCCACCGCTGCCACGATGGCAATCTTGTCATTGTCGCTTGCCACCAGCGCTCCCCCGCCTGACAATTTCTTGCCACGCAGCGCTTGGAAAGGTCCTGTAGGCGACATGTTAGTGGATGTCTTTGCGCAGATACAGAGTGGTGGCTCGCGGCAAGCGCCTTGCCGCGTCGCCGCCTTGTCGCGTCGGAAGCTTGTCGCCACGGGCCTTGCCGGACGCTGTATGCGTCGCGGCAAGTTCCTTGAGATGCCTTGGTTGGCCTTCCCGGCAAGCTCCTCTTGCCGGGGCCTTGTCTCCTTGGCTTGAATACTTTGTTCTTGAATGGCTCCAAAGGAACCACGGAGGACCTTGGCGGTCACCCGGCAAGCCTTGCCGCTGGCTGCAGAATCGCCGTGGCACGAAGTTCGATACTAGGGTACCCCTACTCTAGTACACCGACACCCATCAATCACTCCAACTTGCCCCCTCCCTCGTCAATGCAGCCGCCCAACATCAACCGTTTGATGCAGCATCTGTGGTCACTATGGACACCTGGACATCTCTTGTTGGCGGCGTCGGTGGGCCCAAAGATGGCAGTGGAGACCAAAAACCCTCACCCCTGCCCTGGACTACTCGCATTCCACCTCCCAGCCCATCCCGCTTCCCAATGAAACAGAGCGCTCTGCTCTAGCTGCTCCATCGCCATCCACCTCGCCCGCAGTGCTCACCGGCGTCTCCATCGCCATGGCCAACTATCCGGTGAACCCCATCCCTTTCCTGCCACCCGGCTGGTCGGTCGAACCTGGTCCGGCGGACCGAAAGGTGCGAGCTGACATGGCTGTCAACCCCATCCCCCTGCTCAACAACAACTTCCTCGCCATTGCGGAAGTCAGCAGATTTGTGCCACTCCATCTCCGGGAGGGCCTCCGTGACACCATTGAAGGTCTCCTGCATGAATCGGGCCTGCATCCGACAGAGATCTCTAACCACCCCCTGGGTATCGGTATGTTTGCATTTGCCAACTCATTCATCAGAGATACTGCGGTCAACACTACTTTTCAGCTTGATGATGAGGATCTAGTAGTCTCTTTCGTTAGACATAATGCTGCCCTAAATATGCGCAATACCACATATGGGCCTGAGGTTTGGTTGATGTATATCGGGTTCCCAGATGATTATCAGACAGATTTTTATCTGCAGCGTTCCGTAGATGACTATGGCCGTCTTGTTTCCTGGAATAATCCAAATATTGACCGCCGTGTGGTACTAATCAAAGTTAAAGTTATCCATATGCGTCTGATTCCCAAGAGTATTGTGGTCCGTCAGTTAGGTGGTGATAGATCTTGCTGGATTGTTGTTGTATTCATTCTTAGGGGAGCGGACTGGAATGCTCATGATCCTGAAGTTCCCACTGCTGATGAGGAACCACCGCCTGCCAATGGTATTCCTCACCCCATGTTTGGTGACGGGCTCACTGCTGAGCAGCTCTACCAGCAGCAGCTACAAAATTGGCTCATACAGAATGGTATTGGGAATTATTATGGACCAGACAACGCTGCTCATCAAGATGCCCCTCAACCAGCGCAGTGGGATGCTTGGCCTCAACCCCATATGGCTCACATGCCCGCGGCTTTGGTTAATTTTCAGGCCTAGCTGGCGGCGCAAGGTCTCTGAGTTGAAGATGGTATTCTGCCAGAGGGTAATGTTTCTGACAGTCTCAACTCTGCCTGGGGCTCTAGCTCGACTGCAAGCAGTACTGGTACTTCTCTAGCGATTGCAGATCCAGTCAGTACATTGTTTGTGGTTCCTGTCACACCTGAAGTTATTTCTGTTGATGTCGTTGTCGCTGCTGATAATATGCATGTGAGTATTACTGTCCAAGGCACTAATCTTGCTACTGTCCTCATCAATGGGCTGATCCCTCACAACATATTCACTGAATATCTGTCTAGTGCTATCATGCGGGTGGTTGCTGCTTATGGCCCTTGGAGTTCAGGTTATGGTTTGCCTCCGCTGCATCTGCAAGCTGCAGTTCCTGGGACTGGTTTGCAGGTTCAGACTGAAGAGAATCTTCTCTCTGTTCGCTTCGCCCCACACATACTGAATGCACCTCCTCGGCCTTCTGCTGTTCAGACTACTAAAATCATGCCTGAGGATGCTACATCAGCTGAAGCGTTAACTAATAATGTTGCAGAAGGAGTCAGTGATGCTCTGCCTGGTCTACCCAACCTGGATAACCTGTAGGATATTTCTGTTGCTGAGAATAGCCTTGATATGCTGATGGATGTGCCAGATTTGGCGCCTACTGACAATTCAAATGTTGGGCCTTCCCAACAGGTGGATGACCCTTCTGACTTGGGCCTGGCCCAGGTTCTGCCCACAGCCCTAGGCCCGTCTCCTGCTCGCCCACGCCGGTCTAAGTTTCAGGTGCCCCTGGTCACTACTGAAGTTCGCCGCAGTACTCGCTCCACTTGTTATGATGGTTTCAGAGTGCCACAGATTTCAGATGTCCGAGCTCCTCTTTCAAAAGTCAAGCCAAGACAGGTTCCTTCGGCTGCTGCCAGCTCCTCAACCGCTGTTGTTATTCAGTCTCCACCACCCACACCCCTTCACATCATGCAAGACATCGGCATCAACCGCTGCGTTGTTCCACCCAGTGAGTTAACTGATGATGCTCTGCTGGCTCCTGTGGCTCCTGATGATCACCCCATGGATGCAGGGGAGAGTTCTTCCTCTTCAGAGTAGGTTGCTGGTCACCGTATGCCTCTTTTGCGTAATTGGAATGTTCTATGTTGGAACATTCGTGGGTTAAATTCGGAGAAAAAACTCCTCGCTCTATCCAATGCTATTTCTGTTAGTGGCTGCACTATCGTATGTCTGCAAGAAACTAAGAAACCTCTTATCGACCTGGCTTTATAAAAACTTGTTGCCCTAAGAGATTTGATAAGTTTGCTTTTGTTCCTTCTCGTGGTGCCTCCGGGGGCCTCCTTACTATTTGGAATAGCTCTGTCTTTACTGGGGATGTGGCCACCTCTCATGACTTTGTTTTGGGTGTCAAATTTACTAGCACTCTCTCTGCGCAATCCTGGACCTTATATAACATTTATGGCCCTTGCACGGGCCCGGCTTGTGATGAATTTATGCAGTGGTTGTATGACATGAATATACAAACAAATGATGACTGTCTATTCCTTGGCGACTTCAATTATATTAGAGGCCCTGAGAACCGCAACAAACCGGGAGGTGATCCTAATGACATGCGCACTTTCAATGACATCATCCGTAAGCACAACTTAGTTGAACTACAGCTCAAGGGTCGTCTATATATGTGGAGCAATATGCAACAAGATCCTTTACTCGAGCAACTTGACTGGTTTTTCACCTCGCTCCACTGGACTCTTGCGTATCCCAACACGCTAGTCAAACCTCTCTGCAAACCGGTCTCTGATCATACACCTTGTGTGGTAAGCATCGAAACAAAGATCCTCGTGCCAAATTATTCAGATTTGAATCCTACTGGCTTCTTCACCCGGGCTTTATGGATGTGGTTAAAAAAGTCTGGAACCGGCCTATTAACTCTTCTAATGCGGCCACAATTCTATGTTGAAAATTCAAATTGTTACTTCAAGAATTAAAGGTGTGGAGCAAGAATATCTCTAGATTATCGGTGGCAATTGAAAACACAAACAAAACCCTTACTGAGCTGGATGATCTTGAGAACCTACGAGCTCTCACTCTTCTCGAATGCAATTTCCGTAAGATCATTAAAACCCATCTCCTCAGATTGTTGGACTACCAAAATAGTATTGGAAGAAGAGATGCACCATTCGTTGGGTTAAATTCGGAGATGAGAACACCAAATTCTTCCAAGCAGTTGCAACAGAACGTTACAGAAAAAATAATGTGGCTATTCCGCAAACTCCAGATGGTCTCATGGTGGAGGATCATACGGGTAAAGAAGCCCTTCTATTTCAAGCATATACTGACAGACTTGGCACTTCGAACCCAACACAGATGCTGTTCGATCCCCCTTCCCTCTTCCGCCCGACTGAGAACCTCGACCACCTCACGGTTCCATTCACCAAGGACGAAATAGACATGGTAGTCAAAGAAATGCCCGCAGACCGAGCACCAGGACCGGATGGTTTTAGTGGAATGTTTCTCAAAGCTTACTGGGAAATCATCAAACAAGACTTCTATACCCTCTGCGCATAATTCCATGCGGGAGATCTTGATCTACAAAGCATAAATGATGGCCTAATCACTCTGATCCCCAAGAATGGTTCTCCCACTAGAGTCAATGATTACCGTCCGATCACTCGGCTCAACTGTTGTCTTAAGTTAATCACAAAACTTCTGGCCAACCGCCTGCAAAAGGTCATCCTACGCATTATACACCGCAACCAATACGGCTTCATCAAGGGGCGCTCGATCCAAGACTGCTTAGCCTGGACATTCCAATATATTCATCAGTGCCAAGAATCCAAGCGGAAGATAATTCTCCTAAAGTTAAACTTTGCTAAAGCCTTCGACACGATCGAGCATGAAGCGATGATCAACATCATGAAACATATGGGGTTTAATGATAAATGGATGTCATGGATAAGAACAATTTTTTCCTCTGGATGGTCCTCCGTACTTCTCAATGGGGTGTCGGGATGACAATTCCACTGCCGACGTGGGGTCCGACAGGAGACCCTCTCTCCCCGCTCATTTTTGTCCTAGCCACCGACCTGCTACAATCTACAATTAATGATGCCTTTAGGAGAGGTCTAATCAATCTGCCCTTCCCGTCCAATGGAAATATGGACTATCCTATCATCCAATACGCCGATGACACGATCCTGCTCATGCCTGCCTGCCCTAGACAAGCTATGATCATCAAGAACATTCTGACCGACTATGCTCAGTCCATTGGCCTGAAGATCAACTTCCACAAGTCTACACTCATCCCCATCAACTTGGATGCTGATCTGGCCAACGATATTGCAAGGATTTTTGGGTGTTCCATTGGCTCCATGCCCTTCACCTACCTCAGACTGCCCCTCGGTACCTACCGACCCACAATACAAGATTTCATGCCACTTGTCAGTAAAGTTGAAAGAAACCTGACCTCAACGCTTTCCCTTATGTCTTATGCTGGCAAACTGACATGGCTTAACACCTCAGTCACATCCTTGCTCATTTATGCAATGTGCACGTTAAATTTCCCACCAAAACTCATTGAAATGTTGGACAGAATCAGGAGAAGATGTCTTTGGATCAAGAAGACTGACCAAGGGGAGAAATGTAATTCTCTTGCGGCATGGGATATGGTATGTAAACCAAAAAAACAGAGGAGGCCTTGGAGTGCTCAACCTCAAGATCCAGAATGAAGCCCTACTCATGAAATTCCTTCACAAATTTTATAACAAGCTGGACATTCCTTGGGTGCAACTCACTTGGGACACGTACTATCACTAAAAAATCCCATATGCTGTAGACCCAGTCGGATCATTCTGGTGGAGGGATGTGCTCAAGCTGATTCCTTACTTTCGTGGGATATCTCGCATCAACATTGTCTGTGGCACCATAGCCGTCCTATGGAAAGATCTCTGGGCCGACCAAGTACTCCAGGAGTCACATTCCCGGGCCTTCTCACATGCAACCAATGAAGATGTCTCCGTCCGCGACTTCTTGGGGATCACGTCACTGGGGGCGGCCTTCCATCTACCGCTCTCTCCACAAGCGCTAGACGAGATACGGCACATGCAAATGATTGCATCATTGTTTCAACCCACGGCTTCCTCGTCGGACGTTTCGCACTACACTTGGGGTAAAACTATCTTCAAATCCACAGACTACTACCGCTTCTTCTTCAAGGATGTCCAATCTCACCAAGTGTTTGGATGGCTGTGGAAATCTAAGTGCACGATGAAGTTGAAGGTCTTTGCATGGCTATTGCTCAATGACAGGCTAAACACCCGAAATATGCTCAAACGACGGCACTACAACATTGGTGAAGATCACAACTGCCTCTTATGTGGACTAAGCATTGAAGAAACGGTCGAGCACATGATCTTCACATGCACATTCAGTAGGCAATGCTGGCGTGCTTTACATATTAATTGGGAGCCCTTCCCTGGTCGGATACCAGCTATCGAGGACCAAAAAGCCAACCACCCCACGCCTATGTTGTTTGAAAAATTTACTGTGGCGGCGTGGAGTATATGGAAGGAGAGGAACAACAAGCATTTCAGAGCAATAGATCCTTCTTTTAGGTCCTAGCTCGATAGATTCAAAAAGGAGTTTGAACTCCTTCAACATAGGGGCAAAGAGGACCATAGGCCTCTTGTACTGAACTTTATAAATTCACTACACTAGACCCTCTTGCATTGTCTCTATTGGCTTGGCTTGGACACAAAGTGGCCAAGCCTCCCCCCCACCATGTAATTATCACTCCTATACAGTGTTACTTAAGCTTTAATACAATTACACAGTACGAGCCTTTCCTACTGTTTCCGGTCAAAAAAACAATAGAAATTTTCTTCCACTCAGTTACATTAGAACTGATCTCCCACAGAAACAATTGGTAAGGACATGTGGTAGATGACATAGAGCAAGGTAAGTAAATTCAGAAAGGTAATTAATAAATTATATAATGACCGGACCAAATGTAATAGACCAAGCAACCATATAGCAGGAACCAATGGAAGTAGTTACCTGATATATTGAGACGGGGGACACACGACAAAGAAAACAAACAGAGCGATCCAAACGCAACCATCCGGCCAAAGGCCATCGATATTGAGATACACCCATTGGCACCTGCACATCATACAAAAAAGGAAGCCAGCACACACATGCACAGAAGGAATATGAGGCAATCAAGAGCAGCGGAGAACACGACTTTGGTCCTCGCATGCGGCAACAACAGCATCCGGCTTCAAAGAACGGCTCTCTGTCAGGCTGGCCCAGCCGGCTACACCGCTACTCACAACGGATGTGGCACCCAGCCCGTGCGGCAAAGGCCCTCAGCCACGACGCCGCTCGTCCCGGCACAGCAAAATTGTGTGGCGTCGTCAGCAGCGCGCGTCATTGTCGACGCAGGACGGTGCGTGGCGAAGCCCTTCGGCTTGACCCGTCGCTGATCCCATGGCGAGCCTGACCATGGAGGCGGCTAGCATGGCCGCACCCAACGCCACGTCTCCCGACCGGTCCACCGTGACGACGCCCTCTAGCGTGCACGCGCGTTGGCTGTCCAGCAGCCCAGGCTACACTTCTTAAAGGGAGATGAACTGCATCCATTACCCATGCATGAGGAGGGAGAAGAAAATCCATCCATTTCTATTGCAATACAAAAATGGGATTTGATGGGCATTGAAGAAGGAAATGGAAGCACCGACGGAGGGCCCTACAATGAGGAATTAATTGTGGAAAGAAACTCCTGTAGATATTTGTGAAGGAGAAGAAACGGTGCGACCGGGCAGAGCAGCGGGCCTTAGGGCTAAAATGAAGTTGTATGGTGAAGAAACGAAAAAGAGAGGAAGAGAAATTAAATTACAGGAATAGGAAAAATATTTGGAATTTCCTTCAAAAAAAATATTTGGAATTGATGATGTGGCTCAAATGCTGAGGTGGACTGAGATGGATGGCTGCATGTAGATTAGTGATGTGGATAGCTTGCATGTCAAGAGAAATTAGGTAGTGGGGGCTCCTATTTAGATATAGTAGATTTTTGCGTGCATTACATACACTTTCCAGCTGTGCATAGCATGAGAGGATAAGTACATGTCCTTCATCATCTGAACTCGCACATGTACACATTGTTTGGTTTCACACAAGTACCAAGATGTGCTATAACAAGGCTTACCCACTGCTTCTTACACACAATCATAGCGACCACATCAATGCCACAGCACTGCAATGGCGACGGGTTGCAGGATGATAATGAAGTTCTTCGCCCACAAAGTGTGGCGCCGCCTTGCCAACTTTAACCTTGCATGCGTGCTTTTGCACAAACTTGGAGTAAGCATCTTCTGTCGCCTGCCTAGTCTTAAACACTACTACCTCCGTCTTGGTTTATTGGTTTATGTTATATTCTGTGCCAAATTTTGACCATAAATGTAACTAATAAAATATTCATGCATGTCACCAAAAATTATATCATTGGAAACTATGTTCAAATACGAATTCAACGATATATTTTTTATTAACATGCATTAATATTTTGTTAGTTAAATATTTGATCAAAATTTGGCACAAATTTCAAAGGGGGCCAATAAACCAGGACGGAGGTAGTATGTGGGTGATGTGCTTGTACCCTAAATTTTGTTCATTGTAAGCTTCCCATGAACGTTAATCCCCTAGAACCCTCCCGATGAAGCAGCAAGCAATGGAGCACATAAACAACAAGCAACTAAGCACACAGAACAGCAAGCAATGAAACAGAAGAGCAATAGTAAGCATGCATGATTATTGATACGTCCCTAACGTATCTATAATTTATGATGTATTCATGTCATGTTTACAACAATTCTATATGGTTTTGGTATGATTTGAATGTAACTAACCCGGAACGTTGTTTTCAGCAGAACTATCGTGGTGTTTTTTATGCAAAAATAAAAGTTCTCAAAATGGGCTGAAACTTTTTGATGATTTTTCGGGAACAAAAGAGACCCCCGAAGCTTTGTGGGAGGACCAGAAGAGTCACGAGGTGGCCACAACACACCTGGGCGCGCCCGGGGGCTAATGGTGCAGTGGTGGCTTGTGGGCCCTTCTTAGCTCCTTTTCGCGTGATTCCAATTCTGAAAAATTCTTATAAATAGGGAAACTCCCGGAAATAACCCTAAAACTTCGAATCCGCCGACGCAAGCCTCTGTACCTCCGCGTTCTCATCTAGAACCCTTTTTCGGCACCCTGCGGGAGGGGAAAATTATCACCGGAGGCCATCTTCATCATCGCAGTTTCCACGACGACGAGGGAGTAGTTCACCCTCGGGGCTGAGGGTATGTACCAGTAGCTATGTGTTTGATCTCTCTCTCTCTCTCTCTCTCTCTCTCTCTCTCTCTCTCTCTCTTATACGACATACAGTTCACTCGGATGAACTGTTTTCGATTAGGCAACACAACAGAGACGGTTCAACTTAACAAGATGTGTGTGATATGCGGCAAACAGGTTCCTAATCAGAAATGTGTGAGAAGACCCATAATAACACAGACAATTTCTCTCAATAAACCGTGTGTGTTGTGGGCAAACGCTTGCCGGTATACAATTGTCAGTGATTGATGATTTCGTCATTGACGGGTTCCCTAGTATGGCATGTGTACGATGTCATTGCATACAGAACAACAATATATGTACTTATAACTTATAAGGGCTTGATTCCATAACCAAATTGAACATCCAATTAGATAGGTGTCTAGTACACACATGACCTTTACACACACCAAAGTATGTTCCAAAATGCCTAGAAAATTCAAATAATGTATAAAAAGGCAAAACGAACCCTGCATAATTTCATATTCTTAGGACGACGCTCTTATAGTTCCATGTCGCCTCTATAAAATAAATCAAGGAGGGAAGAGACAGCGTATGTCGTTTCACACACATAGGTGATAAGTTCCCTCTCGAAACCATAAGGCTTACTGAGAGAAGCTCCGGTTTCTAAGAAGTTTATACCAAAACTTGTCCCAAGTTAGACTTTTTTTTACCACAACATGTTGGTGTCATGTCATAACACCATGCCAAGTTTCATGATTTTGAGGCGAGTTTTAGATTTATAGTAATTTTAAAACCAGGTTTCTCAATGTTTATAGTCGAGTTGACACTGCCCTAGATAGGTTTTTTCCTTATGGGTCCCAAATATCAGAATCCAAAATTGTCACTACCATGCAACTTTTCTTATTAAGAATTACAGCCCGTTTGGTGTACTAGATGAAAATAAGTTTGTGGGTGCTGGCGGGCGCTAAGAACATGCGAGTTCTGTAATGAACAAAGATCAAAGCCGAGTATGAAAGAAAATATGGGTCAAAGCCGAGTTGAAAAGGGCAACAATATCTAACTCCAGCTTACAAAAGGTACAAAAGAACGCGAATTAATTGTTCATCAGGTTTACACAAAATCCAGATTGAACACGAAAATAACATCTAACTCAACCAAAGTTTTCGGCAGTCACAATCAAATGGTTCGATCCGATCCATAAAATCAAGATCCCGGTACAAAAAATCTAATGGTCCATGATGACGACAAGTTGTTCTAAATAGAAGACGAGCACAATCAGAATCCCTTAGGTCCACCTAAAACTTCTTTTTATGCCGTTCAACATGTCCATCTATGAGAAATTTCTTGTCGAAAAACTTAATCCTCACGGACAATAGTGCCCTCGTATTCAACATGAAGAATGTGACAAAGCTAGTGTTTGCATGGTTGGATGCATATCCTTCCATCGTTATTGCCTTCAAACAAATGTCATGAGATCTAAGAAAATCCTTGTGCTTCATCTGTCATCGATTGGTTAGACCTTTTTCTCGAAGTCCTAGTACCTAAATAGACATGAAGATTGAAAACAGTTAATGTCTAAAATAGACTATGTGGAGCGACAGCTGAACGGTTAATTCTAGTACATTATATGTGGGTTTTCAATGTGTGTGAAATCATCACCTTTATATACAAATTCTCCAGACGTGGAAAGCATCGCAGCAAGCCAATAGTGGTGTTCAGATCAAGACACCGTATATAAATATATAAGGTCTTAACAGAATCCAGCACCCCTAATAGGTCACCCATGGACAAGCTCTTCATTCAACATAGAACATAATATTAGCATAAAAACTGTACTCCAAGATGATATTTAACTTATGCGCACAAAATGAAAAATACATATTACGAAAGTGTACATGGATAATATACAATACCTGAATAAGTGTGGAGCCAACCACGATCTTGTAATGTTTAAACGGATCAGGAATTACACCCAAGGTCTCCAGTTTAGGTGCAGAGACCACAGTTATTTGTGAAGGTTTATAACAACAATCAAGGAGCAACCTTTGAAGTGAAGGGGCATCTTTGATGATGAGCTCATGTCCTTCAAAACGAATTCCAATGCTTACAAGGTGAGACAACTTTATTTTGAGACAAGGGATATTCTATTTCCAAAAACAAGCACCAAATGCTCCAGGGCAGGGCAACTGGAGTGGATGACAATGTGCAATGAGGCCTCCGACAGATCAACCAACATAAGCGCAAGTTTTTTCAGCAGTGAGAGTCAAAGCATTTGTACCAGATTGTGATGCGGAGCATCCTATGGTCATCCCCATGGACCTACCATCGTCTCACCAAGTGCCAAGAGGACCTATGACACGAGCACGAGCTAGAGCTCTCGAGACCGAGGTGACTTCCTTCCTTAGCGATATCACATATGATCCACTCGAGACATGGCTACTACCTAAGTCCGGAATGATGTGCATGATCAGGTACCAAGAGGACCCTCCCGAAGATGCACGTGAAGACGGACAAGTCCCCAAGTTAACGGAAGAAGAGAACCAACGGAAGGAGTCAAGAACAGCTACCAGGTCCCGGACATCCCGCCATGACCCCGGACATCCGGCTCGTGGAGGTGTCGCCTGCAGCAACTGACCAGCGGCCAAGTCTACAGGGCCCGGACATCCGGCCTCAGCCCAGACATCTGGCCCCGCCCGGAAATCCGACGCCCATCACAGAACGCACCCGAAGCTGAACCACGTCAGTCCGGATATCCAGCTCTTCCCGAGCCGCCGGGCATTGATACGTCTCCAACATATCTATAATTTATGAAGTATTCATGCTATTATATATTCTGTCTGGATGTTTAATGGGCTTTATTATACACTTTTATATTATTTTTGGGACTAACCTATTAACCGGAGGCCCAGCCCAAATTGTTGTTTTCTTGCCTATTTCAGTGTTTCGAAGAAAAGGAATATCAAACGGAGTCCAAACGGAATGAAACCTTCGGGAGAGTTATTTTTGGAACGGAAGCAATCCAGGAGACTTGGATTAGACGTCAGGGAAGCTTCGAGGAAGCCACGAGGCAGGGAGGCGCGCCCCCACCCTCGTGGGCCCCTCGTGGCTCCCCTGACTAAGCGGAAATACTGCTTGTGCATCCAAATTCCTTGAACCAAGTTTATTCCATGAGTGTCCACCATATCTACCTATATGCGGTATTTACCTGTCGTTCCAAGTAAATTTGCATGTGCCAAACTCTAAACCTTCTAATAATATTATGTTTTGTATGACTGAATTGCTCATGTAGCGACTAGGGGCTGTCAGTATCTTCCATGCTAGGTGGGTTATTCTCACGATGAGTGGACTCCGCTCATCATTCACAAGAAAATGGCTGGTAACTGGGATGCCCAGTCCTATGATCAAAAGATCAAAAACAAATTCGCAAATAATTTAAACAAACTCCCCCAGGATTGTTGATAGTTCGACGACACCCGTTCTTTCGGACGAGCTGTGGAGTGTGATTGTTGGTGGAGGGGAAGTAAAATCTTTACCTTTCTGTTTGGGAACTACCTACAATGTATCTAGTATGGAAGATATTGGGAACTCTTGGTCGTTATGTTGACAATGAAAGCATACCTGTCAAAATTATTTTCATCTCTACTTTTGCTTCGAGCTCGCACCTCTCAGAATCCTCGCTTCCCTCTGCAAGGGCCTATCTTTTACTTTTATGCAAGAGTCAATAGTATTCCTTCTCATTCCAACCTACTCTTTAGTTGGCAAGCATCATGTGATGGAAATATCTAAGCATATATGGCCATTCAAATATATTTGATCATGAATTATTATTGTTGACAATTATCTATATGAAAAATAAGTTGGGAGGCGAAACGTTAAGCCCCTATCTTTCTCTGTGTTCGATGGATGCTATTTGTTCTAAAAATATGCTTTGAGTGGTAGCAATCATGGAAGACTATATGATAGTTGAGTATGTGGAATTTGCTAAATCAAAGCTCTTACATAGACCCTTCCTGAAAATAAGATGAATTGCAACTGTTTGATGACTGAGAACATAGTTTATTAGTTTTCAAGAAAGTTTATGATCTATGCTTTAACATGTGAATAGCTTGTTACTTGATCATGAAAAGTTTTATAAGTTGAGCTACTGTTATGACATATAATGATGCTAGAAAAGGTGATTGAAATTATCATTGATCAAGCTTGTGCACCTGCTAGCAATCACACTTCATAAATTATTTCTTTTGTCATTTACCTACTCGAGGACGAGCAGGAACTAAGCTTGGGGATGCTGATATGTCTCCGACGTATCTATAATTTATGAAGTATTCATGCTATTATATATTCTGTTTTGGATGTTTAATGGGCTTTATTATACACTTTTATATTATTTTTGGGACTAACCTATTAACCAGAGGCCCAGCCCAAATTGTTGTTTTCTTGCCTATTTCAGTGTTTCGAAGAAAAGGAATATCAAACGGAGTCCAAACGGAATGAAACCTTCGGGAGAGTTATTTTTGGAACGGACGCAATCTAGGAGACTTGGAGTAGATATCAGGGAAGCTTTGAGGAAGCCACGAGGCAGGGAGGCGTGCCCTACCCCCTGGGCACGCACCCCACCCTCGTAGGCCCCTCGTGGCTCCCCTGGCCGACTTCTTTCGCCTATATATATCCATATACCCTAAAAACATCGGAGAGCACAATAGATCGGGAGTTCCGCCGCCGCAAGCCTCTGTAGCCACCAAAAACCAATCGGGAACCTGTTCCGGCACCCTGCCGGCCGGTGGCCATCTTCATCATCCCGGCGCTCTCCATGACGAGGAGGGAGTAGTTCACCCTCGGGGTTGAGGGTATGTACCAGTAGCTATGTGTTTGATCTCTCTCTCTCTCTCTCTCTCTCTCTCTCTCTCTCTCTCTCTCTCTCGTGTTCTTGATTTGGCACGATCTTGATGTATCGCGAGCTTTGCTATTATAGTTGGATCTTATGATGTTTCTTCCCCTCTACTCTCTTGTAATGGATCGAGTTTTCCCTTTGAAGTTATCTTATCGGATTGAGTCTTTAAGGATTTGAGAACACTTGATGTATGTCTTGCATGTGCTTATCTGTTGGGTTTTTGATGTAAAGACCGTAAGGGAACCCCAGACAAGATAATTGGTGCAACAAACCCAAATTGCAAGTACCATGCCTTGAACCTGGGTGGGTGGGAAGGCATCAGCCCCTTCCCACCACTAGGCTATGCCTTAGTCTGATTGTGCTTATCTGTGGTGACAATGGGATATCACGTGATTCACTTGATGTATGTTTTTGTGATCAACTTGCGGGTTCCATGACCTCGTGAACTTATGCATAGGGGTTGGCACACGTTTTCGTCTTGACTCTCCGGTAGAAACTTTGGGGCACTCTTTGAAGTACTTTGTGTTGATTTGAATAGATGAATCTGATATTGTGTGATGCATATCGTATAATCATACCCACGGATACTTGAGGTGACATTGGAGTATCTAGGTGACATTAGGGTTTTGGTTGATTTGTGTCTTAAGGTGTTATTCTAGTACGAACTCTTGAATAGATCAATCAGAAAGAATAACTTTGAGGTGGTTTCGTACCCTACCATAATCTCTTCGTGTGTTCTCCGCTATTAGTGACTTTGGAGTGACTCTTTGTTGCATGTTGAGGGATAGTTATATGATCCAATTATGTTATTATTGTTGAGAGAACTTGCACTAGTGAAAGTATGAACCCTGGGCCTTGTTTCCTAGCATTGCAATATCGTTTGTGCTCACTTTTATCATTAGTTACCATGCTATTTTTATATTTTCAGATTACAAAAACCTATATCTACCATCCATATTGCACTTGTATCACAATCTCTTCGCCGAACTAGTGCACCTATACAATTTACCATTGTATTGGGTGTGTTGGGGACACAAGAGACTCTTTGTTATTTAGTTGTAGGGTTGTTTGAGAGAGACCATCTTCATCCTACACCTCCCACGGATTGATAAACCTTAGGTCATCCACTTGAGGGAAATTTGCTACTGTCCTACAAACCTCTGCACTTGGAGGCCCAACAACGTCTACAAGAAGAAGGTTGCATAGTAGACATCAGACATCCGGCCCCCAGCCCGGACATCCGGACCCCGCCTATCCAGAGAGCGTCAAGGCCAGCCCTAACCGCCCGGACATCCGGCACCTCGTGAAGGCCCGGACATCCGGCCCGACGCCCGGACATCTGGCCTCCCCTGTCTATGCACAGTGTAAGGGCCGAGGCCCATGTACCCCTTCGCCCACGTAGACTATATATACTCATCCTCCTCCCTCTTTCTAGGGTCAGCGTTGTGATAGCTCATATGTGAGATAGAGCCTCGCTCATCCATCCGGATCTACTCCACTGTGAGGGACCGACACCTCTTCGGAGAAGATCCACTTGGATTCAAGATCCCTAACGGGAAGACCTCAAGACCTCCTCATGGAGAAGAACCGGTTACCCTATGTATCGTCTCTTGTTGGATTTGGACCGTGTGATCTCTATGTGTACTCGGATCTAACATATGTGTGACCTAATCTCGTTGGTTTGAGTGTTTCTCTTGTGTTTCCCTTTGTGATTTCCCCTTGTGTTCTTCGTGTTCATCGCGGGATCCGCTCCTTTCATGAAAGATCGACCGTATAGGGTTCCACCCTACATCATCTTGGTACCATGAGCCACGTTGATCACAATTTCGGAGCTCCCCCTCTTTGTTTCTAGCCTAGTTTTGTTGATTTTGTCCCAAATTTGAAAAGTCCCCACAAAAATTAGCCCCCCCCCCCAAAATTTTGTGATTAGTTGGTGTGATGAAGTTTTGTTGGATTTTATCTGTGGATTTCGTGTGTTGCAGGTAGATCTAGATTTTCCCCATCTTTTCCCCAATTTCCCTCCACAAAATCCCCCAAATTTTGCCCCGAATTTGCCTCTTCCACGCGGAGTTCTTTGAGTTCGTCCATGGATCCAGAGCCCGAACATCCGGCCCGACCACCGGGCATCCGGCCATCCCGGACATCCGGCCCTCAAGCCCGGACATCCGGCCCCTGACAGCATCTCTTCCATCCACCACCCCTTTCCCGCCTAACTCTCAACAAATTTTGCTCCGGCGCCCATGTAGAATTCTGCATACCACCATCACTTCCGCATAGCACCACCGCTTTCCGCAAACACCACCACCGACAATTTTGACACGTTTTGCTTTGAGAATTTGAGTTGCGGTTCCCGTGTCCTATTGTGTTTTGGCTATTTTATTTACGGTTCGACATCAACATCACCTCCGCTCATCTTCGCAACGGACTCGTCATCAACACCGTCAACCACTCTTTCTTACTTACAACCAAAATCAATGGTAACCCCATCTTGGTATCGTGATATCATTATACATTCTTGCCATTGCATTGATAACCACCATAGCCCAATTTTGTGTATCCTACCCATCTAGACTAGCCTTTGAGTATTGCCGGCAACGTCACTTGTGCACATTAGTGGTCATACTTCCCATAGCATACTTACAATATCATCGTGGTGCCTATCTCGGTATCATCTTTTGTGTCACAAGGTTGTCATCGCATATACACAATTGCTATATTGATTCATGAAGTTTTGCATGAGAAAAGAGCTCAAAAGACAAAGAGCCAAACAAGCTTTGAAGCAAAAGGGAAAGATAAGCAAAGAGCTTATAAGCAAGAACCATAGCATCATACTACATTAAGATTGTCATACTCGATCATCTTGGATCATATCATCGGAATGCCATACATATAGCATACTTAGGATAGAAGTCGTTGCATTTTTGCTTAGTAGGTTGTGCACAAGTTTCGTATCCGCCTATTGTACAATCGTGCTAGCGTCTCCCTAGTGTTGTGCAACAAGAGCATTTTCGTGGATTCCACAGTTTGGCTCATTCCTTGGTTGCACGACCCCACTTATCTATTTGTGTGTGTGTTTCCGTGTACAACATCTTGCTATTAGTCTACTTGTTGCATTTGCAAATTTGTGAATCTTTTCCGACATTATTGAGGCTCACTAACAATTGCATCAAATTTTGTGCCACCATCCTAACCAAGCTCCACTATAAGCTTTTACTTGTGTAGGTGTGAGAAACCGACAAGAATTGGTACCAATTGTGCTATTTCCTTGTTACACATTTGAGTGATCATTGATCCATCTTCAACATCGGTCAAGGTACATTTGGTATAAGTTCTTCTCTTTCTTCCACTCACATATTTTTCTTGGAATGATGGATAGGCCAAGTACTTCTACCAACCCACTCTTCATCGAGCAAGACGACAACATGCCCTCCTACGTCACAAAGAGCTACCTCTTTGGTGCACAATGATACGTCCATTTTGCATCATGTTTCCTTGATGTTATTTATAATGTTTTTATCCATAATAATGCTTTTTGGAGTAATTCTAATGCCTTTTCTCTCGTAATTTACATGGAACACACCAAGAGGGAGAATTCTGGCAGCTGGAAATCTGGACCTGGAAAAGCTACATCAGGCCACCTATTCTGAACAACTCCAAATGAGCTGTGATACGTCCATTTTCCATCATGCTTTTATATCGATATTTATTGCATTATGGGTTGTTATTACACATTATGTCACAATACTTATGCCTTTTCTCTCTTATTTTACAAGGTTTACATGAAGAGGGAGAATGCCGGCAGCTGGAATTCTGGGCTGGAAAAGGAGCAAATGTTAAAGACCTATTCTGCATAACTCCAAAAGTCCTGAAACTGCACGAAAGTCAGTTTTCGGATATATTAAAAATATCAGGCGAAGAAAGCTCCAGAGGGGGGCCACCCACCGTCCACGAGGGTGGAGGGCGCCTCACCTCGTGGCCACCCGGCAGCCCCGATGCTCATCTTCTGGTATAAGGTGTCTTCTGCCCTGGAAAAAAAATAAGGAAGATTTCGGGACGAAGCGCCACCATCTCGAGGTGGAACCTGGCGAAACTAATCTAGGGCTCCGGCGGAGCTGTTCTGCCGGGGAAACATCCCTCCGGGAGGGGGAAATCATCACCATCGATCCTCTCATCGCGAGGGGTAAATCTCCATCAACATATTCACCAGCACCATCTCTTCTCAAACCCTAGTTCATCTCTTGTATCTGATCTTTGTCTCAAAAACTCAGATTGGTACCTGTGGGTTGCTAGTAGTGTTGGTTACTCCTTGTAGTTGATGCTAGTTGGTTTATTCGGTGGAAGATTATATGTTCAAATCCTTTATGCATATTAATACCCCTCTGATTATGAACATGAATATGATTTGTGAGTAGTTACGTTTGTTCCTGAGAACATGGGAGAAGTCTTGTTATAAGTAGTCATGTGAATTTGGTATTCGTTCGATATTTTGATGAGATGTATGTTGTCTTTCCTCTAGTGGTGTTATGTGAACGTTGACTACATGACACTCCACCATTGTTTTAGGCGTAGGGGGAGGCATTGGGAAGTAATAAGTAGATGATGGGTTGCTAGAGTGACAGAAGCTTAAACCCTAGTTTATGCGTTGCTTCGTAAGGGGCTGATTTGGATCCATATGTTTCATGCTATGGTTAGGTTTACCTTAATTCTTCTTTCATAGTTGCGGATGCTTGCGAGAGGGGTTAATCATAAGTGGGATGCTTGTCCAAGGAAGGGAACCCAAGCACCGGTCCACCCACATATCAAATTATCAAAGTAACGAACACGAAAGATATGAGCATGATGAAAACTAGCTTGACGATAATTCCCATGTGTCCTCGGGAGCGCTTTCCTTTATATAAGAGTTTGTCCAAGCTTGCCCTTTGCTACAAAAAGGATTGGGACACCTTGCTTCACCTTGTTTACTTTTTGTACTTGTTACCTGTTGCGAATTACCTTATCACAAAACTATTTGTTACTAATAATTTAAGTGCTTGCAGAGAATACCTTACTGGAAACTGCTTGTCATTTCCTTCTGCTCCTCGTTGGGTTCGACACTCTTACTTACCAAAAGTACTATGATAGATCCCCTATACTTGTGGGTCATCAAGACTCTTTTTTAGCGCCGTTGTCGGGGAGTGAAGCGCCTTTGGTAGGTGGAATTTGGTAAGGAAATATTTATATAGTGTGCTGAAATTTGCTGCCACTTGTTACTATGGAAAATAAACCTTTGATGGGCTTGTTCGGGGTATCTTCACCCTGACCAGTAGAGCAAAGAGTTGCTCCTCAACCTACTGAACCTACTGAAAATGTTTACTTTGAAATTCCTTCGGGTATGTTAGAGAAACTGCTAGCTAATCCTTTTACAAGAGATGGAACATTACATCCCGATATGCACCTAATCTATGTGGATGAAGTTTGTGGATTATTTAAGCTTGCAGGTATGCCCGAGGATGTTATCAAGAAGAAGGTCTTCCCTTTATCTTTGAACGGAAAGGCATTGACATGGTTTAGGCTATGTAGTGATATTGGATCATGGAACTACAACCGATTGAAATTGGAATTACATCGGAAGTTTTATCCTATGCATCTGGTTCATCGTGATCGTAATTATATATATAATTTTTGCCTCAAAGGAGAAAGTATCGCCAAGCTTGGGGGGCTTAAGTCAATGTTATATTCATGCCCCAATCATGATCTCTCAAGAGAAATTATTATTCAAAAAATTTATGCTCGGCTTTCTCTCAATAATCGCTCCATGCTCGAACTTCTTGTGCTTGTTCTTTTATGATGAAGACTATTTAATTCAAATGGGATTTATTGGAAAGAATTAAACGCAACTATGAAGATCAGGAACTCGACGAAGGTAAGGAGTCATGTATAACACCTAAGTTTGATTGTGTTAAATCTTTTATGGATACCGATGTTTTTCGTGAATTTAGCACTAAATATGGACTTGATTCTGAGATAGTAGCTTCTTTCTATGAATAATTTGCTACTCATGTTGATCTCCCTAAGGACAAGTGGTTTAAATATCATCCTCCCATTGAAGTAAAAGTAGTTGAACCTATTACAGTTGAGGAAAAGACTATCACTTATAATGTTGATCCTATTGTTCCTACCGCTTATATTGAGAAACCACCTTTCCCTGTTAGAATAAAGGATCATGCTAAAGCTTCAACCGTGGTTCGTGAGAGTAATACTAGAACATCTACACCCTCTGAGAAAATTAAAGTTAAACCTAGTAATGCTATGGTTAAGATCTCTTGGTCGATAATATTGATGGGCATGTTATTTACTTCTGTAATGAAGCTGCTAGAATTGCTAGACCCGATACTAAAAATAAACATAGACCTGTTGTAGGCATGCCTGTTGTTTCTGTTAAAATAGGAGATCATTGTTATCATGGCTTATGTGATATGGGTGCTAGTGCGAGTGCAATACCTCATTCCTTATACAAAGAAATTATGCATGATATTGCACCTGCTGAGATAGAGGATATAGATGTTACAATTAAGCTTGCCAATAGAGATACTATTTCACCAATTGGGATTGTTAGATATGTTGAAGTCTTGTGTGGGAAAGTTAAATATCCTACTGATTTTCTTGTTCTTGGTTCCCCACAAGATGACTTTTGCCCCATTATATTTGGTAGACCCTTCTTGAATATTGTTAATGCTAGGATAGATTGCGAAAAGGATATTGTTACTGTTGGTTTAGGGGATATGTCTCATGATTTTAATTTTGCTAAATTTCGTAGACAACCCCATGATAAAGAATTGCCTAGTAAAGATGAACTTATTGGTCTTGCTTTTATTGCCGTGCCTCCTAGTGATCCTTTAGAACAATATTTGCTAGACCATGAAAATGATATGTTTATGAATGAAGGAAGGGAAATAGATGAAGTATTCTTTAAATAGGGACCTATCTTGAAACACAACTTGCCTGTTGAAATTCTAGGCGATCCTCCTCCACCCAAGGGTGATCCCGTGTTTGAGCTTAAACCATTACCTGATACTCTTAAATATGCTTATCTTGATGGAAAGAAGATATATCATGTTATTATTAGTGCTAACCTTTCAGAGCAGGAAGAAGAGAAATTATTGAAAACTCTGAAGAAGCACCGTGCTGCTATTGGATAGTCCTACTCTATGGCAGCACAAAATAAAATTGGAGAAAGACGCTAAACCGGTTGTTGATCACCAACGACGGTTAAATCCTAAGATGAAAGAAGTGGTATGAAATGAAATACTAAAGCTTCTGGAGGCAGGTATAATTTATCCCGTTGCTGGGTAAGTCCTCCCCATTGTGTCCCTAAGAAGGGAGGTATTACTGTTGTTCCTAATGATAAAGATGAATTGATCCCACAAAGAATTGTAACATGCTATAGAATGGTAATTGATTTCCGCAAATTGAATAAAGCTACTAGAAAAGATCATTACCCTTTACTTTGTATTGATCAAATGCTAGAAAGATTATCCAAACACACACATTTTTGCTTTCTAGACGGTTATTCTGGTTTCTCTCAAATACCTGTGTCAAAAGAGGATCAGGAAAAGACCACTTTTACTTGCCCTTTCGGTACCTTTGCTTATAGACGTATGCCGTAATGCACCTACTACCTTTCAAAGATGTATGACTGCTATATTCTCTGACTTTTGTGAAAATATTGTTGAGGTTTTCATGGATGATTTCTCCATGTATGGAACTTCTTTTGATGATTGCTTAAGCAACCTTGATCGAGTTTTGCAGATATGTGAAGCAACTAATCTTGTCTTGAATTGGGAGAAGTGCCACTTTATGGTTAACGAAGGTATTGTCTTGGGGCATAAAATTTCTGAAAGAGGTATTGAAGTTGATAAAGCTAAAGTTGATGCTATTGAAAAGATGTCGTGTCCTAAGGACATTAAAGGTATAAGAAGTTTCCTTGATCATGCCGGTTTTTATAGGAGGTTCATTAAAGACTTCTCAAAAAATGCTAGGCCTTTGACTAATCTCTTACAAAAAGATGTTCCTTTTGTCTTTGATGATGATTGTGTAGAAGCATTTGAAATACTTAAGAAAGCCTTGATTTCTGCACCTATTGTTCAACCACCTGATTGGGATTTACCCTTTGAAATTATGTGTGATGCTAGTGATTATGCTGTAGGTGCTGTTCTAGGACAAAGAGTTGATAAGAAATTAAATGTTATCCAATATGCTAGCAAAACTCTAGATAGTGCCCAAAGAAATTATGCTACTACTGAAAAAGAATTTTTGGATGTTGTATTTGCTTGTGATAAGTTCAGACCTTATATTGTTGATTCTAAAGTAACTGTTCACATTGATCATGCTGCTATTAAATACCTTATGGAAAAGAAAGATGCTAAACCTAGACTTATTAGATGGGTTCTCTTGCTACAAGAATTCGATTTGCATATTATTGATAGAAAGGGAGCTGAGAACCCCATTGCAGACAACTTGTCTAGGTTAGAGAATGTTCTTGCTGACCCACTACCTATTCATGATAGCTTCCCTGATGAACAATTAGCTGTCATAAATGCTTCTCATACTGCTCCATGGTATGCAGATTATGCCAATTACATTGTTGCTAAATATACCACCTAGTTTGACGTACCAGCAAAAGAGAAAGTTTTTCTATGATTTAAGACATTACTTCTGGGATGACCCACACCTTTATAAAGAAGGAGTAGATGGTGTTATTAGACGCCAGTACCGAGCATGAACAGAATGATCCTACGCAAGTGTCACTCCGAGGCTTATGGAGGACACCATGCTGGATATAGAACTGCGCATAAGGTATTGCAATCCGGTTTTTATTGGCCTACTATTTTTAAAGATGCCCGTAAGTTTGTCTTGTCTTGTGATGAATGTCAAAGAATTGGTAATATTAGTAGACGTCAAGAAATGCCTATGAACTATTCACTTGTTATTGAACAATTTGATGTTTGGGGCTTTGATTATATGGGACCGTTGTCGGTGTCAAAACCAGCGGATCTCGGGTAGGGGGTCCCGAACTGTGCGTCTAAGGCGGATGATAACAGGAGGCGGGGGACATGATGTTTACCCAGGTTCGGGCCCTCTCGATGGAGGTAATACCCTACTTCCTGCTTGATTGATTTTGATGATATGAGTATTACAAGAGTTGATCTACCACGAGATCAAAGAGGCTAAACCCTAGAAGCTACCCGATGGTATGATTGTTGTTGTCCTACGGACTAAAACCCTCCGGTTTATATAGACACCGGAGGGGGTTAGGGTTACACAGAGTCGGTTACAAGGGAGGAGATCTACATATCCGTATTGCCAAGCTTGCCTTCCACGCCAAGGAGAGTCCCATCCGGACACGGGATGAAGTCTTCAATCTTGTATCTTTATAGCCCAACAGTCCGGCCAAAGGATATAGTCCGGCTGTCCGAGGACCCCCTAATCCAGGACTCCCTCAGTAGCCCCTGAACCAGGCTTCAATGATGATGAGTCCGGCGCGCAGATTGTCTTCGACATTGCAAGGTGGGTTCCTCCTCCGAATTCTCCATAGAAGATTTTGAACACAAGGATAGTGTCCGGCTCTGCAAAAAAAATTCCACATACCACTGTAGAGAGAATAATATTTCCACAAATAATATTTTGCAGCATGACATCACGCCATGGCCCGATCATTATTCGAACCGTTTTTCACAACCTGCCACTACACACATTGCGAGGCGGTTTCCTTGGCACGTCTTGTCGAAGCAGAGACCGTGTCCCCTTATCACGGGATTCTCATCAATACGGGTGTGGGTAACCCAACCGTGCCATCAATTACGACGCTCGGGGAATAAGAGGTTTTACCAGGCAAGTGGGGAGGCGCAGAATCCCTGCTGCCTTTATAAGGGGATAAGGACTCCCTTTCGCACCCACGCTTTCTACTTCCCGATTCATTCCTCCGCCAAGCTCCAGCGCCAAGCGCTTATCTTCTCTGCCCACAAAGGTCTTCCAAGATGTCCGGATCCGGCAGGAGGCAAATGGATGGCCTCACCGTCCGAGAGAAGGGTATCAAAGCTTCGGAGGCCGGGTACTGCCAAGAAAATCAGCCACCGTCTCCCGACGGCGGACAGATCGTCCCTACTCGAACCCCACGAGAGGATGTATTCTCCTCACTTTGTCCACGGACTAGGGTTTCCTCCACCCGCTCGTCATGGCATCATGTATTATTATGGGATCGATCTTCACGATCTGTCCCCTAATTCCTTCCTCAACATCTCGACATTCATTGTCGTGTGCGAGGCTTTTCTCTGCATTTCGCCGCACTTCGGTTTATGGCTGAAGATTTTTAATGTGAAGCCCAAGGTGGTGGGCGGCGAGCATGCCGAGTTCGGGGGTGCCATGGTGAGAAAGATGCCCAACGTCATATGGCCAATGGGAACCTTTAATGATTCTGTCAAGGAGTGGCAACAACAGTGGTTTTATATCACTGAGCCGCGCGACATGGAATGGCTCCTCTTCCGGAGGAGTCGACTGCCGCCGCCGACAGCGGCCCAGCATGGGATCCCAGGGCCCAGCCCCTGGTGAATTCGTAAGTATATAAAATCTGAGTACGTTTTAGACGTCCAGACTCATCATGGCATAGTATTTTAACCTGAGCCATATTTTTTGTAGTCCGGCGAGGTCCCGCACCAGGCAATCCTCATCAGAGGATTCGCTGAGCTCAGATGCGATGGAGAGCGGGACGCCCCCAAAGGCCTCTTCCTCCAAACAGGTGCATAGCACCGAGGCTTCGTCCTGGAAGGAACCTGGCCAAGGAGGAGAGAAAAAGACCGTGAAGGCAGCGCCTGGAGGTCAAACCTCAGGGGCCGGACACATGGGGGAAAAGATTCCCATGGGAGCTGACAGCGGGGGCCATCCTGAGTTCGGCTCCCAGTCGGATGCGATTTCGGAGATCTATATGGCTCCAGAATCAAGCAGGTAGCCTCCCTAGGCTGGAGGGGGCGTGCCTGTACCATCGGCAACCTCTGTCCAACCAGAGGTGTCGGATGCTTTGTTGGTGGCGCTGAGGAGCGCCTCCATCGTTGATGAACACCGTGCCCTTATGGGTGTGGTGATTGAGAAGATTCAACAAGGAGAGTGGACTGAACGAAGCTCAGATCGCCTTTATAAAAGGCTTTGAGGTATGTTTTATGAGTTTTGAAGAGTGTCATAGTATAGATAGTAGCCCCTGATACACTGTTTGGTGAAAGAAAGAACCAGGCAGAGGATCGAATTTATGTTTGCAGGAAGACTCATTGAATGACATCTATTTCTCTTCTGTTATAAGCAAAGGCCTGTATGGCCGCCGCTTCTCATATCATCGGAGGTCTCCTGACTGAATCAAAACTGAGCGGCCAAAGAAGAACTTGGCCAATTGAAAATGCAGTTGAGTGATAAACAAGGTATGCACAAGTCTTGTTCGCGTTTATTGCGAATGAATTTTCAGTATGAAATAAGCTTCATAATTTGTGCTAGGGATTGTGACCGAAGTCGAAGCCCTTAAGAAGGTTGTGGCCGAGGCCGAGAAAAAAGGCAGCCACAGAGCAGGCTCTTCGTGAGAAGCACGAGGCAAGGGTTATTAAAGCTGAGCAGGAGCTGCAAGAGGCCGTGAGGAAGTGCGAGACCTTGGAGCAGAGTCTAACGAAGAAAGAATCCGAACTCACCCAGGCGCATCAGGCCACGAGCGATGCCCGGGGGGAAACCCAAAGCGCCCTGCAGGGGATCCAAGAGGCGAGAAAGATCACGGCGGGTAAGGCTTTTTCCATGTAAAGCAAGTATTTGAGGGGAAAACTATGTTTCTAATTTTGAATCTGGATTTCTCAGGGGTATTTGCCGAGCTACCCCGCAGCATATCAGATGCCACCCAATTCTACCAAGCCGAAGAAAGGAACACTGCAGATAAGCTCTTCTGGTCGCAGTATTTGGCACCGAATTATCCGGTGCCTTTTGCTGATCAACTGAAACAGCTGATCGAACTGCATAAGGCGGCGGAACTAGCCATGAAAGATTTGGTTATCCGGCTATGGCATGCCGAGCCGATTCCAAGCAGCTACTTCGGGCTCGTGAAGCGGCTTGTAAGCGCTTGCCCTCGACTTGACGTCATCAAGCGGTTGGTCTGTATAGAAGGTGCGCGAATGGCCTTCGCCTGCGTAAAGGTGCATTGGGGGAAGATGGATGCTGAGAAGCTGATGACCGAAGGGCCAGCAGAGGGAAAGGAGCACCGTAAGCCCGAATTGTATTATGAGAGTGTCCTGAAAGGATCCTACCTTGCAGCGGAGCTATGCACCAAGGACATTATATTTCCATGAATGCCAATCATGTTGTCCTTTGTAATGTTTGAACAAGGTCATTTATTTGTTGCCTGTTATATAAAAGTTTACCCTCCCAGGCGGCCGCTTTATATGTTAAACCGAGAGTTGGCCATGTCGTCGGCTTCGCCCCACATAAGAAGTACGGGGTGTTCGGATAAACCCGAGCACTCTTTATCCCAGTTTTGGGTCCTTCAAGGAGGTGCTCAAAGACAACGAACCCGATAATCGGACTATAGGGCTTTATCACTCTCACTTAGCCATAGGAGCTTTAGTATGGTAGGTGCAACCCCTGGTGTTCTAAGACCGTATTAGGGGCTCTATAAGCACTGATCGGAGAAAACGATCCACCGCACGCTGCATTGGTTATGCCATTATGCGGAGAAACTTAAAGATTTTGTGACCTCTCGAATAGCCGACCAGCTCTCGCCATATCATGACAATCAGTTTTAGGCTTTCATCGAGGTGCTCGTCCGAAGAACCGGACACAATCGCAGTAGTTCTCCCAATGCTACCTTAGCCGATATAGAGGAACGTAAGGTACCAAAACATGGGAGCCGGGCAAAGCCAACTATTGACCCAGGACATGATTCAGAGCTGATGCATATAATGCTATAGGTTTGGGGTGCCGAACTTCCATGAAGGTGTTCAGACTTTATTGCCGTGTTATGGGTAAAACGAAGCCCCTGGCGTATTTTAAGGCATATCGCTGTGTACGGATGCCACTTGACAAAAGAATTTCAATAAGAAATAACAGCAGGTAAACGTCATATAAATCCACATGTTATATTTGAATAGCACGTCTATGCGTATGGGTACAAGTAATGTGATAAAAAAAGTAATATGATTGCGGAACCTACTGAGACCAGGGGGAAGAGGCTGAGTGTGGATCCGTAATATAGCCAGATGGTCATTGCGGGGAATGTCTAAGGATTCCCTTACGCGTTCAAGCTGCCTCCGTGTAGCCCGTCCTGGTCGGCGCAAAGGTGAACCTGCAAAGGAAATGTAAGAAATATTTACGTGCCAGAGGGCGGTTGAGCCACTAAGTTCGGCCTGTCCTGGCCTTCGTCGGAGTGTTTAGTTGAGCTCTGGACGAGCCGGGCTATCCTTCCGCAAAGTAGTTCGGAGTCCCTTGACGGTGTCCAGGAGCCTGTATGTCGACTCGAGGTTCGGCTGCAAGTGCTGCTCGTTGTTTCTGCTGCTAAGGCAGTGGTGTATTTGTTGGTGTCGAGGGAAGGTTCGGCCTTGCCATTAACCGTGATGACGCCGCGTGGACCGGGCATCTTGAGCTTACGGTAGGCACAATGTGCCATCGCGTTGAATCGAGTGAACGCGGTTCGTCCGAGCAGTGCTTGATAATCACTGCGGAAAGGGACGATTTCGAAGATTAATTCTTCAATACGGTAATTTTCTGGTGATCCGAAGACTACTCAAGAGCAATGGAGCCTGTACAGCTAACTTCCACACCTGGTATAATGCCTCTGAAAGTGGCTTTAGTGGGTTTGATCACCGAATGATCGATGCCCATCTTGCGCACCTCCTGGTAAAGCAGATTTAGACTGCTGCCTCCGTGCATAAGGACTCGAGTGAGGTGGAACCCGTCTATTATTGGGTCGAGGACTAGTGCGGCTGGATTGCCCCGATTGGCGTTAACCAGACGATCCGTGCGTTTGAAGATGACCGGCCCTAGTTTGTATTGTGGGACGACTAGTTCCGTTGAGTCGCCATCCCTAAGGGTGCATATCCGGTCCGAGCTGGTAATTTGGGTGGTATTTACCATATTCACCGATTGAATATTCAGGGGAAATTTCTTTTGCCCTCATGTGTTTGGTGATCTGGGCTCTTCGTCGCCATCGTCGCTTTGAGACCCCTTCGTCTTTGGCGCTCGCTCGCCGGGCTTGTTTGAAGACCCAAAGATTCTCTGTTGGTATGGGTGGTCATGCGTTTACGGTGCCATGAATTTGGCATTGGCGACGAGTATGCGGTCCGCATCAGACTGTATGGACCCGGATTTTTATTTTTGGGTGGCCCTTTCCGCCAACCGGACTTTGAGCCCCTGAACCCGACATTAACTGCCGTATTTTGGCGTCTTCACCATATTTGCGGCACTTGTGTTTGTTGCGTCGTGGTTTGCCGTTGCTATCCCTGACTTCTGATATGCCAGGTTTGCTTGCTGTATTGGTACTACGAGCCAACCAGCTATCTTCGCCCGTGCATAAGTGTCGTGAGGGCTGCCATGCATTTTGGCTTCTCTTGGCCGAGGTGTCGGGCGAGCCATTCGTCGCGGATATTATGCTTAAATGCCGCTAAGGCCTCTGCATCCGGACAGTCGACAATTTGGTTCTTCTTGGTTAGGAACCGGTCCGAATTTCTTGGCCGATTCCCCGGTCTGCCGAAGTTATATGACTTAAATCGTCGTCGTCCGTGGTCGCACATAAGTGCCCTGAAATTGTCCAGAATGCATCCGCCAGCTCTCCCAACTTCCGATGGAGTTTGCCGGCAAGCTATTGAGCCAATGCCGAGCCGGCCCTTTGAGTTTTAGCGGGAGATACTTGATGGCATGTAAATCGTCCCCGCGGGATGTGAATGTGGAGGAAGAAGTCTTCTATCCATACCGCGGGGTCTGTAGTACCATCATATGATTCAATGTTTACGGGTTTAAACCCTTCTGGGAATTCGTGATCCATTACTTCATCAGTGAAGCAATAGGGGGTGTGCGACGCCTCTGTGCCGGGCTATATCTCGACGCATTTCATACGAGTCTTGTTTGCTGTGTTCGGCCCGGCCGGATTTGCTTTTAGTGTATCCGGCGTGACGGTCATCGTCCCGTGTTGGGGCACGCCCCCGTGATCCGTAGATCGATCTTGCATGTTTTGCTTTGTTTTCCAATACGTCTCGCAGGTCCTGCGTGTTGCCCAGGGCCTTGGTATTTTGCTTGAGTGGCAGCGAGGTGCGGGCTGGACTTCGGGCTGAAATGCCTCTCTGTCTCGGCCACGAGGTGGCCGATCAGTCGCTGGTGATGTAGGTTTCAATGCTTCCTCCTCGAGTTGAGGTAGCAACCTGCGCTTTGGGTAACTCTTGGTTGGGCGCTCGAGTTCGTATTCCTCGGCCGCCAGGACTTTAGTCCATCTATCCGCTAGCATATCTTGATCAGCTCGAAGCTGTTGTTGTTTTTTCTTCAGGTTGTTTGTTGTGGCTACAAGCCGCGCTTGAAGCGCTCCTATTCGACGGGATCCTCAGGCACGATAAATTCTTCGTCGCCGAGGCTCACTTCGTCTTCGGAGAGAGGCATGTAATTGTCATCCTCTGATTCTCCGTTTGCTGCCTGTTCCGGAGGGCTAGCTTGTTCATCCTCCCGCTCGAGGTCTGGCTGGAGGGGATTATCGTCGTCTTCGGCACTATTCGGAGCGTTATTATCTCTTGTGCCGGTATCGCTGCTTTTGCTATGGCAAGACTTAGAGCGGCGCCACTGACGTCGGTGCTTGGGTTGCTTCTTGGAGGGATTATCCTCCGTTGTCTTATCGCCATCCCCTTCTTTGGGGGTGTCTGTTGGGTTCTACGGTAGGGTGCGTCGACTGCAAATTAAAAATTCCTACGCGCAGAACATCCAGGAACATGCTACGGGAGATGGATCACAGTTCGTTACCACTAGACGCGCAGCATCTGCGCAGCGGAAGAAGAGTTGGGGCAGCGCGTCGCGTGGATCGCCTCCTCCTCGCTCGATCTCCCTCGAGCGCCGGTCGTCCGATCCCACGTGACGAAGTTCGCCGGAGCGGCGCAAGTGCACCGCCTAACGATGTCCGTGGCGTGCGGGAGGAACGTCGTGCGGCGGACTGCTAGGTCCGATCACACGATCGGCGGCGAGTGGAGGTGGCTATTCGCAACACATGCAAACCCTAGCCGCAACGCCAAGCGATCAATCGCCTCGAGTGTGCCGCACCTCCACTTTATATAGGCGTCCGTCGCGGGCTCAACACTTGGGCCTCGCCACGGACCCTAAAGCCCAAAGTCTACTCGGTCACGTTCCTAGTCCATTCGGATCACATCCGACCAAAGGTCCTCGAATCGACCTCGAGGTTCCTTCCCTTAAGCCGCCACCCCTTAGGTTCAAGTCGGCTTGGTCACGCTCGATCACCTCCAACATGCACGGTTGGTAGCGGCCTCTAGCAAGGCGTGCCGACCACCAAGCGCATTATGAAGCTGGTTAGGCGAACTCAGACAATGTGTCACACTTCGCTCCTTTGTCAAGACGATATATGTTGTCGGGCTCAAGGCGAGACTGTCATCCTTGTGCTAGCCCGACCTCTTTCTCGCTCCAAAGTGATCGACCACAATCCGGATTATCTCATAATCCTTGTCGCATGGCCATGCTGTTCTGGTCGGATCACACGAGGGGCCCAGAGTATATCTCTCCGATCGGAGGGTCAAATCCCATCTTGCTCGACCATGTCTCGCAAAGATGGGATTGGACAAACCAAACCTACCTTTGTAACTACCAGTCCGCGGAGTAGCGTTTGGTCGGTCCAAAGCAAGTCTATCACCATCTCGAGTACATGCGCCACTCGGGTCTTAGGACATAGAACGATGTTGTACTAGAGACTCACAGATGACATATAGCTGCGCCTCATAGTTGGGTCTGTCCGACTCGGACCTTATCTCGACTTCGGATCCGACTATGTCGAATCCGACCAGACCTTTCCAAGTCCATATTATCCGGTTAGCATCCAATGCTCCATGGCTAGTGAGACCGAGCCATCGACCGTGTCATATGCTAGTCTAGTCGGCTGCGCGTCCACACAGCCCTTTCGACTAGGGACCTTTTAGGACAGTCATCATACAATGCATAGTCCCACAAACAAGTCACGTACTTGCTGATACACATCATTGATAATGTCCAAGGACTATCTTTATTCATAAACACATAGGAAATATCATCATACATGATTGCCTCTAGGGCATATCTCCAACAGTGTCCACCATGTATATGTCATACAATGAGGTGGCAGTCCGGCGCCCTGTGGGCGGTGGTTCTTGTTCGTCTCCTGCATCGTCGTCCATACCGTTGATGTCTTCGGAGCCGAAGTCGAGCATGTCGGTTAAATCGTCAACAGTGGCTACTAAGTGGGTGGTGGGTGGGGAGCGAATTTCTTTGTCGTCCGCATCCCATTCTAGCCGGACATAGTTTGGCCAAGGGTCTCCTGACAAGGAGAGAGACCTCAACGAGTTTAACACGTCGCCAAAGGGCGAGTGCTAAAAGATATCCGCGGAGGTAAGCTCTATGATTGGTGCCCAATCGGATTCAATGGGCATGGACGCAGGCGGCTCGGAGTCCATGGCCGAGGACGAATCCAACGGTTCAGCAACACGGGTCTTGTAGGAGGTGAAGTCAGTATTCGGCTCTATCGCCGCTGAGTGTGCGGCCTCCGTGGCGGGGCCCATCCACCCATCCTCAGATGGCGCAATTTGTTCCGGATTGAGGGCCGGAGTGGTTGCAGGTGTGATCTCCCGAACACTGTCCGACGACAGAGCTAAATCATGCTCGTCGTAATTGTGCGGCGTACCTGACATGGGCACGAATCGGTTGAAGATCAAGTCTCCGTGGATGTCGGCAGTGTAGTTCAAGTTTCCAAACCTGACCTGATGGCCAGGGGCGTAGCTCTCGATCTGCTCTAGATGGCCAAGCGAGTTGCCCCGCAGTACGAAGCCGTCGAATACGAAGATTTGTCCAGGGAGGAAAACCTCACCCTGGATCGCATCGTTGCCGATGATCGAAGGAGCCATCTAGCCTTATGGTGACGGCACAGTGGAACTCTAAATGAAAGCACCAATGTCGGTGTCAAAACCGGTGGATCTCGGGTAGGGGGTCCCGAACTGTGCGTCTAAGGTAGATGGTAACAGGAGGCAGGGGACACGATGTTTACCTGTGTTCGGCCCTCTCTATGGAGGTAATACCCTACTTCCCGCTTGATTGATCTTGATGATATGAGTATTACAAGAGTTGATCTACCACGAGATCGTATAGGCTAAACCCTAGAAGCTAGCCTATGGTATGATTGTTGTTGTCCTACGGACTAAAACCCTCTGGTTTATATAGACACCGGAGGGGGCTAGGGTTACACAGAGTCGGTTACAAGGGAGGAGATCTACATATCCGTATTGCCAAGATTGCCTTCCACGCCAAGGAGAGTCCCATCCGGGCACGGGACGAAGTCTTCAATCTTGTATCTTCATAGTCCAACAGTCCGGCCAAAGGATATAGTCCGGCTGTCCGAGGACCCCCTAATCCAGGACTCCCTCAACCGTTTCCTTCCTCTAATGGGTATACACATATTTTAGTTGTTGTTGATTATGTTACTAAGTGGGTAGAAGCTATTCCAACTAGTAGTGTTGATCAGAACACCTCTATTAAGATGCTTAAAGAAGTTATTTTTCCGAGGTTTGGAGTCCCTAGATACTTAATGACTGATGGTGGTTCATATTTTATTCATGGTGCTTTTCGTAAAATGCTTGCTAAGTATAATGTTAATCATAGAATTGCATCTCCATACCATCCACAATATAGTGGTCAAGTAGAACTAAGTAATAGGGAGATTAAATTAATTTTGCAAAAGATTGTTAATAGATCTAGAAAGAATTGGTCCAAGAAACTTGATGATGCATTATGGGCCTATAGAACTGCATATAAAAATCCTATGGGTATGTCTCCGTATAAAATGGTTTATGGAAAAGCATGTCACTTACCTCTCAAACTAGAACATTATTGGGCCATTAAAGAGCTCAATTATGATTTCAAACTTGCCGGTGAGAAGAGACTATTTGACATTAGCTCACTTGATGAGTGGAGAACCCAGGCCTATGAGAATGCCAAACTGTTTAAAGAAAAAGTTAAAAGATGGCATGACAAAAGGATAAAAAAGCGTGAGTTTAATGTGGGTGATTATGTTTTGTTATACAACTCTCGTTTAAGATTTTTTGCAGGAAAACTTCTCTCTAAATGGGAAGGTCCTTATGTTATCGAGGAGGTCTATCGTTTCGATGCCATAAAAATCAACAACTCCGAAGGTACAAATCCAAAGGTGGTGAACGGTCAACGAATCAAACATTATATCTCAGGTAATCCCATAAATGTTGAAACCAATGTTATTGACACCGTAACCTCGGAGGAATACATAAGGGACACTTTCCAGAACATTTCAGACTCCAAAAAGGAATAGGTATGTGGTACGGTAAGTACACCGACTCCAAAACAGTTCTAATAGCAATTTCTCTCTGTTTTGGAATATTTAAGAAAATAGGAAAATAAGAAGTGGTCCTAAAGGGACACGAGGCATCCACGAGGGTGGAGGGCGCGCCCTACCCCCCTGGGCGTGCCCCCTGCCTCGTGAGCACCTCGTGTGCGCTCCGGACTCCGTTTTCTTGCACGATACTTCTTTTGGTTGGTAAAAATTCATTATATAATCTCCTGAAGGTTTTGACCACCGTACCACGCAATTATCCTCTGTTTTTGTTTCGAGCTGTTTCTGGAGCAGATCTAGAGCAAGATGTCTTCTCAAGAGTCAGTCAGGGAGAGTCGGGTGTCTCATTCGATACCGGGGCCAAGAGAAAATAGTGATGCTGACCACTTTGGGCCATCAACTGAGGAAGAGATGGAGGCTGACTTAAAAAGGATAGATTCCATGAGGAGGATCAAGAAGTTACCTCTCATATCCAAGCCATATTCACGATGGAGGAACTTCAGAGCTCAGCAATTCCAAACTCGGTCATCCCTCCCAATGTTAAATTTCTTTCTTATGAAAATATGAAAAAGAGTGTTACGTGTTCTCCCGCAGCTATGTAACATCCATGGGTGAAAGGAGCTTTAGCCGTCATGGGTAAGCTCCATAAGGAAATAATGGATCTCAAGCAACAAGTCAATAAGCTCGAGGAAGAGAATCATATCCTAAGGGGCATCATCGCTAAGAATATCACATCACCACCTTCAAAGAAAGAGACATAAATACATGGGTATGGGCACTCCCCTTGGAAACTACCAAGCTTGGGGGAGGTGCCCCGGTATCGTATCACCATCACACTCCTACCTTTATCGTTTTTCTTAGTTTGATCCTTTTGGTAATATCTTGATCTAGTAGAATAAAGTTTTAGTATGATCTAGTTTTGAGTTTTGCTTTATGGTCCTTCTATGTAATCGAGTGTGTGAGCTATATATAATAAAGATTAGTTTTGAGTCAAGGGCTTTGCTATCTTGCTATGATCTTGAAAGAAAAAAAAGAAAGAATAAAAAGAAATAAAGAGATCTTATTGATCTTATGGAGAGTAATGACTTCACATATAAAGAGTATGATGAATAAAAGTTGTTGAGAGTTGACAAACATAGTTTTGGTCATCGTTGCAATTAATAGGAAGTAATAAAGAAAGAGAGGTTTTCACATATAAATATACTATCTTGGACATCTTTTATGATTGTGAGCACTCATTAAAATATGACATGCTAAAAAGTTAATGTTGGACAAGGAAGACAACGTAATGGGTTATGTTTTCTTACATCTGAAATAAATTATATTGTCATGGATCATCCAACATGTTGAGCTTGCCTTTCCCCCTCATGCTAGCCAAATTATTTGCACCAAGTAGAGATACTACTTGTGCTTCCAAATATCCTTAAACCCATTTTTGCCATGAGAGTCCACCATATCTACCTATGGATTGAGTAAGATCCTTCAAGTAAGTTGTCATTGTTGCAAGCAATAAAAATTGCTGTCTAAATATGTATGATCTATTAGTGTGGAGAAAATAAGCTTTATACGAGCTTGTGATATGGAAGAAATAAAAGCGACGGACTGCATAATAAAGGTCCCTATCACAAGTGGCAATATAAAGTGATGTTCTTTTGCATTAAGATTTTGTGCATCCAGCCATAAAAGCACATGACAACCTCTTCTTCCCTCTGCAAAGGGCCTATCTACTATTCTTGTCTTATACCTTATACAAGAGTCATGGTGATCTTCACTTTTCCTTTTTACACTTTATCTTTTGGCAAGCACTATGTGTTGGAAAGATCTTGATATATATATATATATATCCAATTGGATGTGGGTTTTCATATAGCATTATTGTTGACGTTACCCTTGAGGTAAAAGGTTGGGAGGCAAAACTATAAGCCCCTATCTTTCTCTGTGTCCGATTAAAATTTCATAACCCTAAGTATTGCGTGAGTGTTAGCAATTGTTAAAGACTAAAAGATAGTTGAGTATGTGGACATGCTGAAAAGCTCTTATATTGACTCTTTCTGATGTTATGATAAATTGCAATTGCTTCAGTGACTGAGATTATAGTTTGTTAGTTTTCAATGAAGTTTCTGATTCATACTTTACATTGTGAATAGATTGTTACTTTAGCATAAGAAATCATATGACAATATATATGTTGCTGTTTTAAGAATGATCATGATGCCCTCATGTCCGTATTTTATTTTATTGACACCTCTATCTCTAAACATGTGGACATATTTTTCGATATCGGCTTCCGCTTGAGGACAAGCGAGGTCTAAGCTTGGGGGAGTTGATATGTCCATTTTGCATCATGCTTTTATATCGATTTTTATTGCATTATGGGATGTTATTACACATTATGTCACAATACTTATGCCTTTGCTCTCTTATTTTACAAGGTTTACATGAAGAGGGAGAATGCCGGCAGTTGGAATTCTAGGTTGGAAAAGGAGCAAATATTAGAGACCTATTCTGCACAACTCCAAAAGTCCTGAAACTCCACGAAAGTCAGTTTTGGAATATATTAAAAATATCAGGCAAAGAAAGCACCAGAGGGGGGCCACCCACCGTCCACGAGGGTGGAGGGCGCGCCCCCTGCTTCGTGGGCCACCTGGCAGCCCCCCGATGCCCATCTTATGGTATAAGGTGTCTTCTGCCCTGGAAAAAAAAATAAGAAGGAAGCTTTCGGGACGAACCGCCGCCGTCTCGAGGCGGAACCTGGCGAAACCAATCTAGGGCTCCGGCGGAGCTATTCTGCCGGGGAAACATCCCTTCGGGAGGGGGAAATTGTCACCATCGTCATCACCATCGATCCTCTCATCGGGATGGGGTCAATCTCCATCAACATCTTCACCAGCACCATCTCTTCTCAAACCCTAGTTCATCTCTTGTATCCGATCTTTGTCTCAAAAACTCAGATAGGTACTTGTGGGTTGCTAGTAGTGTTGATTACTCCTTGTAGTTGATGCTAGTTGGTTTATTCGGTGGAAGATTATATGTTCAGATCCTTTATGCATATTAATACCCCTCTGATTATGAACATGAATATGATTTGTGAGTAGTTACGTTTGTTCCTGAGGACATGGGGGAAGTCTTGTTATAAGTAGTCATGTGAATTTGGTATTCGTTCGATATTTTGATGAGATGTATGTTGTCTTTCCTCTAGTGGTGTTATGTGAACGTCGAATACATGACACTTCACCATTGTTTTGGGCCTAGGGGAAGGCATTGGGAAGTAATAAGTAGATGATGGGTTGCTAGAGTGACAGAAGCTTAAACCCTAGTTTATGTGTTGCTTCGTAAGGGGCTGATTTGGATCCATATGTTTCATGCTATGTTTAGGTTTAACTTAATTCTTCTTTCGTAGTTGCTGATGCTTGCGAGAGGGGTTAATCATAAGAGGGATGCTTGCACAAGGAAGGGCAGTACCCAAGCACCGGTCCACCCACATATCAAATTATCAAAGTAACGAACGCGAATCATATGAGCATGATGAAAACTAGCTTGATGATAATTCCCATGTGTCCTCGGGAGCGCTTTCCTTTATATAAGAGTTTGTCCAGGCTTGTCCTTTGCTACAAAAAGGAATGGGCCACCTTGCTGCACCTTGTTTACTTTTGTTACTTGTTACCTGTTACAAATTACCTTATCACAAAAATATTTGTTACCGATAATTTCAGTGCTTGCAAAGAATACCTTACTAAAAATTGCTTGTCATTTCCTTCTGCCCCTCATTGGGTTCGACACTCTTACTTATCGAAAGGACTACGATAGATCCCCTATACTTGTGGGCCATCAGCTGAAACTTTACGGAGAATTTTTATGAATTATTTGAGGAATATTGGAGCCAATAAACACCAGAGGGGGGCCACGAGGTGGGCACAACCCACCTGGGCGCGCCAGACCCCCAGGCGCGCCCTGGTGGGTTGTGGCCTCCTCGGCCCACCTCCAGTGCCCATCTTTTGGTATATAAGTCATTTTGACCTAGACAAAAATAAAGAGGAGGCTTCCGGGACAAAGCGTTGCCGTCTCGAGGCCGAAGTTGGCATGAGCACTTTTGCCCTCTGGCGGAGCGATTCTGGCGGGGAACTTCCCTCCCGGAGGGGAAAATCATCGTCATCATCATCACCAACAACTCTCCCATCTTGGGGAAGGAAATCTCCATCAACATCTTTACCAGCACCATCTCATCTCAAACCCTAGTTCATCTCTTGTATTCAATCTTGTTACTGGAACTATAGATTGTTGCTAGGGGGTGACTAGTAGTATTGTTTACATCTTGTAGTTGATTACTATATGGTTTATTTGGTGGAAGATTATATGTACAGATCCATTATGCATATTAATACCCCTCTGATCATGAGCATGTTTATTATTTGTGAGTAGTTACTTTTGTTCTTGAGGTCACGGGAGAAATCATGTTGCAAGTAATCATGTGAATTTGATATGTGTTCGTTATTTTGATGGTATGTATGTTGTGATTCCCTTAGTGGTGCCATGTGAACGTCGACTACATGACCATATTTTGGCCTAAGGGAATGCATTGTGGAGTAGCAAATAGATGGTGGGTTGCGAGAGTGACAAAAACTTAAACCCCAGTTTATGCACTATTCCGTAAGGTACCGATTGGATCCTAGAGTTTAATGCTATGGTTAGAATTTATTCTTAATACTTTTCTCGTAGTTGCGGATGCTTGCGGGAGGGTTAATCATAAGTAGGAGGTTTGTTCAAGTAAGAACAACACCTAAGCACCGGTCCACCCACATATCAAACTATCAAAGTAGCGAACACAAATCAAACCAACATGATGAAAGTGACTAGATGAAATTCTCGTGTACCCTCAAGAATGCTTTGCTTATTATAAGAGACCGTTTTGGCCTGTCCTTTGCCTCAAAAGGATTGGGCTACCTTGCTGCATACTTGTTACTATTATCGTTTACTTGCTCGTTACAAATTATCTTGCTATCAAACTACTCGCTACTTACAATTTCAGCACTTGCAAACATTACCTTACCGAAAACTACTTGTCATTTCCTTCTGCTCCTCGTTGGGTTCCACGCTCTTACTTATCGAAAAGAGCTACAATTGATCCCCTATAATTGTGGGTCATCAAGGCTATTTTCTGGCGCCGTTGCCGGGGAGCAAAGCGCCTTTGGTAAGTGGAATTCGGTAAGGAAACATTTATATAGTATGCTGAAATTTATTGTCACTTGTTACTATGGAAAACAATCCTTTGAGGGGTTTGTTCGGGGTATCTTCACCTCGTCCGGAACCACAATTAGCTACCCCTCAACCTACAACACCTACTGAAAATATTGACTATGAAATTCCTTCCGGTATGATAGAACAACTGCTAGCTAATCCTTATGCAGGAGATGGAACCGAACATCCTGATATGCACTTGATATATGTGGAACAAATTTGCGGATTGTTTAAGCTTGCAGGTTTACCTAGAGATGAGGTGATGAGAAAGGTTTTCCCTCTATCTTTGAATGGAAAAGCATTGACATGGTATAGGCTATGCGATGATATTGGATCATGGAATTGGAAGCGTTTAAAATTGGAGTTCCACCAAAAAAATTATCCTATGCATCTAGTTCATCGTGATCGGAATTATATATATATATATTTTGGCCTCGTGAAGGAGAAAGTATCGCTCTAGCTTGGGGGAGGCTTAAGTCAATGTTATATTCATGCCCCAATCATGAGCTCTCAAGAGAAATTATTATCCAGAATTTTTATGCTCGGCTTTCTCGTAACGATCAAACCATGCTTGATACTTCTTGTGTTGGTTCTTTTATGAAGAAAACTATTGAATTCTGGTGGGATCTTTCGCAAAAAAAATAAATGCAACTCTGAAGATTGGGAGCTCAATGAAGGTAAAGAGTCAGGTATTAAAATTAAATATGATTGTGTTAAATCTTTTATGGATACCGATGCTTTTCAAAAGTTTAGCACTAAATATGGACTTGACTCTGAGATAGTAGCCTCCTTTGTGAATCATTTTCTACTCATGTTGAACTCCCTAAAGAGAAGTGGTTTAAATATCACCCACCTACTAAAGAAGAAATTAAAGAACCAGTACCAGTTAAATAAGAAACTTTACTTTATAATGTTGATCCAGTTGTTCCTACTGCTTATATTGAGAAACCACCTTTCCCTGTTAGGATAAAGGAACATGCTAAAGTTTTAACTGTGGTTAACAAATGCTATGTTAGAACACCTAAACCAGATGAACAAATTAGAGTAGAACCTAATGTTGCTATGGTTAAAGATCTCTTGGAAGAAGATATAGATGGGCATGTTATTTACTTCTGTGCAGAAGCTGCTAGAATTGCTAAACCCGATAAAAGGGATAAACATAGACCAGTTGTTGGCATGCCTGTTATTTCAGTTAAAATAGGAGATCACTGTTATCATGGTCTATGTGATATGGGTGCTAGTGTAAGTGATATTCCTTACAAGTTATACCAAGAAATTATGAAAGACATAACACCTGTAGAGTTAGAAGACATAGACGTTACTATTAAACTTGCTAATAGAGACACCATATCACCTTGTGGAATTATTAGAGATGTTGAAGTCTTGTGTGGGAAAATAAAATATCCTACTGATTTTCTTGTTCTTGGTACCCCGCAAGATGACTTTTGTCCCATTATCTTTGGTAGACCTTTCTTGAACACAGTAAATGCTAAGATAGATTGCAAGAAACAAACTATGGGTGTTAGCTTTGGTGATGAGTCTCATGAGTTTAATTTTTCCAAGTTTAGTAGAAATCATCATGAAAAAGAATTGCCTAGTAAGGATGAATTAATTGGTCTTGCTTCTATTGCTGTGCCACCTACTGGTCCTTTAGAACAATATTTGCTAGACCATGAAAATGATTTGCATATGCATGAAAAGAATGAAATAGATAAAGTTTTCTTTGAACAACGTCCTCTGCTTAAACATGATTTGCCTATTGAAACTCTTGGAGGTCCTCCTCAACCTAAAGGTGATCCTGTGTTTGAATTAAAGCAATTGCCAGACACTTTGAAATATGATTATCTTGATGAAAAGAAGATATATCCTGTTATTATCAGTGCTAACCTTTTGGAACATGAAGACAAAAGATTATTGAAAGTTCTAAGGAAGCACCGGGTTGCTTGTCTATGTTGATTGTAGATAGATGGCCTGTGCTGTTGTTCCGTTGAATTTTAATGCGTTCCTTGAGAAAGCAAAGTTGAAAGATGATGGTAGCAATTACGCGGACTGGGTCCATAACTTGAGGATTATCCTCATTGCTGCACAGAAGAATTGTTGGGTAACGTAGCAGAAATTCAAAATTTTCCTACGTGTCACCAAGATCTATCTATGGAGAAACCAGCAACGAGGGAAGGAGAGTGCATCTACATACCCTTGTAGATCGCTAAGCGGAAGCGCTCAAGAGAACGGGGTTGAAGGAGTCGTACTCGCCGTGATCCAAATCACCGGAGATCCTAGTGCCGAACGGACGGCACCTCCACGCTCAACACACGTACAGCCCGGTGGCGCCTCCCATGCCTTGATCCAGCAAGGAGAGAGGAGAGGTTGGGAAGACTCCATCCAGCAGCAGACGACGGTGTGGTGGTGATGGAGGAGCGTGGCAATCCCGCAGGCTTCGCCAAGCACCGCGGAGAGGAGGAGGACTTGGGAGAGGGGAGGGCTGCGCCAGGGCAAGGGTGCAGCCCCATGCGCCTCCCACTATATATAGGGGTGGAGGGGATTATTTCTTGCCCTCCAAGTCCATTGGGGCGTTAGCAAAGGTGGGAGGAAAGAAATCCCATCCTTTCCTTTCCCCACCGATTGTTATCCCCCCTTTTTAGGGATCTTGATCTTATCCCTTCGGGATATGATCTTATTCCTTCTAACGGGGGATCTTGGTGCGCATTGACCAGGGGTGTTGGGCCTTGCCCCCACTACCCACGTTCATGTGGGTCCCCCCATGCAGGTGGGCCCCACTCCGGAACCTTCTAGAACCTTCCCGATACAATACCGAAAAATCCCGAACATTTTCCTGTGGCCAAAATAGGACTTCCCATATATAAATCTTTACCTCCGGACCATTCCGGAACTCCTCGTGACGTCCGAGATCTCATCCGGGACTCCGAACAACATTCGGTAACCACGTATATCTATTCCCTATAGTCCTAGCGTCATCGAACCTTAAGTTTGTAGACCCTACGGGTTCGGGAACCATGCAGACATGACCGAGACGTTCTCCGGTCAATAACCAACAGCGGGATATGGATACCCATGTTGGCTCCCACATGTTCCATGATGATCTCGTCGGATGAACCACGATGTCAAGGACTCAATCGATCCCGTATACAATTCCCTTTGTCTAACGGTATTGTACTTGCCCGAGATTCGATCGTCGGTATACCGATACCTTGTTCAATCTCGTTACTGGCAAGTCTCTTTACTCGTTCCATAACACATCATCACGTGATCAACCCCTTGGTCACATTGTGCACATTATGATGATGTCCTACCGAGTGGGCCCAGAGATACCTCTCCGTTTACACAGAGTGACAAATCCCAGTCTCGATTCGTGCCAACCCAACAAACACTTTCGGAGATACCTGTAGTGCACATTTATAGTCACCCAGTTACGTTGTGAAGTTTGGTACACCCAAAGCATTCCTACGGTATCCGGGAGTTGCACAATCTCATGGTCTAAGGAAAAGATGCTTGACTTTAGAAAAGCTTTAGCATACGAACTACACGATCTTTGTGCTAGGCTTAGGATTGGGTCTTGTCCATCACATCATTCTCCAAATGATGTGATCCCGTTATCAATGACATCCAATGTCCATGGTCAGGAAACCGTAGCCATCTGTTGATCAACGAGCTAGTCAACTAGAGGCTTACTAGGGACATGGTGTTGTCTATGTATCCACACATGTATCTGAGTTTCCTATCAATACAATTATAGCATGGATAATAAACGATTATCATGAACAAGGAAATATAATAATAACCAATTTATTATTGCCTCTAGGGTATATTTCCAACATCTTACACACATCACAAACTGCTACAAACTCTGCAATATCCTTCTTCATTCCGGTCCACCAGAAAGTATCCTTCAAATCCAAATACATCTTGGTATTTCCTGGGTGAATCGAATACGGTGAATCATGGGCCTCTTGCAAAATTAACTTCCTGATCTCCGGATCACTATGCACATAAACGCGGTCCTCAAACCATAGGGTATCGTGCTCATCCTCACGAAATCCCTTAGCTTTTCCCTTGCCCATTTTTTCCTTTATAGAGGCAATCTCCTTATCCGTTTTCTGAGCTTCTCTGATCTTATCCATCAAAGTAGACTGTATCTCCAATGCTGCTACATAGCCTCTCGGAACTATCTCCAAACATAGCTCTCGAAATTCCTCGGCTAACTCCTTTGGTAATCCTCCGGTCATTAGTGTGTTGACATGGCTCTTGCAGCTCAACGCATCTGCTACTACGTTAGCCTTTCTGGGGTGATAATGCAATCTCATATCATAATCCTTGAAAAGAGGTATAATCAAAGTGTTACTTGCCTTGTTGATGATCCGCGAAACCTAAAGATTCAAAGTAGCAAGCGGCGCACTCCGGGTACTCTATCGCAAACAAACAAGCACACAATAAGTACTCATCTAATGCATAGGTAAAACTCAAATAAAAGATCTAACCAGAAAGTTCAACTTAAGAACTCCGGTTTGCAAAAAGAATCAAATCGAACGAAGCAACGAAAGTCAAACGGCGAAAGAAACAAGCTTCGTTTACTAATCTGGACCTAAGTCAAATTTTACAAAGGCAAAACTTGTTTGAGTTAATTATTTGGAAAGAGGGTTTTGAGACGAAACTCTAGGCGCTTGAATCGCCTGATTCCGATAAACGAGCGAAAACTTATACTAGATCTAAAATCGGATCAGAAATCGCGATCAGAAAAATCGCGGAATAAATCCGAGAAAAAGAAAAACGATGAAAAGATTAACGAACGAACGTTCATTATCTGGATCTAACGATGAACGCGTTCGTTAAAACGAACAAACGAGCGAACGCTCGCTAATTAACCTAAACCGAAAAAATGGTTCTAATAAAAAAACGGATCTAAAAAACCGGCGAAAACCGACGGAAAACCGAGCGGTTTTCTAAAAAAGCAATGGCGGGTCAACCTCGGCGAAGCGTGACGCGGCAATGGCGGCTGGCTCCGCGGCCATGGCGGCTAGGGTTTGGGGCGGCGGGTGGGTGGGCAAGCGGCGGCGGCTGGGCTGGGGGGGAGATCGGCCGGGGCGCTTTATAAAGCCCCGGCCAAAGTGAGTCTCTGGCGATTCTGACCAAAGGCGGTTCGGATTTTTTGAAAATAATTACGCGCAGAAAATCTAACGAAAGAAATACTAAACGGACTCCAAAAATCCCAAAATAAATTTTCCCCAGCTTCTAAAATCAAGCCGGACAAGATGAACATTTATTTGGGGGCCTAAATGCAATTTTGAAAAATGCGCATTTTTCCTAAATTCAAATAAAATAACAAAAAACTCCAAATAAAAACTTATTTGATTTTTTATTAAATCTTCAATATTTCTTTATTTTGGGAAAGTCATTTTATTCCCTCTCTCATATTTTGACAATAGAAATAATTGAAGATAAAATAAATAAAATCAAATGATCCTATTTTCAGAATTTGAGAAAACTCAAATATGAAAATAACGAAATCTCCAACTCTCTCCGTGGGTCCTTGAGTTGCGTGAAATTTCTAGGATCGAGCCAAAATGCAACAAAATATGATATGAAATTGATGATCTATGTATAACATTCCAAATTGGAAATTTGGGATGTTACACAATATATGAGCATGAGCCATGGACATAGCACTATGGGTGGAATAGAATATGATGATGGGGGTTATGTGGAGAAGACAAAAAAGGAGAAAGTCTCACATCAACGAGGCTAATCAACGGGCTATGGAGATGCTCATCAATTGATGTTAATGCAAGGAGTAGGGATTGCCATGCAACGGATGCACTAGAGCTATAAATGTATGAAAGCTCAACAAAAGAAACTAAGTGGGTGTGCATCCAACTTGCTTGCTCACGAAGACCTAGGGCACTTGAGGAGGCCCATCGTTGGAATATACAAGCCAAGTTTTATAATGAAAAATTCCCACTAGTATATGAAAGTGACAACTCAAGAGACTCTCTATATGAAGAACATGGTGCTACTTTGAAGCACAAGTGTGGAAAAAAAGGATAGTAGCATTGCCCCTTTTTATTTTATTTTTATTTTATTTTTTTGGGCCTTCTTTTTTTTATTTGGCCTTTCTCTTTTTTTTGGGACAATGCTCTATTAAATGATGATCATCACACTTCTATTTATTTACAACTCAATGATTATAACTCGATACTAGAACAAAGTATGACTCTATATGAATGCCTCCGGCGGTGTATCGGGATATGCAATGAACCAAGAGTGACATCTATGAAAGAATTATGAACGGTGGCTTTGCCACAAATACTATGTCAACTACATGATCATGCTAGCAATATGACAATGATGAACGTGTCATGACAAACGGAATGGTGGAAAGTTGCATGGCAATATATTTTGGAATGGCTATGGAAATGCCATAATAGGTAGGTATGGTGGCTGTTTTGAGGAAGATATAAGGAGGTTTATGTGTGAAAGAGCGTATCATATCACGGGGTTTGGATGCACCGGCGAAGTTTGCACCAACTCTCAATGTGAGAAAGGGCAATGCACGGTACCGAAGAGGCTAGAAATGATGGAAGGGTGAGAGTGCGTATAATCCATGGACTCCACATTAGTCATAAAGAACTCACATACTTATTGCAAAAATCTACAAGTAATCAAAAACCAAGCACTACGCCATGCTCCTAGGGGGATAGATTGGTAGGAAAAGACCATCGCTCATCCCCGATCGCCACTCATAAGGAGGACAATCAAAGAACACCTCATGTTTCAAATTTGTTACATAAGGTTTAACATACGTGCATGCTACGGGACTCACAAACTTGAACACAAGCATTTCTCAACTTCACAACTACTCAACTTAGCACAACTTTAATATTATTACCTCCATATGTCAAAACAATCGTCAAGCATCAAACTTCTCTTAGCATTCAACACACTCATAAGAAAGTTTTTACTATTTTTGTATACCTAGCATATTAGGATTATTTAAGCAAATTACCATGCTATTTAAGACTCTCAAAATAATCTAAGTGAAGCATGAGAGATCAATAGTTTCTTTAAAACAAATCCACCACCGTGCTCTAAAAGATATAAGTAAAGTACTGGAGCAAAACTATATAACTCAAAAGATATAAGTGAAGCACAAAGAGTATTCTAATAATTTCCAAATCATGTATGGCTCTCTCAAAAGGTGTGTACAGCAAGGATGATTGTGGTAAACTAAAAATCAAGGACTCAAATCATACAAGACGCTCCAAGAAAAACACATATCATGTGGTGAATAAAAATATAGCTCCAAGTAAAGTTACCGATGGAAGTAGACGAAAGAGGGGATGCCTTTAGGGGCATCCCCAAGCTTTGACTTTTTGGTGTCCTTATATTATCTTGGGGGTTCCATGGGAATCCCCAAGATTTGGCTGTTGCCACTCCTTGGTCCATAATCCATCAAAATATTTCACCCAAAACTTGAAAACTTTACAACACAAAACTCAACAGAAATCTCGTGAGCTCCGTTAGCGAAAGAAAACAAAAGACCACTTCAAGGTACTGTAATGAACTCATTTTTATTTACATTGGTGTTAAACCTACTGTATTCCAACTTCTCTATGGTTTATAAACTATTTTACTAGCCATAGAGTCATGAAAATAAGCAAACAACACACGAAAAACAGAATCTGTCAAAAACGGAACAGTCTGTAGTAATCTGAAACTAACGCAAACTTCTGGAATTACAAAAATTCTAAACTAAATTGGTGGACCTGAGGAATTTGTCTAGTAATCATCTGCAAAAAGAATCAACTAAATAGCACTCTCCAGTAAAAAATTGAAGCATATCTCGTGAGCGCTAAAGTTTCTGTCTTTTACAGCATGATCATAAAGACTTCACCCAAGTCTTCCCAAAGGTTCTACTTGGCACAAACACTAATTAAAACACAAAACCACATCTAAACAGAAGCTAGATGGATTATTTATTCCTAAGCAGAACCAAAAAGCAAGAAACTAAAATAAAATTGGGTTGCCTCCCAACAAGCGCTATCGTTTAACGCCCCTAGCTAGGCATGATGATTTCAATGATGCTCACATAAAAGATAAGAATTGAAACATAAAGAGAGCATCATGAAGAATATTACTAGCACATTTAAGTCTAACCCACTTCCTATGCATAGGGATTTTGTGAGCAAACAACTTATGGGAACAATAATCAACTTGCATAGGAAGGTAAAACAAGCATAACTTCAAGATTTTAAGCACATAGAGAGGAAACTTGATATTATTGCAATATGTAGAAGCATATGATCCTCTCTCATAATAATTTTCAGTAGCATCATGAATATATTCAACAATATAACCAGCACCTAAAGCATTCTTTTCATGATCTACTTGCATAGAAGTTTTATTACTCTCCACATAAACAAAATTCTTTTCATTCGGAATAGTGGGAGTTTCATAAGAGACTTGAATACTATAAATTGTTTCCACATTAAAAGAGTAATGTTCAGAAAAAGGGTAATCATAATCATGACAAGTTTTATAAGTATAGTCATCACTACTTTTTATAGCATAAGTTTCATCACAATAATCATCATAAGTAGCAACTTTGTTCTCATCATAATCGATTGAAACCTCTTCCGAAATAGTGGATACATCACTAAATAAAGTCATGACCTCTCCAAATCCACTTTCATAATTATCACAATAAGATTCAACATCCTCCAATATTGTGGGATCACTACTTCCTAAAGTTGACACTCTTCCAAACCCACTTTCATCAATATAATCATCATAGGTAGAAGGCATGCTATCATCATAACAACTTTGCATATCAAAACTTGGGAGGCTAAAAATATCATCATTATTAAACATAGCATCCCCAAGCTTGGGACAAACATTAATTTCAGCAAATATATTCTCAAATATGTCATCCTCATCAAACATAGCATCCCCAAGCTTGGGCCTTTTCATATCATAAGCATAATCACTCTCATCATTAATAGTATGGATAACACCAATAGTATAGCAATTATCATATTCTTCTAAGCAAGTGCCAGAAATATTTTCAAGATCATAAGAAGTATCATTATCTTCCCAATCGTAATCATCATAACAAGTAATAGGCATAACGAGATCATCATCAAGTGCATCATCTTCCACAATTATTTTTGATTCATTGGCATGAGGAATAACAATAATAGGAGCAACATTATTTGGGAGAGATATCTTTTTACCTCTCTTCCTTTTTCTTTTCTTCTTCTTCGTCACATCATGTGTGGGTTCAATCCTCTTTTTGGAGCTCCTTATCCAGAAACAAGAATAGAAGCTCCTCACACGGCTCCTCGGCGATTTGAAATTCCTGGCCGTTGGATCTGGCGGCTTGATGCGATCTGGGCCATTGGATCAAGCTGCTGAAGAGTCTCGTCCGTCGGATCGGAGAGGGGTAACTGTAGGAATGAATAGTTACTACCTCTACGCACTGCCACTTACTTCGACTGTTCGACCTGGACTCGCTGACCTGTGGGGCCGCTCGCGGGTGGGTCGTGTTTTTCAGCAATAGTGGCTGGGCGTGTGTCCTGTTCATCTCGTCTCGCGCACCGGCGGGTAAATATACCACGCCACCGCCTGTAAAATCTTGCCCCCGCCGAGGGTATTTCGATCTTTTCACGTCCAGGCCTTGTGCACGGTGGGCGGTGGTTGGCCTGTGCGGCTATGGGGTGGGGGAAGGCAGCGGCTTGCCCTTTCGTGCTCTCATTCGTCGCCCTTCGTCTCCTTCTCTCCCCTTATCCCTAGCTAGCTCCTGCCCGCCCCTCGCGCCGCCGTCTCTTTGCCTCCTCCCCTCCCGTCTCCCATCCACCAGGCCTTGCGGCCTTCAGGCGCTTCGCCGCCGTGCTCCTCGGCGACGACGCCGCCCAGCAGACGGCGCCGGAGGTCGACCTCCACGCAAACCCTAGCGCAGCTCAAGGCGAAGCTCGTGGCGCCGGGGCCCGGGAGCGGGGTGTCGCGGCCCGGGAACATGGGTGCTGCGGCCCGGGCGCGTGGGTGTCGCGGTGCTCGCGGAGGTGCTCGCGGAGGCGCTGCAGATCCCCGCCGACCAGGCCGCGCTGGCGCTCGGGGCGCTCGTCGTCGTGCTCCCAGGCGACGACGATGATGCCCCCGCAACGGACGGAGCTGGTTTCTTCCCGCCCCGCATCTCCTCCCTGTCGTCAGGCACGCTGTGCCGCCATCCTTCCTCCTCCCCATCGGGGCCAGGCAGAGGAGGAGGAGCCCGGTGCACGGACACAACGAGGAGGCGGCCGACGTCAGCGCGCGCCACCCGGCCAAGGTCTTTTCCTGCATGCGCGACCTCCTCGCCAAGCCCTTCCCATACGCGCGGGTCCTTGCTGCCTGGCTCTACGGCGGTGTCCTCCTCTAGCCGCCGCTGACGCTCGTCCTCCTCTGTTTGACACCGTTCTTCAGGTGGTTCTCCTCTATCTCGCACTCGTCTCTTCTGCTCCGCTCATTTCTTACTGTCTTCCCTGTTTCTCTGCTTGATTTGAAGTTTGGACGGTGTCGTGTCGTTGGGGTTGCCTTGCGGGTCGACCGGAGAGGGAGCGCACCGGTTGAGCTTCTGAGATGGCCGAGGTGAGTCTGTTTGCTCCCTTGGTTGCTGCCCCTTTGTGATGTGTGTGTGCTGATTAAGGTTTGTTGTTCTTTAGGGATCTGTGGGATCTATTTAGATCTGTTCTGATTTTGGTCTGCTCGTGCTCTTCGCTTCCATCGTGTGTGGTCTCGAGGCGGTATAGCTGATTTGATTGCAGGTGATTCTTCCCTATCACTTGGCCTCCTCATATTATTTCTATAGGCCGCATGTGTGTTTCGGATCCATAAATACTGCAGTTTCTGTAGGTTGTATGTATGTTCATACGAGCTGCCGTTCTTCCATATGTGTTGCAGATGTAGTATGTGTTTTAGGTCCATGTATAGTACTGTAGGATCATATGTGCTGCAGATGTAGCCTCTGTTTTTAGGTCCATGTGTAGTACTTTTAGTCCATATGAAGTCCGTGTATATTGTATTGGTATACTGCAGCTCATCCATGGTTGTACCTTTTCCCGTTTTTCCCTTGCAGGTTGGTCTGTTGTCTACAGGTGCTCGTTGTTCTGGCCAGTTCATCGTGTTCCGTCTTCGGCCATCTCTTTTCAGGTTGACCCCTCTCTCCCTCTCTTCTCTGCTTTCCAGGCCTAGGCTTACAAAGCTGCTGTTAGATTTTGTCTGGACAATGGATGTATTTGCTTTTTTTCTCTTATTGGTAGAGGCCTAGCATCTAAAATTATTATTTCCTGCTTGCATTTTTGTGCTTGCTTGGCATTTGGAATTGGGGATATTGTCACTTCTCTATATCCGGGCAGGACCTAGGATTTTTTTTGTACCTTTCTGCTGTGTCTTAGAAGTAGCCTATTGATTTGTTTGTTGGAATTGCTTGCATGTGTCGCGCGTTTGGGGCTACCAAACAAACCAATATCGTTCTAGATATGATTATAAAAAATGTTCATGGGCCTGTAGCTGAAGTAGTATGCTGTCAGGTAGACATTCATTGGGCTGGTCCATTTACGTTGGCATGCTTGGTTTGTGTCCATTCTGTATGCTTCTTTTTTAATCCCATCTAGGTTTATTTACTCTTTTAGCTTCCTACTTTAGTGACCATGGATCTTTAGGGTTTTTCAATTTAATGGAATTGGGTCCTACATGTTTTTTTTTGCCTACTTTAGTGTATGTATTTGCCTAACATAGTTTAGAAAAATCTTTAATTAGAGGTAACCCATCTTTCGTTACATATCTCACAATCAGATAAGAATATTGTGCCATGTCAGCTAACTTTCAGATGTTGCCTGTAACCAAAGATTGGTTACCTCTGGATGGATAGATTCATTTGATTGGGTGACCTGAATTTATGATGCCCTTTTTATAGTACGTAAGATGCACCTGCATCTGTTCTTTGTCATGAAAATGCATAGGACCATTCCCTTGTATTGTTACCCACTTTGGAAGAGTAACTGTTGTTGTGTGTCGAGTGATGGCGATGAATCAGCTAACTTCAGAAAGTACATACAAAGATGTACTATATATGTGCAAAGTATCAATTCAAGACATCAATCCAAATGCCAAGAAAGCACAAAGATGTCAAAAGCAGTTAAAATAATCCTAAACAATGCTGAAACATATAGCTTTGAATAGACATATATTATTTTGTCAAGAGTTCAGTCCACGCATGTTTTTTGCCATCTAATTTTATGTTCTCGGCTTAAATCAGATAGAGGCTTTAAGAATAACCGGTTTAAATAATGACAGTCTTAATTTGGATAAATAAAATAACAAGAGCTTCAGACTAATGTGGAAAAATTGGTCGAAATGTAAAATTTTGGTTCCTCTCAGTTTAGTTGGTGGCCTATACGAATTCCATTTGGCCCACAATATTTTTGTAAAGTTATTGATTTGCTAGGGTATATTCTAAACTTAATTTTGTTAGCTTCTATCTGGTGTTCTTTCTTATAATATTTTTTATATGTCGCAAGCTCACTCTCTTGATGAGAGTTACTCCATGTTTATGAAGAAAAGATTTGGGTTCAGAGCTCCTTCGGTTATAAGAATTTGTTTTCTAATTCTTGTCGGTCAGTCACAAAGCATTAATTTTTTGTTTGCTTTACAATTTTTTCAGGAGCAATGTGAAATGATGAGCTCCTGCTTCTTTTTATGTCGGTTTAGGAGTGTAGGAAGCGGTTCCTCGCCGGTTGGATGGTGTTCAGGCGCAACCCCGGTGCCCTCTGAGTGCTGCCTCGGCTACAACCTCCCTCTGTGAGCTCCATCTTCCCCTACTCTGCTTTGGTTACTATATGGGACATGGCCAGGGCTATGATGATCAGTTATGGCTGATATAGGCATGGTCTCAAGCAGTCGAGGCACTTGTGGGTATTAATTTGGATCCTCCCTCGTTTCTTTGAGCTGTTTTGATCACGTTCTTATTTTAGTGGCTCTGTCCTTGGATGGTTATTTCTGATGAGTGATAACCAGGGCAGTTTCACCCTTGTAAGAACATATCCATCATCCAGAAATAAGAATAGAAGCTCCTCAGGCCGCACCACGGCGATTTGGGATTCCTGGCCGTTGGATCTGGCTGCTTGATGCAATCTGGGCCATTGGATCAAGCTGCTGGAGAGTCTTGTCCGTCGGATGGAGAGGGTAATCAGAGGAATGAATAGTTATGCCTCTGGCTGCCACCACTTACTTCGCTGCTCGACTGGACTCGCCGACACAATGGGGCGCTTCATTGGTGGGCCGCGTCCGTCAGCGACCGTGTGAGCGGGCATGGCATGTGCATCCAGTCATGTGCCCCACCGGTCGGAGGCCATTCTTGCTAGGGCAATGATGATTAATCATGGCTGAAATAAATGTGCCTTCGAGCAATCGAGACACCTGTGGGTATCAAGTTGGATCCTCCCTCTTGTCTCTAGAATCCTTTTTAATCTTGTGATACTTGTTGTTCTGTCCTTGGATGGTCATTCTTGTTGAGTGATAACCAGGGCAGCTCCACACTATAAACAGATTGATCTAGTGATAAGAGATGACGGGGGTGGGTCATATGATCGAGAAAAGGCGAATCTGAGCCCACCATGCATTGAACCCCGAATCCTTTTTATTTGTAGTTAAAGGTGTTGCTTATCTATGCTCCGGTGTTTATAGCCATCTTATGTAAAGATTTCTTCTCTCTCACACCTTTATTGCATATAAGTTGTTCTTGATCTTTTATTGTGTGTTATTGGTCCTTGAAGTTGCACTTTGACTCGCTCCCAGCAAGTTATCAGTTGAATGGCTTGTTTTAATTCTCTGCAACAACATAGGTGCAGAGGAGGTTTTCATTCTTTTGTTTGATATATAGATGCTAAAAGGCGAGTAGTGAGTCAGAGGCAAGGTGGTTAGATGGGTCTATCTAGGTATATAAGTATGTTGTCAGTCTGCTTCTTTTTGTATTATCCTGATTCTGTGTTTAAATGAATCAACTCAAATTTGTATTTATGCTCTATGTGTGATTGGGCAGGAGCCCAGCCCATAATGTATACTTGAACAATTAGGCATTCTTGATGACACCCTATTTTTTACTTTGGTGTGTCTTTTCTTTGTTGTTACAACTATTGTTTTGCCTATGCATGGTTGCTATTTAGAGTTCTGCTATGATATATAAATGTTTGAGTATCTGCTTTCAAATATGCCTATGCCTGGGTGCTTGCTAGAATTGTGTTCGCCTGCTTTGAACTTTGTTTTATCTTTGGAAAATGAATGGTTGATTTATACATGTTTGATTATGTTTGATCTGTGTCAGCCAGCCTCGTCTTCGTCCAAGAATCTGCAGGTCAAACCTTTCCCCCCTACTCCTCTCTGCTCCTTTTCCTTTCCAGTCCTAGGCTTGCGTTCGTATGGCGTTGTGTTTTCCTTATCTTGCGTCTGGACCTGCTATTAGATTTAATCTATTTGTGCTTGTCGTTCGTGTTGGTCTGTATGTCAGTAAATGAGTGATTCTGCTTATTGCCTTCATATTGGTAGAGGCAAAGGGTACTATTCCCTGCTTGGAAGTGTTTAACGCTCATTTTCTTTGCCTCCCGATGATTTTAAATTACATATGCCCTTTACTAACATTGCGGTGCTCTACATAATACTTCAATATATGATAAACCTATAGAGTATGGTTTTGATTGTGTTAGTTGGAGGCTTTACTTAGAACACATTTGTCAAAAAACATGTTGTGTTTCAATTTTAATAATAACTAAAATTAGTACCTCATAAATTCAGTTCACTGTGCTTATTACCAAATACCAGTTAAAGTTTCTCTTCTTAATATGGGGTTACTAATTTCTATAAGTAGTTGAAGAAAAGAACATATGTTTATTTTCTGGACTGATATTCATGTGTCTTAGGGGTTGGATAGCTGATATGGTTGGTTAGGAAGAACTATTATGATGATGTCAGTGTTGGATTGTTTTGATTGTCCTTGCTTGTGGGCCGCGTGTGCTTCTTCTCATGCTACGGCCCAGTAACAACTCTCTGAGATGATTGTGCTCAAATTTATAGTTCCTGGTTAATGTGTTTTATGTTTTTACTTTCTGCTGGTTTCTTTCTTTCAGTTTGGTAGTGGCCTTGGAACCCTATTCACTGTTGGAAACTGTTGGACCATGCTATTGTTGTTTGGTTCATAAGATAAACTACGCCCTGCTTTATTTTTCGTTACTTGTGATTATTTGCAAACTCATGTAGGCTAATTTGAGTGTTGTTCACTTTTTATATATGACCTACTGTTCACTTTTTCCATGTGTAGTTAGTAGTACCTTGGGTATTTAACTGTGTGTGCTCGATTTATATAATCGTTAAAATAACTTGCAGCTTGTAAGATGCGTTTTGTTGTATAGCAGCTCATTTATTTAGCTTTGTTGGTCCCTCTCTTTTCATAATTTCTGTTACATAAGGTGTTGCAAAATTTTGAGGAGATGTTTGACGATTCCTTTTTCTGATTGTGTATAATCAATTCAAACTGCCAATCTGGACTGTCATCTGCCTTCCGTTACTTAAATTTTGTTTGGTTCTGGTGTTCCCACTATGTTGTCATTGTTCTCAGGCTTAGTTATTTGGTGCACTTAGCTATTTATTTCTATTAGTATTTATATTTTTTCTTGTTCAATGCTTAGTTATTTTATGCTTGAGTGCAGAACTCATTGTACTCTATATATCTCACATTTTGTTTGGATCAGGTTCGTGTGAGGCGGTCCCTGTGAAGTATGTCGACAAGGCAGATGAATTACGCCACTTGTTAGTATGCTTAATGATTATGGCTCCGTAGTTGGCTCTTATGTTGTTCTCGCTTTTGGCATCGAACTTCGTGTTGAATAGCCGTCTTTTGTGGTCGGATGAACGCACCTAGCTTGATCCTGTATATAATCTGATGTTGATCTTGAGATTCATTGTGTTTTACTTCTGTCGCAATTGAATGTTTCTTTACTTCATTATCATCATGTATAAGTACAAATGCTATACTTGGTTCCTACTGGCATGTTGTTACATACTTCTTTACTGTTTATCATCAGTTGCCAAACATTATAATAGGATATGCACATTGCTTCAAAATTGAGTATGTTCCTTGGTAATGGTGTATTTATTATGAAAATCAATAGGACTGCTTACCCATGGTGATGTGGTATTGCTACTTGGTAGGTTTATAGCTGCTTATCACGTGATATACTTGTGTCAGAAGTGAAGGTTTTCTCGAACAATTCAGCATTTGTCTGCTTTCTTTAGACATAGGTGATATGTGAGGCCTAACTGAATAATTATCAGTGTACTTATCCTTTGTCCTGAAACAATGCCTAATAGCTGCATATTATTTTCAGTTTCAATACTACATTATGAGGGCAAAATCATCCAATGGGGCCAACCACCAACACCATGCTCCTCCAAAGGTAAGCCCACTTCGTGATGCCTATCTGGCTACCTATTATTTTTTGTGCTCCATGCCATACATGAGCTGCCACCTTCCCACGTGTTCAGGCTAATCAAGTAACCTCCAGAATGAATGGTGATATCTTTAGACATAGGCCATTGGCTATATTTGTCAGCAGTATCATTCTACTAGCTTGTGTAGCCACTAATGTGGTTCTTCGTTGCTTAATTGCAGGCATTTGATTAAGTCAAAGGCAACATGAAGGTATGACAGCGATCAAGTTCCTTAAGTTGATCGGATTCTTTCTCTGCATTCCTTTTTCTATGGTATCATTTGGCATTCCTCCTCATGGCTATTATGTTGTACCTTTTGGGTTGTTAGATGCTTCACCTTGGCAGCATGGTTAGATTCCTTGCTTTCTCCATGTGAGTTTTTCCAAAAAAAACTTCTCTATTTAAGGAACCATTTTTGCATATCGGTGTAGAAAGAGAAGGGTCAAAGTGATCTTTTCCCAAGGTAATCACCACTGTTTATTTTAGGCTTATGTGCCTGATGGTTTTTAGGATCTCTGTGTCAAGAAGAGGATATATCAAAGTAGTGTGTCATGTTCTAATTATAAATGAAAAGAAGAGAAAGTTGAGAACTTCATAATTGCATAGTAATCATCGTAGAGTTTAGAGATGTACAAATGATTGATTAAAAATATATATATTTATATTTGGAGCAAGACAATGGATCATGCCAGGTAAATGTTTTTGTAGAATATAAGTCAGGTTTAGAACTTTTGACCACGACAGCTGAAAAAAACAAAGTAACTACATCATATATTCATGGCGCTGCATAAGCATAGTTCAGTTCCCTGGGAGCACTAGCTGCTGGCGTATACACGTATTTCTTGATTCTAATAAGATGCAGGCAATCTTAGAAAATATAGTAAGCACCTATCATGAAATTTTGAACTCGCGTGATGTGTCTCTCTGTTAATAACTATCATGCTTGCATAGCTGGTTGATTTATTTGATTATAATCAAACTGGACCCTCATTATAATCAAACTGGACCATCATGATCAAAGAAATACATTTACCAAAGTCGCATCTGTTTAGATCATGATTAGGCATACAATTGCTCCTTCAAATTATTGTGATATTGTAGTGCTCTTTAGTCTAACAAATTATGTATTGTGGTGTTGCACCTTCTTTTCTCTTCTTTCCAGGATATATACTTTGCATGAGAAGTTTCCTACTTGCTATGAGCTTCAGACGCATCGGTAGCTGCTACACCTTACTATTTTATGTACTTTTGTTAATAATCTGCCTATAATTATAAGAATTTTTTTGCATGAATGTATATAGCTTTGCACCAGGACACTTTACTTTTGCTATGACCTGTCATTGTTTTGAGCCGCGGATGATTTTGACATTGATGTTCTCATGCAAGTCATCTTATCATTGCAAGCCTACTGATAGAATACACTCAAGATAGGGCACCATCCTATATTTATAAGCTTATAGGAAGCAAACATTTTTATTATCTTTGCCACTTATATTGTCATTATATTAACTTGTGTAGCAGAGTTTTAAAATCAGAATGGGGCAAATGTGTCTACTATGACAAAGTGAAGACAAAACGAATGCATCGAGTTACTAATGTAGTGGTTTTGTAGCGACCCGACCTCAGACGGTCAAGCCTCGTGTTCTTGTGCCATCCTCGGATCAAGATCTTTGGCACACAGTACATCAATGTATATATCAAAGTGCAATCACATGTATAATTAACGTAAAGCTGATATATACCTCATAAGTCACAATGAAACAAATAGTCGGGTGTGGAGTCCCATCAACGCCATCGGCAGGTTGAGTGTAGACCGTAACCTCAGATCGTAACTCTTACTCGCCGAGGAAATATCTGCAACATGATACGTTGTAGCCGTGTAGGTCAGTACATTGAATGTACCGGCAGGATCACAACATGAATAAACAGATGGTAAAACTATACTATATGCAATTTGGCTTTGTGGCTCTGTATCTGAGTTTTGTTTGCGTAAATGCTGGTTTTATTTTCCCTACATCAAAGGAATAAATGAAGTCTATACTATAGAGTTTTCTATCATGACATGGTTCCGCCAACCGATGTCTCATAGCCCAAATCATCATAAGTTGCCCACAATTAAGTTATTAGTCCGGTGTTGAGAGTTTCGAGATAGATCCAAGTCCCGATGCTCAAATTGTTCGTAACCAGGGACACGGCTAATCGATTAGGTTTAAACCCTCTGCAGAGGTTTGTACACTTTACCCGCAAGATTCGATCCCTCTTTTTACGTTCTCGCACTTCAAGTGTTTGAGAACAAGACGATCAAACATGGTCTTCCAAGAGTTCCTCGACCACCGTCCGGTACTCATCCCATCCTACCCTAGTTCTACATCTGCTAGCACCGCCCCAGCCAGAGTCACAACTAAGGTCAACCAAGCCAGAGCCCATAATGACTTGCGGTTGCAGGTAAGCTTCCTGACGTGAAGTATTCTTCCGTCTCTTTGAGTCTGGGTGAAGCTTTCCGCAAGATGTCATGGCGCTTCTCCATGCATCCCGCCAACCACCGGTTTCTCCAGGTGCCCGTCAACCGCCCTTCACCCAAAGAGTGTGTATTGAATTCTGTCTTGAGTCTTGAAGTCTCGAGGCCTTGAAAATGCAGTCCTTGCAGATGCCATCATGGAGTTGTCGTCATTGACGTAGAGTCCTCCTTCTTCACACCACTCTCGAGCACTCATACCAAACCCCGTCTACTAAAGCGTAGCATTAAATAAAATATCGTTCCGGGTTTGGTAACAGGGCGATGGGTTTGTACCTCATGCATACTACTCAACTACAAGGATTCAATAACACTACTGAGGGGTGGTTGCAAAGATGCCGCTAAGTGCAATAAAACATAGGTATGAAAGCATGGTCAAAGTGAACTTGCCTTGCTGACGATCTTTGAAAACTAGGGGCTCGTGGTAGCAAACTTCGCACTCCGGAAATTCTACCGAGGCAAACAATAACCATGATAAGCACATAGCATATGATCACTTAACACAATAGTATAGCAACATAACACACCAAAACAAACGAATCAAAACCCAAAGGAAAACTCGAAGAATTCCAACTCAAAGTTTTCCTACTTCAAGCAACAATTAAAAATAGTTTTGCATAACAAAAAAAATTCCTTAACATAACCTAATCATGGTTTTATGCTAACTTAACAGAAAAGAATGCATTAAGCAACTAGGAGCAAAAAGAATCAATTTAAAATCTATTATGAAACTCCTATTAGGCCTAAAGCAATTTTAGTAAGAGAAATAAAATAAAAGTTTTATTTATTATAAATAAAAGTTCATGCTCTAAAGTGACAGAAACTATCCTAGAATAATCAATCACATGTGAAAAATAAATTTATTTGCTAATTAAAATAATAGGAAAACAGAGCTAGTTAATTAATTAAAAATAACATGATTCTGATTAAAACTAATTTTTTATTAATCCTAAAATACCCAAATTAATTCCTACGGTTAGGTAATGTCAAAACAAAGTTGGGACAAAAGAATCATTGAAAAATAAATTTCCTAACTCATTTTACAACAGATTTACTATTCTGTCTAAATTTAAAATAAAGATATTCTAAATAATTTTAACATAGCTAATTATATTTTCTACAGAAACTATAAGAAATTTGCAAACCAACAAAAAAGAATCACTTAAAAATATTAAGTAGAATAAAAGTTATGAATTTTTCAATTTCAAACTATTCATTAAAAACAGAAAATGAAAATAAAAGAAAACGGGCTAATGGGCCTAACTAACGCACTGCGCGTAATATAACTAAATGGGCCTAGGGTTAAACGAATCGGGCCGATCTAAAAATAAAAACCCAAACTTAAACTAAACCGCAACGAACCGGTGAAAAACCCGGTTTTATTTAAAGAACGTATTTCTTCTGAGTTCTAATCTAGGCCGTCGGACTAGATCGGACGGCGGGATGGGTTCCGCGACGCATCGGTCGGCGACGGCGACGGCGGCTCGGCGGCGATGGTTCAGCGTCGCCGGTGGTCGAGGGTGACGGCGGAGGGGTCCGGTGGGTGCAGACGGCGAGGGAGTCCGGGGTGGGGTCAGGCGAGCTCGGGGTGGGTCGGGCGGCGGCAATGGCGGCGGCGGCGCGCCTCGGAACTCCGGCGAGGCCTTGAGGAGAGGGAGAGGTCCGACGAGGGGCAAGGGGGAATGGGGTGCGGGAGGGGGCTTATAGGCGGGGCCTCACCTTGGGCGGGGTGAATCGGGAGGATCGGATCCGGATCCGTCGGGATCCGGCGGCGGCGGCGTGGGCGAGTCGTGGGCGAGGTTGAAGGAGGTGGTGGCCCACCCGTCGTGAGGAGAGAAGGCGCCATGGTCGGCCGACCGTCCAAGCGATTGGGCGCGGGAGGTGGCCGGCCGTTGGCGGCTCGTTAGGCCGCCTCGGTGGCGCTGGTGGGGCCGGCTCGGTGGCCGCTTTGGGCTGCTGGTTGGGCGGTTGGCTTGGCGGCGCCAGGATTTTTCTTATTTTTTTAAAAAATAAAATAGAGTTAAAATATAAAATATAAATATTTTATATAGGACATATATATATCAAAATGATCAGGGGAATATTCCCTATCATTTGAACATTTTTCCAGGGGCAAAATCCAAAGTTTATAAAAAAATCATTTTTCTCAAAATTCAAATAAAACTCAAATTTGAATTCAAAACTTTTGGCATTGTTTTCCTCTGATATTTTTTTGGAGTGTCATGTTTACTCCTCTCATACTTTTGCTCAAGTATTTATCAGGCATAGTTTTTGAAATGATTCCCACTTTCCAAAGTTTGAATTCAAATTCCAAAACTCAAAATCTTCTGAAACTCCAAATGGCACTTTTAAATGACTTTCAATTTGATACTTTTTAACTTCCAACTCATATTTCATATAATTGAAGAAGTCATTTTATCTTCCCTCATGAAAATCATTGAGTTGCATAAAGCTTTGAATTTGAAATATTCTCAAATGAAATTCAAATCTTTTCAAAACCCTTTTCATTCCAAATGGAAGAAGTCATGTCATCTTCACTCTAGGGTTTGGTGTTGGAATGAACTTGAGTTCATTGAGATCCAAAAGGCAAAGGGAAAGTTTGGGAAAGTCATTTCATTCCTCTCATTCAACTTTCAAAAGTTTTCAAATTCCACTCAGTTTCACTCAATCAATCAAACCAACAAATCAGACAACAATCATAGTTATTTATCTAATATAACATTCCAAAATTTAGAATTTTGGGATGTTACAAACCTACCACACTTAAAATGAATCTCGTCCTCGAGATTCGAAGAGGCTAGCAAGAAAAGGTTAGGGGTTGGGGGTCTTCTAGCAAATCCGTCGATCGAATGGTCTAGTGTGCTACCACACTTAAAAGCAAGGTTACAGCCCAATAAACTCAGATACTTCCTCCGAGTGCCGACAATGTATGTCTCTTCACATATCCTACAATAGCTCCTTCACCAAAGCTCTTCTATCGGAAGCATAGAGTTTTCCTCGTAATCTTGGGTCGGTTCGTCAAAGTTGTGGTTCGTCCGAGACCGGATATTCTTAGTGATAGGTCCATGTCCATTCTAGACAACTATCGAAATACTCATGGTGGTCTACAATTTATGGTTTCTCCTGAGAAAACGGGTCAGGTTGAACCTCACCGTATAACCTCGATTGGCAACAGATTTGCTGTAAAGGGGTTCCATCGTCCTACCATTCTATGGTTTTATGGCTTATCGCGTCGACACTCTTCAAAGGTTTTTTGAGGCTCTCGATTTTCCATCAACATATGATAGTTCATGATAGAAGTCTTCGTATGGGGCCAATCCATCCCGCATTTGAATCATTACCACATACGTAAACAGTGAATCACGATTCTAACACTTGGGCATACTCACAAGCATTGCAGAATTTCTCTTGTTCTCGAACCGGGTTCGAGTAAATCCATGGTTTCGCAAGCCAAACAAAACATCTATCGTTACTTCACCACTCTTAGGTTTTTGCGTAACCTCCTACGTAAACGATGTCTGATTGGATCACCGATTCTTCCAAATTTATTCCTTTATCAAGGTTACATCTGTTCCTTTTCAAAATCCGGGCCTGTGGGTTATGGCCCACTTCAACACTAGTGCAGCTTTAACTCATCCTTGAGTAACTCTCATGTTACACCTCCTTTAAATCCAAAGAGTACTGCTTCTTCATACCATCATATCAAAAGCAAAACTCCAACTTATTTTGTCCAGCTTCCTTCTATGGACCGTCATGAATAACACATTTCTTTCTTCATTGATCCTGTGGCTTTACGGAGTACTACGGCACCAAAGAAAAATGCACTAGTTTATCCATAAATCTCATTTTTCATATCAATCCTTTAGTGCATCCTTAACCATTTTTCGTGAATCCAAATTCCAAAAGTTTATTACAAATGTCGCCACCCACATGGTTCGGTATGGTCAGACATTACTTCCAACTTTATTTATTTATATTTCTCGAGGATTCTTCAGTCCCACTGGAATTGTGCGACATGCGCCTTGAAATCTTCAATCTTCTGTTTCATCGTGGTGGCCTTGAGCTTGACCTCCATCATCTCTGCATGCACTTCGCTTAGGTATTCCTGAGTATAACGGAGTCTTGCTTCAAGTATTTCTCTGATCTGGCGTATGGCTTACATGGCTGCTTCACGAACAGCATCGAAGATAGTTGCTTGTGGCACACGTGAAATGAAAAAGTACTGCCCCATCATCTTTGGGCAAACTCCTTTCAAATGGTGGAGGTGTACCTCCACATACCAAAGTTCCACTCCCTTTTGCATGAAAGGGTAGCCTTTGTAGACTGCATCTCCTTCAAGGTGAATATGCTTCATCATGTCCTTCAGGATCTTCGGGTAATCATGATCACTTGTCAGGGTCATGATTGTTTCCGGACCTTTAAGGAAAGACTCATAAAGGGTCGTCATCTGTAGTTGTAAAACAAAAATGGTGCTCAGAATAAGGTACATATCTCCTGGGGCACACATTCATACCATCCAAACAAAACTTCAAACTCAATTTCCAATATCCAGTTTACGCATCACAACTCACTTTCTTCCATGTTCATCCAGAATATTAATTTCCAAGATAAAATTATAACAACTCCTTCAGCATGTGACATTACATCTTTATTGAGTCATGAACTATTACAACCTCTGAGTAATCTATTACATAACTCAACTCATCGAACACATGAAAATGAAATTGCTTTCTACTACTCTTATTATCCATATCAAAATTCCAACTACTCAACTCCAGCTTTCATCTTGTCGGGACATTTAATAGCATAATGTCCTGCTTCCTTGCAGCGAAAACAAATGACTTCCGACATGTCTCGGGGCTTCTTTGTGATTATGTGGGTTCCTTGGATTCTTGGCTTCTTTTCTGGACATTTACTAGCGTAATGACCTAAATCCTTGCACCTGTAACAAGTGATATGACTTAGGTCCTTCTCTGCAAAAATTGCGTTGTTCTCGGGTTGCCTTCTTTTTCTCTTCCCGGATTTCTCTCAGAATGATCGAGCTTCTATTTCCGAGGGTTAAACTTCACTTCTGCTGTCGGAAATCTCTCGAGATATTCTTCTCTTTCCTTGGTACAATACTAGGAAAAATGTCCTTCTTCTCCACATGAATAGCAAGTGTTGGAGTAGAATCTGATTAGGCCTTCTCCATCGGGGTCTCCAACATCTTCCTTCATCACAGGTTCTTTCATAACTTCTCGGAGGGCTTCTTTCATTCCTTCTTCCTGCTCCTGAATAGTTTGTTGCACCATGGGGTAAATGTGACACTTTGAGTCGGGTTGTGGGTGGTTCCTTCACACAAGAAACAAGTCACCGACTAGTTGGGCATTCCTCACCGGGTGTTTCTCCTCACAATGAGGGCATCCACCCTTGTGTTCCTCCCGGTGTGTCCTATTTCTCCGCAAATCTTGCAGCACAAGGTTTCTTCTTGGGTTATCATAGTGCTTCCGGATGAGACGTGATCTCATCGTGGTCTTCTTGAATTCCTCCCAAGTTCTTGCTCCATTAAATCCTGTATGGCTTGATGCATTTTCCACTGTGTTGCAAGCACTTTCGTAAAGTCTTCAAGAGCATATTGGACCTCATACTTCCTTGAAACCAAATTGCTCCAAGTGATTTTCCATGTTCGAATCCATAGCTCGCCTCCTACTGAGTCTTCGATCCGAAGAATATCAGTCCAACTTCATTCATCATCTATGGGGTTCAAGGGTTTTAGGGTGAGATGAGCGAGAGGTGGGGAGGATATACACACAATACAAACAATAGTTTCAAGAAACAGGTTTTATTTTGGGGCTGTCGGAAAACATCAAACAAATGACAGCTCACAAATCATCGTGATCTAACGTAAGTGTATAACAGGGTTTGGTCTTCTAAAGGTCAAATAATTCTTCAGATCCTTCAAGTCATCTGAGTCTTCAACTGTTGTACTTCAATTCCTCTAATACATGGTGAAATCCTCTTTACTCTGAAGTGGTCATCAGTTCTCCGATATCTAATCCTTCTTGGAGTGTCTTCAGTTGATCCTCCGAGTGATCAAAGGATATGGTGTATTCTACTATTTGAGGATGAGAGTGTCTATTTGAAAAAATCAGAAAAGATGAGAAGTAAGAGTCTTTTGTAAATAAAGTCTTTTGAGATAGCCTGTCCTAGGGCTTTCCGGTTTCTAGGGTCACATCCTACAATCAACATGTGCTCGATACCATTTTACAGAGCGACCCGACCTCGACGCAGTCAAGCCTACGTGTTCTTGTGCCATCCTCGGATCAAGATATCTTTGGCACACACAAGACATCAATGTATATATCAAAGTGCAATCACATGTATAATTAACGTAAAGCTGATATATACCTCATAAGTCACAGCGAAACAAATAGTCGGGTGTGGAGTCCCATCAACGCCATCGGCAGGTTGAGTGTAGACCGTAACCTGTATCGTAACTCTTACTCGTCGAGGAAATATCTGCAACATGATACGTTGCAGCCGTGTAGGTCAAGACATTGAATGTACCGCAAGATCACAACATGAATAAATGATGGTAAAACTATACTATATGCAATTTGGCTTTGTGGCTCAGATCTCGAGTTTTGTTTATGTAAAAGCTGGTTTTATTTTCCCTACATCAAAGGAATAAATGAAGTCTATACTATAGAGTTTTCTATCATGACATGGTTCCGCCAACCGATGTCTCATAGCCCAAATCATCATAAGTTGCCCACAATTAAGTTATTAGTCCGGTGTTGAGAGTTCCGAGATAGATCCAAGTCCCGATGCTCAAATTGTCCGTAACCGGGGACACGGCTAATCGATTAGGTTTAAACCCTCTGCAGAGGTTTGTACACTTTACCCGCAAGATTCGATCCTCTTTTACATTCTCGCACTTGAGGTGTTTGAGAACAAGACGATCAAACATGGTCTTCCAAGAGTTCCTCGACCACCGTCCGTACTCATCCCATCCTACCGTAGTTCTACATCCGCTAGCACCGCCCCAGCCAGAGTCACAACTAAGGTCAACCAAGCCAGAGCCCATAATGACTTGCGGTTGCACAGTAAGCTTCCCGTGAAGTATTCTTCCGTCTCTTTGAGTCTGGGTGAAGCTTTCGCAAGATGTCATGGTGCTTCTCCATGCATCCCGCCAACCACCGGTTTCTCCAGGTGCCCGCAACCGTCCTTCACCCAAAGAGTGTGTATTGAATTCTGTCTTGAGTCTTGAAGTCTCGAGGCCTTGAAAATGCAGTCCTTGCAGATGCCATCATGGAGTTGTCGTCATTGACGTAGAGTCCTCCTTCTTCACACCACTCTCGAGCACTCATACCAAACCCCGTCTACTATAGCGTAGCATTAAATAAAATATCGTTCCGGGTTTGGTAACAGGGTGATGGGTTCCTACCTCATGCATACTACTCAACTACAAAGATTCAATAACACTACTGAGGGGTGGTTGCAAAGATGCCGCTAAGTGCAATAAAACATAGGTATGAAAGCATGGTCAAAGTGAACTTGCCTTGCTGACGATCTTCGAAAACTAGGGGCTCGTGGTAGCAAACTTCGCACTCCGGAAATTCTACCGAGGCAAACAATAACCATAATAAGCACATAGCATATGATCACTTAACACAATAGTATAGCAACATAACACACCAAAACAAACGAATCAAAACCCAAAGGAAAACTCGAAGAATTCCAACTCAAAGTTTTCCTACTTCAAGCAACAATTAAAAATAGTTTTGCATAACAATTTTTTTTTTCCTTAACATAACCTAATCATGGTTTTATGCTAACTTAACAGAAAATAATCCATTAAGCAACTAGGAGCAAAAAGAATCAATTTAAAATCTATTATGAAACTCCTATTAGGCCTAAAGCAATTTTTAGTAAGAGAAATAAAATAAAAGTTTTATTTATTATAAATAAAAGTTCATGCTCTAAAGTGACAGAAACTATCCTAGAATAATCAATCACATGTGAAAAATAAATTTATTTGCTAATTAAAATAATAGGAAAAAAGAGCTAGTTAATTAATTAAAATAACATGATTCTGATTAAAACTAATTTTTATTAATCCTAAAATACCCAAATTAATTCCTACGGTTAGGTAATGTCAAAACAAAGTTGGGACAAAAAGAATCATTGAAAAATAAATTTCCTAACTCATTTTACAACAGATTTACTATTCTATCTAAATTTAAAATAAAGAAATTCTAAATAATTTTAACATAGCTAATTATATTTTCTACAGAAACTATAAGAAATTTGCAAACCAACAAAAAAGAATCACTTAAAAATATTAAGTAGAATAAAAGTTATGAATTTTTCAATTTCAAACTATTCATTAAAAAAGAAAATGAAAATAAAAGAAAACGGGCTAATCGGCTAACTAACGATCATGCGTAATATAACTAAATGGGCCTAGGGTTAAACGAATCAGGCCGATCTAAAAATAAAAACCCTAACTTAAACTAAACCGCAACGAACCGGTGAAAAACCCGGTTTTATTTAAAAAGAACGTACCCCTTCGGGGGGTTCTAATCTAGGCCGTCGGACTAGATCGGACGGCGGGGAGGGGTTCCGGCGACGTACCGGTCGGCGACGGCGACGGCGGCTCGGCCGGCGATGGTTCCGGCATCGCCGGTGGTCGGGGGTGACGGCGGAGGGGTCCGGTGGGTGCAGACGGCGAGGGAGTCTGGGGTGGGGTCAGGCGAGCTCGGGTGGGTCGGGCGGCGGCAATGGCGGCGGCGCCGCCTCGAGCTCGGCGAGGCCTTGCGGGAGAGCGAGAGGTCCGCGAGGGGCAAGGGGGAATGGGGTGCGGGGAGGGGCTTATATAGGCGGGGCCTCACCTTGGGCGGGGTGAATCGGGAGGATCGGATCCGGATCCGTCGGGATCCGGCGGCGGCGGCGCGGGCGAAAAGGCGTGGCGAGGTTGAAGGAGGTGGTGGCCCACCCGTCGGGGAGAGAAGGGCGCCAGCGGTCGGTCGACCGTCTGAAGCGATTCGGGCGCTGGGAGGTGGCCGGGCCGCTATCGCTCGTTGGGCCGCCTCGGTGGTGCTGGGCCGGGCCGGCTCGGTGGTCGCTGGGCTGTTGGTGGTTGGGCAGTTGGCTGGCCGCGCCAGATTTTTCTTATTTTTTAAAAAATAAAATAGAGTTAAAATATAAAATATAAATATTTTATATAGGACATATATATATCAAAATGATCAGGGGAATATTCCCTATCATTTGAACATTTTTCCAGGGGCAAAATCCAAAGTTTATAAAAAAATCATTTTTCCCAAATTTCAAATAAAACTCAAATTTGAATTCAAAACTTTTGGCATTGTTTTCCTCTGATATTTTTTTGGAGTGTCATGTTTACTCCTCTCATACTTTTGCTCAAGTATTTATCAGGCATAGTTTTTGAAATGATTCCCACTTTCCAAAGTTTGAATTCAAATTCCAAAACTCAAAATCTTTTGAAACTCCAAATGGCACTTTCAAATGACTTTCAATTTGATACTTTTTAACTTCCAACTCATATTTCATATAGTTGAAGAAGTCATTTTATCTTCCCTCATGAAAATCATTGAGTTGCATAAAGCTTTGAATTTGAAATATTCTCAAATGAAATTCAAATCTTTTCAAAACCCATTTCATTCCAAATGGAAGAAGTCATGTCATCTTCACTCTAGGGTTTGGTGTTGGAATGAACTTGAACTCATTGAGATCCAAAAAGGCAAAGGGGAAAGTTTGGGAAAGTCATTTCATTCCCTCTCATTCAACTTTCAAAAGTTTTCAAATTCCACTCAGTTTCACTCAATCAATCAAACCAACAAATCAGACAACGATCATAGTTATTTATCTAATATAACATTCCAAAATTTAGAATTTTGGGATGTTACAGGTTTCAATGAGAACTGAAACCTTTCACTTTCAAGGTTGGACATTGATATCAACTATGATTATTTAATCGAGAAATTCAATTCATATGAAGCGAAAGAAAAGCATGCAGTTCCTTACATTGACAGTGATATGTACTATGTGTTGAATATATTTCCGAAGCAGCTATGTACTCTGCTTCACACGTAGATCCCGCCACGACGCTTTGTTTAGAACTACACCAACTGACAGCTTCACCGTTCAAATGTAAACACGTATCCTGTTTGTGATTTAGAATCGTCCGGATCAGAGTCAAAGCTTGCGTCAACGTAACCATTTACGATGAGCTCTTTGTCACCTCCATAAACGAGAAACATATCCTTAGTCCTTTCCGGTATTTCAGATGTTCTTGACACATCCCCAAAGGATCCACTCTCGATTACATTGGTACCTCCTGCTAGACTTATAGCAAGGCACACATCAGTCTGTACACAACATTGCATACATGATAGAGCCTATGGTTGAAGCATAGGGAACATCTTTCATTTTCTCTCTATCTTCTGAAGTGGTCGGGCATTGAGTCTTACTCAACTTTACACCTTGTAACACAGGCAAGAACCCTTTCTTTGCTTGGTCCATTTTGAACTTCTACAAAACTTTGTCAAGGTATGTACTTTGTGAAAGTCCAATTAAGTGTCTTGATCTATCTCTATAGATCTTGATGCCCAATATATAAGTAGCTTCACCGAGGTCTTTCATTGAAAAAATCTTATTCAAGTATCCCTTTATGCTATCCAGAAATTCTATATAATTTCCAATCAGCAATATGTCATCCACATCTAATATCAGAAATGCTACAGAGCTGCCACTCACTTTCTTGTAAATACAGGCTTCTCCAAAAGTCTGTACAAAACCAAATGCTTTGATCACACCATCAAAGCGTTTATTCCAACTATGAGAGGCTTGCACCAGTCCATAAATGGATCGCTGGAGCTTGCACACTTTGTTAGCTTCCTTTGGATCGACAAAACCTTCCGGTTGCATCATATACAACTCTTCTTACAGAAAATGCAGTTTTGACATCCATTTGCCAAATTTCATAATCATAAAATGCGGCAATTGCTAACATGATTCGGACAGACTTAAGCATCGCTACGGGTGAGAAGGTCTCATCGTAGTCAATCCCTTGAACTTGTCAAAAACGTTTTGCAACAAGTCGAGCTTTATAGACAGTAACATTACCGTCACCGTCAGTCTTCTTCTTGAAGATCCATTTATTCTCAATTGCTTGCCGATCATCGGGCAACTCAACCAAAGTCCACACTTTGTTCTCATACATGGATCCCATCTCAGATTTCATGGCCTCAAGCCATTTCGTAGAATCTGGGCTCACCATCGCATCTTCATAGTTCGTAGGTTCGTCATGGTCTAGTAACATAACCTCCAGAATAGGATTACCGTACCACTCTGGTGCGGACCTTACTCTGGTTGACCTACGAGATTCAGCAACAACTTGATCTGAAGTTTCATGATCATCATCATTAACTTCCTCACTAATTGGAGTAGGTGTCGCATAAACCGGTTTCTGTGATGAACTACTTTCCAATAAGGGAGCAGGTACAGTTACCTCATCAAGTTCTACTTTCCTCCCACTCACTTCTTTCGAGAGAAACTCCTTCTCCAGAAAGATTCCGAATTTAGCAACAAAAGTCTTGCCTTCGAATTTGTGATGGAAGGTGTACCCAACAGTCTCCTTTGGGTATCCTATGAAGACACGTTTCTCCGATTTGGGTTCGAGCTTATCAGGTTGAAGCTTTTTCACATAAGCATCGCAGCCCCAAACTTTAAGAAACGACAACTTTGGTTTCTTGCCAAACCATAGTTCATAAGGCGTCGTCTCAACGGATTTTGATGGTGCCCTATTTAACGTGAACGCGGCCGTCTCTAATGTATAACCCAAAACGATAGTGGTAAATCAGTAAGAGACATCATAGATCGCACCATATCTAGTAGAGTACGATTACGACGTTCGGACACACCATTGTGTTGTGGTGTTCCGGGTGGCGTGAGTTGCGAAACTATTCCGCATTGTTTCAAATGAAGACCAAACTCATAACTCAAATATTCTCCTCCACGATCAGATCGTAGAAACTTTATTTTCTTGTTACGATGATTTTCAACTTCACTCTGAAATTCTATGAACTTTTCAAATGTTTCAGACTTATGTTTCATTAAGTAGATATATCCATATCTGCTTAAATCGTCTGTGAAGGTGAGAAAATAACGATATCCGCCACGAGCTTCAACATTCATCAGACCACATACATCTGTATGTATGATTTCCAACAAATCTGTTGCTCTCCCCATAGTACCGGAGAACGGCGTTTTAGTCATCTTGCCCATGAGGCACGGTTCGCAAGTACCAAGTGATTCATAATCAAGTGGTTCCAAAAGTCCATCAGTATGGAGTTTCTTCATGCGCTTTACACCGGGAAGTGCCACAAATAAGTTGCACTATCATTATCAACTCTGCATCTTTTGGCTTCCACATTATGAATATGTGTATCACTACTATCGAGATTCATCAAAAATAGACCACTCTTCAAGGGTGCATGACCATAAAAGATATTACTCATATATATAGAACAACCATTATTCTCTGATTTAAATGAATAACCGTCTCGCATCAAACAAGATCCAGATATAATGTTCATGCTCAACGCCGCACCAAATAACAATTATTTAGGTCTAAAACTAATCCCAAGGTAGATGTAGATGTAGCGTGCCGATCATGATCACATCGGCTTTGGAACCATTTCCCATGCGCATCATCACCTCGCCCTTAGCCAATCTTCGCTAATCCGTAGCCCTGTTTCGAGTTGCAAATAATAGCAATGAACCAAGATCAAATACCAGTGCTATCATGAGCATTAGTAAGGTACACATCAATAACATGTATATCACATATACCTTTGTTCACCTTGCCATCCTTCTTATCCGCCAAATACTTGGGGTAGTTCCGCTTCCAAAGGACTAGTCTCGCTTGCGGTAGAAGCACTCGATCTCGTGCTTAGGTCCAAACTTGGGTTTCTTCTCCCGAGCGAGAACTTGCTTGTTGTTCTTCTTGAAGTTCTCCTTCTTCTTCCCTTTGCCCTTTTCTTGAAACTGGTGGTCTTATTGACCATCAACACTTGATGGTCCTTCTTGATTTCTACCTCCGCAACCTTTAGCATTGCGAAGAGCTCGAATCGTATTATCCATCCCTTGCATGTTATAGTTCATCACGAAGCTCTTGTAGCTTGGTGGCGATGATTGGAGAATTCATCAATGACGCTATCATCCGGAAGATTAACTCCCAGTTGAATCAAGTGATTATTATACCCAGACATTTTGAGTATATGCTCACCGATGTAACTATTCTCCTCCATCTTGTCAGTAGAGAACTTATTGGAGACTTCTTATCTCTCAATCTGGCATTTGCTTGAAATATTAACTTCAACTCTGGAACATCTCATATGCTCCATGACGCTCAAAACATCGTTGAAGTCCCGGTTCTAAGACGTAAAGCATGGCACATTAAACTATCAAGTAGTCATCGCCTTTGCTCGCCAGACGTTCTTAACGCCGCCGGTTAGTATCAAGAAGAAGTTCGGCACCCAGCGGTGCTTCCAGATTTAATTTTGTTGGAAATATGCCCTAGAGGCAATAATAAATTAGTTATTATTATATTTCCTTGTTCATGATAATCGCTTATTATTCATGCTATAATTGTATTGATAGGAAACTCAGATACATGTGTGGATACATAGACAACACCATGTCCCTAGTAAGCCTCTAGTTGACTAGCTCGTTGATCAATAGATGGTTACGGTTTCCGACCATGGACATTGGATGTCGTTGATAACGGGATCACATCATTAGAAGAATGATGTGATGGACAAGACCCAATCCTAAGCCTAGCACAAAGATCGTAGTTCAGATGCTAAAGCTTTTCTAATGTCAAGTATCATTTCCTTAGACCATGAGATTGTGCAACTCCGGATACCGTAGGAATGCTTTGGGTGTACCAAACGTCCACAACGAATCGGGGTGGCTATAAAGGTGCATTACAGTATCTCCGAAAGTGTCATTGGGTTGGCACGAATCGAGATCGGATTTGTCACTCCGTGTGACGGAGAGGTATCTCTGGCCCACTCGGTAGGACATCATCATAATGTGCACAATGTGATCAAGGAGTTGATCATGGGATGATGTGTTACGGAACGAGTAAAGAGACTTGCCGGTAACGAGATTGAACTAGGTATCGGATACCAACGATCGAATCTCGGGCAAGTACAATACCGCTAGACAAAGGGAATTGTATACGGGATTGATTGAGTCCTTGACATCGTGGTTCATCCGATGAGATCATCGTGGAACAAGTGGGAGCCAACATGGGTATCCAGATCCCGCTGTTGGTTATTGACCGGAGAACGTCTCGGTCATGTCTGCATGTCTCCCGAACCCGTAGGGTCTACACACTTAAGGTTCGATGACGCTAGGGTTATAAAGGAAGTTTGTATGTGGTTACCGAATGTTGTTCGAGTCCGGATGAGATCCCGGATGTCACGAGGAGTTCGGAATGGTCCGGAGGTAAAGATTTATATATGGAAAGTTGTTGTTCGGGTTCCGGAAAAGTTCGGGTTTTTCGGTATTGTACCGGAAGCTTCGGAAGGTTCCGGAGGATTCGGAGGGGTCCGGAGGTCCGGAAATTGTTCCACCACGTCCAATACGGTAGCATGGGCTGTAGGGGGGCGCCCTAGCCTTAATGGGCCAGGGGCACCAGCCCCCCCAAGGCCCATGCGCATGGGAAGGGGGAAACCCTAAGGGAGGGCCTCCACTTGACTTGGGAGGCACTCCTCCCCTGGCCGCACCCCTTCCTTGGAGGAAGGGCAAGGCTGCGCCTCTCCGCCTCCCCCCTCTCCCTTGCCCCTATATATAGTGGAGGGAAGGGAGGGCAGCCACACCTGAAGCCCTGGCGCCTCCCTCCCTCCCGTGACTCCTCCTCCTCTCCTTGGTGCTTGGCGGAGCCTGCGCGAGATTGCCACGCCCTCCACCACCACCACGCCACAGCTGCTGCTGGACGGAGTCTTCCTCAACCTCTCCCTCTCTCCTTGCTGGATCAAGGCGTGGGAGACGCCACCGGGCTGTACGCGTGTTGAAAGCGGAGGTGCCGTCCGCTCGGCACTAGGATCTCCGGTGATTTGGATCACGACGAGCACGACTCCTTCAACCCCGTTCTCTTGAACGCTTCCGCTTAGCGATCTACAAGGGTATGTAGATGCACTCTCCTTCCCTCGTTGCTGGTTTCTCCATAGATAGATCTTGGTGACACGAGGAAAATTTTGAATTTCTGCTCGTTACCCAACAAAGGCATCATGAGCTAGGTCTATTGCGTAGATTCTTTGCACGAGTAGAACACAAAGTAGTTGTGGGCGTTGATGATGTTCAATATGCTTACCGTTACTAGTCCAATCTTGTTTCGACGGTATTGTGGGATGAAGCGGCCGGACCGACCTTACACGCATTTTCGTGAGACAGGTTCCACCGATGACATGCACTTGGTGCATAAGGTGGCTAGCGGTGCCGCCTCTCCACTTTAGTCGGAACGGATTCGATGAAAAGGGTCCTTATGAAGGGTAAATAGCAATTGGCATATCACGTTGTGGTTTTGCGTAGGTAAGAAACGTTCTTGCTAGAAACCCATAGCAGCCACGTAAAACATGCAAACAACAATTAGAGGATGTCTAACTTGTTTTTGCAGGGAATGCCATGTGATGTGATATGGCCAAGAAGAATGTGATGAATGATATGTGATGTATGAGATTGATCATGTTCTTGTAATAGGATTCACGACTTGCATGTCGATGAGTATGACAACCGGCAGGAGCCATAGGAGTTGTCTTTATTCATTGTATGACCTGCGTGTCATTAAACAACGCCATGTAATTACTTTACTTTATTGCTAACCGGTAGCCATAGTAGTAGAAGTAATAGTTGGCGAGACAACTTCATGAAGACACGATGATGGAGATCATGATGATGGAGATCATGGTGTCATGCCGGTGACGATGATGATCATGGAGCCCCGAAGATGGAGATCAATGGAGCTATATGATATTGGCCATATCATGTCACTACTATATAATTGCATGTGATGTTTATTATGTTTATGCATCTTGTTTACTTAGGACGACGGTAGTAAATAAGATGACCCCTTACAACAATTTCAAGAAGTGTTCTCCCCTAACTGTGCATCGTTGCTAAAGTTCGTCGCTTCTAAGCACCACGTGATGATCGGGTGTGATGGATTCTTACGTTCACATACAACGGGTGTAAGACAGATTTACACACGCCAAACACTTAGGGTTAACTTGACGAGCCTAGCATGTACGCATACATGGCCTCGGAACACGAGACCGAAAGGTCGAGCATGAGTCGTATAGTAGATACGATCAACATGAAGATGTTCACCGATGATGACTAGTCCGTCTCACGTGATGATCGGACACGCCTAGTTGACTCGGATCATGTAATCACTTAGATGACTAGAGGGATGTCTATCTCGAGTGGGAGTTCATAAGATGAACTTAATTATCCTGAAAATAGTCAAAAGATCTTTGCAAATTATGTCGTGGCTCGCGTTTTAGTTCCACTGTTTAGATATGTTCCTAGAGAAAATATAGTTGAAAGTTGACATGGCGATTATGCGGACAGAGAAAGCTTATGTCCTTAATGCACCGCTTAGTGTGTTGAACCCCAAACGTCGCTTGTGGATGTTGCGAACATCGGACATACACGTTTTGATAACTACGTGATAGTTCGCTTAAACGGTTTAGAGTTGAGGCATGAAAGACGTTTTGAAATGTCGCGAACATATGAGATGTTTTGAGGGCTGAAATTAGGATTTCAAAGCTCGTGCTCACGCCGAGAGGTATGAGACCTCGACGATTTTCTTAGCCTACAAACTAAGGGAGAAAAGCTCAATCGTTGAGCTTGTGCTCGATTGTCCGAGTACAACAATCACTTGAATCGAGTGGGAGTTGATCTTCCAGATGATATAGTGATGTTTCTCCAAAGTCATTGCCACCAAGCTGCTAGAGCTTCGTGATGAACTATAACATATCAAGGATAGAGATGATGATCCTTGAGGTATTCGTGTTGTTTGACATCGCGAAAGTAGAAATCAAGAAGGAGCATCAATTGTTGATGGTTGGTGAAACCACTAGTTTCAAGAAGGGCAAGGGCAAGAAGGGATACTTCATGAAACGGCAAATCAGCTGCTGCTCTAGTGAAGAAACCCAAGGTTGAACCCAAACCCGAGACTAAGTGCTTCTGTAATAAGGGGAACAGCCGCTGGAGCAGAATTACCCTAGATACTTGGTAGATAAGAAGGCAGGAAAGGTCGATAGAAGTATATTTGATATACATTATGTTAATGTGTACTTTACTAGTACTCCTAGTAGCACCAGGGTATTAGATACCGGTTCGGTTGCTAAGTGTTAGTAACTCGAAATAAAAGCTACGGAATAAACGGAGACTAGCTAAAGGTGAGCTGATGATATGTGTTGGAAGTGTTTCCAAGGTTGATGTGATCAAGCATCGCACGCTCCCTCTACCATCGAGATTGATGTTAAACCTAAATAATTGTTATTTGGTGTTTGCGTTGAGCATAGACATGATTGGATTATGTCTATCGCAATCTGATTATTCATTTAAGGAGAATAATGGTTACTCTATTTATTTGAATAATACCTTCAATGGTCTTGCACCTAAAAGAATGGTTTATTGAATCTCGATTGTAGTGATACACATTTTCATGCCAAAAGATATAAGATAGTAATGATAGTACCACTTACTTGTGGCAATCGCCATGTAAGTCATAAAAGCATGAAGAAGCTCCATGTTGATGGATCTTTGGACTCACTCATTTTGAAAAGTTTGAGACATGTGAACCATGTCTATTGGTGTATACGCATGAAGAAACTCCATGCAGATGGATCGTTTGGACTCACTTGAGATATGCAAATCATACCACATGGGCAAGAAGACTAAAAGCCTCGTTTTTCAGTAAAATGGAACAAGATAGCAACTTGTTGGAAGTAACACATTTTGATGTGTGCAGTCCAATGAATGCTGAGGCATGCAGTGAATATCATTATGTTCTTACTTCACAGATGATTTGAGTAGATGTTGAGTATATTTACTTGATGAAACACAAGTCTGAATTATTGAAAGGTTCAAGTAATTTCAGAGTGAAGTTGAAGATCTTCGTGACAAGAGGATAAAATGTCTATGATATGATCATAGAGATGAGTATCTGAGTTACGAGCTTTGGCACGCAATTAAGAAATTGTGGAAATTGTTTCAAAATAAATACAGCCTGGAACACCATAGTGTGATGGTGTGTCCGAACATCATAGTTGCACCCTATTAGATATGGTGCGTACCATGATGTCTCTTATCGAATTACCACTATCGTTCATGGGTTAGGCATTAGAGACAACCGCACTCACTTTAATAGGGCACCACGTAATTCCGTTGAGATGACACCGTATGAACTATGGTTTAGAGAAACCTAAGTTGTCATTTCTTAAAGGTTTGGGGCTGCGACGCTTATGTGAAAAAGTTTCAGGTTGATAAGCTCGAACCGAAAGCGGATAAAATGCATCTTCATAGGACACCCAAAACAGTTGGGTAAACCTCCTAATTCAGATCTGAAAGCAATAGGGATTGTTTCTTGAATCGGGTCCTTTTTCGAGGAAAAGTTTGTCTCGAAAAGTTGAGTGGGAGGATGGTGGAGACTTGATGAGGTTATTGAACCATCACTTCAACCAGTGTGTATCAGGGCACATGAAGTTGTCCCTGTGGCACCTACACCAATTGAAGTGGAAGCTTATGATAGTGATCATGAAGTTTCGGATCAAGTCACTACCGTACCTCGTAGGGTGACAAGGATACGTACTACTTCAGAGTGGTACAGTAATCCTGTCTTGAAGGTCATGTTGCTATACAACAGTGAACCTACGAGCTATGGAGAAGCGATGGTGGGCCCAAATTCCGACAAATGGTTAGAAGCCATGAAATCCGAGATAGGATCCATGTATCAGAACAAAGCATGGACTTTGGTGGACTTGCCCGATGATCGGCAAGCCATTGAGATAAATGGATCTTTAAGAAGAAGACGGACGTGGATGGTAATGATACCATCTATGAAGCTCGACTTGTGGCGAAGAATTTTTCACAAGTTCAAGGAGTTGACTACGATGAGTTTTTCTCATCCGTAGCGATGCTTAAAATCCGTCGGAATCATGTTAGCATAAGCTGCATTTATGAAATCTGGCAGATGGATGTCAAAATGAGTTTCCTTACCAGTTTTCGTAAGGAAAGGTTGTATGTGATACAATCATAGAGTTTTGTCGATCCTAAGGATGCTAAAAGGTATGCTGGCTCCAGCGATCCTTTCTGAGGACTGGAGTAAGCATCTCGGAGTTGGAATGTGCACTTTGATACGATGATCAAAGATTTTAGGTTTATACAAAGTTTATGAGAAACTTGTATTTCCAAAGAAGTGAGTGGGAGCACTATAGAATTTCTGATGAGTATATGTTGTTGACATATTGATGATCAGAAATGATGTAGAATTTCTAGAAAGCATATAGGGTTATTTGAAAGGTGTTTTTCAAATAGAAAACCTGGATTAAGCTACTTGAACATTGAGCATCAAGATCTATAAGGATAGATAAAAAACGCTTAATGGTACTTTCAAATGAGCATATACCTTGACATGATCTTGAAGGTGTTCAAGATGGATCACCAAAGAAGGAGTTCTTGCCGAGATGTAAGGTATGAAGTTAAGACTTAAAGCTCGACCACGGCAGAAAAGAGAGAGAGGATTTAAGGTCGCCCCTATGCTTTAGACATAGGCTCTACAATATGCTATGCTAAGTACCGACTGATGTGTGCCTTGCCACATGTCCGCAAGAGGGTACAAAGGTGATCAAGGAGTGGATCACCGGATAGCGGTCAAAATTATCCTTAGAGGAATAAGGATATGTTTCTCGATTATGGAGGTGATAAAGAGTTCGGGTAAAGGGTTACGCCGATGCAAGCTTTAACACCTATCCGAGTGACTCGAGTAGCAAACCGGATACGTATAGTGGAGCAACCATTTGGAATAGCTTCAAGTGGAGCGTGGAAGCAACATTTACAATATGACATAGAGAATTATGAAGTACATACGGATCTGAATGTTCTGCACCGCTGACTAAAACCTCTCTCACAAGCAAAACATGATCAAACCCCGAACTCATTGAGTCTTAATCACATGATGATGTGAACTAGTTTAATGACACTAGTAAACTCTTTGGATGTTGGTCACATGGCGATGTGACATGTGAGTGTTAATCACATGGCGATGTGAACTAGATTATTGACTCTAGTGCAAGTGGGAGACTGTTGGAAATATGCCCTAGAGGCAATAATAAATTAGTTATTATTATATTTCCTTGTTCATGATAATCGTTTATTATCCATGCTATAATTGTATTGATAGGAGACTCAGATACATGTGTGGATACATAGACAACACCATGTCCCTAGTAAGCCTCTAGTTGACTAGCTCGTTGATCAATAGATGGTTACGGTTTCCTGACCATGGACTTTGGATGTCGTTTATAACGGGATCACATCATTAGAAGAATGATGTGATGGACAAGACCCAATCCTAAGCCTAGCACAAAGATCGTAGTTCGTATGCTAAAGCTTTTCTAATGTCAAGTATCATTTCCTTAGACCATGAGATTGTGCAACTCCGGATACCGTAGGAATGCTTTGGGTGTACCAAACGTCACAACGTGAATCGGGTGGCTATAAAGGTGCATTACGGTATCTCCGAAAGTGTCTGCATTGGGTTGGCACGAATCGAGATCGATTTGTCACTCCGTGTGACGGAGAGGTATCTCTGGGCCCACTCGGTAGGACGTCATCATAATGTGCACAATGTGATCAAGGAGTTGATCACGGGATGATGTGTTACGAACGAGTAAAGAGACTTGCCGTAACGAGATTGAACTAGGTATCGGATACCGACGATCGAATCTCGGGCAAGTACAATACCGCTAGACAAAGGGAATTGTATACGGGATTGATTGAGTCCTTGACATCGTGGTTCATCCGATGAGATCATCATGGAACAAGTGGGAGCCAACATGGGTATCCAGATCCGCTGTTGGTTATTGACCGAGAACGCCTCGGTCATGTCTCATGTCTCCCGAACCCGTAGGGTCTACACACTTAAGGTTCGATGACGCTAGGGTTATAAAGGAAGTTTGTATGTGGTTACCGAATGTTGTTCGAGTCCCTGATGAGATCCCGGACGTCACGAGGAGTTCCGGAATGGTCCGGAGGTAAAGATTTATATATGGAAAGTTGTTGTTCGGGTTCCGAAAAGTTCGGTTTTTTCGGTATTGTACCGAAGCTTCTGAAGGTTCCGGAGGATTCCGGAGGGGTCCGGAGGTCCGGAAATTGTTCCACCACGTCCAATACAGTAGCATGGGCTGTAGGGGGGCGCCCTAGCCTTAATGGGCCAGGGGCACCAGCCCCCCCAAGGCCCATGCGCATGGGAAGGGGGAAACCCTAAGGGGGAGGGCCTCCACTTGACTTGGGAGGCACTCCTCCCCCCCTTGGCCGCACCCCTTCCTTGGAGGAAGGGGCAAGGCTGCGCCTCCCCCCTCTCCCTTGCCCCTATATATAGTGGAGGGGAGGGAGGGCAGCCACACCTGAAGCCCTGGCGCCTCCCTCCCTCCCGTGACTCCTCCTCCTCTCCCTTGGTGCTTGGCGAAGCCCTGCGGGATTGCCACGCTCCACCACCACCACGCCGTTGTGCTGCTGCTGGACGGAGTCTTACTCAACCTCTCCCTCTCTCCTTGCTGGATCAAGGCGTGGGAGACATCACCGGCTGTACGTGTGTTGAAAGCGGAGGTGCCGTCTGCTCGGCACTAGGATCTCCGTGATTTGGATCACGACAGTCGACTCCTTCAACCCCGTTCTCTTGAACGCTTCCGCTTAGCGATCTACAAGGGTATGTAGATGCACTCTCCTTCCCCTCGTTGCTGGTTTCTCCATAGATAGATCTTGGTGACACGTAGGAAAATTTTGAATTTCTGCTACGTTACCCAACAATTCTTCTGTGCAGCAATGAGGATAATCCTCAAGTTATGGACCCAGTCCGCGTAATTTCTACCATCATCTTTCAACTTTGCTTTCTCAAGGAACGCATTAAAATTCAACGGAACAACAGCACGGGCCATCTATCTACAATCAACATAGACAAGCAAGATACTATCAGGTACTAAGTTCATGATAAATTTAAGTTCAATTAATCATATTACTTAAGAACTTCCACTTAGATAGACATCCCTCTAATCCTCTAAGTGATCACGTGATCCATATCAACTAAACCATGTCCGATCATCACGTGAGATGGAGTAGTTTCAACGGTGAACATCACTATGTTGATCATATCTATTATATGATTCACGCTCGACCTTTCGGTCTTCGTGTTCCGAGGCCATATCTGTTATATGCTAGGCTCGTCAAGTTTAACCTGAGTATTCCGCGTGTGCAACTGTTTTGCACCCGTTGTATTTGAACGTAGAGCCTATCACACCCGATCATCACGTGGTGTCTCAGCACCAAGAACTTTCGCAACGGTGCATACTCAGGGAGAACAGTTATACTTTGATAATTTAGTGAGGGATCATCTTATAATGCTACCATCAATCAAAGCAAGATAAGATGCATAAAAGATAAACATCACATGCAATCAATATAAGTGATATGATATGGCCATCATCTTGTGCTTGTGATCTCCATCACTGGAGCACCGTCATGATCACCATTGTCACCGGCGCGACACCTTGATCTCCATTATAGCATCGTTGTCGTCTCGCCAATCTTATGCTTCTACGACTATCGCTACCGCTTAGTGATAAAGTAAAGCATTACAGGGCGATTGCATTGCATACAATAAAGCGACAACCATATGGCTCCTGCCAGTTGCCGATAACTCGGTTAAAAAAACATGATCATCTCATACAATAAAATATAGCATCACGTCTTGACCATATCACATCACAACATGCCCTGCAAAAACAAGTTAGACGTCCTCTACTTTGTTGTTCCAAATTTTACGTGGCTGCTACGGGCTTATCAAGAACTGTTCTTACCTACGCATCAAAACCACAACGATATTTTGTCAAGTTGGTGCTGTTTTAACCTTCGCAAGGACCGGGCGTAGCCACACTCGGTTCAACTAAAGTTGGAGAAATTGACACCCGCCACCACGTGTGCAAAGCACGCCAAGAGAACCAGCCTCGCGTAAGTTTAACGCGTAATGTCGGTCCGGGCCGTTTCATCCAACAAGACCGCTGAACCAAAGTATGACATGTTTGGTAAGCAAGATGACTTATATCGCCCACAACTCACTTGTGTTCTACTCGTGCATATGACATCTACGCATAAAACCTGGCTCGGATGCCACTGTTGGGGAACGTAGTAATTTCAAAAAAATTCCTACGCACACGCAAGATCATGGTGATGCATAGCAACGAGAGGGGAGAGTGTTGTCCACGTACCCTCGTAGACCGAAAGCGGAAGCGTTAGCACGCGATTGATGTAGTCGTACGTCTTCACAATCCCGACCGATCAAGTACCAAACGCACGACACGTCCGAGTTCAACACACGTTCAGCCTGATGACGTCCCTCGAACTCCGATCCAGCCGAGTGTTGAGGGAGAGTTTTGTCAGCATGACGGCGTGGTGATGATGATGATGTTCTACCGACGCAGAGCTTCGCCTAAGCACCGCTACAATATTATCGAGGTGGACTATGGTGGAGGGGGGCACCGCACACGGCTAAAAGATCAAACGATCAGTTGTTGTGTCTCTAGGGTGCCCCCCTGCCCCGTATATAAAGGATCAGGGGGGAGGTGCACCCGGCCAGAGGGGGCGCGCCAGGAGGAGTCCTACTCCTACCGGGAGTAGGACTCCCTTCCTTTTCCTTGTTGGACTAGGAGTGGAGGGGGAAAGAGGAGGGAGAGAGGAAGGAAAGGGTGGGCGCCGCCCCCCTCTTCTTGTCCTATTATGACTAGGGGGGAGGGGAGCGCGGCCCTGCCCTAGCCGGCTCTCCTCTTCTCCACAAGGCCCACTATGGCCCATTAAGTCCCCGGGGGGTTCCGGTAACCTCCCGGTACTCCGGTAAAATCCTGATTTCACCCGGAACACTTCCGATATCCAAATATAGGCTTCCAATATATCAATCTTCATGTCTAGACCATTTCAAGACTCCTCGTCATGTCCGTGATCACATCCGAGACTCCGAACAACCTTCGGTACATCAAAACATATAAACTCATAATATAACTATCATCGAAACGTTAAGCGTGCGGACCCTACGGGTTTGAGAACTATGTAGACATGACCGAGACACGTCTCCGGTCAATAACCAATAGCGGAACCTGGATGCTCATATTGGCTCCCACATATTCTTCGAAGATCTTTATCGGTCAGACCGCATAACAACATATGTTGTTCCATTTGTCATCGGTATGTTACTTGCCCGAGATTCGATCGTCGGTATCTCAATACCTAGTTCAATCTCGTTACCGGCAAGTCTCTTTACTCGTTCTGTAATGTATCATCCCGCAACTAACTCATTAGTTGCAATGCTTGCAAGGCTTAAGTGATTTGCATTACCGAGAGGGCCCAGAGATACCTCTCAGACAATCGGAGTGACAAATCCTAATCTCGAAATACGCCAACCCAACAAGTACCTTTGGAGACACATGTAGAGCACCTTTATAATCACCCGCCACGCTGTGACGTTTGGTAGCACACAAAGTGTTCCTCCGTAAACGGGAGTTGCATAATCTCATAGTCATAGGAACATGTATAAGTCATGAAGAAAGCAATAGCAACACACTAAGCGATCGAGTGCTAAGCTAATGGAATGGGTCAAGTCAATCATATCATTCTCCTAATGATGTGATCCCGTTAATCAAATGACAACTCATGTCAATGGCTAGGAAACATAACCATCTTTGATCAACGAGCTAGTCAAGTAGAGGCATACTAGTGACACTCTGTTTGTCTATGTATCCACACATGTATTATGTTTCCGGTTAATACAATTCTAGCATGAATAATAAACATTTACCATGATATAAGGAAATAAATAATAACTTTATTATTGCCTCTAGGGCATATTTCCTTCACCCCCCTATCGCCCACACTCACTAGGCGACGATTTAAAATGTTGTCGCGGAAAGGGATTAAAATCCGTTTGTATAGCAGCCACTGTACCAGTGACAAATCACAAGGAGGAACCCTCGAGACAAGTCCGATCACACATCCACTGGATAGACAAACACATGAGTTCCACAAGCATACACAAACAATCCAAGAGAAAAGAGGAACAACATAAAGTTCATCCCAAATCCAAGAGGAAGTGGGGTCTTGATGGTAGATAGTTCTTCCTAAATCTCTAGGAGAGATGGGGGCTTGAATCCATGGCGGATCTTCCCTTGTGGGGGTCTTGAATTCACTTGGGATCTTTTCCAGTGGAGGTCTTGGCCTCCAAAGATGGGGGGGTGTAAAGGAGCAAAGATCTCTCTAGTTCTTCATCCATGCTTTGACAACCATTTTTTTAAAATAAATGAAACCTTTATTCACTAGAAATAACCAGTACATCGTCTGTGAGAGTCATTACGATTTCATTTGAAGGCTTCTCAAACCAATCTGAGGTCACAGAAAATCTAGGTAATCTAGCAAGCTCATGAGCTACTTTATTTGCTTCTCTATTACAATGTTCAAATTTAGTACTAATGAAATCACAAGCATAATGAAAACAATCATCAAAAATTTTCACTACCGCGCCCGCCGGCCGTCCTCCGTTCTGCATGGTATTAATCACCTCCAGATTGTCCAGGTTAATAATAAGGCGATTACATCCCGCCCTCTGGGCCAGTATTAGACCAAATTTGAGAGCTGAAACTTCTGCCATCGAAACATCCACGCAATAGTCTGCTTTCCCATTGCCTCCTGCAATAAACCTACCTTTTTCATCTCTCAAAACCGCCCCCATCATGCCCTTAAGGAGGTCGTGGTAAAAAGAAGCGTCAACATTAAGTTTCACAGATCCCATGGGAGGACAGGACCAACCCCCCTTTTTCATAGAAGCCCTGGGGGATGATGCACTACCGAAAATTGATGAAAGGGAAAGAATCCCCATAGAAATCTGATGTGCATTCCGCGTGCCTTCTTATGCACCAATTTTTGTTTTCCCCACCATAGATACCATGCTGAGACAACAATCATTTCTCACACATTGTAATGGCCCAAAATCAACAATTCTTGGTCTGGTAGAAGTAATAAATACTCCAACACCGCTTCTCCAGCACAATCTAACTTGCTGGCTTTATCAATAATATCATCCAACCCAAGCCTTTTCCAGACCTCCTTTGCTTTTCTACAAAGGAAAAACATGTTCTTTGTATCTTCTAGGTCATCCGAGCATGTAGGACAAATGGGCGAGATCTTCATATGTTTATTTGCAAGCGTAACTCGGCATGGAAGTGTACCATGCAGCGTGACTTTTGTCGGGCAAGATAACTTCCATATCTTGTTCCAAATAGGGTTTACTGTGGTTCGTCCCATCCTGTTAGAATGCCGAGAACATACCATTTTTCATATAGCTCCAAGCAATAAAATCTGACATGTCATATTGTGAGATTGGAATTGAAAGAATTTGTTGTACATCAATGGGCCACATAGTTTGTCTAATGAGATCTTCATCCCAACTATTCGTAGTAGGGTCAATCAGGTCCCCCACCTTCATTAACAAATGCCCCCCTTGGGTGTCACAATTTTCCTTGTGGCACAGTTTGGGATCCGTACATCTTCCCAAATATTGATATTTTGACCATTCCCCACTCGCCAAATGTAGCTGCGTTTTAGGGACTCCGTCCCGGCCATTATACTTTGCCATGTAAATGAAGAGCCTTTTTTTAATTTGGTGTTCAACAAATCGCCGCCAGGATAATACTTAGCCCTTAGGATTACAACACACAAAGAGTCGGGTTTATCAATAAGACGCCACGCCTGCTTGGCAAGCAAAGCCAAGTTGAAGCAGTGAATATCACGAATCCAATTCCCCCTTGGTTTTTAGGTACACACATTTTCCACTAGGCCATCCAATGCACCCTCCTCTGGTTCTCCTGGTCTCCATATTAGAAATGCGCTATCGCGTCAATGATTCCTTTACAAATGCTTTTAGGAATTTTAAAAACCGACATTGCATGGGTGGGTGTGGCTTGGATAACAGCCTTGAGCAGGATCTCCTTCCCTCCGGCTGACATCAGTTTTTCCTTCCAACCACTAATTTTCTTAACAATTCGTTCAATCAGAAATTGGAAAAAGTGTGTTTTATCTAACCCCACATTTGCTGGCAACCCTAGATATTTATCACTGAGGGCCTGAGTCATAATGTTCAATGTTGTACACAATTGTTCTCTGTAACATCCCAATTTTTATTAAATTTGGATGTTAATAGAATCATTCAATGCATATCATATTTCTTTGCATTTTGGAGTTTTTAAAATATTCAAATAATATTTTTCCACTCGAGAAAAACAAATGAGAGGGGATAAGATGACTTCCTAGAAATATAAAAGAGTGGGAAATTTTATTTTGAATATTATTTGAAGTTTTGGAGTTTATTGGTATTTAGTTTATTTGCAAAAAGTGCATTAATTGCATTAGGAAAATATTTTCAAAATGTTCTGTGCTTAAGTTAATGTTCATTAGGTTCTAAATATTGTATAGTTATTTTATAAATTACTGTGGTGTTTTTATTAATTCATTTGAATTGTTTAGGGACACTTTAGTCTTAGGTTTAAAAAAAGCGCACGCACGCACACACCGCAGCTCGACCGAACGGGTTCGCCCAGAGCGCCTAACCGCCCAATGGCCATTTGGCCCAAGGCCAGCCCCAGCCACGCTGAAACCTCCTCAAGACGGATGAGCTCGCCCAGCCCCCGCAACCACTGGTGAGGCCTCGCGGATAACGCTTATCCGCGGCAACCGAGCCTTCCGCCTCGCCTATATAAAGGCCAGGACCCTCTGTCGATCTCGCCATCTCGCTTGTCTCACGCCGCCCATAGCCGCCGCCGTTGTGTTCGCATTCGCCGCCGAACGGACCGCCGGAGCTTTCGCCAAAGACCACGGCATCCACCTTCTTCGTCAAATGATTTCCCGCGACAAAGCGCATCATTTTGACACGATTTTTGCCCTAGGTCCCGCGAGCCACCGCGACCGCCGACGCCGGAGCCACCGAGCACCGAAGGCCGCCGCCCTCGCCCGCCCGTCCCGGACGCCGCCGACGCGCGCCGCCACCACCTTAGCGACGCCTCGATCGCCACACCTTCCGCCTTCTTCCCGACACCGAGGACCGCCAGAGCCGCCGCCCCTCCGTCACCGACGTCGCGCCGCCGTCTTCATCGCCGCCGCCACCACTACCACCCACCGTGAGCCACCACCCCACCTCGCCTGCTCGATCTACCATGGACGGCCCAGATTAGATTAGGTTCGTTTTTTATTTTGCGAAGAGGTACGCGTTAACCGCGGTTCCCTTTAGACCGCGGTTTATTTAAACCGAAGCGCCGGTTTTTCTTTAGTTAGCCGCCACTTTTTTTTTATTTAGCGGCGTTAGCCATATAACCTCCGCAATGACGCTTCTCGCCACCACGAGCCGCCACGTGGCTGTGGACTTGTTGCGATAGTTTTCTTCACTGCTTAGTCCCTTTTATCATAGATTAGTCCCCGAGCTTAGATTAGCCATAACTTTTAACCGTAGATCCAAACTCGATGAAACCAGCGGCAAATTCTCCGTATTGTTTAGATCTATCCAAAGGGATCCTTTACAAACTTTTGTCGATTCAAATTTGAATTTATTCAGATTCAATTCAAACTTCAAATGGCCATATCTCTCAAACCGTAGTCTGATTAAGTTGATTCTTTTGCATTCTGTCACCGTAGACAAACCCTATCACCGGAACTTTGTCACAATAATTTTCACACACTAGAATCTGCCTATTAATATTTTACTAGTATGCATAGTATGCACTATAGTTCACATCACTTCTTGAACCATGTGCCTATGTTGTTTTGCACCTAGAATATTTTCATGCTAGTTAAGTGTGATGTTTGTTCATTTGGTTTTTCCGAGACTTTTGCTTGCATGTTCTTTTCGGTTCTCTAGAATGTTTGCTTATGTTTGTTTATCTTCTTTGCGTAGATCGCCTTGAGTGCGGCGTAATATTATCGCCTTTAGAATTCAACCAGCAGTACCAAGGCAAGTTGCATCTTGATCATGTTTCATTACCTATGTTTTTATTATGCACTTAGTTCTTTGCGGTAGGACTGCATGGTAGGAATTAATGCCGTATGACTATGCTTACACCAAGTAGTTCACTGAGGTAGGTCTGAACCTTACCACATTGTCACCATCGTTTTACACTATGTTGCTTCGCTAAGTAGACGTGGATTGGGAGTGATCATTGTAAAGTATGAGTGACAATGTAGTAAATAGGACCTAAGATAATTAATGAACTACCTGGGCGGAAATTTGTTGGAATGGTGGCGAAATGCAATTAGCACGCATGGGAAATCCATGGTGGTGCACCACTAGTGGACCGTCCTCAGCTCAAAGAGATCAATCGATTCTCATGTCTAGAAGCTTACGTGCAGCCACAAGCCAATATGGGCTCGCTTAGTTGAGTAGTTAGTGCGACCCCTTCCGGGATGGGCTAGCAGATGTAGAATGATGTAGGTGTACCGGCCTATCCGTGGGTTAAGGGTGAACATTTTCGAAAGACTATGTCTCGATCTTCCGATCATGGAGGTGGTCGAGTCTTGTGGGGAAAAGTGCGCAACCTCTGCAGAGTGTCAACCTAATCGATTAGCCGTGTCCCCGGTTACGGACAAGTTGAGCATCTAGTAGTGGAAATGCCGGGAGATCTCCTCACCTTTAATTAAACAGTTGGGATTTAAATGAAACTTGGGAACGGATGGAGTTGGGTTTGCCAACTCATCCTATGCAAATGTGTAGTAGTAGAATAACATCTTTTCTAATAGGGAAAAACTAGCTTTATGCAAAAAACTAAACTTAGAGCTTTCCACCAGCCAAATTGCATGTACAAATAGGTTCTTTACACTTTATGATGTGACTTGCCAATACATTCAATGTACTGACCTATATGGCTGCAACTTATCACGTTGTAGATATATCCGATGAGGATTAAGGTGCGATAGGTCGATGTTCTACACTCAACTTTGCTCGTGGAGTTGGACTCATTTACTACTTTGCTTCCGCAGTATTTGTTTATTGGCTCTATGCCCTATTTTGTAATAAATGTATTGCTCTGGATTATCGATGTAATAAAGAGATGTGTGTTATTTCGTTATTTCATCGAGAGTCGTGTGCTAGCAAGTCGATCCGTGGACTAGCACGGTAAGCACAGAGACTTCGATCGCTACGAAGTCGGGTCGCTACAAGATGGTATCGAGCACACCTTGATCAGAGGACGCGACCCTAGAAAATGGAAAAGCCATAGGATAAAAACTTTATTTTTTCACTTTCCTATATATCCTTTGGTCTCGTACCTTCTTTACTTCAGACTAATTTCTTCCCTCTTTCAAAATGTAGATGTCGTCCGCCATTGTCGAAGTTCGAGCAGCCCGATGAGACCATGCCCTTTGGACGGCAAATGATGAAGATCGTGAAGCACCAAGATTGGGCTTCCCACCTTCTCGGAACCTTCACCGCCACCTTGCCCGAGGAGACACGTTGGAGGATCGATGCCCATATCCCCGACGCATCCTCGGAAACCGCACTAAGCCCATTGATTTCCATGTGGATACCGCAACATGGGGCTTGGGCAGGCATCGCTGCTCACATTGCTCTCGGGCGATTCGGGAGGAGTATGACGAAGACCTCAAGAGGACCTCCTTCGTGATGTACGGACGCCGCGACGCAAATGGAGATGTGGTGCGTACCCTGGAGGACGAGACTATAGCATCCCATATCCAGGACATGGATGATCACATTCGTATGATGGATCTGGAGCTGTCTGACAACATGATCGTCATCAAGAACCTCATGACTCGCAAGGACGATCTCGAGGAGGAACTCCAGGACGCTCGCATAGAGCATGAGGGAGAGCTGGACGCACTGCAGGAGAAGATCGGCGACCTGAAGCTTGAGCTTGAGGAAGCCGAGGAGAAGCTGGATGAGGGAGAAAACATCCAGGAGGATCACTCTTATGGAGATTACATCAGCCAGGACAAGGACCGGGATGATGAGCTTGGAGATGACGACACAGATAAAGTGATGCAAGGACACTGATGTCAACATGGTTGACTGGTCCTCATCCGATGAGAGTTAGATTTTATACCACCATGAGAGTTAGAAATTGATTTCGTTATCCGATTAGTTTTATCTCATTTGTGAGACCTTGTCAAATCTTGTGACATGGCTTACCTTAGGTTTGATTGTTCTAGTGGACCTCTTGATTGAAATTGAATTGGAGTGATTTGAAGTTTTATTGCTATCATGTGCATATGGGTAGTGTGATTTTACTCACTAGGCCTTATTCTATTCTAACTTCTCATCCACTCTAAACCCATCGATGCCTCCAAGACGTGACCCGGGTTCAACTTTTCCGCGGAGCTCACGCAATTGATCCAACAATGAGAATGCTCTTATGCAGATGCTCATTCGTAACCGAACAACCACAACAACAACCCACCGCCGCCACCCCAGTTGATGTCTTACCTGTTTTCGAGGTGAACCCACCGTGTTCTCCAAAGAAGACGGAGCCGATCGTCAGAAATGACCGGCTCCGCAAGATAGGAAGGAGCTAGCCATGGCAGGATGCAATGATGCTTTGAGAAGGTGAAGTTTGCCGCCCATCACCGGATGGCCCGGCCATTGCTTGGTGGGAGAACTACACCACCACATACCCCTTGGAGAGTGTGACTTGACTCGGTTCAATGAGGCGTTCCTTGACTGCTCATGTCTCACTGGAGCCACGAGTCTCAAGAAGAAGGAGTTCAGCAGCTTGCGCCATGGAGGACGATGGTATCTCAAGATGTTGATGAGTTTAGTAAGTTGGCCCGTTATGCCCCGGAGGACGTGGCCACCGATGCGATAGCGCAGAGAAGTTTCTTGAGGGACCGAACGATGAGTTGGGAGTTCAGCTTGGTATGCGACCTTTGCGAACTATCGAGTTGGTTGATAAGGCTACCATTCTCAAGGCAAGCACCAGCAGATGGAGAATCGTAAGAGGAAGTACGGTCATGGGAAGTATAACTCGAGTTCAACGAAACCCCGCTGCAGCCCGTGCTCGGGAAGTTCGGATCGTGCACTAGCAAGTTTGAGGAATCATCATAACCATGGAGGTCACATTCAGCATGGAGGAAATGGACACAACCACCATGGTCACAAGCATGGCAATGGCAATGGACGGAATGGAAATCAGCAGCATTTCAACTCTTCTACACCAATGAAGAAAGATCTGAGTCACATCACTTGCTTCAAATGCAAGAAGACAGGGCACTACTCCAATGAGTGTCCCGAGCAGCAGAATGGGAATGGAAATGGGAATTCGGAGGCAAGAAACCTAATCCTTTCACTAAGGGCATGTGAATCATGTCAATGTGGAAGAGGTCTATGAGCAGCTGACGCAGATGATTGGTAAGTTCTTAGTTAATTCATTTCCAAAGACTCATTCTTTTTGACACTGGTGCATCGCATTCATTCATATCAAGGGGATTCATGGATAAACATAAGTTGCCTACCGTAGCTCTTAAGTCACCCATTCTAGTGAGTTCCCCAGGAGCCGAGTCTATGGCTAGTCAGGGATGTTTCCAGTTTCCTTTGAACATAGGGGGACATATTTTTCCCACGGATATGATCATACTAGAGTCACAAGGGTTGGATGTAATCCTAGGGATGGATTGGATGTCCAAGTATGAGGGAAACATTGATTGTGCTAGTAGATCGATTTTTCTCATCACCCCAGAGAGGAAGAGGATCAAGTATGTATCCAGGCTTAAGCCTAAGAGGACTCAGGTGAACTCTCTTACGGGAGTTGTCCAGGAAGAAGTACCAGTGGTGAAGGATTATCCCGATGTATTTCCGGAGGAGTTACCGGTATGTCGCCAGATCGGAGATTGAGTTTTGATTGAGTTGCTGCTGTCAGGACCTATCTCCAAGAGGCCGTACGGATGCCCGCTAATGATTTGGAGGAAGTCAAGAAATAGATTAAGGAGTTGCTAGAGAAAGGGTATATTCACCGAGTTCATCACCTTGGGGAGCCCCAAAGATTTTAGTGGAGAAGAAGGATGGAACCTTGAGGATGTGTGTGGATTACCGCTCTTTGAATGAGGTGACCATCAAGAACAAGTATCCCTACCGATGATCAATGACTTGTTTGACCAGCTAGAAGGAGCTAGTGTTTTCTCAAGATCGATCTTCGATCGGGTTATCACCAATTGAAGATCCGTGAGAAGGATATACCCAAGACCGCTTTTACCACAAGGTATGGGCTTTATGAGTATACATCATGTCCTTTGGTTTGACTAATGCCCCGCCTATTTTATGAGCATGATGAACAAGGTGTTCATGGAGTTCTTGGATAAGTTCGTTGTGGTATTCATTGATGACATGTTGGTTTTCCAAGAATGAGGAGGAACACGCCAACATCTGTGCTTGGTTTTGGAGAAGCTCAGAGAACATCAACTTTATGCCAAGTTCAACAAGTGTGAGTTTTGGCTCAAGGAAGTCGGATTCCTTGGACATGTTGTGTCGGTGAAGGATTGCATGGACCCTACCAAGGTAGAGTCGATCCAGAATGGAATGCACCCACCACAATCGGCGAGATTCGCAGCTTCCTTGGACTTCTTTGGATATTACGGAGATTTATTGAAAATTTCTCCAAGATTGCAAGGCCCATGACAACGTTGTTGAAGAAGGACACCAGTTCGTTTGGATCAAGAGTGTGAAGCCAGCTTTCAAGAGTTGAAGAAGCGTTTGGTTACAGCCCTAGTGCTAATCCCGCCTGGACGTACACAAGGACTTTCGGTGTATTGTGATGCTTCACGTCGTGGACTTGGAGGTGTTCTTATGCAGGAGGGAAAAGTTGTAGCTTATGCTTCACGACAACCGACCTCATGAGTTGAACTATGCCATGCATGATTTGGAGTTAGCAAGTAGTGCATGCACTCAAGACATGGAGACACTATCTTATTGGGAATCGTTGTGATGTTTACACGGAGCACAAGAGTTTGAAGTACATTTTCACGCAGAAGGAGTTGAATCTCGTGCAAAGGAGATGGTTGGAACTTATAAAGGATTATGACATGAGTCGCATTATCATCCGGAAAAGCCAATGTTGTGGCGGATGCTTTGAGCCGTAAGAGTTATGTTAATACCCTTACAGCAGGAGGTTTACCTCGGGAGTTATGTGATGAGCTTAGAGACCTTTAGTTGGAAATAGTTCCAAGAGGTTATGTTGCAAGACTCGAGGTAGTCCACCTTGTTGGGAAGAATCGAGAAGCCGAAGTTGGACCAAGGTATTGCTGAGATAAAGGAAATGATGAGCAAAGGGAAAGCGTATGATTCCGTGAGGATGAAAATGGAACCATATGGTTTGATCAACGGATTTGTGTACCCAATGATCCGTAGATCGAAGTTGATTCTTCAGAGGCTCATGACTCACCATATTCGATACACCGTGCAACACCAAGATGTATTTGGACTTGAAGGAAAGTTTTTGGTGGGCGGTATGAAGAGAGAGATTGCCGAGTATGTGGCAATATGTGATGTATGTCGAGAGTAAAGGCGAGCATCGAAACCAGCAGGTTTACTTCAGCCGCTGTGCCGATACCGATTGGAAATGGGATAAACTTGGTATGGACTTTATCACGGGTTACCCAGACCCGCTTCAGTTATGATTCCATTTGGGTGATAGTGGATCGTTTGACCAAGGTTGCTCACTTCATTCCAAAGAAGACCACCTATACAAGTGCTAAGTGGCAAAGATATATATGATCAGGATCGTATGTCCGCATGGAGTTCCGAGGAGCATCGTGTCGATAGAGGAACGCAGTTTACCTCAAAGTTTTGGAAGCGATTACGAAACTTTGGGTACCGTGCTAGAGTTCAAGATCTGCCTTCCATCCGCAGATGATGGGCGATGAGAGAGAGTCAATCAGATTACGGAGGACATGTTGAGAGCTTGTGCGCTAGACTATGGGTCTAGTTGGGATGATAACTTACCCTCACGCAGAGTTTTCGTACAACAACAGCCTATCAAGCCGGTTTGCGATGGCCCTTTCGAGGCATTGTATGGAAGGAAATGCAGGACACCTTTGATGTGGAATGGAGTTGGAGATCGCAAATTGTTTGGACCTGATTTGATCGGGGATTCGAGGAGAAGGTCAAGTTGATTCGTGATGACTTAAGATAGCTCACCAAGGCGTAAAAGTTATGCCGATGCTAAACGCAAGGAAGTGATCTATGAAGTGGGAGATAGAGCATATCTTCGAGTGTCTCCACTTCGAGGTATTAAGAGATTTGGAGTCAAAGGAAAGTTAGCACCACGATTTGTGGGACCATACAGAGTTCTGGAACGCAGAGGAGAGGTTGCATACCAGTTGGAATTACCAGAGGCTTTGTCAGGAGTTCATGATGTGTTTCATGTTTCCCAGCTGAAGAAGTGTCATGAAGAGATGGCAGATATTCCTTTGAGAGATACAGTGCCACTCGAGGCAATTCAGTTGGAGAGCGATCGACTTATGAGGAGAAGCCGTTAAGATTCTTGAGACTGCAGAGAGAATCACTCGTACCAAGATCATCAAGTTACGCAAGGTTCGAAGGAGTCACCACACCGAGGAGGAAGCCACTTGGGAACGAGAGGAAGATCTTAGACAAGACCATCCACACCTTTTTGTCGGTTAACCCGAATCTCGAGGACTAGATTCATCTTAAGGGTAGGTTTGTAACATCCCAATTTTTATTAAATTTGGATGTTAATAGAATCATTCAATGCATATCATATTTCTTTGCATTTTGGAGTTTTAAAATATTCAAATAATATTTTTCCACTCGAGAAAAACAAATGAGAGGGATAAGATGACTTCCTCAAAATATAAAAGAGTGGAAAATTTTATTTTGAATATTATTTGAAGTTTTAGAGTTTATTGGTATTTAGTTTATTTGCAAAAGTGCATTAATTGCATTAGGAAAATATTTTCAAAATGTTCTGTGCTTAAGTTAATGTTCATTAGGTTCTAAATATTGTATAGTTATTTTATAAATTACTGTGGTGTTTTTATTAATTCATTTGAATTGTTTAGGGACACTTTAGTCTTAGGTTTAAAAAAAAGCGCACACACGCACACACCGCAGCCTGGACCAAATCTGGTTCGCCCAGAGCGCTAACCGCCCACCGGCCATTTGGCCCAAGGCAGCCCCAGCGCCACGCACTGAAAACCTCCCGCATCGAATGAGCTGCCCAGAAGGCCTCAAGAATCGCGGGCGAGGCCCTCGTTGATAACGCTTATCCATGCGGCACCGAGCCCTCTGCCCTCGCCTATATAAAGGCGGGACCCTCTCCGATCTCGCCATCTCGCTTCCCCACGCCGCCCATAGCCGCCGTCGTTGTAGTTCGCATCTCGCCGCCGAACGGACCTCGCCGAGCTTTCCGTCGCCGAGAAGCCACCACGGCATCCACCTTCTTCGTCAAATGATTTCCGTGACAAAGCGCATCATTTTGACACGATTTTTGCCCCTAGGTCCCGCGAGCCACCAGACTGCCGACGCCGGAGCCGACGGAGCACCGAAGGCCGCCGTCCTCGCCCGCCCGTCCGGACGCCGCCGCCAGACGCCGCCACCACCTTAGCGACGCCCTCGGCCGCCGCACCTTCCCATCTTCTTCCCGACGCCGAGGACCGCCAGAGCCGCCGCCCCCGTCGTCACCGACGCGTCGCGCCGCCGTCTTCATCGTCGCCGCCACCACTACCACCCATCGTGAGCCACCACCCCACCTCGCCTGTTCGATCTACCATGGACGGCCCAGATTAGATTAGGTTCGTTTTTTATTTTGCGAAGAGGTACGCGGTTAATCATGTTCCCTTAGACCGCGCGGTTTATTTAAACCGAAGCGTCGGTTTTTCTTTAGTTAGCCGTCGCCATCGCTGTTTTTCTTATTTAGCGACCGTTACGTATAACCTCCGCATGACGACGCCGCCGCCAGCCACGAGCCGCCACGTGGCGAGGACTTGGTTGCGATAGTTTTCTTCACTTGTTTAGTCCTTTTATCACAGATTAGTCCCCGAGCTTAGATTAGCCATAACTTTTTAACCATAGATCCAAACTCGATGAAACCAGCGGCAAATTCTCCGTATTGTTTAGATCTATCCAAAGGGATCCTTTACAAACTTTTGTCGATTCAAATTTGAATTTATTCAGATTCAATTCAAACTTCAAATGGCCATATCTCTCAAACCGTAGCTCTGATTAAGTTGATTCTTTTGCATTACATCACCGTAGACAAACCCTATCACCGGAACTTTGTCACAATAATTTTCACACACTAGAATCTGCCTATTAATATTTTACTAGTATGCATAGTATGCACTATAGTTCACATCACTTCTTGAACCATGTGCCTATGTTGTTTTGCACCTAGAATATTTTCATGCTAGTTAAGTGTGATGTTTGTTCATTTGGTTTTTCCGAGACTTTTGCTTTGCATGTTCTTTCTGGTTCTCTAGAATGTTTGCTTATGTTTGTTTATCTTCTTTGCGGTAGATTGCGGTCTGAAGCGAGAATATTATCGATCTTTAGAATTCAACCAGCAGTATTCAAGGCAAGTTGCATCTTGATCATGTTTCATTACCTATGTTTTTATTATGCACTTAGTTCTTTGCGGTAGGACTGCATGGTAGGAATTAATGCCGTATGACTATGCTTACACCAAGTAGTTCACCGAGGTAGGTGCGAACCTTACCACATTGTCGCCATCGTTTTACACTATGTTGCTTCGCTAAGTAGGCGTGGATTGGGAGTGATCATTGTAAAGTATGAGTGACAATGTAGTAAATAGGACCTAAGATAATTAATGAACTACCGGCGGAAATTTGTTGGAATGGTGGCGAAATGCGATTAGGGCGCATGGGAAATCCATGGTGGTGCACCACTAGTGGACCGTCCGCCAGCTTAAAGAGATCAATCGTATTCTCATGTCTAGAAGCTTACGTGTGCAGCCACAAGCCAATATGGGCTCGCTTAGTTGAGTAGTTAGTGTGACCCCTTAGGGATGGGCTAGCAGATGTAGAATGATGTAGGTGTACCGCCTATCCGTGGGTTAAGGGGAACATTTTCAAAGACTATGTCTCGATCTTCCGATCATGGAGGTGGTCGAGTCTTGTGGGGAAAAGTCGCAACCTCTGCAGAGTGTCAACCTAATCGATTAGCCGTGTCCCGATTCACGGACAAGTTGAGCATCTAGTAGTGGAAATGCCGGGAGATCTCCTCACCTTTAATTAAACAGTTGGGATTTAAATGAAACTTGGGAACGGATGGAGTTGGGTTTGCCAACTCATCCTATGCAAATATGTAGTAGTAGAATAACATCTTTTCTAATAGGTAAAAACTAGCTTTATGCAAAAAACTAAACTTAGAGCATTCCACCAGCCAAATTGCATGTACAAATAGGTTCTTTACACTTATGATGTGACTTGCCAGTACATTCAATGTACTGACCTATATGGCTGCAACTTATCATGTTGCAGATATATCCGACGAGGATTAAGGTGCGATAGGTCGATGTTCTACACTCAACCTTGCTCGTGGAGTTGAACTCATTTACTACTTTGCTTCCGCAGTATTTGTTTATTGGCTCTATGCCCTATTTTGTAATAAATGTATTGCTCCTGGATTATCGATGTAATAAAGAGATGTGTGTTATTTTTGTTATTTCATCGAGTACTGTGTGTGCTAGCAAGTCGATCCAGGGACTAGCACGGTAAGCACAGAGACTTCGACTCTTACCGAGTCGGGTCGCTACATTCTCTAATCTCCACCTTCATGTTGGGGCTAAAGAAAATGTTGGACTTTTCCACACTTACCAACTGTCCCGATGCCGCACGGTATAAATCTAGCGTTGATTTCGGTAATTTGGCGCTATGTTGGTTTGCTTTCATGAGAATCAAAGAGTCATCCGCAAAGATGAGATTTGTGATAGGCGGGGCATCTCTACATACTTTAACTCCTGAGATATTTCCATTTTCCTCTGCATGTGTAAGTAAGGCATTCAACCCCTCTGTGCACAACAAGAATAGATAAGGTGATAATGGGTCTCCCCATCTCAACCCCCTTGTAGGGTTAAATTTTTTGCTTTCCTCCAAATTAATCCTTACTCTGTATTCAACAGTTGAGACACACTGCATGATAAAGTTCACCCAATATTGACGGAAACCCAGTCTTAACATAATCTCCTTCAGAAAAGGCCATTCAACCCTGTCGTAAGCTTTGTGCATATCGAGTTTTATAGCACATAATCTCTCTACCTTCTCTTATGTTCTTGATTGTGTGAAAACACTCATAAGCCACTAAAATGTTATTCGTAATCAATCTGCCAGTTAAGAAGGCACTCTGAGTTAGACTAATGATTTCTGGTAGGAACACCTTCAAATGGGAGGCCACCATTTTTGCAATTATTTTATATACCACATTGCATAAACTGATCAGCCTAAATTGGGTTACCTTTTCTGGTGTATTCACCTTTGGAATCATCACAATTGCAGTATCGTTCCAACCCGCTGGAATAGTACATGTATTGATTGCCTTCAAAACCTCCTAGATTAGATCATCCCCTAGCATGGGCCAAAACCTCTTATAGAAAATAGCATAGAATCCATCTGGCCTCGGAGCTTTTAAGTCCCCGATATCGAATAATGCCTTTCGAACATCTTCAGTAGTATAAGGGGCACAAAGAGCATTGTTCATTTCAGTAGTCACTCTCCTACGAACTAGGGGCAACACATCTTGATTCTTATACTGTACTGCCGATGTGAACAGCTATGAAAGATAATCAGTAATGTGATCCCTCAACTCCTTATCTTCCCTCTATATTCCTGACTCATCTAGGAGTTTCTTTATATTATTTATTTTTTTTCCTGGCTGTGGCTGCATTATGGAAGAAAGAGGTATTACGTTCCCCATGCATCAACCAATTAGTCCAACCTCTCTGTAACCAGAATATTTCCTCTTGATCCAATAGGTTCTTAATGAGTACGATAATTTCCTTCTGACGACCACGGGATTCTATATTCTAAGGGCCACGCTTCAGTCTCTCTAACTCCTTTTTAATTTGTTTATTCTCCGCTTCGGGCCCTTAAGTATTTACCGATCCCAAGAATGTAAATCGGCATGCACAACTCTCGTTTGACCAGCAAGAGAAGGGCCAATCCCTGCTAGCTTTGCTTTCTCCCATGCAGCGTTAACAATCTCAGTGACCATCTCTTCCTTTAACCACCCAGCTTTGAATTGTTTCCCATGCCCATCCGATTTTCTGAAAATTTGGTCATCCAAATAATCCATATCCAGGACCAGCGGGGCGGTGGTCAGAGTGAATATGCTCTTCGTTGATCACCACCGCTCGGGGAAATTTATGGGCCCAACCAGTGTTGCAAAACGCCCGATCCAGGCGCTCGCGTACATCACCTCTTCTCCAAGTGAATGGGTCGCCAATATAACCCAAATCCTCCAGCCCACAGTCCATGAGACATTCACAGAAATCTCTCATCATTCCATTTGGTCTCGCATTACCGCCTTCTTTTTCCGACGGATATAAAATTTTATTAAAATCCCCCAATACCGCCCAGGGGTGGTCACCCTTATTGTTCAAGTTGTGAATGTCATCCCAAGATAATTTTCGTTCATTCTAGTTCGGATGACCATAAAAACCTGTGAACCGCCAGTGTATAACATCCTCATACATAAACAAAATATCAATAAAATGAGGCGATACGTAATTCAACTTATGATAAAACAAAACAAGGTCACCGGCCGTACCCTTGACAACCTTAATTCGCCCAAGGGGAGGGTATTTATGCTCTTGGGGGGGAAGGTACATGGGCCGAAACCCTTGAATCTACGCACAGGCAGTACCGAATGTCCGGTGGCTATCGGACGCCCGGTCGCTCTGTGGTATCGGATGTCCGGTGGCTCACGGGGGATCGGACGTCTCATAGGCATCGGACTTTCGTTAATTTCTTCTTTGGACATTCTGGACAGTGGCACTGGATTTCCGGCCGCTCAGGACCTGCCGGATGTTCGCTACTTGTCGGATGTCCAGTCGTTGTAGGTTTCATCTGCGACTGGTTCTTTCGGTCGCTGGTCTTCATTGCACCAGATGTCGGACAGATGATGTGGTTCAATGACTCCTCCTGTGTTACTTGCTCCGCTTACGCGCCGTCTTGTCCATTGCTCTTATAGCGTTTTCATGGTCGTTTTCTTGGTACCTAGGTACACATAGCATTTCTATTTGAGGTAGTAGCCATGTCTCGCATGTAGAGAAGTGAGAGTCGATAAGGAGCGATCTCACCTCATGTTCAATGGCGCGCACATGAGCTCTTTTTATAGGACCACCTGGTCCACCACAATGTGAGGAGGGGGACTTTTGCAGCTCTGTATAATTTCACTCTAGCAACCACCCACTCTATACGGGGTTATGGGGCTATTTATAGTCGACACAATAGTCGCATACAAAGTTGTTATCGTCTCAACAGCAGACGTCTTCCAGTCCAGTGTCGTCGGCCTCATCTCTCCGGTAGTTTGGATGTCCATCACGATGATAAAGTTGTCGACCAAGGTCTAACCGATGAAGGCGAGGAGTTTGCATGAATGCTATTAATTAATCCATGATTTTCTAAATAAATTTTGTGTTCATCGTTGTTTGCATCATAGATATAACAGTATGTCTCTTCGCAACATTTATCAATATATTTTGTCAATTTACGGTACGAGCCTGCTCTCGTTTTCTGCTCTAAATTCATAATCTCATATGCATTCGAATCATTATACAATTATTATCTACTTCGCTCTAAATCCGACTAATAAAGATGGTAAAGGATACAGAATGAGCTTCCCGTGACACGGAGTTTCTGCTCCCGGGTTCAACTGCACCTGCGTTGACGAAAAAAATCAAAACAAATAGTAGAAAAATGAAAAAAAAATCCATTTTTTCTATGGTAGATAATTTGATGCGCGAGGTCTGTTCCAAATGTTAACTCATTTGGACATTTGAGCAGCTCTCAACAAAAAAGACTGGTCTGTAGAAACGTTTACTGTTCACACACTATTCTGATTCGATTTGTCTTTTTTGCCGAGAGCTTCTCAGATGTCCAAATGAATTGAAATTTGAAGCGGACCTCACACATCAAATTTTCTATCACACAAATTTTTTTGATTTTTTTTAATTTTTCTAGTATTCATTTTGATTATTTCTTTACTGGGAACAGATGAGTTTGGGCACCGAGTTGGATTTCCGCTTCATGTGATCCTAATCTTATCGTTGTATTATTATATGAACTGGTTATGAGCTTGGAGGGTGAATTTTACATTTGGAGTGGAGTTTGAGGACCAAATCGTATAAAGGCCATCGCCGCCTGCGGCTCAACGCGTTAAAACCCTAAAACCCAAACCTGCTCCTCCTCTCTTTCCCAGCGTCGCCTCCACATACTCCAGTCAATCAATTCGCTCTCGGCCACCACGGCAATGGCCATGGATTTGGACGAGCCGCTTGCCGCGGAGAAGGGCGAGCTGGCGCTGCAGCAGCTGCGGCGCGCCGAGCCGTCCGTCTACCTCTCCCCGTCCGCCGACCTCGCCGCCGCCGCCCGGGCGGCTCTGAAGCACTTCCACTCCTCGCTCGCCGTCGTCTCCCCCGTGCAGCCGCCGCCGCTCCCCAACCTCCTCGCCGGCCCCAACTTCGACGCCGAGCAGATTTGGTCCCAGAGCGAGCTGCTCTCCCGCCCCCTCCTCCCCCACCTCCACCGCCAGCTCCGCCGCCTCGAGCACCAACCGCCTGCGCAGCCGTCGGCTGCTCCTCCGCCGTCCAAGACCGCTGAAGCCGAGGAGGGCCCGTCAGACGAGGAGGAGGATGGAGAGGGTGACGAATCGGAGGATGAGGATGAGGATGGCCTGGAGGACACAGATGACGAGTTGGAATCGGAGGAGGGGGAGGATGAAGAAACGGAGGAGCTAGGGATGAAGGCAGGGAACGGGGTGGAGGACAGGTTCCTGAAGATGAAGGACCTGGAAAAGTTTATGGAGGAGGGGGAGGAGCTGGAGTACGGTGGGGGTTCCAAGGGAGGAGAGAAGAAGAAGGCAAGTGTAAACTTGATGGAGGACGATAGTGATGAGGAGGATGTGGATGAAGATGACGGGGGTGATGATGAAGATGATGACGATTTGGATGTAAGTAATTTGTACTCACGCACTCTCTTTATATACATGGAATGATTGTTAGCTCTGATAGAATCTAAGATGTAGAACCATAAGTAATTCATTAAGGGAAGCCAAAATTTCTTCTAATGTGCAATATAAGTGACTTAACAGCTAGAGCTAGTTCATGAAATGCATTGCACACATATGTTTATAGCTACTGCATAGACCAATGTGCTCCTTTTGACAGTTATAGTGTTAGATACCACACTTTATTGATGAAGGACATTAACCTGAATTCCTTTCTTCTTAACTTGATTGGTGGCACTATTTACTGTAGTTGGAAGATTTTGAATCTGATGATGAAGAGGGTGTGGGGAAATCCGGCGGAGATATAAGGTAAGCAGTTTATGCTAATCTCAAGTATGCTATGTGGTGATTGTGAAAATGCGAATCAATTTGTATTATGCGCTCCTATATCTGTTAAAGTGTGCTACAGCACAGTTCATCGATCATGTGAAGATATGACAATAGTAGCCATGTACTCCCTCCGTCCCAAAATAAGTGTCTCAACTTTGTACTAGCTTTAGTACAACTAGTACAAAGTTGTACTAAGGTTAAGACACTTATTTTGGGACGGAGGGAGTAGGATTTTAAAATTGCTTGTACGTGAGACTTTCCATTCTTTAGGTGAATAGAAGGGAAGGGAGCTACTTCCTTTCATTGACATAGGGGAGAAATTAAATATTAATACCTGTGTGGATATGGACTCAATTATAGTAGAAAAGTAAATGAAAAAGAGCCCCGTTTGTACATAATTTGTTGATGAGAGGGAAAAAAAAACTGGCCTATGAAAAATAGATTTAATGTACAGAAGCTTGGTGCCACCTGTACTGGAGATTTGAAGTAGTAATGTATCTTTGTGGGGTTGCAGTGAAACAAGTCTGAAAAGAACAGAAAAACATGATTTTGTGTACCACCTAGCATAGAAATTAACCAATGAAAAAGTTAGATTTCATACAGAACAACTTTCCTGCCACCCTTACCAAGACAGGGAAAAGGTTATTATCCAATTGCCAACCACCTCCATGAGGATTCAACTAAAAAGTTTCACAGAAAAAGGTGTCACTACTCACTTGTACATAACATAGCAAGTTGATTTTACTGGAGAGAAAACCGAGTCGTACAACTTATTTGCTGGTGCAAATGTCCCTGTTGGACAGTCGTAAGCACCCATCTTTTGTAGTGCATGCATTACAGTCCTTTCCTATCCCACCTACATTTGCCCAGTAAAACCTCTACAATCCGGACATGTTCTTTTAATACCGAGCACATGTGCTCCCTTTTAAGTGTGTGTTTGAAGCTTCAAAAATTCAAAACGAATCTTACATGTACATGTAAGAGCGCACTATGTATCTTCAATGTTTTGTGAAGGCACCACTTGATTTGTGATCTGCACTAGAATGACGACAACAACAACAAAGCCTTTAGTACAAACAATTTGGGGTAGGCTAAATAAAACGACAAGAATGAGAGGCTAAAAAGCAGCTTTATCTGCTCTATTTTTTTGTTGCACAGGCCGCAGAAATGAACCAAGTTTCCTCTCATGCTTCCAAATGTTTTAAACAATTCACGCGCATAGATATTGATTAGTCTGTGCACTTGAAACAGTCTGAAGCTTGAGAAATAAAAGAAAATGCAGAATTGAAACTTGAGGTTATTCTATAATCTTCCTTACGCTGTAGAATAATGTTATACATCATGCATTTTGGTTGCCATGAGTTTTGTGTTGTGCTTTTAACCAGCTAAGAGCGTCTTTTCAGGTATAAGGATTTTTTTGAGGAAAGCCATAAGCAACAAGTCAAGAAGAGAAATGGTTTCACAAAGAAAGTCCACTTCAAGGATGAATTGCATGAAATGGAAGTGGATGACATTGAGAAGGATGATGTAAATGATGGCCCAGCATTAGAGGTACTCATTTCAGTCAAAATAAGTAAATGCACATATACTTGTTTATCAACATGCTTTCCCTTCTATACAGGATGAACAAGGTCTTTCAACTCATGAAAAGGGGCTCTTGAAGATGCGTAACCAAATAGACCTAATGGAGAAAGCTAGTCTTGAACCCAGTAAATGGATCATGCAGGGAGAGGTAGCTGATAGCATGTTTTGGAAATGAAACATATTTCTGACTCACAATATCGTGCTAGTAATAGTTAATTACCATTGCAATTGTGTTATTTTAAACGAGTTCCTTTTGTAGGTTGATGCTTCCAGGAGGCCCAAAAATAGTGCCCTGGAAGTGGATCTTGATTTTGAGCATAATGTAAGACCTGCCCCAGTAATCACAGAGGAAGTCACCGCTTCTCTCGAGGAGATGATAAAGAAACGAATTGCGGAGGTAATATTTTTCTGGATATGTCACTACGTTCGTAACTGGGTCAGTACTCAACAGTAGTATACTGGGAAATAGTAGAGTGAAATTGTGAGGAGTTCTTTGGTTATTTCGTTTTGTGACTCTGCTAGTAATATTGAGATAGCTTCTCTTGTTTCCTGACAGGGTCATTTTGATGATGTTGAAAAGCCTTCAACCTTGCCGTATAAAGCTCCAAAGCAGCAAAAGGAGATTGTATGGTTTTGATCGGGTGCAATAACTAGAATTCTTTCATGATAATAGTATGGTAATTGTGTGATTCACTATTGTTGCTATATTTCAACAGGATGAAAACAAGAGCAAAAAGGGTCTTGCTGAACATTATGAGGTCTGTATTGTCTTACTATGATCTTATTTTAAATCCAAACGAGTTGGTAGATAGGATCAGTTTTAGTATAGTTCATCCACTTAACTGATTCTTTTGCTCTTCCAGGATGAGTTTAAGGAAAAAACTGGCATTGCACCTGCCACACTTGCTATTTCAGATGAACTGAAGAATGAGGTGAGCAATCAATTGTTTTTACTAGAAAACCTGAGTGACGTTGGATTTACCTATCATGATTACAGTTTTATTCTGCTTTTGTTGGTCTTAATTGTTGTGCAACATCTGATACATCATTTGTGTTGGATTGAAAGATAATGTCTGTTAAAGAGCAAATCTTTCATTGTCTTGTCAGTAAAGGCATGCCAGATGTTATTATATCCATCTAAATTAGCAAGTTTTCATGTTCCCTGCTTGTCCTGGTGACTGTAGTGTCAATATATTCATATCACTTTTTCGTGGTGCACAAGATGCTTGTCATATTACAAAGTACAATTTTAATACCGATGCTCAGTGATGGTTTATTGCCATGCGATGGATATGAAGTTCGCTATTGGAATTTTCGGTGTTAGAAAAATACTCCATTTTGTAATGAATGAGAAGAAATGGATTGCTTCAGTCACTATATGCGTTGCGTTAAGCATGCATATTGCGTAGGTCACACTTGATACTTTACAGTTTTTTTTTTGAAGTGCCCTTGCTACATTGGCCAACTTGATTTTATGCTTCTGTTTCCTGCAATCTTTCCACCGGTGCTATGTGCATATGTTCTCTTTGTCTTTATGATGGTATCAACTATCAGTCTGGCTATGTGGATATTTTTGTGTTACCAAAGTGATACTTCCTGATTCTGACTAACTTCTTATTCAACTCAGGCAAATGATTTATTTAAGAGGATATGCTTGAAGTTGGATGCGCTCTCTCATTTCCACTTTGCCCCAAAGCCGGTATGTGATAGCTCTCTATTAGACAGCATCGTATAATACCTAAAGTTTGCAATTTTTGGTATGAAGCACAAGTGTTGTCTTTTCAGGTCATTGAGGATATGTCTATACAAGTTAATGTACCTGCTCTAGCAATGGAAGAGGTACCACAATCATTGTTTTTTCTCTTGTGAAGTTATTCTATTTGAGTATTTCATTCATTTAACGACTTGTCTTCCTTGCAGGTTGCACCTGTAGCTGTTTCAGATGCCGCAATGCTCGCTCCCGAAGAAGTTTTTGAAGGGAAAGGGGATATTAAAGAAGATGCGGAGCTTACACAAGCTGAGCGCAAAAGAAGAAGAGCCAACAAGAAGAGGAGATATGCAGGTATTTTTTTTCTCTCTATTAGGTCTTTGGGGTTTCACTCGCCTCGATGGTTTTTGAAAAATCCTCCCAAGAAACAATGAATCCTGCTCTCTATATCACTTCATCACCAGAGTAGTTCATTTTTTTAGAAAAGGAACCAGAGTAGTTCATGGTTGTATTCAGTTGTATCAGTATATTGGAAGATTTGGAGTAGCGCAATCTCACACATGGACTGAATTGTGTTGGCAACATGATAAAACCTGTTACTTTGCCATGCAGAATCGCACAAGGAGAGGCCAGCCAAGCTGCGGAAAGAGAACTCATCAAATATATAGGAAGCTGCTGCTTACATGCTATGTATTGCAAACCTTTGGAGTTAGTTGGAGGGAGGACCGCCGCCAACAGTGTAATGCCTTTGGTGATCTGATGCCTGGCCTGCAATTTCAAGGCTCTGATGTAGCCAGTTTTCGAGCTTTCATGCAGTGTAAAAGCATTTCCTTTTAGGCTCTGCTTGGAATCGGTGTATTTTTATACACCTGTATTTGTTTTACAAGTGTATTTTACAGGCCGTGTGCTAATTCCAGCCGAGAATCAAAACGACAGATCGTGGTCTGTATATTTTACAGGTGTAAAAGCGCTGGAAACGACATTCCAATCAAGCCTTAGAATTTCTCATAGGGGAGTGAGTGTCTTCTCGAGTAGCGGGGTTAGCAGTGCCGGAAAGAATAGAATTGAACTCTTGCGAGCAAAAATGTCCTGCACTATATTGGTTCAATGCATCGGTGTGCCCTTCCGGCACTCAAAGCCGAATTCAACCCAGAAACTGAGCAAGGTGGTACGCAGTTTGACCATATTCGAATACAGTTTGACCATGTTGTACCTCCATAGTTAAAAAATTGAGATTGAGGCCGTTTTGTACTATTGAGCGCGGGAGCATCATTGCTCATCATAGTTGCATGCACAGTCTACACACCCCTCCCATCCCCTCGCCTGGTTCTTTCTCCTCCCGGATATGTTCCTGTTGCACTAGTTATTGTAAGTTTGCAACCATTTGCTTAGGTCAACTCCAACGGACGCTCATTTTGTCCGTCTGGATAGGACAATGGGGTGGCGTCTGGCCATTCTCCTAGATATGCTGGCTGTGCCCAACGCGCGGATGCATCTGATCTGATCCGGCAATGGCCGCCTGAAGCTTCTGTGCGTACTTTTTTTTGCCACTAAAACATATTTTTTTTATTTCATTCAACGATATTTTGATACATTGGATACACAATTCATCAATTCTTCTCTAGGAGAGCGAGAACAAAGAAAACAAAAATCACAATTAGACACTTTAAAAGGAGTAAATAGCATAAAACTACTAGTTTACAGGCTAGGGTTCTAAAAAACTATCATTTTTTATTTTTTCTCAAAAAACTACCAAACGAGCGGTCGGCTGTTTCAAAAAACCCAAAACGCCCGTGACCAACGATTTAAACCTTTTCTCTCAGCTCGACGCACATGTCGAGAGCGCGTGGCCTACGCGCACTCACGGCGCTGACCGTTAGCCCGTCTTGGTCGGTCGGAACCAAAGCCGCTTGATCGGTCGACTTTTCGCTCTCCCTCTCACTCTCATTCTCCCCCGCAGTGACCTAGGTTGGCGATGGCGGCGCGCCGCAGCGAAATGCCGTCGGTGGCGAGTGTTGTGGTTCTAAGTCTGACAGTAGAATGGGGGTAAGTATGGAGAGGCAAGATCCTAACTATGGAGTAGTTGTATACGCACGAGTTTTACGAGTTCAGGCCCTTCTCGGAGAAGTAATAGCCCTCGTCTCGGGCCGGAGGCGGTCATTGGATTATCGTGTGTGAATTACGAGGTGCGAACCCTTTACACCGAGGAGGGTGGCTTATATAGAGTTCGCCAGCCCCTCCGCCCTCGGTTATCTGAGGTTTAAGGTACATTAAGATCGGGCGTTACTGGTAACGCCATAAATAAAGTGCTATGATAACCATAAAAGCTACTTAATGACCGACCGTTAGCGTGCAGAGTGACTTTACATCTCCCCGGCTGTCGAGTGGTTGGCTTCATGGTCGAGTGTCTTGAGTCCGCCGAGTGGAACACTTCGAGTCGATTGAAGGTGATTCTTCGAGAGATGTCCTTGGGTAGGGTATCTTGGACAGGTCCATGACCCTACCCTAGGTATATAGCTTCATCATTAGCCCCGAATGGATCGAGGTTTGGCGGGAAGGAGTTGAACACACTTGGACCCATTTTTCGTGCTATGAATATATCTTGCTCGGATCAATGAACCTAGGTGATGATACCAACTTCTTTTGATCGCCTTGATCCATTCTTCGTATCCGTCGGTGAGTTTCTTTACTTGAAGAGCTCCGAGTGACAGGCGGAGGAGATCTTCCGTCGACAAGTTGTTCTGCGATTCGCGGATCTCGCGGATTTGAATTTCGGAAGCGCAGAGCGGAGGAGGCCGCGTGTCGGATGGGATAAGGCGGGGCGCCTCGATCTCCGCGCCACCTTTTTTCGCCACGTGCGCCTGGATCGCGGATTTGACATGATCGCCCGGGCCTACAAGTCAGTCACTCGGAAGTAACCTCATATAAGGCGCCGGACCGGGGTTTTTGAACAGTGCGTTCTCATTTTCTCCTCTCTTCCTCAGACTTCTCCGCCGCGCTCGCTTTCGTTCCAGTGCCGCTGCCCCGTGTGCATCTCGCCGTCGATGATGGTGAAAGAGAAGACGGCGGCCCTGGAGCGGGCGAAGAAAGTGACGGTGAAAGCGAAGGGAAGGACGACCAGTCGGGGCGGAACTTCATCGAGGGCCGGCCTGCCGCAGGGCTGGATCCAGGGCGACTGGATCCGCTCGACGATTAGCCAAGAAGACCTCGACGACCTGGCCAATGGAGGACTGATCCCCTATGGATCGGCACGGCTTTCGGGGAAGGAGTCCGAGCCGCAGCCTCAGGAGGGTGAGTGCGTTCTCTTGGCCACCCATGTCGACCACGGGTTTTCCTTGCCTCCCCACCCTTTCTTTCAGGGATTTCTGAATTTCTTCGGGGCACAACTCCACCACTTCACACCGAACACAATCGTGTATCTCGCTGCTTTCGTGTCTTTGTGCGAGAATTTCTTGGGTTGTCGGCCTCATTGGGGTCTTTTCAAGCACATTTTCACCTGTCGCTCCTAGACGGTGAAAAGGCCAATCTGAGTGAAGAGAGAACACAAGTGATTCAGATGTGTGGGGTCTTGGGGTTCGAGATGAGAGGAAAATTTCTTTTCCGCCATGATCCTACCCGACTTTGGATCTGTGGATGGCGATCGACTGGTTTTATCAAGAAAGACGAGGCGACGCCTTGAGCGTCGACCGGACTCCCTCCTTTTCCATGGATCGAGTGAGAAGCCCTCCCTTTGAAGGTGATCCCGAGGAGAAGGCGCGAGTTAAGGTAATGGCGAACGTGTTGTCCAGCTTATCCGTGACGGGGTGATGGTATGGATCTCTTGGAGGTCTTCCTTGGCGACGCATCCAGCCACTTCAAGCTCGAGACCATCCGATGTGGATGTATTCGAGCACTAAGGACACCACTCGGATCCACCCGAGGAGGTCGAGGATGCCACGCCGGAGGGGTGGTGGCGAGCATCACCGGGAACAGAGACAACCCTAGGGGAGCAGGAGAATTCCTCCGCTCGACCAATCCCATGCTGGGACAAGGTTCAACTCTGAGTTTCCGATCGTAATTTTGACCATGCGATTACTTATGCTTCGTCGATTGACTTTTGTTACGCTTGTTTTTCCGCGGGCTCTTCTTGAAATGTACTCCATGCCCAGCGGGAGCAAGAGCAAGACCCTAAGGGGAGGCGGCGGCGAGAGCGGCGGCGCATTCGATGGAGAGGAGAGCGAGAAAGTGGCGACTCAAGCGATGAAGAAGAAGCGAGTCACCTCCTCGCGAGGAGAGGCGATCCAAGCTCGACCAGGACCAGCCGAGTGCCCGTGAAAAGCGGCTCGCTCAGACCGCCCGTCTTCAAAGCGCCTCGGGCGTCCTCACCGCTCGGTGAAAAAGCATCCAAGCAGCCCAAGGTTGCGGTCAGAGGTCTCGGAAGGCGTTGCGAAGATTAAGATTGACATCCCGTTAAACCTGCGTGAGTGTCTCCTTTGTATTCACCCGACGTTACTGCTGTTTATTTTTCCTTGATTTGACCGGATAAACTTTGGGCCGGCAGCGCTGCTACTACAGGACTTCACTTACGAGGATGAGGATGAGGCAATGGAGGATGCACGATCACCTCTAATCTGGGTGCGATTCACGTAGCTTACGTCTTTATTTGGTCGACTCAAGCTGTAACATATACCATTGGGTGATGCAAATTTTGGCGACTGATCTTTGAACAGCTCCCAACGTTATTGACCTCCCCGACGATGACGATGAAGAGCCCGAGAGGCCTTTGACGAGGAAAAATAGGAAAACTCCTGCACACAAGGCGCCACAATCGACACCGATAGCTGAACCAGTCGTTCAGGACGCTGGTGATGCCAATCGGGCTTCTGTTACCTTCGTCGTACCACTGTCGAGTGCCCGACCTTCTTCATCGAATGCTCAAGCTCCTGCCAACTTACCTTCAGTTTTTGCTACACATCACATCCCAGAGGACGAAGTGAATGTTGCCAAGGAAGCCATACGCCAAGCAGGTATTATGATGGAGAAGATGAAGATGGTGCGGGATGTCAGTCAAGCCGCCTATGATGCCAGCTCGGCTCTCCAAAGCAATGTTCAGGTCAGCAACACATCGACTAGTTTTCTTGGCTTGCTCTGTTAGGATATGCTACCTGAAAACTCTCTTTCCAAAGATCTTTGCGTCTGTGCACCCAGTGGGTGTTTCGACTTGTCACTAAGCAAATCCATACTTTGAGCTGAATTTTGTTATTGAAGTTTTGGACTAGTGGGGCACGCCGAGTGCACCCACTGGTGTAGTCCCGAGACTACGGTGGACTACAGGCGGTCGATCGTAGTCTTGACTTTTAATTCCTTCACTTGGTGCAGTCTGCCATGTCGAGTGTAATCGAACCAGTGGGGGCACGCTAAGTGCACCCACTAGGTGTAGTCCCGAGACCGTGGTCGATTGCCCTTCAGCCCGAAAAGGTCCCGTCGGTGTTAATCCCGAACCAGTGGGGTACGCTAAGTGCACCCACTGGGTGTAATCCCGAGACTATGGTGGATCAAGGGCGTCGATCGTAGTCTTAGTATTTATTGTCTTGTCATTTTCTCTCAAAATAACCCATCCTCTGCTGCTGCAAAATCTTGTGACCTTGGAGCTCGCTTTGCCGACTTGGAAAAGCAGCAAATTCAACTCAATCTTGATCTAGAGTTGGCCAAGTCAGAGTTGCAGAAGGCCAAAGATGACGCCAATGGTAAGGAAGCTTTGTTGACTGGTTTTTCTTAGATCTGGATTTCATTCTGCTCTTCCCAAACTGAGCGTTGTTTCTTTTCAGAAAAACTGAACCAGGCTCTGGCAAAGAAGGATCAAGATCTGGCTGCTGCACAAAAGAAGGCCGACGACCAAACTGCTCTGGCTGAACAGAAGCTGGCTTCAGTCGGCACACTGGAGGAGGAGAACATGGAGATGAAATCCGCTCTGAACGAAGCCAACAAGGAGGTAACCCGCTTGAAGAAGGACAAGGTTAGCCTGAACGAGAAGATGGAAAGCATTGTTCGCAGGAGAGACGATCTGGAAAGCTATCTGAGGATCCTCGCCAAGAAGTTATTCATCAAGCTTGAAGGTACATATCTCGTTCCGACTGGTTCGTCTTTGTCGACTCGGCATACGAATATTTACTCATCCTTGGACTGTGCATGTAGAGCTTTGCCGAGACTTCGAGGAGGAGATTGGGCGAATCAAACCGAATTTGGACCCTATCCATTCTCCTGTGAAGGACGAAATTGCTATGAACCTGCTCCGACTGGAATCCCGCATCGACGGGGTTGTTGACTATTTGGCTCGACTGAAAGTCGCCACGTCGCGGATCGACACAGCACTTTGGCCAAGGGCAACACTCGTAATCGATCTTGAGTCCTTGATGACTCGACTTAACGAGATCCTGAGTCGAGTGCGGGAGTGGAAGAAGTCTTCGCTCGGTGCGGTCTTGATGTGGCTCTGTCTTTGGTTCGTGTCCACCGTAAGGAGGCGCGAGAAGATAAGCTGGCAGCTATCAAGGTCGCCAACACCAAGAAGCACGATTTCCGATCCTTTATGGAGACTTTTATTGCTGCTGCCACTCGGATCGCCGATGGTGTCGACCTGGACGAGTTCGTCGAGCCTGCCAGTCCTCCTCCTGCGGAGTGAACAAACTTTCATGGCCCCACCTTAAATTTTCCTCGGAATGCCGAGTGGATTTTGTAACCATTAAACTCTTTCGGGCTGAGAGCCTGAGTACTTTGATCTGCGGTTTGAAACCTTTGAGATTTATCTGAATTTGCTTTACTTTTGAAGATGCTTGCATTTGCCTTCGAATGGTTTTTACTCTTCACTCGGAATAGTCTTGGTGTTTGAGATGCAGCTCAGAGGTGGAAGATCCAGTCGACCTGCATCTCGTCGTCCTTGTGGATCGGAATGGCACGTACGTTGAACTTGTGGCGCAACTCCAAAGGAGAAGGTAGCAGTCGACCTGCACCTCGTCGTCCTTGCGGATCGGGATGGTACGTACGTTGTACTTGTGGCGCAGCTCTGAAGGAGAAGGTAGCAGTCGACCTGCACCTCGTCATCCTCGCGGATCGGGATGGAGTACGTTGTACTTGTGGCATAGCTCCGAAGGAGAAGGTAGCAGTCGACCTGCACCTCGTCGTCCTTGCGGATCGGGATGGTTTCGAACTTAGGCGAGTGCTTGGACTGGAGCTAAGCCTCCGAGTGAGAGGATTGCCCTTCACTCGGTAGGATTTATCAAACTTAGGCGAGTACTGGACTGCAGCTAAGCCCCCGAGCGGGAGGATCACTCTTCACTCGGTAGGAATTTTCAAACTTAGGCGAGTAATTGGACTGCAGCTAAGCCTCCAAGTGAGAGGATCGCTCTTCACTCGGTAGGATTTTTCAAACTTAGGCGAGTACCTGGACTGCAGCTAAGCCTCCGAGTGAGAGGATCGCTCTTCACTCGGTAGGATTTTTCAAACTTAGGCGAGTACTTGGACTGCAGCTAAGCCTCCGAGTGAGAGGATCGCTCTTCACTCGGTAGGATTTTTCAAACTTAGGTGAGTACTTGGACTGCAGCTAAGCCTCCGAGTGAGAGGATCGCTCTTCACTCGGTAGGATTTTATCAAACTTAGGCGAGTACTGGACTGCAGCTAAGCCCCCGAGTGAGAGGCTGGCTCGCCACTCGGTAGGATTTCTCAAACTTAGGCGAGTACTTGGACTGCAGCTAAGCCCCTGAGTGAGAGGCTGGCTCACCACTCGGTAGAATTTCTCAAACTTAGGCAAGTACTTGGACTGCAGCTAAGCCTCCGAGTGAGAGGATTGCTCTTCACTCGGTAGGATTTATCAAACTTAGGCGAGTACTGGACTGCAGCTAAGCCCCCGAGCGGGAGGATAGCTCTCCACTCGGTAGGATTTCTCAAACTTAGGCGAGTACTTGGACTGCAGCTAAGCCCCCGAGTGAGAGGCTGGCTCAGCATTCGGTACGATTTCTCAAACTTAGGCGAGTACTTGGACTGCAGCTAAGCCCCCGAGTGAGAGGCTGGCTCACCACTCGGTAGGATTTCTCAAACTTAGGCGAGTACATGGACTGCAGCTAAGCCCCCGAGTGAGAGGCTGGCTCACCACTCGGTAGGATTTCTCAAACTTAGGCGAAACGGATTCGCAGCTAAGCCTCCGAATGAGAGGCTTGCTCATCACTCGGTAGGAATTTCTTTTACAAACTTAGGCGAAATGGATTCGCAACCAAGCCACCCACTGGGGGAGTTTCTCACTTAAACAAAAGCAACAACAATCACTGGGAAAATTATAACACTCTTGTCTTTGATAAATAAACTACAAAGATATTTCTTATTACATCTCATCCGAGTGAGTACTTAAGTATAAAAGGGCGGAGCAACCGCATTCCAAGCTCGTGGCTCATCAATCTGGCGATCGACATTGTAAAGATGGTACGCTCCGTTGTGGAGAACTCTGGTGATGATGAAAGGACCTTCCCAAGTGGGAGCGAGCTTGTGTGGTTTCTGTTGATCTACTCGGAGGACCAAGTCTCCTTCTTGGAAGGCTCGACTCTTCACATTTCTGGCATGGAATCGACGCAAGTCTTGGCGATAGACGGTCGATCGGATCAGGGCCATCTCTCTTCCTCTTCTAGGAGGTCGATTGCATCCCGCCAGCTTGTTCTCCTTCACCTTGAGTAGAGCTCGACTGGGTGCATTGTGAAGCAAGTCACGCAGCAAAAAACTGCTTCGCTCCATAGACCGAGAAAGAATGGAGTTCGTCCAGTCGATCGATTAGGGGTGGTCCTCAATCCCCAAAGAACTGATGGAATTTCGTCGACCCACGCACCTGCTGCGTGCTTGAGATCGCGCATCAATTTGGGTTTCAGCCCTTTGAGAATTAGACCATTTGCTCTTTCCTCTTGTCCATTCGACTGGGGGGTGAGCGACTGAAGCGTAGTCGACTCGTGTGCCTTGAGAGGGCAAAAGGCTCTGAACTTGTCGGAATCGAAGTTCGACCCATTATTAGTGATGATGCTATGCGGTACTCCATATCTGAATATCAACTCTCGATGAAATGATAGCGATTGCACGATCGAGATTCTTGATAGGCTTAGCTTGATCCATTTAGTAAACTTGTCGACGCCACTAAATGCGTGAGTGAAGCCGCTCCGCCAGGTTCTCGATGGTCCAATCATATCCAATCCCCAAATAGCGAAGGGCCGGGCGAGTGGAATGGTCTTCAAAGGCGACGCGGGTTTGTGTGACGTATTGGAGTAAAACTGACATCCTTCACACTTGTCGACTATTTCTTTTGCCATTTTCATTTGCTCTTGGCGAAGAAATCCCGCCGGTATGCTTTGGCCACAATGGTCGAGAGGACGATGATGACCACAGGTCCCAGTGGATATCATCAAGAATTATCGACCTTCTTACGGTGTTATACACTTCGTCCGACTCGATCACGCTTTCCTGTATAACTGTCCCTTTATCACAAGAAAGGCCTTGGATCGACAGACGATCCGTCGAGCCTCTTCTTCATTCTCTGGGAGTTCTTTCCTTAGGATGTACGCGATGTACGGCACCATCCAGTCGGGAGTGATGACCAAGACTTACATGATCAGGTCGACCACCGCTGGAACCTCAACCTCAGTCGGATCCGTGGCACTTTTTGGTTGCGGAACTTCTTCAGTGAAAGGATCCTCTTGAACTGATGGTGTGTGGATGTGTTCTAAAATCACATTGCTGGGAATGGCTTCTCTCTTGGAACCTATTTCTGCTAAATCATCAGCTGCTTGATTTTTCAGTCGGGGTATATGATGAAACTCTAGCCCCTCGAATTTCTTCTCTAGCTTTCTCACTGCATTGCAGTAACCAATCATGGCCGGACTTCTGACGTCCCACTCCTTCATCACTTGATTAACCACCAAATCTGAGTCGCCATAGACCATGAGGCGACGGACGCCGAGTGAAATGGCCATACGCAACCCATACAAAAGCGCTTCGTATTCTGCTTCGTTGTTGGAGGAATCAAAGTGAATTTGGAGAACATATCTGAGCTTATCTCCTCGGGGGGAAACTAACACTACCCCAGCACCGGAACCATTCAGCATCTTGGAGCCATCAAAGAACATGGTCCAGTGCTCCGAGTGAACTTGAGTCGGCAGTTGTTGTTCAATCCACTCGGCGACGAAATCTGCTATTGCTTGGGACTTGATGGCTTTCTTTGCCTCAAACTTGATATCTAAGGGAAGGAGTTCAATCGCCCATTTTGCCACTCGACCAGTTGCATCTCTATTGTGCAGAATCTCTGACAATGGGGCGTCACTGACGACTGTAATGGAATGGTTAGAGAAGTAATGTGCAACCTTCTTCGTGGTCATATAAATCCCATATACAAGCTTTTGATAATGAGGATATCTTTGCTTTGACGGAGTTAAAACTTCAGAAACATAATATACTGGGCGCTGAACTTTAAAGGCTTTTCCTTCTTCTTCCCGCTCGACCGTAAGTATTGTACTGACGACTTGTCCCGTGGCTGCAATGTAAAGCAGCAAAGGCTCTTTGCTGATTGGGGCAGCAAGCACCGGCTGGGTGGAGAGCAGAGTTTTAGCTCTGCAAATGCTGCATCGACTTGAGAGTCCACTCGAACTTGTCGATTTCTTCATCGATCGGTAAAGAGGCAATGACTTTTCACCGAGGCGAAATGAATCGACTTAAAGCGGCCAAGCAACCAGTAAGCTTCGGACGCCGTGCACACGCGCAGGGCGTTTCATTCGGATATGGTACCAACTTTCTCGGGTTGGCATCGATTCCTCATTGGAAGCGAAAACCGAGTAACTTTCCTCCGGAACTCGAATGTACACTTTGATGGATTAAGCGATATCATACCTCCGAGATTGGCAAAAGTTTCAGCAAGGTCGATTCGGCAGGTCGGAACCCTTCCGTGACTTGATCACAATATCATCCATGTACGCTTCCACGTTCCGACTGATTTGAGTGAGCAAACACTTCTGAATCATCCTCATGAACGTGGCCCCGACATTCTTTAGGCCGAATGTCATGGTAACATAACAAAAGCACCCAAATGGAGTGATGAAAGCTGTTTTGATCTCGTCGGGTCCATACAGACGGATCTGATGGTAACCGGAATAGGCATCTAAAAAAGACAGGCGTTCACATCCCGCAGTTGAGTCGACTATCTGGTCGATGCGGGGGAGAGGAAAATGATCTTTCGGGCAGGCCCGATTGATATGTTTGAAGTCAATGCACATGCGAAGAGAATTGTCCTTCTTGGGTACCATGACAACATTGGCGAGCCACTCAGAGTGGTAAATCTCTCGGATAAACTCCGCTGCAAGGAGTCGAGCCACTTCTTCACCGATTGCTTTTCTCTTACATGCGGCGGACCGTCGAAGATGTTCCTTGACGGTTTTACCTTCGCGTCGACTCGTAAGCGATGCTCGGCCGATCCACAGGAACACGGCATGTCGGAAGGTTTCCATGCGAAGATGTCCCGCTTCTCACGGAGGAACTGGGTGGCGCTTCTTCCTATTTGGAGTCGAGTGTTGTTGAGATATGAATCGAACAACATTGGGGTCGGTCGGGTGAATGTGAATCGGCTTTGTCTCTCTCGGCGGTGAAACGCTGATTCCGTGGCGGGCTTCTTGGCTCGCAACAAATCACTTTCAGGTCTGCGCAGTTTTACGATATTCCTGCAGCTCTATCACGCCATCCGAGCATCGGCGATCTTTGAGCCTTTACGAAAACACTCTTCCGCTTTCTTTTGATTGCCGATAGCGGTGATCACACCTTTGGGGCCCGGCATCTTCACTTAAGGTATACATAACATGGTCGAGCCATGAAGCAGCGATCTGTTGGCCTTCCCGAATAAGCGTGATAAGCACTCTGGAAATCCACTACTTCAAACGTCAACTTTTCTTTGCAGAAATTCTTGGAATCCCCAAAAACCACATCAAGAGCAATCTGACCGAGTGAGTCGGCCTTCTTTCCGGGAATGACTCCGTGGAAACTCATGTTGCTGGTACTGAGCCTGGACATCGGAATGCCCATCCCTTTTAGCATCTCTGCATACAGAATATTCAGACCACTACCACCATCCATCAAAACTTTAGTCGGTCGAGTGCCTTCGACGACTGGGTCAACCACCAAAGCTTGCCTCCCAGGGGTGGCTATGTGCGTCGGGTGATCAGACTGGTCAAATGTGATGGCAGTCTGAGACCATTTCAAATAACTGGGTGTCGCCGGAGCGACCATATTCACTTCTCGGTTGATAACTTTCAATCGACTTTTGCTTTCAACGTCGCAAAAATCATCGAGTGGAATTGACACAGGGGTATCCATCGTCACTATCTTCCTTGTTCTCAACTTTGTCCGACTCCTTTTCCTTATCCTTGGGCTGCTTCCTGGGCTAACTGGATCAAAGCCGACAACTGTCGAGTGGTATGCTTTGGGTAAATGAGTTTACCCTCTTCATCTTTCTTTGTGTGAATGTGGCATGGCAAGTCCAATACATCATTTCCGTCTTGATCCTTCACTTTTTTGGGGTTCCAAGGCCCCTTGGGCTTCCCCTTAAACTTTCCTTGAGTCACAGCCAAGGCTTCTCCAGGAGCAGCTGGCTCGGCTTTTCGCTTCTGCTTCCGACTGAAATTTCCTCCGGTTTCATGAGCGACTGACTTGTGCTTGCCACTCTGGAGCCGATCCTCCTCCTCGCCATTAGCATACTTGGTGGCAATCTCCATCATTCGACTCAAAGACATGTCTCCGGTTTGACCGAATTTTAGATTCAATTCTCTGTACTTAATGCCTTCCTTGAAGGCACAAACTGCCTGGTGATCCGACACATTCTCTACCGTGTGATGCAATGTGATCCATCTCTGGATGTAATCCCTCAAAGTTTCATTTGTCTTCTGTACGCAGGATTGCAATTCTGTCAACCCTGCTAGTCGCTTGCAGGTTCCTTCAAATGTTCTGACAGACACTCGGGAAAGATCTTCCCAAGTGTAAATGCTGCTGGGTGCTAACTGGTTCAGCCACGCTCTGGCCGAGCCCTTCAACATAAGAGGCAGGTGTTTCATGGCCACTTCATCGTTCCCGCCGCTGATCTGAATAGCCACTCGGTAGTCCTCCAGCCAAGTATCAGGTTTGGACTCACGGTGAACTTCTGACTCCAGATCACCAACCTGAAGTTGGGAGGAATCACTGCGGCCCTGATGGCTCTGCTGAAGCACTCTGGTCCTGTGACGTGCACTCTGCTGCTGGTGGGGGCATCTCTGTCATGACCTCCTCGGGGAGCTCTGTTCCTATCGACCAAACCCTGAACGAGAATGGATCTCGCATCAAAGCCTGGTTCTTTAGGGTCGACTGGAATCCTTCGCCCAGCATTGTGAGGGTGTCTGTCATCCTGCTGGCGAGGCACGTATGACCCACTCCTAGGGGGAGGGGTGAGCACTCGACGTCGATCATCGCGATCGAATCGGTGATCATACTGCTCACGGTTCCTATACTGATCTCGTCGGTCTTCATGTCCCTCACGCCTCGGGGGCGACTTGTGACGCCCCCGATTTAATCGTACACTAATCATGCACGCAAATGTGTACGATCAAGATCAGGGACTCACGGGAAGATACCACAACACAACTCTACAAATAAAATAAGTCATACAAGCATCATAATACAAGCCAGGGGCCTCGAGGGCTCGAATACAAGTGCTCGATCATAGGCGAGTCGTGGAAGCAACAATATCTGAGTACGCACATAAGTTAAACAAGGTGCCATAAGATGGCTATCACAAACTGGGATCTGATCGAAGAGGAGCAGGCCTCCTGCACAGGATCCTCCTAGGTTACTCCTGAGTCGTCGTCGGTGGGCTGCACGTAGTAGTAGGCACCTCCAGTAGTAGTCGTCATAGGCGGTGGCGTCGGCTCACAGGCTCCATCGTGCAGTTGCAGCAATCGAGTAGAGATAGGGGAAAAGGGGAACAAGGCAACCGTGAGTACTCATCCAAAGTACTACTTAAGCAAGGAACTACACTACATATGCATGGATATATGTGTAAAGGCCATATCGATGGACTGAACTGCAGAATGCCGAATAAGAGGGATAGCTAGTCTTAACGAAGACTACGCTCGGACACTGTCTTGCAACAGGTAAGGAGGGCAATCTGAAGTCCTCCAAGTAACATCACATAGCAATAATCCTACCCGCGATCCCTCCTCATATCCACGAGAGAGGCGACCACGGTTGTATCGGCACTTGGAAGGGTGTGTTTTATCAAGTATCCGGTTCTAGTTGTCATAAGCTCAAGGTACAACTCCAAGTCGTCCTGTTACAAGATCACGGCTATCCGAATAGATTAACTTCCTGCAGGGTGCACCATCTTACCCAACCACGCTTGATCCCATTTGGCGGACACACTTTCTGGGTCATGCCGGCCGCGGAAGATCAACACGTCGCAGCCCCACCTAGGCACAACTGTGAGAGGCCAACACGCCGGTCTAAACCTAAGCACGCAGGGTGCAGGCCCATCGCCGAAAGCACACTGCACGTTCGTCTGTGACGAAGCAGACCTAGCCTAGTGGCGTTCGGTCCAATCCGGCGCTAGCGCCGCTCGTCGTGACGTCTGAAGTGCTTGGTGATACCACGGCGCCGGGATACCCATAACTACTCCAGCGTAGATGGTTAGTGCGTATAAGCTCGTAGCCAACTCAGATCAAATACCAAGACCTCGTTAAGCGTGTTAGGTATCCACGAACGCCCGAGCAGGGCCAGCCCACCTCTCTCTAAGCGGTCTCAACCTGCCTGTCGCTCCGCCTCAAAGATCCACTCATGGGTGCTCCATCGGCCGACCGACTTTAGTCTCACATGTATCATGTATAAGTATATAGTATATACCGTGATCACCTCCCGAGTGATCACGGCCCGATAATAAAGCACGCGGACGGACAAGAATGTAGGGCCACGAGATGAAAGTACTAGCATCCTATACTAAGCATATAGGATTGCGTAAAATAACTGTGATAGTAACAAGGACAGGCTATGCAGCGGTATAGGAGTATCTGAAAGCGGTAACATGCTACACTACTCTAATGCAAGCGGTATAGAGAAAGAGTAAGCGATATCTGGTGATCAAGGGGGGCTTGCACCGTTGCTCTGGCAAGAGAGATGGGTCGTCAACACCGTGGTCGAACTGCCACCGCAGCTGCGTCGGTCTCGTAGTCTACGGAGAGAAGAGGGGAAGAAACAATGAATACCAAGTAAGCAGATGCATATCGATGCATGACATGTCAAGAAGCGATGCTAGGCGTGCCCTAACGTGGTATGAGGTGGTGCTTGGTTAAGGAAACATCAGGAAAGTATTCCGGTGTTTAGTCATTTCGAGCGAGGAAGGGCGGAGGGGAAAGTTGCAGGTTTGATAGGTTAGGAGGGTGTGGCGGATGAACGGACTGCGTATCCGGATTTGTCTCGTCGTTCTGAGCAACTTTCATGTTGAAAATATTTTAATCCGAGTTACGGATTAAAAGATATGATTTTTAAAAGATTTTAATAATTTCGGAATTTAATTAATTAATTAATTAATTGGAAAAAAAAGTATTTATGACGTCGGCATGATGTCATCTTGACGTCGGCGATCAATAGGGTTGACTAGGTCAACCACGACATGTGGGACCCGTTAAGTCATACTCGTTAACTAATTAACTTAGTTAAGTTTAATTAACAGTAGTTAATTAGGTTAATTAGTCATTAGGTTTAATTAATCAGGATTAATTAAATTAATTAATTACTTAATTAATTAATTAATTAATTAGTTTTATTCATTTTTATTTAAATCTCATTTTCCTTTTCTTTTTTATCTCAAAAGCGTTACTGGTGGGGCACGCATGTCATAATCGAGGGGGTGGACGGTCACCCTGGCGCCAAAGTCAGCAGAGTGGCGAGGGGCCTCGGCCCACTAGTCGATGTGGCCCAGTGGCCCCGGTGGCCACGTCGGCGTCGCCGCCGGGGAGCCCAGTGGGCGTCCGCGTGAGGAGGGCGTCGGAGCTCGCGGACTTAGCCCGGTGGTCAAGCAAGCGCGGATCGGTGCGTTCGGAAGGAGAGGCGGGCGCGTCGATGGGGGTATTGGCGCGGCCGGCTCGGCCGGGATCGGCACTGCGCGAAGCGGAGGCGGCGAGAGGTTCGGTCTCCGTCGAAAGCGCTTCTGGGGGGGGTGCTAGCGCGGCGCCGCGAAAGCACCAGCTCGGCCCGTGACCATTTAGTCACGGGGCGCCAGCGTTGAGATCAGCGCGCGGCGTTAGTCTGCGGAGGAGGGAACGCCGCTCGGCGAGGAGGAGGAGAGGGAGGCGAGCACGCCGTCCCGTGCTCGGGCGAGAAAGGGAGAGGGAGGAGGTGCGGTCGGGCGGCGGCGGCGAGCGAAAAAGCGGATGGCGCTCGGGCCGGACGGGAACGAGGAGCGAGGGTCCGAGGGAGAGAGAGCTCACGGGGGGCCTTGGGGTCTATGAGGACTGCTCGTCGGCGGTCGGTGGCGACCGTTGAGGAGGAGGGCGGGAGGGCGGCCACCGGGCGTCAGGCGGATCCGGTGTGGCGGCGTGGGGTCGGGGACGACCCAGGGGCGAGAGGGCTTGCGTCCGGCGTGGCAGGTCGGGGAGGAGGAGGAGGTGCGGTCCAGGCGGCCCGGGGTCGCCCGGCGTCGAGGGGCGACGAGGGGTGAGGATCAGGCGGGGCCGATCCGGATCGGCCCGGGGAAAGGGGATCGGGGGAGTGGTTGCGGCTAGGGTTCCCGGCCGTGAGGAGGTGGATAAGGGAGGCGGCCGGTTGGGCGGGCCGGAGGCTGGGCATGGTGGGGGGGCTTGGCCAGTTGGCTGTTGGGTTCCCCCCCTTTTTTCTGCTTTTAAATCCTTTTTCTTAATTTCCTTTTACTGTTTTGGTTCATTTAAAATATCTAAACACTTTACAAAAATGTGTGCACTCCACCATAATTAGCTTTGTAATTTTTGACAACCCCCGAACATTTTAGTTTTCATTTTTGAAAATTTTTATTGTTTGCCTAAGATTTAAATTTGATTTGAACCGGGTTTGAATCAACGTGAGTTTAGTCACAGTAACCGAGGTGATTACTGTAGCTTAATTATCCGGGTGTTACAAATCTCCTCCACTACAAGAAATCTCGTCCCGAGATTTAGGAGGTAGAAGGAAAGAGTGCGGGTATTCATCTCAAGGCGATCCTCGCGTTCCCGGGTGGCCGTCTTGAGTGATTCGACCACTCGGACCTTGAGGAACTTGATCGCCTTCGGCGTGTGCGGCGTTCAGCTTGGTCGAGAATGCGGACGGATGCTCTTTATAGGAGAGGTCTGTTGTAATTCGAGCACTTCATGGTCCTTTGCTCGGATTGGGTCCTTGAAGCAGCGTCGGAGTTGTGACACGTGGAACACATCGTGAACTGTGAAAGGTTCGACGGAAGCTCCAGCTGATATGCCACTTTTCCGCCTTTCGAGAATAGTGAATGGGCCAATATAGCGAGGAGCTAGCTTGCCCTTGATCCCGGCGGTGAGCACCCTTCATTGGTGTAGCGAAGATAGGCCTTTTCGCCAGTTGATAGACCATGTCTTTGTGATGACGGTCATAATTACTCTTTTGACATGGTGAGCGGTCTTGAGATTCTCGCGAATAATGCGGACTTGTTCTTGGCATGTTGGATAATATCCGGACCGAAGAGTGGGCGTTCCCGATTTCGACCAGTTCGGAGGGTTCGGCACTTTCGTCCATATAACACTTGAAGGGGGCCATCTTGGACTAGCTTGATAGCTATTATTATAAGAGAACTCAGCATACGGGAGAGATTCCTCCCATTTCTTGCGAAGGAAGCGACACAAGCTCGAAGCATGTCTTGAGAATTTGGTTGACACGTTCAACTTGCCCTTGAGGCTGCGGATGAAGCGCAGATCTTGAAAGATAAATGAGTCCCCATAGCTTCTTGAAAACTTTCCGGAATCTTGAAGTGAATAAGCTGCCACGGTCGGCGATAACCAGTGGAATACCGTGAAGTGAGACAATTCTGGACATGTAGAGAGTTGCAAGCTGACTAGTAGTGATCGTTTCTTTGACCGCCAGAAAATGTGCAACTTTAGAGAGCCGGTCGATGACGACAAGAATAGCATCATTACCTCTCTGCGATTTGGGAAATCCAGTGACGAAGTCCATTTCAACATGGTCCCATTTCCATTCCGGAATAGAGATAGGTTGCGAGTTCCAGCGGGCCTTTGATGTTATGCTTTGATCTGACGGCAAGCGTCACACTCAAAGAACATAGCGAGCAATGTCTTGCTTCATATTAGACCACCGGAATCTCGACGAATGTCTTGATACATCTTTGTACTACCGGGATGGATACATAGAGCGTATCATGAGCTTCTTTCATAACCTTCTAAGTCATATTCAGGTTTTCCTTCTTACGGCACCACTAGGCGGCCTTTGAAGTACAAAGGCGCCATCATCAACAATAGAGAAGAATGAGGATTTCCTTCTTTAAGGTCTTGCTTAATCTTGTAGACTTGAGTCAAATCCTGCATTGTCTTTATGGTGCCACGAGATCGGGTTCAACAGCCAGGTATAGAGGAACCACGGGGAACAACACGGAGATTCATCTTGCGGAACTCCGGAGGAGGGGAGCGAAGTGCCCGAAGGAACAATATGGAGGTTCAGCTTTCTGAATTCTTCAACAAGTGGGGGCTGAACTTTGTGAACTGAAGGTGGTTGCAGATAAGACTTGCGGCTCAAGGCATCAGCCATTACATTAGCCTTGCCGGCGTATAAGAAATACCCAAATCAAAGTCTGCAGTCTCCATCCATCTCTGCCGTGGAGGTTCAGGTCTGGCTGAGTAAACAGATACTTCAGACTTTGGTGGTCGGTGAAGATCTACATAGCGATTACGAGAAGGTAATGTCACCATTGCTTGATGCATGAATGACGGCAGCAAGTTCGAGGTCGTGAACTGGGTAGTTCTCTTCGTGAGGGCGCAACTGTCGAGAGGCATAAGCAACCACTTTGCGCTCTTGCATTAGGACACCGCCTAATCCTTGACGGAAGCGTCGCGATAAATGACGAAGTCCTTCTTAGTATCGGGAGGAGCTAGCACTGGGGCAGAAGTCAACTTGTCTTTGAGTGCTTGGAAACTTTCTTGACATTTATCAGTCCATTGGAATTTGACGCCCTTATGCAACAGGTTAGTCAGAGGCCTGGCAATCTTGGAGAAGTTCTCGACGAATCGACGGCAATAGTGGCGAGACCGAAAAACTTCGACTTATTAACGTGACGTTCTTGGAGGAGTCAATCGAGAATAGCTTGAACTCGTTCGGGGTTGGCGGCAATACCATCCTTAAAGATGACATGCCCAAGATAGGTTACTTGGGAAGCCGAATTCACACTTGGAGAACTTGGCATATAGTTGATGCTCTCGTAGCTTTTCCAAACAAGGCGAAGATGTTCACATGTTCTTCTTCATTCTTGGAAAAGATCGGGATATCATCCGGATAAACCACGACAAACTTGTCGAGATAATCCATGAATATATAGTTCATCGGTGAGAGAAGGTAGCTGGAGCATTGGTTAAGCCGAAAGACATGACGGTGTACTCGTATGAACCATAACGAGTCACAAAGGCGGTCTTGGGGATATCCTCCTCACAAAAACGGATCTGGTGGTAACCCAACCTCAAGTCGAGTTTCGAGAACACTGACGAACCAGCCAATTGATCATAAAGATCATTGATCCGAGGAAGAGGATACTTATTCTGAATGGTAGCTTGATTTATAGGACGGTAGTCTTGGACCAATCGGTTTGTCCCATCCTTCTTCTTGACAAAGAGAGAAGGTGCTCCCCAAGGAGAGCAACTTGGGCGAATGAAGCCTCTTTGAAGAGATTTGTCGATTTCCTCCTTTAGCTCAAGGAGTTCATGCGGCGGCATCTTGTAGGGTCGCTTGGCTATAGGAGTGGTGCCTGGTTTCAAGTCGATGACGAATTCGACAGCTCTAGCAGGGGGAATCCCTGGAAGTTCTTCAGGAAAGACATCTTGGAAGTCGCGAACGATAGGAATGTTTTCAATGCCCTCGAGGGGTGCGGCGTTCAATGCATTCAATGCATAGAGCTTGCCTCGGCATCCCAACTGCACGAGCATTGTACCTTATTATTTCATCGAAGGGTGTAGTAGATGGGCCGGTCTTAGTGGCGCAAGCGATTGGCGCGATATGCGCTTTCAACCAATCCATCCCCAAAATGAGGTCGATGTTAGGCGTCTTGAGGATAATGGGGAGGCATAGAATTCCAGCCCTTCGATTTCCACGGGGCGTCGGCGCCAACCATGGAGGTTTGACATTGTCCCAAGGGGTTTCTACCACTACCGAAGAGTTCATCTCCTCACACTTAACGTCGTGCTTGTATGCAAAGTCTTGACATGAATGAATGCGATGCTCTGAATCGAATAAAACAGATCGGTACTGAATTTACGAGGAGTGTACCCATCACGATGGCAGGCTGGTCTTGAGCTTCGTTCGAGATCAACGTGGTTGGCTGAGCTTGACCATAAGACTTGGCGGTGTTGTTGCGGTTCAGGTGTTTCCACGCCGATTCTTTGGAAGGGCCACCGATTACAGTTCTGGTTGCATTCTCTAGCACGGTGCCTGGTTGTCCGCACCAAGCACAAACCATTATTGGGAGTGGGAGCAGGGCTTGGGGTGGTGGAGCTGGAAGCTTTGGCTGTAGTTGTAGGCGGGCGAGGTGCAGCATAGTTACGCCTTGGAGCGAGTGCATTGGTTGGTACATCTTGTTGGGAATCCATATCTTGCGCCTGCGAGGCGGGCCGAAGATGAGCCCGTGTCACAGTTGCGCTTATTAGAGCTCTGGTATTCCTGCAGACCAGTTTCGACATTGATAGCCTTGTTCACCAAGGTGGCGAAATCAGCAAAGTCGTGCACTAGAAGTGCGAGCTTGATGTCGACTTGAAGGCCGTCACGGAACTTCTCTGTCTGCGTGCATCGGTTGCAATGTCCTCTTGACATAGCGAGACAAGTCCAAGAACTCCGTGATAAGCTTCAGATCTTGTTGCCTTGGGTGAGTTGCGGAACTCACGCTTCTTCGGTCCATGACCCCTTGAGGATGAAGCGGCACGGAAGGCAACTTGGAAGTCTGGCGGTGATGAGTGTTCCAAGCTGGCGAACGCGGTGGCTGTCCCACCATTGAGCTGCGGGTCCCTTGGGAAGAAGGAAGCAAAAGTGACATAGCTGGCGGGGGCTACATCAGCAGACTCCATCTCATAGGTGATGTCACGGGCGATCATCGACATCCAAATGGGAGAGTTGAGCTGCGGTACACGCTGGGTTCAGCGTATGAAATCCTGCGAGTTGTTCCGTTTGGTGCTGGTTCATATTGGGGCGAGGAAATGAGCCATCATGTTCTCCATGAACTGCGATTCATCTCAAGCTGTTGGACCATACTAGCCATGTACTCGAGCGGTGGTGGGAAGTTGCCACCACGACCACGACCTCTGGCCTAACCATCCTGCTATTATATAACAGGTAGTTCAGCATTTGAGAAATTAAGCAAAAGACAAGAACCATTCATGATGAAACATGCATAATGAAAGCGAAGACGATAGGAACTACATAGTAGTTGGCATATCTTACAAAGGGATCATGCATAGAGTTCGATACATAGAGTTCAATTACATAGACTAAGACATCATAGGCGGCACGCAGCTCATGGCGAATGCATCAAACACTAACAAGCAATCCTACATCAGTCCCACGCTGTGCTGCGGAGGTAGCTGTAGCTGAAAGTTTGGTAGTGTGGCAGCGGATAGTCCTCCACGTCGGTGACACAGGGGCAGCGGATACTCAGTGCTGAATCCGGCGTCCAAGTGGTAGAAGAGGGCCAAGTCGGGAGAGTAGCCTCCCACATCAGCCAACCGACACCTGGGGCATCACGGTCTGGCTGGGTAGATCGCGAGCAGCAGCTCTCCGGATCGGACAAAGGGTGCATCAGCGTCGAGCAGTAAAGGTGCTTGACGGGTGATGTACAACTCGTGGCGAAAAGCTCGGTTAGCTCGATCCAGCCCATCGACATGCGAACAAAGTTACGATGGTAGAAGGGCTCTCTGGTGACGATGGGTAGGCAGCGGTGTAGTAACCCTCCTCACCAACATCGACGCGATAGCAATGTGCACGAAGGGGAGGTGTCCAACTCTCGATACTACTGCGAAGGCGTGTCGGGCAGCATAAGCAGCATCGTGGACTGCCATATCGATAGTCACCCCAACACCATGTGCGGTGTGCGGCAATGAGTGGAGTCATACTCCGAGAGTAGAGGTGGACGATGGCGCGGTACTGCTCCTGGTTATAGTCCTGGTACTCCTCAAAGACGGTGTACTCAGGGTGCCAGCGATAACCCAGATAGGTCATCATCTCGGCTAGCACCGCAGGTGATCCCGAGGCACCAATGGCCGTCGTGTGGCGCACGACCTGCCTCGTGGGTTCCATCTGAAAACAAAGACGTTTCAAAGGAGTCAAATGACAGTGTGGAAATTGATCAAAATACAATTCCAAGAAGCAACTATGGCTTTATCCAACTTTGGGGTGAATGTGGTCACGGGATCCTAGTGATAGTTAGTAAAATCGGTTAACCCGAGTAGAAGAGGTTCGAGTCCCAGAGTAAAGGTCGAGGAGTAAAAGATCCTAGTACCACCCGATGGCGGCGTGGGCCCGTAAGGCACACAGCCAAGTTAGTAAAAGTTTTGCAATGTCTAGACTCGACTTGACCAAGGAGTGTGGAAGGGGATTCCTCTGAGCGATCGGCTCGATACCAACTTGGCGCCCCAATTTAATCGTACACTAATCATGCACGCAAAATGTATACGATCAAGATCGAGACTCACGGGAAGATATCACAACACAACTCTACAAATAAAATAAGTCATACAAGCATCATAATACAAGCCGGGGCCTCGAGGGCTCGAATACAAGTGCTCGATCATAGGCGAGTCAGTGAAAGCAACAATATCTGAGTACGGACATAAGTTAAACAAGGTGCCATAAGATGGCTATCACAAAGCTGGGATCTGAGATCGAAGAGGAGCAGGCCTCCCGCAGGATCCTCCTAGGTTACTCTGGTCGTCGTCGTGGGCTGCGTAGTAGTAGGCACCTCCGAGTAGTAGTCGTCATAGGCGGTGGCGTCGCTCCTGGGCTCCATCGTCTGCAGTTGCAGCAATCGAGTAGAGATAGGGAAAAGGGGAACAAGGCAACCGTGAGTACTCATCCAAAGTACTACATAAGCAAGGAACTACACTACATATGCATGGATATATGTGTAAAGGCCATATCGATGGACTGAGCTGCGGAATGCCGAGAATAAGAGGGGATAGCTAGTCTTAACGAAGACTACGCTTCGACACCTGTCTTGCAATAGGTAAGGGAGGGCAATCAAAGTCCTCAAGTAACATCACATAGCAATAATCCTACCCGCGATCCCTCCTCATATCCACGAGAGAGCGACCACGGTTGTATCGGCACTTGGAAGGGTGTGTTTTATCAAGTATCCGGTTCTAGTTGTCATAAGCTCAAGGTACAACTCCAAGTCGTCCTGTTACAAAGATCACGGCTATCCGAATAGATTAACTTCCTGCAGGGTGCACCATCTTACCCAGCCGCTTGATCCCATTTGGCGGACACACTTTCTGGGTCATGCCCGGCCGCGGAAGATCAACACGTCGCAGCCCCACCTAAACTGTGAGAGAGGCCAACACGCGGTCTAAACCTAAGCGCGCAGTGCAGGCCCATCGCCATACGAGCACACACACACGTTAACGTCTGTGACGAAGCAGACCTAGCCTAGTGGCGTTCCAGTCCAATCCGCGTACGCGCGCTCCGTCGTGACGTCTGAAGTGCTTGGTGATACCACGGCGCCGGATACCCATAACTACTCCAGCGTAGATGGTTAGTGCGTATAAGCTCGTAGCCAACTTAGATCAAATACCAAGACCTCGTTAAGCGTGTTAAGTATCCGAGAGCGCCGAGCAGGCCAGGCCCACCTCTCTCTAGGCGGTCTCAACACGCCTGTCGCTCCGCCTCAAAGATCCACTCGCGGGTGCTCCATCGGCCGACCCGACTTTAGTCTCACATGTATCATGTATAAGTATATAGTATATACCGTGATCACCTCCCGAGTGATCACGGCCCGATAATAAAGCACGGCGGACGGACAAGAATGTAGGGCCACGAGATGAAAGTACTAGCATCCTATACTAAGCATATAGGATTGCGGTAAGGTAACAACAGTAGTAACAAGGACAGGCTATGCAGCAGTATAGGAGTATCTGAAAGCAGTAACATGCTACACTACTCTAATGCAAGCAGTATAGAGAATAGTAGGCGATATCTGGTGATCAAGGGGGGGCTTGCTGGTTGCTCGCAAGAGAGAGGGTCGTCAACACCGTAGTCGAACCGGCCATTGCAGCGTCGGTCTCGTAGTCTACCGGAGAAGAGGGGAAGAAACAATGAATACCAAGTAAACAGATGCATATCGATGCATGACATGTCAAGAAGCGATGCTAGGCGTGCCCTAACGTGGTATGAGGTGGTCTTGGTTAAGAAACATCAGGAAAGTATTCCGGTGTTTAAATGTTTCAGAGCGAGCCGCGGGGGAAAGTTGCAGGTTTGATAGGTTAGGAGGGTGTGGCGGACGAGCGGACTGCGTGATCCGGATTCGTCTCGTCGTTCGAGCAACTTTCATGTTGAAAATATTTTAATCGAGATTCTGGATTAAAAGATATGATTTTAAAAGATTTTAATAATTTACGGAATTTAATAAATTAATTAATTAATTGAAAAAAGTATTTATGACGTCATGCCGACGTCGTAGATCAACAGGGTTGACTAGGTCAACCGACATGTGGGACCCGTTCGTCATACAATCGTTAACTAATTAACTTAGTTAAGTTTAATTAATGATAGTTAATTAGGTTAATTAGTCATTTGGTTTAATTAATCAGATTAATTAAATTAATTAATTACTTACTTACTTAATTAATTAATTAGTTTTATTCATTTTTATTTATTTTATTTAAATCTCATTTTCCTTTTCTTTTTTATCTCAAAACGTTCTGCAGTGGGGCCGCATGTCATAATCGAGAGGAGGGGGGACGGTCGACCTGGCGACCGAAAGTCAACAGAGTGGCGGGTGGGGGCCTCGGCCCACTAGTCGATGTGACGGTGGCCCCGGTAGCCACGTCGGCCGGCGTGGGAGAGCCCGTGGCGTCCATGGCGGAGGGCGCCGAGCTCGCGGACTTCGCTTCCGTGGTCAAATGGGGCGGATCGCACGTTCGGAAGGAGAGGGCGGCGCGTCCGATGTGGGTATTAAGCGGCGGGCTCGGCAGATCGGCCGCCAGCGGCGGAGGCGGCGAGCGAGAGTTGGTCTCCGTCAAACAGCTTCTGGCGGGGAGGTGCTAGCGCGGCGCACTGAAAACACCACAGCTCGGCCCGTGACCATTTAGTCACCGAAGCGCCAGCGTTGAATCCATGGCGGCGTTGAGTCTTGTGGAGGAACGCCTTCGGGCGAGGAGGAGAGAGGAGGCCGGGAGCACGTCCGTGCTCGGCGGCAGGGAAAGGGAGAGGAGGAGGAGGTGCGGTCGGGGCGGCGGCGGAGCCGGCGAAAGGGCGCGGTGGCGCTCGGGAGGGGAACGAGGGGAGCGAGGGGTCCGGGGAAGGGGAGAGCTCACGGGGGGGGGGGGGGTCTATGAGGATCGCTCGTCGGCGGTGGTGGCGACTGTTGAGGAGGCGGCGGAGGCGGGCGGGAGGCGGCCGACCGGCGTCAGGCGGATCCGTGAGGCGGCGTGGGGTCGAGGGCGACCCAGCGGCGAGGGGCTGAGTCCCGCGCGGCAGGTCGAGGAGGAGGAGGAGGTGCGGTCGGTCTGGTGAGGTCGCCCGGCGAGGGGCGACGAGGCGGCAGGATCGGGCGGGGCCGATCCGGATCGGCTGGGGAGAAAGGGATCGGGGAGTGGTTGCGGTTAGGGTTCCCGGCCAAGAGGAGGTGGATAAGGGAGGGCGGCGGTTGGGCTGGCGGTGAGGCCGGCCGATGGGGGCAGTGGGGGCTTGGCCCGGTTGGCTGTTGGGTTTCCCCCTTCTTTTTCTGTTTTAAATCCTTTTCTTAATTTCCTTTACTGTTTTGGTTTATTTAAAATATCTAAACACTTTACAAAAATGTGTGCACTCCACCATAATTAGCTTTGTAATTTTGACAACCCCGAACATTTTAGTTTTCATTTTGAAAACTTTTATTGTTAGCCTAAGATTTAAATTTGATTTGAACCGGGTTTGAATCAACGTGAGTTTAGTCACAGTAACCGAGGTGATTACTGTAGCTTAATTATCCGGGTGTTACAGATCTTGGGCTGTGAGCCGAGTGAACCGTATCTACAATAATGGATTTGCTGTGGATCCTGTTCCGCGACTGTGATACAGCTGAATTCTGGTTTCCTGCTGCCCGGAGTAATTCTCTGATCTGCAACAAGCCTCTGCCAGCCTCGGACTGCGAAGGCTGAATCGACTCTGCTATACGGGCCGCAGCTGCTAAATTTCGAATTGGAGTTCGATATACCTGAGTCGGTGGCTGAAAGAGCTGACGTCGACTAGATGATGGGACCCGTTGTCGTGCTCGTTCATCGAGTGCTCGCTGGAAATTCTCGATCAGTGCGTTCACTAAGTAATGGCAGCTGCGTCTTCAAAACACGGGCCTCGGGGGTTTCTCCAACGATAGGAGTGTGAAGTGCATCCATGTTCCGGCGGCGAAGTTCCTCCCTCTGCAGCGAAGTGAGTGGCTCGGGCAGGTACTCTTCATGGGATTGCGACGGATCACCCCTGCCTTCGCCACCATCGGCGCGGGGAAAGCCAGGAGGACTGCATGGTCCATCGACCATCAGGACTTCCGCTGCTGGATCACTGTTGTCGCACTCGGACGCAGTCTCTGCGGAACCAGTCGACAGGTCGAACAGGCCATAGAGAGATTCGTCGGGCTCGATCGCCGCGACTTGGGGTGTGGCCGACTGGCGAGCCACCGCGTGCCTCACCCACCGTTGAAGCCTCGACCGACCGGAACGCTTGCGCCGGCGGTCAACGGGGAGAGAGGACGCCACGGGAGCCGACCGATACTGGGTCGACGGCTGCCGCAAGAGGACGCCACGGATGCACGCATACGAAGTCGTTGTCCCATGACAGAAGCGCGTCGATGTCGAGTGGTGCCTCCACGAAGCCAAGCGGAGTCGTCGGCGACGAACACGAGCGCGCCGAGACGGATCTCGCAGCCCTCAGCAAAACCTCCGCCTGAAACCATGATGAAGGGGATCGGAAAAACTGCAACTTCTCCAACAAGTCGCTAAGACACCTGCCCCAAGGTGGGCGCCAACTGTCGTGGTTCTAAGTCTGACAGTAGAATGAGGGGTAAGTATGGAGAGGCAAGATCCTAGCTATGGAGTAGTTGTATACGCACGAGTTTTACGAGTTCAGGCCCTTCTCGAGGAAGTAATAGCCCTCGTCTCGGGCCCGGAGGCGGTCGACTGGATTATGCGTGTGTGAATTACAGGGGTGCGAACCCTTTACACTGAGGAGGGGGGTGGCTTATATAGAGTTCGCCAGGCCCCTCCGGCCCTCAGTTATGCAGGGTTTAAGGTACATTAAGGTCGGGCGTTACTGGTAACGCCACAAATAAAGTGCTACGATGACCATAAAAGCTACTTAATGACCGACCGTTAGCGTGCAGAGTGACTTTAGATCTCCTGGCTGTCGAGTGGTTGGCTTCATGGTCGAGTGTCTTCGAGTCTGTCGAGTGGAACACTTCTGAGTCGATTGAAAGGTGATTCTTCCAGAGATGTCCTTGGGGAGGGTATCTTGGACAGGTCCATGACCCTACCCTAGGTACATAGCTTCATCAGCGAGCTTTTGAGCCAAGGCGTCACCGGCGAGGAGGGCGGTGGACATTCATTGGTTCAGGCATGGCTAGACAGCTCGAGCTTCCCAGCGCAGCGGTCGCCGCGGCCATCACCGCCCGAGGCTCAGGTGGATCGAGAGAGCTCAGATCCGGAAGTCCGCGCTGCTAGGGCAGTGGCCAAGTGCATCCACGCGGATCCAGATGACGGCCACAGGTGGGCGTCCGCGTTTGGTGGAGTGAGGTAAGAAATTTCAGTACCAGTTAGAGTTTTAGTTGAGATTTTAAAATTAGGGTTAGAATATGATAGTTTTGGTTAGGAAAAAAGTACTTTAGTTAGGGTTAGAAGATAGTGCAGTATCGGGAATGAGCGGTGTAATTATTTGTTAGCATGCTTCTTCATTTTAGTAATGTTCAATGCATTTGGTCATTGTTTTAAGCTTCAGCTACTTGAAAAATAAATGTTTATCAATTAAATCTCCTACAACTTAGATGAACAGATTTGGGACATGAGGCTGCATTTCCAAGGAACAGATAATATGGAGAGAAAGTATTCAGTTTCTTCAGATATCGGTTATCTGACCATATTAGCATTGGCTGAGTTGGAGGGTTATGGAATGGAGGCTTTTCTGCTTATTTAAAGGAAGAAGGAAAGGGCTTGGAGGGGGTGGAGGTCCTGGATAGTGAGGAGGCATTAGAAGAAATGCTTGACTTATTTCTTGATAAGAAGATCCTGAACATCACTGTCAAAAAGCCTACTGATCCAAGCCCAGCAGATGTTAATATGGATCACATCATGCTTGAGGAACAGATTCGCATTAGTAATGTTGGTGAGCAAGTTATTTATAGTGTTTCCCAACAAGGTGTCCTGTATCCACTCCAGAATGCAACTTTGGCACCAGTAATCCCTGAGGAGCCCTATCTTAACACACAACATAGTTGTAATTTCAACAAGGGGAAAAATGTTGTGGAAGAAGAAGATGATGATGTAGAAGTAGAACATGAGGAAGATGAAGATGAAGATGAGATGGACAAATCTTCTTAAATTTTGAGTTTTTTAGGGGTGATTACAAAGGGCAGACAATATCATGCAAGGCTTGATGTAGGGGTGAAGATGAGGCTGTCACAGGGACAAGCCATAAGCCTAGGGAAGAGGAAGATACTGCAGAGCACTATTGTGGAGCAAACTCAGAACCATCAGAGTTTTGGGAGGAAGACCAAATCCTTTCTGAACATGAAGAATCCTCAGTTGTACCAGAGAAGGGAGCAAACAAGCTTAAGCCTGTCAGAAAACCAGGCCCAACTAGCAAGTCACACAGTGAGCCTGAACACATCAAGTTTGAAGATTTTGTGCCTGAACCTGATGAATACTGCTTTCCAGGTGATTTTGGCCTTAGTGATGAAGAAGAAGTTCCAAGGTTGCCTTCTGGTAGGAAGAGAAGGTTGAAGAAGATGAAGGAGAGGGGGTGGTATGATCCATCAGTCCCTGACACACATGAGCAGTTTGCATTGCATTTGTGCTTCCTAAATGTTGTGGAGTTCAGATAAGCACTAAGAAATTTCCATGTCAGGACACTTAGGAATTTTGAGTATCACAGAAATGAACCAACTAGGGTTATTGCTTGGTGCTCTGATAGAAAGCAAGGTTGTCAGTTTTACATAGTGGCCTCTAGAATAGCCAATGAGTCAACTTTCAGCATCAAGAAGATGAATTTGGATCACACTTGTGGAGCAAGTGGAGAGAGCACCAAGGTTACAGTTAATTGGGTTGCCAAGGTTTGTGAGGATACCATTAGATCAAACCCTGGAGCTGGTGTTGAGACAATTATGTCATACACAAAGAAAACATTTGGTGTTCATGTGCCTAAAAGCTTGGCATATAGGGCAAGGAAGCAAGCACTTGAAGTTGTGCAAGGAGATCACAAACTCCAATATCACAGACTAAGGGACTATCTATAGTGTGTGCTAGATACTAATCCAGGCAATAGATGCATAGTGACAACAAAAGAGGACCTAGAAAATCCAGCTCCTACCCCCAGGTTTCACTACATGTTCTACTGCCTTTTTGCATGCAAAGAGGGCTTTCTAAATGGATGCATGCCATTCATAGGTACATGATCCTTACACATATATCTAAGATGGTTGCATTCATGTTATTTACAATTAATGTGATCATATTTTCAGGTTTAGATGGTTGCTTCATCAAGCTCAGCACTGGACAACAGATATTGGCAGCTACTGGCAGGGATGGGAACAACAACATCTTCCCCATTGCATTTGGTGTTGTTGACAAGGAAGAGACAGATAGCTGGACATGGTTTCTCACACAGCTGAGAACTGTTATTGGAAGTGGCAACGAGTTTGGCAAGTACACAATTATGTCTGACAGGCAAAAGGTATGTGCTCCACTACTCATGACCACCACACTTTAAACTTACCATCATACTTAGCCATCATAATTAACAGGAATTGTTGAATGCAATCAATGATGTATTCCCTGACTCCCCACAGAGGTTCTGTCTTATACATATATATGCCAACTTCCAATCTGCTGGTTTTAGAGGGGAGGAACTCAAGAAACACTTAGACCAGGCTGCCTATTCCTTCACTAAGAATGGTCATGAAAAAGGGATGGAAAATTTGAAGAAAGAAAGTTTTGAAGCTTGGCAGTGGTTGTCACAGATACCAGACCATACATGGGCAAGATATAAAATGGATACTGTTTGCAAAACTGACCTGGTTGTTAACAACCTCAGTGAAGTTTTCAATAGGATGATACTGGATATTAGGAACAAGCCAATCAGGACTATGCTGGAGGGCATAAGAACAAAGTTGATGATCAAGTTTCAGAAAATCAGAGAGAAAACAGAGTCATGCAGATGGGAGATCACACCAACCTACTCAGAAATTTTAGAAGAAGGCAAGACGTGGGCTAAGTAGTGTGATGCATACATGGCAGGTCTTGGCATCTGGCAAGTGACTAGAGCTCTGAGAACACATATTATGTTAACTTGAACAACCATACCTATGACTGTAGGAGGTGGGACATGACAGCTGTGCCTTGCAGTCATTCCATTGCTGCAATACAGAAAGTGAAGCTACATCCTGAAGACTTTGTCAATGCTTTCTTCAAAAAGCCCATGTACTGTGAAACATACAAGCATATAATTTTCCCAGTTCAGTCCCGACCATGGCCTCATACACTGGAGATGACATATCTCCACCAAAGTGTTCAAAGAAAAGAAGGGCAAAAGCAAACTGCCGGGGAGGAAAGGTGTATTTGAGGTGCCAGCAAAAAGGACACCTCAAGAATCGCACTGCCACATGTAGCAATTGCAAGAAGCAGGCCATAGGTTCAACAATTGTGGTGACCCTTTGAAGCCTAAGTTTCAGATGAGGGTGAACAAGCACCAGATCATTTGAGGCCATGTTTCATTTCATTTCATTGTCTCATTTCATTGTTAAATTTCTTACAATGTTTCTTAATTGTGTAGGAAAATAGAGCAAATTACTCTCAAGCTGGTTCTTCTATGGCTACAAATGCTCAGAGGCCTCCAAGAGTACCTGCTACTACTGCACCTAAACCAAGACCAGCTACAGCAAGAGCTACAACTTCTGCACCTTCACCAGCTCCAGTTGCTACTTCTAGGGCCAAAAAAGGGCTGCTTCAACTATTCCAGCATCAATAGCACAAGGACCACCAGCTAAGAGGAGCAGGACTAACACTTCTTCTCCTGCTAAGAACACCAGATCATCTACAACTTCTCCAGCAAAGAACACCAGATCTTCAAGTGCTCAGAGAAGAACATTCATTGCACCAAGGCAATCAACTACAACCGTTGTCCAGGAGTGGTCAAAGAGGATCAGGAAGCCAAGTGGGAGGCTGAAAGACTACTTTTATGCAAGTGGTAACTAGCATGTCTTGGTCGAACTTGAGTTCATTTGGCATGGTTACATTTGTGTCGATGAACAAATATGGATGGATTTGGGTCTACTATGGTTTGTAATGACTATACTTTATTTTTTCGAGATATTCAGTCGGTTGAACTACCATGGTTTGTAATAACTACTATTCAGATCAGTTCATTCGACAGTCATTCTGTGTTGATTGATCGATGAAATTGAATGATGTATCTTACATCGCTTAATTGATCGACATTTCAGATCCACAGCATACATTCATTGAGAGTAGCATAAATACATAGATACATTGGTTCAGAGTAGCATCAAACACCAGTTATTACATAGAATAGAGTAGATCTTACATAGAACACCAAGATAGAAAGATAGATAGATAGGTATATAGATGGATGGATGAGATGAGATTGATAGATCAGTCGTAGCGCACGAAGAAACGACACCACTTAGCCCTAGTAGCTAGATGAGGAGCCATGACTGCTCTTCTCCTCGCCCAAGATATGATGTGATTGAAACTCCTTCTCCTGCCACCATGGAAAATAAGCTCAAGCTCTTCATCGTTGCACTTCTTCATCACCTTCTCGGCGAGCCGGCGGTTGAACTCAAGTTGTTGCTCATCCTGGGCGGCCTCCTGTTCCCTCTGTCTGCACCTCCTCCTTCTCTGTTGTGCTGCTGGAGGCCTCACCTCCACGGCCTCTCCCTCCTACTCTGTTACATCTCCCATGTCCATGTCTGGATCCATCTCTAGGGTTTGTTGTGTGTGGTGGCTGCTGGAGTGGCTGGGAAAGGGTGGGTGGGGAGGGGTTTATATTGACAGTGGTGGAGGGGGGGTGGGTGGGTTTTAGTAGGCCTAAGTCATTTTAATTTGGTCACAGGCTACTGGCCCACTAAGCCCAATACCACTGTGCATAACTATATAGATAACATACAAGATTAATAGAGACTACTGGCCAACGGCATATAAGATCCATTACAACACTTATAATGCCATAGCATCGGAGATCCATTACAACATACTTAAGAACATAGCAAATATGGTTCTTACATAAAACACTAAAGTTCAAATGCAGTGCCAAACCCTAGGTTAACTTCATATTCCCCCAAAATGTACACCCACTTGAGACAGTTAGGCCACATCCTTATATATAGGCCTTGGATGTACTTCATCACCATTTCACAACACTTCATGACTCAAGTATGGCCTTGATTTGCTCTAACTTCTCCTTGCTGCCATACCCATCTTTCAGCAGCTCAGCAACAATGAGCTCAAGCTTTGCCTTCTCCTTCTTAAGAACATCTCTGTTAACTTCAACATCCTTCATAGCCTTCCTGGTGTTCTTGATGATATCAGCTTGGCTCTGCAAAATACACCTATGCTCTGTTGCAAGTTGGAGCTTTTCCATCTACACCTCCAACATAGCTTTCTCCTCTATCTCCTTCTTCTTCTTCTCAAGTTCTTCCTCCTCCACTTGTTTCTGGTTCACCTTCCCCACCCTACCATCCTGCCAATCAAACATCTTGGATGCATCATCAACAAGCTTGGTGTACTCAATGCAAAGCTTGTCATTTTCAGTCCTAAGCTTGGCCAACTCCCTTTCATGTTCACTCTTAAGCTTGGCCAACTCCTTCTCAAACTTCTCCTTGTCAAGTATCCTTCCACAGTTCTGCTCATGGAACATTTCCCACATCTTGCACAAACATCTCTGAAGAACAGTAGGCCAAGGCCCATCAACCCACTCTACAACACCACAATTCACACCATTTTCCTGCATTTGTAAATGTGATAAGTTATTACAAGTGGACTAGTAGCTTATTTCAATTCCATGATTAACTTGATAAATTTGATATTTTCTAACAATGAATAATAGAAATGAGATATGATAAGTTATTACAATGCCATGATTAAGTTTCCAAAGTAACAAAAATACATATGTGACTGTCATATCAAACAAACTGCTACATCATATCAAACATCAGTGAACATCCATAGCAGAAAAGTTAATTGGCATCTAACCTGGACTGGGCAGCCATAGAAATGCCTTCCTGTTACAGGCCCTTCAAAAGCAACACGCTTAATAGGCCTCAGTTGGTGCATAATGCACTTGGGATGAGCAAGCTCAAGTTGGCCACAGAAAAGGGGCTCCACAGTGGTGTCTGGTTCCTCCTGCAACCAAAATAACCAACAAACACTGGTTTCAATCTGCACTCAATACCAGAATCAACTTGCACTTTTCATTAAACCTGAACACTAAAAATATCCCCAAATCAGCATGAACCCTAACACTGTACATAGATGAACCCTAGGTTACTTCAATCCTACAATCAAACCCCACCCTCACTAATCAAGAACAATATCACACACACAACAACAACACTACACTCAGCAAGATCCATGGCGGTAGCCTAGGCCTACTAGCACCTAACCCTAACCCTAGGTGGTAAAGAACTTACCATAAGTCCCATTTCCATACTGACGACCTCGCACTCCTCCTCCGAGCTTGTTTCCTCGTCGTTCCAGGAAGGCATTGCGGCAAGGAGGTCGACGATGACCGGCCTCGAAGACGGCGAGCAGCGGCGAGCTCGTACTGAAGCAGGGGAGTGAGAGCAGGGGCGAGAGAGCAGGGGAGTGAGCGAGCAGGAGAGAGTGAGCGAGCAGGTGCGCCCGACCGACCGAGGGGTATATTTACCCCAGTTCTGACCGGGCCGGTTGGCTAACGGCCGTTAACTGCTGCTCCGTCCATGCGTCGGGCCATGTGGGCTAACAGGTGGGCCCAATCCATCAGGAAAACGGTTAAATCGCTAGTCACCGCGGGTTTGGGTTTTTTGAAACAGCCGATCGCTCGTTTGGTATCTTTTCGAGAAAAAATAAAAAGTGGTAGTTTTTTTGGAACCCTAGCCTGTAATCTAGTAGTTTTATGTTATTTACTCCTTTAAAAGATAACCAACTTTCATAACTGCTTCCACTAGTTGGATCGATATCTTCTCTATATCTTCATTGTTGATCTGTGGCTTCTCGAGTTTGCACACTTTTTTTTCTTGTTTGACTCCAAAGAATTCGATATTGCTTCACATGTAGTCTCGTCTCTAGCCTCCATTCTAGCAACGAGTGCACGTGCATCTATCAATTTTCTTGCTATCAATAGATCAATGTAATCTTCTTCCCAATACCAAAACTTGCATCCATCCTACACACAATTTTGAGCAAGCAACAAGCTACCAAAAATGCATCGAATCCGGTGAGCACAAGCGAATCAAAAGAAGCTCATACCCCGTTAGGGAATAACTGATGATTGTGTGCATTCACACACATGTTGAATCAACATGATCAGAATGTCAATCACAAGGATTTAAATGGTTATTGCTAGTCAAATGGAATTGTCCAGACTGCAAGAAGACAAGTATTTGCAGAGCAATAGTTGGCAGAGGATTACCGGAAGATCGGGTAGTATTTCAATGTATCTAGTGAATCCTATGAACAACTAGTAATAAACGGTTCCACGATACGTGTGAAGAAACAAATCGTAGGGATATTTTTGCGGCAAGGAACCACAAGGCAGAGGCACAAGGGATTCCTGGAACAACGACGAGTATTACAGGGTATCTTGTAATAACAAGACCAACTGGGGATGAATGTAAGAATGGCAAGTGCATGTAGTTATCCATAAGGGTTGACGATGGAAGGGGAATTTCAAACGCGATGAAGACAAGTTCTCGAGATAACTTCGGAGAGTATCATCGGGGTCTTCTAATGAATTAGGCCATCATCTGGAATGAAGGGTGAAAGGATTGATATAGTTGACTAGAGGGGGGGGGTGAATAGGCAACTAACATTTTTTAGCCTTTCTTGACCAAATTAAACTTTGCAACAAAGTAAGTTGTCTAGATATGCAACTAGGTGGACAACCTATATGATGCAATCAACACATGCATACGAGCAAGCAAAGATAGAAACACAAATAAGCTTGCACAAGTAAAGGGATAGGATAACCAGAGTGGAGCCGGTGGAGGCGAGGATGTGTTACGAAGTTCCTTACTTTTGAAGGGAAATGCGTCTCCGTTAGGCGGTGTGGAGGCACAATGCTCCCAAGAAGCCACTAGGGCCACCGTATTCTCCTCACGCCCTCACACAATGCGAGATGCCGTGATTCCACTATTGGTGCCCTTGAAGGCGGCAACAGAACCTTACAAACAAGGTTGGGGCAATCTCCACAACAATTGGAGGCTCCCAACGACACCACGAAGCTTCACCACAATGGAATATGGCTCATGGTGACCTCAACCGTCTAGGGTGCTCAAACACCCAAGAGTAACAAGATCCATAAGGGATAAGTGGGGAATCAAATGTCTCTTGGTGGAAGTGTAGATCGGGCCCTTGTCACCCAATCCCGAGCAAATCAACAAGTTTGATTGGCTAGGGAGAGAGATCGGGCCAAAATGGAGCTTGGAGCAACAATGGAGCTTAGAGATGGAAGAGGTGGTCAACTAGAGGTACGAGACACCTCTTTTATAGTCGTGGAATAGATCCAACCGTTATCCTCAAGTTCAGCTGCGACGCGGTACTACCGCTCGAGCCAGTACTACCGCAAGGCCACATGATACTACCGTGGAGGACCACGGTACTTCAGCAGCAACAGAGGCCGGACTAGCTCGACTGAGCGCAGTACTACCGCTCATGGTACTACCGCCCCTTGCGATACTACCGCAAAGGCGGTAAGCCACAGACCTATGAAGGCGCGGATGAAATAAAATACATCTCATGCCTACTTCCGCTGAAAAAGCAGTAAAAAAAACCCGGCCAGCGGTACTACCGTTGAGGCGCGGATGTAAAAATTACATCCGCTCCTACTACTGCGGCGCAATGGTATGAGTATGAGGGCCACGGTACTACGGCTCCGGGGGGCGGTACTCTGTGGCCTCCGCGTACTACCGCGCGCGGCGTGTGGTACTACCGTGTGGGCGCGGATGTAAAAATTACATCCGCTCCTACTACCGTGCGAAGCAGCACTAGACACAGGAGTTGCGGTACTAAGGCTCGGGGAGCGGTACTACCGTGACCCCAGCGGTACTATCAGGTGCTTGCGGTACTACCGCTCCGTGAAGCGATACTACATAAGTACAGCGATAGCCGTCGATTATGCACAACTAGGATAACGGAAAGACGCTCCAAAGTGCAAGGAAAGGTAGGACATGTGTACGTGTTGATTCCACCCAAACCTTTCCGACGCGGACCCCCTCTTAATAGTACGGCTCTCCTACGACTCAAATCCACCAAAGAGAAACGTAGAACAACGCCATCTTCAATAGATTCCGAGGGCCACCGAATCGTCTTGTACCTAGAGATGAAGCATCTGAGAAACTCAAGGCACACGATTAGTCCTCAAAAGCATTGTCATCAATCACCAAAACACCTAAGGGATAAATATGCCCTTACAATCTCCCCCTTTTTGGTGGATTGATGACAATACGGGATTTGCACAAAGATAAGATAATTTTGAGCATGGGCAAACCCCTCCTCTCTAAAATATAGACGGGCTCCCCCTAGATGTGTGCACTCTAGATAGATGCTTTGTACTGCATAGCACACAAACTAGGATCAACACTCCCCCTATATTTTAGAGACAAAGGCACGATAATTAACATCTAAGCAGATCATAGCACAATATATCACAAGCTCGCTAAGATAGATAGAGTGCATATGTCTTACACCATATGAAGGAAAAGCAACTGAAACGAGGTTCAAACAAAGTTCAACCGAGAAAGCAACAAACACACCAAACACGAACAACGACACACGACTCGCAAATCCCTACACTCTCTCCCCCTTTGGCATCGAGACGCCAAAAAGGCAGAGAGGACACCTACACACAAGTGGTGGCTCAAGCAGCAGGGAACTTATCCCAACCCTCTTCGTCGGACTCCTCGGCGGCAGGATGGACTCCTCGGCGTCCTCCTCGGAATCAGTCCACCAGTAGCCTTGCTTCTCCATCCACTCGGCCTCTGGGTGATCGCTCCTCGCACCCGCCTGAGACACATCCTCACCATAGAGCTGCAAGATCTTCTGTCCCGTGACGACTCTCCTTGGGCGCCACGTGAGTCTTGTACTTGCCCCTTGGCTTGCATGCGAAAAGAGTCTTCATCTTGTCCTTCAGCTTCTTGGCCCACGAAGGCATAGAGGAGCTCTGGGAAGGCCTAGCAGCACGGCCCTCAACAATATCCTCGGCACCAGCATCCTCCTCATCAACAGCAGCCCTAGCAGCAGACGCCTCGGCACGAGTAGTAGTGTTGGCCCAGTTGTGTTTGACACGCAGACAGATGGGATCATGGCGAATCCAATCGAGGGCAAGGAACTCCTCACCAGGGAACATCTTCTCCCAAGTCTTGAGATCGCAGAAAGCAGATGGGGCCCATGGATAGGCACTTTGCGGTTGAACACCGCAAACCGAAGCTCACACCACATGATGTGTGAGACATCAAGTGGTTGAGTCTGAGACAAACGAGCCTCCTCGCAGATGAGCATCATATCCACCATATAGGCATGAACATTGTCCTTGTCACCAATTCGAGGGAACAAGGAGTTGCGGAAGATGCGATACATGATATCCAGAAAAGAGTTGAGCACCAACCCTATCTTGCCACTTGGGAGCGTCTTCTCAACATAGTATGGTGTAAGCTTGTCCTTGTTGGCAGACTCAGAGTTGGTGTGGGGGCGAACACCCACGGGAGTGTCGAGCCCGTCATCAGGTACCTGGAGAAAATCCATGAACTCCTTCCAGGTAGCAGTCAGCTTACGACCATTGGACATCCAGGTCATCCTCCGCTCCTCATCAGAGTGAAAGTACACTGAGGAAAAGAACTGACAGATAAGCTCAGGGTCATAGTCAAGGTGAAAGGATATCATATGCTCAATACCAAACTGCTCCACCAAGTCCAGAGCCTCTCCAAAGTAGGCCCGGAACTTGTCCTTCCTCATGTGATGCATGTCAATCCATTTCACATCCACGTAGGTATTCTGCTTGTTTTGATGACATCCAGATAGATGTTGGTGCATTGCTTGTTCCAAAACAGCTCACAACCTCGGCGGAGGAGCGAGGGTTCACGTCGGTGAAGCTGCCCGAGACGGACGTACTCAGATTGTGGTATCTCATCCATGCCCTTGGCGGGCTCCTTGAACTTGCTAGCTGATGTCTTGACATTGCGCTTGAGGCGCAGAGGAGTCCTCGGTGCTTCACAGGTTGCGCAGACGCTTGGAGCCGTGTCACGACAGGGATTGGAGCGGCGAGAGCCACCACCGAGACACAAACGCAAAACACAAGCGAGCGAAGAGGATCAATGCAAAGACCACGGCAAAGCACAAGAAACACATAGGAAATATACGTGAAAGTTGGCAAGCGATAGATGTGAGCCACGGTAGTACTGCCAGTGCCTGCGGTACTAAAATATTAGTACTGCTCCAAGTCGCGGTAGTACCGTGCGAGGTCACGGTAGTACCGTGGTTGGAGCGGTAGTAAAATTTTAGTGCCGCAGTGAGCGCGGTAGTACCGCGCCAGAGGGGCGGTAGTACCGTGCTAGCGGTAGTACCGCGCCCGACGGGCGGTAGTACCGCATCGCGTCAGATCCAAACGTCAGTTCGAATCTGAAAAGAACCGCGAAACAACGGCAGTGCTACGGTGATCAAATCTATCGCAAGACAAAAATACAAGTATAATCCCTACGCAAAGCTACTCTCCTTCATCCTACTCTTGCAAAGAAATAGCCTAAGAATCTCTAGAACACACAAGTCTCCCCCAACAACCTAGAGGCAAAGAACTCAATAAAACGAGGAAAGATTGGGGAAAAACCTGGGTCCATAGCAAGAGTACGTGGTGGGGAAAGATCCCACCAGACGGAATCACGGGAGGGCAGCCGGAGGAGGAGATCCGGCGACGAACGCCGGCTCCGATCTTGAGCATGGGAGAGAGAGAGAGAGAGAGAGACGTGGGGGGACTGCAAATGGGTATGGGGGAGTTAGAACTCCCCCTGCCCGTCCTTATCCCCACGCGCCCAAGCCGGCGCGGTAGTACCGCATGTCATCGCGGTAGTACCGCTCGAGCGAAATACACACGAAGCGGTAGTACCGCTCACCAGTGGCGATAAAAAATTACTGCGGCGTGGGGCGATAATATCGTGCTCCTACACGCGGTAGTACCGTGGTTGGCAGCGGTAGTACCGTAGCTGGCCGCGGTAGTACCGTGAGCTCAAGACACAGCCGGTTTCAACACAAGAAGAAGGTCTTTGCACGAAACTTTTCACACAAAGGAAACCACAAGAACACGCACAAACCAGAGGCAAAAAGACAACAAGAGAACACCAAGCGACAAAACCTCTCAAAAGGAGAGGCGGTGGCGAAGCCACCTATGTTTGAGTTAGATGGTATGGCACCGCAAGAATTATCCTTGGGCCCATGACCAAAACTTCGTCTTTGAAGCACAAGTACCATAAAAATGGCCAATGTGAAAGAGTTGATCTATTTATGCATGATGGGGGAGGAGAGTTCATTGAGAGAACAACACTCCCCTATGTCCATGCCTACACCTAAACTAGACAACAAGTTGAGTGTGGTGGGGGTGCAGGTTCAAGTCACATTGCTCAAATAAATGATATTTAGCTCATGCCTTAACTCGCGAAATCTTGCTTCATCCAAGGGCTTCGTGAAAATATCTGCAAGGTTATCATGAGTGTTGACATACTTGAGCTCGATCTCCCCTCGCCTAATGTGATCCCGGATAAAGTGATACCGAATCTCAATGTGCTTCGTCTTGAAGTGTTGCACCGGGTTGAGAGAAATCTTGATGGCACTTTCATTATCACACCAAAGAGGCACTTTGTCACAAATGACATCGTACTCCTTTAAAGTTTGCCTCATCCATAGGAGTTGAGCACAACAACTACCGGCCGCCACATATTCCGCATCGGTGGACGAGAGAGACACACAACTTTGCTTCTTGGAAGACCAACTTACCAAAGAGCAACCAAGAAATTGGCACCCTCCGGAGGTGGACTTCCTATCCACTTTGTCTCCCGCCCAATCGAATCAGTAAATCCTTCAAGCTTGAAGTTTGCCCTCTTGGGTACCATAAGCCAAAGTTTGGGGTATGAGCCAAATATCGAAAGATTAAACTTGACCGCCACATAGTGACTTTCCTTGGTGCGGCTTGAAACCGTGCACACATTCCCACACTCAACATGATATCCGGTCTAGATGCACAAAGGTAAAGCAAGGAGCCAATCATGGAGCGATATACCTTTTGATCCACCGCTTTACCATTGGGATCAATGTCAAGTTGGCACTTGGTAGGCATTGGTGTAGTAGCCGGCTTGACATCACTTAGCTTGAATCTTTTGAGCATGTCTTGAGTGTATTTGGCTTGGTTGATGAAGGTTCCTTCTCTTATTTGTTTGGTATCAAAACCAAGGAAGAACTTCAGCTCTCCCATAGAAGACATCTTGAACTTGGAGGTCATGAGAGCGGCAAATTCCTCATTGAAAGCTTTGTTAGGGGAACCAAAGATAATATCATCAACATATAGTTGGTATACAAACAACTCCCCATTGACCTTCTTAGTAAAAAGAGTGGGATCGATTTGCCCCACCTCAAAACCACGATCTTGTAACAACTCGGTAAGGTGGTCATACCACGCACGTGGGGCTTGTTTAAGGCCATAGAGTGCCTTATCGAGTTGATACACATGATCCGGGAAGTAGGGGTCCTCGAACCCGGGGGGTTGCTTGACATAGACCAACTCATTAATAGGACCATTAAGAAAAGCACTTTTCACATCCATTTTTTGCAACTTAAAGTTGTGATGGGAAGCATAAGAAATCAACAAACGAATGGATTCAAGGCGAGCAACAGGAGCAAAGGTTTCACCGTAGTCGATACCCTCGACTTGGGAGTAGCCTTGTGCTACCAATCTTGCCTTGTTGCGAATGATGTTCCCATGAGCATCTTGCTTGTTCTTGAAGATCCACTTGGTTCCAATGACGTTGTGGTCCCCCGATGGCCTTGGCACCAATCTCCACACCTTGTTGTACTCGAAGTTGTTGAGTTCTTCATGCATGGCATTGAGCCAATCCGAGTCTTGGCGCCTCATAGACCTTTTGGGGTTCAACACAAGAGACAAACGCGTGATGTTCACAATAGTTTGCCAATTGTCTCTGAGTGCTTACCCTTTTCTTAGGCTTCCAACCACATTCTCCATGAGATGGCCTTTGGTGGTGAGTTTGGGCGCAATCTTGGCGGCACGACGCTCTAATTCCTCCTCGGAGGTGAGATGAGGAGGGTCACTTGATCATCTTGGCGCTGTCTTGAGCATGTTCTTGATCTTGAGCATGCTCGGGGAGAGAACTTGACCTTGGGCATCATTTGGTGTGTCACCATCGTCTTGAGCATGATCTTGCCCTTGGTCTTGTTCATGAGGTTGAGGGCCTTCACTTTGTTCTTGAGCGTGTGGGCCTTGGGTTGGTGATGGCTCCACTTGAGTGGAGCATTGTCCTTCTCCTTCGGCCACAAGGGGTTCCTCAACGGGTAGGATAAATCCAACACCCATTCTTCTTATGGCTTGAGGAGGAATTTCATCACCTAGTGCCACTTTGCTCCACTTGGGAGCCGTTATTCTCATCAAACTCCACGTTACACGTCTCCTCAATAAGTCTCGTGGATTTATTGAGGACACGGTAAGCATGAGAGTTTGTAGCATAACCAACAAATATGCCCTCATGAGCTCTAGCTTCAAATTTAGACAAACGAACACCTTTCTTGAGAATGAAACACTTACACCCGAACAATCGGAAGTACTTGAGATTGGGCTTGTTGCCGGTGAGTATCTCATAAGGAGTCTTGTTCAAGCCTTTGCGGAGATAGAGCCGATTGGATGCATGACATGCGGTGTTGATGGCTTCGGCCCAAAAGTTGTATGGAGACTTGAACTCCGCCATCATGGTCCTTGCCGCATCCATCAACGTCCGGTTCTTCCTCTCCGCAACACCATTTTGTTGAGGGGTATATGGTGCAGAATATTGATGCTTGATCCCCTCATCACTAAGAAACTCATCAAGGTGTAGTTCTTGAACTTCGGTGCCGTTGTCACTTCTTATTGTCAAGATCTTTGCATTATGTTGACGTTGAGCTTCATTTGCAAAGTCGATGACGGTTTGTTGAGTCTCACTCTTCCTCTTGAAGAAGTATACCCAAGTGTATCTTGAATAGTCATCCACAATCACCAAGCAATACTTTCTACCTCCAAGACTATCAAATGATGGTGGCCCAAAGAGATCCATGTGAAGGAGCTCCAAGGGTCTCTTTGAGTAGATGATGGTCATGGGAGGGTGAGCCTTCTCATGAAGCTTTCCTTCAATACAAGCACTGCAAGCACGGTCTTTGGCAAAACTAACATTTGTTAGTCCACGGACATGGTCCCCCTTGAGAAGACTTTGCAAAGATCTCATATTGACATGGGCTAAACGGCGATGCCAAAGCCATCCCACGTCAACTTTAGCCATTAGGCATGTCGCGGTTTTAGTGGGTTGCTCCGAAAAGTTGACCACATATAGACCGTTCTCGACATGCCCAACAAAGGCTACTTTAAGAGTCTTGCTCCACAAGAGGGCCACGGAATCAACTTCAAAGAAAGTTGCAAAGCCCATGATTGCGAGTTGACGAACAGAAAGTAAATTGAATGCAAGGGACTCAACAAGCATGACCTTCTTGATCGTGAGATCATGAGAAATGACAACCTTGCCAAGTCCCAATACCTTAGAAGACGAGGCATCACCCCACTCGACATTGGTGGGCATAGAAGGAATCTTGTGCACGTCCACCACCAAGTCCTTGCTTCCGGTCATATGATTTGTAGCTCCACTATCGAGCAGCCATGATCCCCCACTGGAAGCAAACTCCTACACACGATCAATGCTTGGTTTTAGGTACCCATTTTGTAATGGGTCCTTTGATGTTAGTAACAAGGGTCTTAGGAACCCAAATAGACCATTCAATGTATTCATGAGGAGAACCAACAAATTTGGCATAGACATGCCCATCACTAGCGCGGCATAAGCCATAAGAGGGATTAAAGTCGCCGGCTATGTTCGGAGGGGTGGCGTTGCCCTTCTTGGCATTGCCACCCTTTGCATGGTTCTTCTTCTTCTTGGAAGCACCCTCTCCCTCCCTCACAAAAGTTTGCTTGAGAGGAGGAGGTTGCTTGGTCTTGTCATTCTTATTCTTGTTCTTGGGCTTAAAAGCAACCCAATCCCTCCTTAGCCACAACTTCCTTTTGATTACTCAAAAGGTCGTTAAGGTTCTTCTCACCTTGTATGCATGTGACAAGGCATTTTTCAAGTTGCTCCTTCAAATTAGCATTCTCCTCAACAAGATGCACATGCTCACAACAAGGGTTAGTAGCATTTGCATTATCAATCAATACCATATGAGGAAATGTGGCTTTCTCCTTGGTTAGCTTCACTTGGAGTTGATCATGAGACTCTTTGAGACTAGCATGAGCACCCTTCAAGACTTTGTGAGCCTTGTTGAGAATGTCAAACTCCTTGTTGAGTCTAGCAAGATCAACTCCAAGCTTTGCCTTCTCGGAGCTTAGCACACGAGACACGACAAGAGCATGATCAAGATATTTCTTTTATTTAGCATGATCATCGTTGTATGACTCCTCAAGAGCCAAACGAAGACCACGCTCTTCCTCAAGAGCATTGGAAAGATCCAAAATCCCATCGGCATAGTCACGACTATGCCCTTCCATCTTAGAGATGGTTTCTTCATGAGCCTCGATCATGTCATTGGCTTCACCAAGTTGTTCCAAGAGAGCAACGAAATGCTTCTTGGATTTGCCCTTGAGTTTACCCATAAAGGTCTCAAGCTCATTCTCCTCCACATTAGTCCCCTCATGTTCATCAATGCAATCCGTCAAAGAAGAATGCTTGATGATGGTAGTTTTGATGTTGGGGGTTACCTTGTTGGTGGCTTTAGCCATGAGGCACTTGGCGGTGATGCTTTCATTAGGTGAGTCGAAGAGAGACACCCGAGGAATCGTCGCAATGGCAACGGAGGCCATGGCAACCGACTCACCATCTTCATCATCATCATCATCCTCATTGTACTCTTCTTGAACCACCAAAGCTTTGTGAGGAGCCTTCTTGGTGAAGTTGCTCTTGTTGGGGAAAGACTTGGCCTTGTCCTTACGGGTGAGCTTGCCACCATTGTCTTCCCTCTTCTCATATGGGCACTCCGCAACAAAGTGACTCACATTGCCACAATTGAAGCAAGTCCTCACTCGTTGCTTGCCCTTTGCGCCACTTGAGTTGCTCTTGTTGAAGTTGGGCCTTGAGTTCTTCTTGCTCCAAAATTGCCTTGAAGCAAGGGCCATGTGTTCATGATAGTCATACTCAGATCTTGAGGTTGCTCTCTTCTTCTTCCTCCTCTCCTTCTTCTTCGACACAAACCTTGGCCTTCAAAGCGAGGTTGGGCTTCTTTGCTCTTTGGGAGCAAAGCACTGCATTGTTGGCGGTCTTGTCCAATATGCTCATAGCCACAAACTCATCCAACACATCACTTGAGGACAGGGTGTGGAAGTCCGGCCTTTGACGGATGACGGAGGACATGGCTTTGTGGTAGGGCATCATTGCCTTGAGGAATTTGTGCTTGATCCAGTTGTCATCCGTGTCCTTACTTCCATGATCCCGGAGGTAGACCGCGAGCTTGGTCACTCTCCGATAGAGCTCACGAGGTTCTTCATCTTCTTTCATTGCAAACTCATCGGCTTCATCTTGCACCACTTCATAGTTGGAACGTTGAATGCTTGCGCTTCCTCGATAAAGGGAAACCACCTTGTGCCAAGCATCTTTGGCAAGGGAGTAGGGCCGGAGATGAGGGAGGTCTTCGGGAAGGATTGCTTCTTGGATGATGAAGAGAGCATTCTCATTGAATTGATGGTCCACGACTTCTCTAGGAGAGAAGTTGCTCGGGTCATGCGGATAGAAACCTTCTTCAATGATTCTCCAAAGGTTAGTGTTCACATGATTTAAATGACGCTAAAAATGATAAACCCAAGAATCAAAATCCTCCTTTTTATCAATCTTGGGAGGTGGACCGGCATGATTCAAATGAGTAGAAGGAATCGGTCCACCATAAACGGGAGGAACCACTAGACGATGGGGCTTTCTCACTAGTAGCTTCCCCCTTATTGGAGTTAGCATCCGTCCCCGTGTTGGCGGGATCACCCACTTTCATGGGTGCGGTGGAAAGTTTAAGCCCTTCTAGGAATTCCTTAAACATGTCCTTGACCTCGGTCGTCATGGAGGTTTTCAATGTGTCCAACGCCACATTGAATTCCTCACGAGAGATCGAGTTACCCCCATCTCCCGTAGATGATATCGGACCGAAGTGCTCTCCCACATCATCTACGACGTCAACCATACTCTTTGGACGGTAAAGTCCTTAAAAAGAGACGAGGGTCTGATACCAATTGAAAGGATCGATGTAGTTGACTAGAGGGGGGGTGAATAGGCAACTAACAATTTTTAGCTTTTCTTGACCAAATTAAACTTTGCAACAAAGTAAGTTGTCTAGATATGCAACTAGGTGGACAACCTATATGATGCAATCAACACATGCATACGAGCAAGCAAAGATAGAAACACAAATAAGCTTGCACAAGTAAAGGGATAGGATAACAAAGAGTGGAGCCGGTGGAGACGAGGATGTGTTACCGAAGTTCCTTCCTTTTGAAGGGAAGTACGTCTCCGTTAGTGCGTTGTGGAGGCACAATGCTCCCCAAGAAGCCACTAGGGCCACCGTATTCTCCTCACGTCCTCACACAATGCGAGATGCCGTGATTCCACTATTGGTGCCCTTGAAGGCGGCAACTGAACCTTTACAAACAAGGTTGGGGCAATCTCCACAACTTAATTGGAGGCTCCCAACGACACCACGAAGCTTCACCACAATGGAATATGGCTCCGCGGTGACCTCAACCGTCTAGGGTGCTCAAACACCCAAGAGTAACAAGATCCGCAAGGGATAAGTGGGGGGAATCAAATGTCTCTTGGTGGAAGTGTAGATCGGGCCCTTGTCACCCAATCCCGAGGAAATCAACAAGTTTGATTGGCTAGGGAGAGAGATCGGGCCAAAATGGAGCTTGGAGCAACAATGGAGCTTAGAGATGGAAGAGGTGGTCAACTAGAGGTAGGAGACACCTCTTTTATAGTCGTGGAATAGATCCAACCGTTATCCTCAAGTTCAGCCTGCGACACGCGGTACCACCGCTCCAGAAGCTCGGTACTACCGCAAGGCCACGCGGTACTACCGTGGAGGACCACGGTACTTCCACGGCAGCAGCAGAGGCCGGGACTAGCTTTGTGAGCCTTGAGATTACCGCTCACAAGCAGTACTATCGCTCCCCTTGCGGTACTACCGCAAGGCGTAAGCCACAGACCTCGAAGAGCGTTGGTGAAATAAAATACATCCGTGCCTACTTCGCTGAAAAAGCAAGGCAAAACCCGACGCGGTACTACAGCGCGACGAGGTCTTGGTACTACCGTTGAGGCGCGGATGTAAAAATTACATCCGCTCCTACTACCGCGGCAGAACGGTATTGGGTATGAGGGCCACGGTACTACGGCTCCGGGGAGCAGATTACTCTGGGCCTCTGCGGTACTACCGCGCATGACGTCTTGGTACTACCGTGTGGGCGCGATGTAAAATTACATCCGCTCCTACTACCGTGCGGAGCAGCACTAGGCACGGGAGTTGCGGTACTAAGGCTCCAGGGAGCGGTACTACCGTGACCCCAGCGGTATTATCAGAGGTGCTTGCGGTACTACCGCTCCGTAAAGCGATACTACCGCAAGTACAGCGATAGCCGTCGATTATGCACAACTAGGATAACGGAAAGACGCTCCAAAGTGCAAGGAAAGGTAGGACATGTGTACGTGTTGATTCCACCCAAACCTTTCCGACGCGGACCCCCTCTTAATAGTACGGCTCTCCTACGACTCAAATCCACCAAAGAGAAACGTAGAACAACGCCGTCTTCAATAGATTCCGAGGGGCGCCGAACCGTCTCGTACCTAGAGATGAAGCATCTGAGAAACTCAAGGCACACGATTAGTCCGCAAAAGCATTGTAATCAATCACCAAAACACCTAAGGGATAAATATGCCCTTACAAAGGGGCTCTTCGGGAGGAAGTAGTTACGAGATCCTAGTTTTAGAGTTAGCACAATCATTTAACCTGAATAGAAGAGAGATCAGAGTACCAGAGTATAGACGAGGAATAAAAGATCATAATACCATCCAATGGCGACGTGAGCCCGTAAGACACACAGCCATGTTAGTAAAAGTTTTGTAATGACTAGACTTAACTTCAGCCAAGGAGGTGGAAAGGGGGATTCCTACAGGCAGTCGGCTCTGATACCAACTTGTGATGCCTCGATTCAATCGTACACTAATCATACACGCAAACGTGTACGATCAAGATCAGGGACTCACGGGAAGATATCACAACACAACTCTAAAAATAAAATAAGTCATACAAGCATCATAGTACAAGCCAGGGGCCTCGAGGGCTCGAATACAAGTGCTCGATCATAGACAAGTCAGCGGAAGCAACAATATCTGAGTACAGACATAAGTTAAACAAGTTTGCCTTAAGTAGGCTAGCACAAACTGGGATACAAATCGAAAGAGGCGCATGCCTCCTTCCTGGGATACTCCTAAACTACTCCTGGTCGTCGTCAGCGGCCTGCACATAGTAGTAGGCACCTCTGGTGTAGTAGGAGTTGTCGTCGACAGTGGCGTCTGGCTCCTGGGTCCAGCATCTGGTTGCGACAACCAGGTAGAATGGAAAGGGGGGAAAATAGGGAGAAAAGCAACCGTGAGTACTCATCCAAAGTACTCGCAAGCAAGGATCTACACTACATATGCATGGGTATCTATGTAAAGGGGCAATATTAGTGGACTGAACTGCAGAATGCCAGAATAAGAGGGGGATAGTGATACGTCTCCATCGTATCTATAATTTTTGATTGTTCCATGCCAATATTATACAACTTTCATATACTTTTGGCATATTTTTATACTATTTTTAGGACTAACATATTGATCTAGTGCCCAGTGCGAGTTCCTGTTTGTTGCATGTTTTATGTTTCGCAGAAACCCCATATCAAACGGAATCCAAACGGAATAAAAACGGACAGAGAATATTTTTGGAATATTTGGAGAATATGTGAAGAAGAATCAACGCGAGACGGTGCCCGAGGTGGCCACGAGGCAGGGGGCGCGCCCCTGACCCTCGTGGCCACCCGTAAGGTAGTTGCTGCTCTTCTTTGGCCGCAAGAAAGCTAATTTTTGGAAAAAAATCTTGGCGAAGGTTTCAATCCAATCGGAGTTACGGATCTCCGGATATATAAGAAACGGCGAAAGGGCAGAATACCAGAACGCAGAAACAGAGAGAGACAGAGAGACAGATCCAATCTCGGAGGGGCTCTCACCCCTCCCATGCCATGGAGGCCAAGGACCAGAGGGGAAACCCTTCTCCCATCTAGGGAGAAGGTCAAGGAAGAAGAAGAAGAAGGGGGCCCCTCTCCCCCTATCTTCCGGTGGCACCGGAACGCTGCTGTGGCCACCATCATCATCACCGCGACCAACACCTCCGCCATCTTCACCAGCATCTCCATCACCTTCCCCCCTCTATCTACAGCGGTCCACTCTCCCGCAATCCGCTGTACCCTCTACTTGAACATGGTGCTTTATGCTTCATATTATTATCCAATGATGTGTTGCCATCCTATGATGTCCGATCGTTGTCCTATCGGTGGTTGATGAATTGCTATGATTGATTTAATTTGCTTGTGATTATGTTGCTGTCCTTTGGTGCCCATCATATGAGCGCGCGCGTGGATCACACCATAGGGTTAGTTGTATGTTGATAGGACTATGTATTGGAGGGCAAGAGTGACAGAAGCTTCTACCTAGCATAGAAATTGATGCATACGGGATTGAAGGGGGACCAATATATCTTAATGCTATGGTTGGGTTTTACCTTAATGAACGTTAGTAGTTGCGAATGCTTGCTAATAGTTCCAATCATAAGTGCATAGAATTCCAAGTCATGGGATGACATGCTAGCAGTGGCCTCCCACATAAAACTTGCTATCGGTCTATTAAAGTAGTCAATTGCTTAGGGACAATTTCGCAACTCCTACCACCACTTTTCCACACACGCTATATTGACTTTATTGTCTCTTTATCTAAACAGCCCCTACTTTTTATTTACACGCTCTTTATATTCTTGCAAACCTATCCAAAAACACCTACAAAGTACTTCTAGTTTTATACTTGTTCTAGGTAAAGCGAACGTCAAGCGTGCGTAGAGTTGTATCGGTGGTCGATAGAACTTGAGGGAATATTTGTTCTACCGTTAGCTCCTCATTGGGTTCGAAACTCTTACTTATCGAAAGAGGCTATAATTGATCCCCTATACTTGTGGGTTATCAAGACCTTTTTCTGGCGCCGTTGCCGGGGAGTTATAGCATGGGGTGAATATTCTCGTTTGTGCTTGTTTGCTTTATCACTAAGAGATTTTTATTTGCTGGTCTTAGTTGTTTTCTATCTTTAGTTATGGGTAGGAAATGCAAAATACCAAAAAAAATAGTTGTACCCACTGAACCAATGGTTGAAGAACCACTCAAAATCTATCACACTCCTGAAGCTTTTTACTTGGATCATCTTCGATCCCTATGTGCTCAGGCTGAAACCCCAACTAGCTTAGTTGAGGGCAAATCTTTATATGAGCATGCTTTTTATGTGCGACACCGCATATCTCAAAAAAGGAAACTTTTACTGGATCAAATTCATCATTTGCAATGTTATGCTTGGAATTTATGTGAAATATATGATTTTACTTGTTGTTCTGAAAACCCTAAGAAACACCTTCCCTACCAATGCGAGTTTAGCGATAATGGAATCGTATCTTCATATGCTAAGGGTGTTTATAATTACTATGATGTTCAACAAATTGAAGAATTTGTTGCTTTTAAGGGTGCTTATGGAATTGCTTCTTTGATTGAAAAGTATGATGCTACTCTTTACAAATCTGAAAACTTTGCCATACTTAAAATATTGTTACGATAATTATGCTTCTAATGCCTATGTTAAACCATATATTGAGGACTCCTCCGTTGTCCAAGAAGAGACTAATATTTTGCAGGAGTCTATGGAAGAAGAAAGTTATGAAACTGTGAGCTCATTGGATGAAAAAAGATGATGAGGAGAGCGAAGAACAAAAGGAGGGAGAGCGGATTAGCTACCTGTGCCCACCTTCTAATGAGAGTAACTCTTCAACTCATACATTGTTTAATTTCCCCTCGTGCTTACCGAAGGATGATTGCTATGATGACTATTATGATCCCGTTGATTCTCTTGAAATATCCCTTTTTGATGATGCTTGCTATGCTTGTGGCCAAGATGCCAATATGAATTATGCTTATGGAGATGAACTTGCTATAGTTCCTTATGTTAAGCATGAAATTGTTGCTATTGCACCCACGCATGATAGTCCTATTATCTTTTTGAATTCTCCTGACTACACTATATCGGAGAAGTTTGCCCTTATTAAGGATTATATTGATGGGTTGCCTTTTACTACTACACATGATGATTTTGATAGATATGATATGCATGTGCTTGCTGCTCCTACTTGCAATTATTATGAGTGGCCTTTACTTTTTGTGCATTATTTGTTCTTGTATGACATGCCGATGCATAGGAAGAGAGTTAGACTTCGTCATTGCTTGATATATGTTGCTTTGTGCTCACTACTAAATGCCAAATCATTGCTAATTAAAATTGGCTTTGATATACCTTAGGATCCGGGTGGATTCACTACTTGAGCACTATATGCCTAGCTTAATGACTTTAAAGAAAGCGCTGCCAGGGAGACAACCTGGAAGTTTTAGAGAGTCATTTATTTCTGTTGAGTGCTTTTATATAGTTTAAAAACAAAATAAAATAAAGAGGGGAACCTAAAACCTTTCAAAAAAGAAAAGTGAAAGTGAGAAAGACAAGGATTGTTGAAGTGGGAGCTAGCCTTGAACTTTGTTCATGCTCATGAAAACTTTGTGAATCTTAATTACAGAAACTTTTCAATAAAATAATTATCCCCTTGTACAATTCCATTGTATTATAAAATAATGTGCCAAGGTTTGCCTTTTAGGATGTTTACAATGCTTGTTGGTTTGTACGGTGCAGGACAGAAACTTTGGCAGTAGTGCGTGATTTTTATTTTTTACTGGAACGTCAAACGGTTCCGATTCTTTTTGCACTGTCTTTCTATACAATTTTTTTATTTTTCCTAATTTTTTGCAGAATTTTTCAAGTACCATAAGTATGGTTAATGTTCAGATTGTTACAGACTGTCCTGTTTAAAATAGATTATGTTTTTGATGCATAGTTTGCTTGTTTTGATGAAACTATCGTTTTATATCAGTGGATTAAGCCATGGAAAAGTATATTACAGTAGCTAAAATGAAAAAAATATGAATTGGTTTGCAACAGTACTTAGAGTAGTGATTTGCTTTATTATACTAACGGATCTTACCGAGTTTTCTGTTGAAGTTTTGTATGGATGAAGTGTTCGATGATCGAGAAGGTCTCGATGTGAGGAGAAGAAGGAGAGGCAAGAGCTCAAGCTTGGGGATGCCCAAGGCACCCCAAGTAAATATTCAAGGAGACTCAAGCGTCTAAGCTTGGGGTCTCCAACGTATCTATAATTTTTTATTGTTCCATGCTATATCATATTCTGTTTTTGGACATTATTGGGCTTTATTATACACTTTTATATTTATTTTGGGACTAACCTATTAACCGGAGGCCCAGCCCAGAATTGCTGTTTTTTGCCTATTTCAGAGTTTCACAGAAAAAGAATATCAAACGGAGTCCAAACGGAATGAAACCTTCGGGAACGTGATTTTGGAACGAACATGATCCGAGGACTTGGACCCTCGTCAAGAAAGCTACCAGGAAGCCACGAGGTAGAGGCGCGCCTACCCCCGGCGCGCCCTCCACCCTCGTGGGCCCCACGTTGCTCCACCGACGTACTCCTTCATCCTATATATACCTCGTACCCCCAAACTACGGATCACGGAGCCAAAACCTAATTCCACCACCACAACCTTCATGCACGTGAGATCCCATCTTGGGGCCTGTTAGGAGCTCACGGGGGGGCATCGATCACGGAGGGCTTCTACATCAACACCATAGCCTCTCCGATGATGTGTGAGTAGTTTACCTCAGACCTTGGGTCCATAGTTATTAGCTAGATGGCTTCTTCTCTCTTTTTGGATCTCAATACAATGTTCTCCCCCTCTCTCGTTGAGATCTATTCGATGTAATCTTCTTTTGCGGTGTGTTTGTTGAGACCGATGAATTGTGGGTTTATGATCAAGTTTATCTATGAACAATATTTGAATCTTCTCTGAATTCTTTTATGTATGATTGGTTATCTTTGCAAGTCTCTTCGAATTATCAGTTTGGTTTGGCCTACTAGATTGATCTTTCTTGCAATGGGAGAAGTGCTTAGCTTCGGGTTCAATCTTGCGGTGTCCTTTCCCAGTGACAGTAGGGGTAGCAAGGCACATATTGTATTGTTGCCATCGAGGATAACATGATGGGGTTTATATCATATTGCATGAGTTTATCCCTCTACATCATGTCATCTTACTTAAAGCGTTACTCTGTTCTTATGAACTTAATACTCTAGATGCATCTTTGGGTAGCGGTCGATGTGTGGAGTAATAGTAGTAGATGCAGGCAGAGTCGGTCTACTTGTCTCGGACGTGATGCCTATATACATGATCATACCTAGATATTCTCATAACTATGCTCAATTCTGTCAATTGCTCAACAGTAATTTGTTCACCCACCGCAAAATACTTATGCTCTTGAGAGAAGCCACTAGTGAAACCTATGGCCCCCGGGTCTATTTTCCATCATATTAATCTCCCGACAACAAGCCATTTCTGACGCCGTTTTTATTTTGCTTTCTTTACTTTGCATATTTATCATAAAAATACCAAAAATATTATCTTATCATATCTATCAGATCTCACTCTCGTAAGTGACCGTGTAGGGATTGACAACCCCTTATCGCGTTGGTTGCAAGGATTTATTTGTTTGTGTAGGTGCGAGGGACTCGTGTGTGGCGTCCAACTGGATTGATACCTTGGTTCTCAAAAACTAAGGGAAATACTTACGCTACTTTACTGCATCACCCTTTCCTCTTCAAGGGAAAACCAACGCAGTGCTCAAGAGGTAGCAAGAAGGATTTCTGGCGCCGTTGGCGGGGAGTCTACGCAAAAGTCAACATACCAAGTACCCATCACAAACCCTTATCTCCCGCATTACATTATTTGCCATTTGCCTCTCGTTTTCCTCTCCCCCACTTCACCCTTGCCGTTTTATTCGCCTTCTTCCCGTATGCCTTTTTGTTTGTGTTTCCACGTGCCTTCTATTTGCTTGCATCTTCACTTGCTAAAAATCTATTGATATGGATCCACTTAAAGTGTTCTACTTGGATCATCTTCGATCCTTATGCGCTCGTGCTGAAACCCCAACTAGCCTAGTTGATGGGAAATCTTTAGATGAGCATGCTCATTTTGTGCGTCACTGTTTGTCTGAAAAAGGGAGACTCTTATGGAATCAAATAAACAAATTGCTATGCTATGCTTGGAATCTTTGTGAAATGTGTGATTTTACTTGTTGCTCTAAGAACCCTAAAAAAACACCTTCCCTACCTATGTGAGTTCAATGATAATGAAATCTTATCTTCTTATGCAAAGGGTGTTTATAGTTACTATGATATCGAAAAAATTGAAAAATTTGTCGTTTTTAAGGGTGCTCATGAAGTTGCTTCTTTGATTGAAAAGTATGATTTTACTCTCAAAAAATCTGAAAATTCCGTCATACTTAAATATTGCAATGAAAACTTTGCTCATAATGTCTATGTCCAAGAATTTATTGAAAGAATGACCGTTGCTTTGGAAGAAAATAATGATATGCATGAATCTATAGATAATGATGATTCCGATGATTTGGTTGAAATATCCCTTGATGAACATGATGCTTGCTATTCTTGTGGCCATGATGCCAATATTTATGAAGACAAATTTGCTATAGTTCCTTATGTTAAAAATGAGATTGTTGCTATTGCACCCATGCTTGATAGTTCCCTCAATGAAAATCTAATGATTTTACTATAAATTCTCTTGATGTGTATTGTGCTAATAATATGCAAAACCCTAAGCTTGGGGATGCTAGTTTTGCTATGTCTACTACTTGTTGCAATGATCATGTTTGGGGTGATTCTTCTTATGATCTTGAAAATTTATTTAATCCCCATGATGAATATGAGATTGATAATATAGTTTGAAATAATATTGAAAGTGGGTTTGGAGAGGTCATGACTTTAGTTAATGTTAATCCCACTATTTCGAAAGAGTGTCAACTTTGCATGCATGTGGATCATGTAGAGAAAATTTTATCTTATAGCTATTTTGTTGAATTTGCTTATGATCCTACATGTAATTATTATGAGAGAGGAAAATATGGTTGTAGAAATTTTCATGTTACTAAATTACCTCTCGTTATGTTGAGATCGCTATCGTCTCTTTCTTCTTCCTTGCATATGCTAGTTTTTGCTTGCCTATAAGATTCCTATGCATAGGAAGTATGTTAGACTTAGATGTGTTTTTCACATGCTATATGATGCTCTTCTTGTGCTTCAATTCTTGTCTTTTATGTGAGCATCATCGAAATCTCAATGCCTAGCTAGGGGCGTTAAACGATAGCGCTTGTTGGGAGGCAACCCAATTTTATTTTTAGTTTTTTGTTTTTTGCATCTGTTTAGGAATAAATATTTTTTCTAGCCTATGGTTAGATGTGTTTATGTTTTAATTAGTGTTTGTGCCAAGTTAAACCTATAGGATCTTCTTGGATGATAGTTATTTGATCTTGCAGAAAATTCCAGAAACTTTCTGTTCGCGAAAACAATTGTTAAAAATCACCAGAACGTGATAAAATATTGATTCCAATTTCTGCTCATCAATAAACAAATTGTCCAGGTCTTCCTATTTTGGCTGATGTTTTGGAGTTCCATAAGTTTGTGTTAGTTACAGATTACTACAGATTGTTCTGTTTTTGATAGATTCTGTTTTTCGTGTGTTGTTTGCTTATTTTGATGAATCTATGGCTAGTAAAATAGTTTATAAACCATATAGAAGTTGGAATACAGTAGGTTTAACACCAATATAAATAAAGAATGAGTTCATTACATTACCTTGAAGTGGTCTTTTGTTTTCTTTCGCTAACGGAGCTCACGAGATTTTCTGTTAAGTTTTGTGTTGTGAAGTTTTCAAGTTTTGGGTAAAAGATTTGATGGATTATGGAACAAGGAGTGGCAAGAGCCTAAGTTTGGGGATGCCCATGGAACCCCCAAGATAATCTAAGGACACCTAAAAGCCAAAGCTTGGGGATGCCCCGGAAGGCATCCCCTCTTTCGTCTACTTCCATCGATAACTTTACTTGGAGCTATATTTTTATTCACCACATGATATGTGTTTTGCTTGGAGCGTCTTGTATGATTTAAGTATTTGCTTTTTAGTTTACCACAATCATCTTTTCTGTACACACCTTTTGAGAGAGACACACGTGATTCGGAAATTATTAGAATACTCTATGTGCTTCACTTATATCTTTTGAGTTATATAGTTTTTGCTCTAGTGCTTCACTTATATCTTTTAGAGCACGGTGGTGATTTTGTTTTATAGAAACTATTGTTCTATCATGCTTCACTTAGATTATTTTGAGAGTCCTACAAAACAGCATGGTAGTTTTCTTTAACAATAATAGGCATACAAGATTAGTAAAAAAAAATTCTTATGAGTGTGTTGAATACTATGAGAAGTTTGATGCTTGATAATTGTTTTGAGATATGAAGATGGTGATATTAGAGTCATGCTAGTTGAGTAGTTTTGAATTTGAGAAAATACTTGTGTTAAAGTTTGTGATTCCCGTAGCATGCACGTATGGTGAACCGTTATGTGATGAAGTCGGAGCATGATTTATTTATTGATTGTCTTCCTTATGAGTGGCGGTCGGGGACGAGCGATGGTCTTTTCCTACCAATCTATCCCCGTAGGAGCATGCGCGTAATACTTTGCTTTCATAACTTGTAGATTTTTGCAGTAAGTATATGAGTTCTTTATGACTAATGTTGAGTCCATGGATTATACGCACTCTTCTTCCTTCCACCATTGCTAGCCTCTCTAATACCGCACACTTTTCGCCGGTATCATACACCCACCCTATACCTTCCTCAAAACAGCCACCATACCTACCTATCATGGCATTTCCATAGCCATTCCGAGATATATTGCCATGCAAATTACCACCGTTCCGTTTATTATGACACACTCCATCATTGTCATATTGCTTTGCATGATCATGTAGTTGACATTGTATTTGTGGCAAAGCCACCATTCATAATTCTTTCATACATGTCACTCTTGATTCATTGCATACCCCGGTACACCGCCGGAGGCATTCACATAGAGTCATATTTTGTTCTAAGTATTGAGTTGTAATTGTTGAGTTTTAAGAAAATAAAAGTGTGATGATCATCATTTTTAGAGCATTGTCCCAAGTGAGGAAAGGATGATGGAGACTATGATTCCCCCACAAGTCGGGATGAGACTCCGGACAAAAAAAAGAGGCATAAAAAAAAGAAAAGGCCCAAATAAAAAAATGAGAGAAAAAGAGAGAAGGGACAATGTTACTATCCTTTTACCACACTTGTGCTTCAAAGTAGCACCATGATCTTCATGATAGAGAGTCTCCTATGATATCACTTTCATATACTAGTGGGAAATTTTCATTATAGAACTTGGCTTGTGTATGCCAATGATGGGCTTCCTCAAAATGCCCTAGGTCTTCGTGAGCAAGCGAGTTGGATGCACACCCACTTAGTTTCTTTTGTTGAGCTTTCATATACTTATAACTCTAGTGCATCCGTTGCATGGCAATCCCTACTCACTCACATTGATATCTATTGATGGGCATCTCCATAGCCCGTTGATATGCCTAGTTGATGTGAGACTATCTTCTCCTTTTTTGTCTTCTCCACAACCACCATTCTATTCCACATATAGTGCTATGTCCATGGCTCACGCTCATATATTGCGTGAAGATTGAAAAAGTTTGAGAACGTCAAATGTATGAAATAATTGCTTGGCTTGTCATCGGGGTTGTGCATGATGAGAGCATTCTTGTGTGACGAACATGGAGCATAACTAAACTATATGATTTTGTAGGGATGAACTTTCTTTGGCCATGTTATTTTGAGAGGACATAATTGCTTAGTTAGTATGCTTGAAGTATTATTATTTTTATGTCAATATTGAACTTTCATCTTGAAACTTTCGGATCTGAATATTCATACCACAATTAAGAAGAATTACATTGAAATTATGCCAAGTAGCATTCCACATCAAAAATTCTGTTTTTATCATTTACCTACTCGAGGACGAGCAGGAATTAAGCTTGGGGATGCTTGATACGTCTCCAACGTATCTATAATTTTTGATTGTTCCATGCTATATCATATTTTGTTTTTGGACATTATTGGGCTTTATTATACACTTTTATATTATTTTTGGGACTAACCTATTAACCGGAGGCCCAGCCCAGAATTGTTGTTTTTTGCCTATTTCGAGTTTCGCAGAAAAAGAATATCAAACGGAGTCCAAACGGAATGAAACCTTCGAACGTGATTTTCGAATGAATATGATCCGAGGACTTGGACCCTCGTCAAGAAAGCTACCAGGAAGCCACGAGGTAGGGGCGCGCCTACCCCCATGGGCGCCCCCACCACTCGTGGGCCCCTGCTGCTCCACCGACGTACTCCTTCCTCCTATATATACCTCACGCCCCAAACTACCAAATACAGAGCCAAAACCTAATTCCACCACCACAACCTTCTGTACCCGTGAGATCCCATCTTGGGGCCTGTTCCGGAGCTCCGCCGGAGGGGGCATCGATCATGGAGGGCTTCTACATCAACACCATAGCCTCTCCGATGATGTGTGAGTAGTTTACCTCAGACCTTCGGGTCCATAGTTGTTAGCTAGATGGCTTCTTCTCTCTTTTTGGATCTCAATACAATGTTCTCCCCCTCTCTCGTGGAGATCTATTCGATGTAATCTTCTTTTGCGGTGTGTTTGTTGAGACCGATGAATTGTGGGTTTATGATCAAGTTTATCTATGAACAATATTTGAATCTTCTCTGAATTCTTTTATGTATGATTGGTTATCTTTGCAAGTCTCTTCGAATTATCAGTTTGGTTTGGCCTACTAGATTGATCTTTCTTGCAATGGGAGAAGTGCTTAGCTTCGGGTTCAATCTTGCGTGTCCTTTCCCAGTGTGATGAGGGGCAGCAAGGCACGTATTGTATTGTTGCCATCGAGGATAACAAGATAGGGTTTATATCATATTGCATGAGTTTATCCCTCTACATCATGTCATCTTACTTAAAGCGTTACTCTGTTCTTATGAACTTAATACTCTAGATGCATGCTGAATAGCGGTCGATGTGTGGAGTAATAGTAGTAGATGCAGGCAGGAGTCGGTCTACTTGTCTCGGACGTGATGCCTATATACATGATCATACCTAGATATTCTCATAACTATGCTCAATTCTGTCAATTGCTCAACAGTAATTTGTTCACCCACCGTATAATACTTATGCTCTTGAGAGAAGCCACTAGTGAAACCTATGGCCCCCGGGTCTATTTTCCATCGTATTAATCTCCCGACAACAAACCATTTCTGACGCCGTTTTTATTTTGCTTTCTTTACTTTGCATCTTTATCATAAAAATACCAAAAATATTATCTTATCATATCTATCAGATCTCACTCTCGTAAGTGACCGTGTAGGGATTGACAACCCCTTATCGCGTTGGTTGCAAGGATTTATTTGTTTGTGTAGGTCGAGGGACTCGTGCGTGGCCTCCTACTGGATTGATACCTTGGTTCTCAAAAACTGAGGGGAAATACTTACGCTACTTTACTGCATCACCCTTTCCTCTTCAAGGGAAAACCAACGCAGTGCTCAAGAGGTAGCAGGGATGCCCCGGAAGGCATCCCCTCTTTCTTCAACAAGTGTCAGTATGTTTTCGGATTCGTTTCGTTCATGCGATATGTGCAAATCTTGGAGTGTCTTTTGCATTTAGTTTTCATTTTTTCTTTTATGCACCATGATGGTATGAGATAGTCCTTGGTTGATTTATAGAATGCTCATTGCACGTCACTTATATCTTTTGAGTATGGCTTTATAGAATGCTTCATGTGCTTCACTTATATCATTTGATGTTTGGATTGCCTGTTTCTCTTCACATAGAAAACCGCCATTTGTAGAATGCTCTTTTGCTTCACTTATATTTGTTAGAGTGTGGGCATATCTTTTGTAGGAAGAATTAAACTCTCTTTCTTCACTTATATCTATTTAGAGAGATGACAGGAACTGGTCATTCACATGGTTAGTCATAAAATCCTACATAAAACTTGTAGATCACTGAATATGATATGTTTGATTCCTTGCAATAGTTTTGCGAGATAAAGATGGTGATATTAGAGTCATGCTAGTGGGTAGTTGTGGATTGTAGAAATACTTGTGTTGAAGTTTGTGATTCCCGTAGCATGCACATATGGTGAACCGTTATGTAACGAAGTTGGAGCATGAGGTATTTATTGGTTGTCTTCCTTATGGGTGGCGGTCGGGGACGAGCGATGGTCTTTTCCTACCAATCTATCCCCCTAGGGGCATGTGTAGTAGTACTTTGCTTCGAGGGGCTAATAAACTTTTGCAATAAGTATATGAGTTCTTTATGACTAATGTTGAGTCCATGGATTATACGCCTCTCACCCTTCCATCATTGCTAGCCTCTTGATGCCGTGAATTGCCCTTTCTCACCTCGAGAGTTGGTGCAAACTTCACGGTGCATCCAAACCCGTGATACGATCGCCTATCACACATAAACCTTATTGTATCTTCCTCAAAACAGCCATCATACCTACCTATCGTGGCATTTCCATAGCCATTCGAGATATATTGCCATGCAACTTCCATCATCATCATATACTTGACTTGATCATTTATTGTCATATTGCTTTGCATGATCGTAAGATAGCTAGCATGATGTTTTCGTGGCTTGTCCGTTTTTATGTCATTGCTACGCTAGATCATTGCACATCCTGGTACATCACGGAGGCATTCATATAGAGTCATATCTTTGTTCTAGTATCGAGTTGTAATATTGAGTTGTAAGTAAATAAAAGTGTGATGATCATCATTATTAGAGCATTGCCCAAAAAAAGGAGAGGCCAAAGAAGCCTAAAAAAAGGGGGCCAAAGAAGCCCGCAAAAAAAAGGAAAAGAAAAAGGGGCAATGTTACTATCCTTTTACCACACTTGTGCTTCAAAGTAGCACCATGGTATAACACAAAACACGAACAATTTTTTGTTGAACGGAAGGCAATAAAATGATCGATGATAAAACAAATCATAGAGGGAAAGGATGGTATTTCTCATCATGAATTCAATTGATATCCAGGAAGGAGTCAAGATGTTGATAATGATCATGACAAATTTTGTCGAGAGGCTCCATGAAGAAGCAACCGAACAACGACTGCATCAAGCAAAAGGACTGATGCAGTGAAAGATTATTGGGTTTATGGATACGACACCAACTCGGAATCAAGCTTGTCGTTTGAGGTGAAACGATAAGACGAGGAAGATCGACGTAAGCTTAGCTCATCGCCGAAAGTTATGCTCCGGGAATAAGGACCAGGTAGCACAGTTAAATTCAGCACAATAATGATATAGCCAATTAGGCTAGGAACGATGTGATCGAGTATTAAATTTGTAAGTAATGAAGGTTACCAAGAGTTGTTTAATCGCGGTGCAAACTCGATTCAGTTATCAGTGTCTTTGAGTGTTTAATAACTCAGAGCCCGTGAAAAATTTGGAATCAGTGAGAATGTAGTACTTGATGAAGAACTCATAAGAAGTTATACAGTTCCGTGATAATCTCGAGATACCAAGGGGCAATACTCGACGATAGATCAAAGTAGAGGTCGGACTGGGGTATTGCTCTATAGAAGACAAGTGCTTAAACTTGCATGGGAAATGGTATTTAAAGGAGAACATGGTCGAAACCACGATGGCAAAAGCCAGATTCCAGATATAAGATGAACTTATACCAAGGAAACAATTAATTTAAGAGAAGCTTTAATGATAAGATCTACATCGTTTCAATGGGCAAGAACACAAGTTCAAGGTCGACTCCCACTACTCCAATGCATGACCATTCATTCACTGCTCTAAATAAAAATTATTTCAGTGTCAAAACCTACCTGGTGAATTACCAGAGGAGTATGACCCGTGAAAACTTTCGGGTTCACACAGATTAAGGAAGGCATAGGTTCAACCCATCGGGGCATCTTAGAACATATACCATGAACTTTAGGATCAATTAACACATGCTTGAAGCAGAGCATGGTTGAGAAGAGCACGAGATACAATTTACCAAAGGCATTATGTATTAGGGAAGGAACTTCTCGAGGTTTTTTTGTTTACGAAGGACACTGTCGAATGATATTTCAACAAAGGATCAGGTGGTCCATAAGGGATCTGATGTGAGCATCGGTACTCAACCAGAAGAAGAAAGCATGCAAGGAGATCAGATGATAGAAACAACTGACTACTTCAAAGCTCAATTGCAAAGGAATTATGAATTCCAAGACAAGGGATCAGAAGCAATGTTCTGATTAGGGATGGATAAGTTGAATAGCTTTAGGGGTACAATCGACGACAATCGGATTGGTTGAGAACCAGCTCACGTTTAAAATGACGTCTGAGCCGGAAGGATAATTTTCAGGAAATAACTGATGATTGCGTGCATTCACATACATGTTGAATCAACATGATCAGAATGTCAATCACAAGGATTGTAATGGTTATTGCTAGACAAATGGAATTGTCCAGACTGTAGGAAGACAAGTATTTGCAGAGCAATAGTTGGCAGAGGATTACCGGAAGATCGGGTAGTATTTCAATGTATCTAGTGAATCCTATGAACAACTAGTAATAAACGGTTCTGCGATAAGTGTGAAGAAACAAATCGTAGGGATATTTTTGTGGCAAGGAACCGCAAGGCAGCGGCACAAGGGATTCCTGGAACAATGACGAGTATTAAAGGGTATCTTGTAGCAACAAGACCAACTGGGGATGAATGTAAGAATGGCAAGTGCATGTAGTTATCCATAAGGGTTGACGATGGAAGGGGAATTTCAAACGCGATGAACACAAGTTCTCGGGATAACATCGGAGAGTATCATCGGGGTCTTCTAATGAATTAGGCCATCATCTAGAATGAAGGGGTTCTCCGGGAGGAAGTAGTTACGAGATCCTAGTTTTAGAGTTAGCACAATCATTTAACCCGAATAGAAGAGAGATCAGAGTCCCAGAGTACAGACGAGGAATAAAAGATCATAATACCACCCAATGGCGACGTGAGCCCGTAAGACACACAACCATGTTAGTAAAAGTTTTGTAATGACTAGACTCAACTTCGGCCAAGGAGGTAGAAAGGGGGATTCCTACAGGTAGTCGGCTCTGATACTAACTTGTGACGCCCCCGATTAAATCGTACACTAATCATACACGCAAACGTGTACGATCAAGATCAGGGACTCACGGGAAGATATCACAACACAACTCTAAAAATAAAATAAGTCATACAAGCATCATGGTACAAGCCAGGGGCCTCGAGGGCTTGAATACAAGTGCTCGATCATAGACGAGTTAGCGGAAGCAACAATATCTGAGTACAGACATAAGTTAAACAAGTTTGCCTTAAGAAGGCTAGCACAAACCGATACTGATCGAAGAGGCGCAGGCCTCCCCGCACAGATCCTCCTAAACTATTCCCGGTCGTCGTCGTGGCGTGCACGTAGTAGTAGGCACCTCCTGTAGCAGGAGTCGTCGCGTCGACGGTGGCATCAGCTCTGGCTCCGAAGATCCGGTTGCGACAACCGTAGAATTGAAAGGGGAAAAGAGGAGAAAAGCAACCGTGAGTACTCATCCAAAGTACTGCAAGCAAGGATCTACACTACATATGTATGGGTATCTATGTAAAGGGGCAATATCAGTGGACTGAACTGCAGAATGCCAGAATAAGAGGGGGATGGCTAGTCCTGTCGAAGACTACGCTTTTAGAAGCCTCCATCTTGCAGCATGTAGAAGAGAGTAGATGGTAAGTTCACCAAGTAACATCGCATAGCATAATCCTACCCGGCGATCCTCCCCTCGTCGCCCTGTGTGAGAGGGATCACCGGGTTATATCTGGCACTTGGAAGGGTGTGTTTTATTAAGTATCCGGTTCTAGTTGTCATAAGGTTAAGGTACAACTCCGGGTCGCCTGTTACCATGGACACGGCTATTCAAATAGATCAACTTCCCTGCAGGGGTGTACCACATTACCCGACACGCTCGATCCCCTTTGGCCGGACACACTTTCTTGGGTCATGCCCGACCTCGGGAGATCAACACGTCGCATCCCCACCTAGGCACAACAGAGAGGTCAGCACGACGGTCTAAATCCTATGCGCGCAGGGGTCTGGGCCCATCGCCCATTGCTGCGATGCACGCTATGTCTGTGACGGTGAGCGCGACCTAGCAACCTCCATTACAAAGGAAGTTGCGTTACGCGGTCCAACCCGGCACACACCGCTCAGTCGCTGACGTCACGAAGGCTTCGGCTGATACCACGACGCCGGTTGCCCATATCTTGTCCCACGTGGCGGTTAGTGCATATAAGGTCAACGACCCAACTCGATCAAATACCAAGATCTCGTTAAGCGTGTTATTATGAAGTAATCATGACGCCGACCGGCCAGCCCACCTGTCACCTAGGTGGTCTCAACCTTCCCCGTCGCTCCGCCACAAAGCAGCAGATTGGGGGCGTCGGGAACTCGGGCCCACCACTACCGGATGGAGCCACCGTCCTTTCATTTTCACGTCGGAATCACATGCGGGTACTCAACGAGCCGACCCGACTTTAGTCACCACCTGTATATTATGTATGTATATATGTATATACCGTGATCACCTCCCGAGTGATCACGACCGATAGTATAGCATGGCGACGGACAAGAATGTAGGGCCATCGATGGATACTAGCATCCTATACTAAGCATTTAGGATTGCAGGTAAGGGTAACAACTGTAGCAACAATGACAGGCTATGCAGCAGAATAGGATTAACCGAAAGTAGTAACATGCCACACTACTCTAATGCAAGCAGTAGAGAGAAGGAATATGCAATATCTGGTGATCAAGGGGGTGGGGGGCTTGCCTGGAAGCTCAGCCGAGAAGGAGGGGTCGTCAACACCGTAGTCGTACTGGGTAGCAGCGGCATTGGTCTCGGTGTCTAGCGAGAGAAGAAGGGGAAGAAACAATAAATATAAAAGCAAACATATGCATGACGATGCACGACATTAGAATGAATGGTGCTAGGTGTGCCCTAACGCGGTAGTAGGTGATACCGGCGAAGGGGGGGGGGGGACATCCGGAAAAGTATTCCCGGTGTTTCGCGTTTTGAGACAGATGAACCGGAGGGGGAAAGTTGCGTGTTCGCTATGCTAGGGATGTGTGACGGACGAACGGGCTGTGTATCATGATTCGTCTCGTCGTTCTAAGCAACTTTCATGTACAAAGTTTTCCCATCCGAGCTACGGGTTTATTTTATTAATTTTAAAAGATTTAATCATTTTTAGAATTTACTTAATTATTTTAAATCAACATTATCCAGAATAGTGTATGTTGACGTCGTCATGAGTCAGCAGTCAACAGGACGTTGACTGGGTCAAACTAACGCGTGGGTCCCGCATGTCATTGATTGTCTAATTAATTAACAGTAGTTAATTAGGTTAATTAGTAATTAGGTTAATTAAATACAATTAATTAATTTAGTTAATTAATTAATTAATTAATTAACATTTTTATTTATTTATTATTAATAATTTCTTTTAATTCACTTTTTTTAAACGTTCTGGGGGCGGCCCCACATGTCAAAAGCCCAGAGGCCTTAGTGGGCACTAGGCGGTCGCGGCGTGGGCGTGGCGTTAGCCCGGCCCAGGCCTTGGCGAGGCCACCGTGAGGTGGGGCTCGGCGTTCGGCCGCCGGAGGCACGACCGTCCGTAGTAGCGCAGGGCGGCGAGCCAGCAGCAGCAGCAATGATTCTTGGCGTGGGAGGCGCAGACCTGTGGCCGGGCTCAGGTGGGTGCACCCAGGCACGGAACGAGCGGAGCAGCGCAGGGAGCAGAACTCGGCGCGCCATGGGAGGTCGCGGCGCGACAGCGCCCCCGAGCGAGGCGGTAGGCGCGCCCTCAGGCGAGCCAGCGTCACGAGAACCCGGCTGGGGTGGGCGAGAGCACGGAGCGGGAGCTTGCGCGTTTAGAGAGGAGCACCCGAAGCTCGAGCCCATCAGCCATGGCGGATGGCGGAGCTCGGCGCTCGCGGGCATTGGTGATGCGACATGAAATCGATGGAGAAACAGAGGGAAAATCGAGAGGAGCTCACAACGGGGCTGTAGGGTTCGGGGGCAGCGTTGCTCGGGGAGGAAGCCGGGGACGGATGCGTTGACGGAGACGACGACGATGGCGTCCAGCGAGGAGGAGTGGTCGAGGCAGTGAGGTGCGTCGGGTTCGTTCCTCCTCCCGATCCAGATCAGGATCTTGAGGTGGGGGAAGCAGACAAGGGGGAGGCGAGGAAGCGAGGTTCCGGCGAGGTGGTCCTCCAGGGGGTGGTGATGCGGCGTCGACGAGGTGGCTGCGACGGGGTCGGGGTCGCCCGATCCCGATCCAGTCGAGGGAGAGAGGGAGGAGTGAGTGGGGGTTGTGGGGGTTAGGGTTTTGGTGCCCATGGGGATAAGGGAGTGCGAGGGGGGCGGCTGAGCCTTTTGGGCTGCAGCTGGGCCGGTTGGCCCAGGGGATTAGAGGGTTTTCCTCTCTATCTTTTTTTGTTAGTTTTGTTTTCTGTTTTTGTATTTCCTTTATTTATTTATTTTAGAGCATTTTAGCATTTTCTAAAAATGTGTTTTCTTCACTATGATTACATGTGCAACATTTGGCACAAACCGAACATTTTTGTTTTAATATTTGAAAACTTTTGTTGTTTGCCATTTTTTGGATTTGATTTTTGAACCGTTCTTGAACTAATGAGAGATTAGCAACAGTAACGGAGGTGACGTGGCATCATTAGCAGGGGCTACTGTAGCTTAATTATCCGGACGTCACAAGGCTGGACAGCGAGGAGGTGCCCTGGGAAAATGGACAACGGCGGCGGCTATGGCCGGGGAGGGGGGTGGGGACACAGGGAGTGGAAGAGAAAAATGAGCGTCTGTGTCCCCGGCAGGCGAGCCAAGAAAGGACAAGGGCACATGTCCTGCCCATCCATGTGCTGTCCATTTCAATGCAAACGCGGGGCTGAAAATGAATCGGTGACGGACAAAAAACAAACGTTTGTCCATTTGCTCCCGCGTGTTGGTCATGATTTGTGTCCATTTACCTCAAATGCGGCGGACCATTTTAGAATCGTGAGTTGGAGTTGTCCTCTTTCATTTTGCACTCTCCCAAGCGCGTGACTGAGAAAAGTACTAAACCAATATGCAGTAGTACTACCAAGCGAATGTCCTGCCGAGTGTCACCACGTTGAGTCGTTGACTCGTTTGAGTCCTGGTCATTCAGGACTAGTTTGACTAACTCTGAATTTTCGAACTGCAATTTCAGTTTCAAAAGTAATTCCGCAACCGCGCGAGAGCTCAAGCGAAAACAGCAGGCAGCAGCAGCAGCAGGGCAAGCCCCAAATGCCCCAAACCCTCCGCTTCTAGGGTTTCGTCCTCCCCGCCCGCCCATGGCCGCCACCTCCCGCGACGCCCCGGTCCCGCCCGCCATGCCGGACCTCGTCCGCGACCACCTCTACTTCGGCGACGTCAACGACGCCATCGCGGCCCTCACCGCCTCCCTCCCGGACGGCACCGGCATCACCCACGTCCTCTCCGTCGTCAGCTCCGCCTCCATCTCCTTCTTCACCGACTACCGCCCGGGCCTCTCCTTACCAGCCGAGGAGGTCCGCCGCGTCGTCGCCGGGGAGGACGGGACGCCCTCGGCGGTGGCCCCGGGGCGGCTGATGCGGGTGGTGGAGAGGACCGGGGAAGGGCTAAGGGTGACGCGGATGGCCGTGCCGCTCAGGGACACGGAGGAGGAGAACCTGCTCGACCACCTCGAGCCGTGCCTCGACTTTATCGACGAGGGGAGGAAGGCGGGCAGCGTGCTCGTGCATTGCTTCGCGGGGGTCTCGAGGAGGTACGCTTGCTTATCAACACCAGATCCCGGTTGCTTCCGTTGTTCTGTAAGCCCCACGTTTTTATTGTCTCGGGCTATATGTTCTTGTTTGCATGTCACGAAAAATTAGTTTGGTTGCCATATTTATCTCGTCAACACCTTCCTGCAAAGTAACTGTGAGCATTTCGAATCACATGAATGTCCATCTGCAATTATTTGGCTAAATGGATTTTTTGTATTGACCAACCTGTCCAAACTCAATTTGCGGTCGTGTTTCACCTCAACATTACATAAACTCTAGCACAAATGGTCCACATGGCTGCCCGTTATATAAGATGCTTCTGAAAAATGTATGACATGTTGTAATCATTGTCAATAATCTGCCATCTACTTACATAGATATCAGTTTGTTCCGTAAATTTCTGTTTGTCTGATGCTCTAACTGGATACATCTGGTAAACACGGATTAAAATGTCACTTGCTATGGCGACTAATGTTCCAATCCTGTTTATGTACGTATGTGTATGGGAGGGAGATGCAGTGAACACTTACAATAACTGCAAATAAAACTAGTAACTGGGCACTTAGCTAAAAACTGTGTTTTGCTGAATAGAAAATACACACATCATCTAATTTTTGGCTAAATACACAGTTAATAGCTTTTTTTAACCACACGTATCACTCAGCACACACACACACACACACACACACACACACACACACATTTATCAGCATTAGGGCATGTTTGGTTGCCCTCCACACTTTACCACACTTTTGTGCCATAAGTGTGGCATGCCACTGTTTTTGTGGTGGTCAAATTGGTCACCACACTTGTGGCAAAAGTTAGCTAGCAGCTGAGCCTATGACAAGTGGGGTATGTGACTAAGAATGGCATGCCACAACTGTGGCTAGAACCAAACACTTGCCACTGTGGTACAAAAGTATGGCAAAGTGTGGATGCCAACCAAACATGCCCTATGTCCTTGCAAGGGAACATACTAACCCCCTTTTGCCGGATATAACCAGCTGGACTACTAGGCTAATAGAAATTGTTACAAAAGAAACTGGTGGTTAAGTGTGGCATTTTGGTTAATGCCTATTACCTCATACTGCTTTCTCAAATGTGTCTTGTATAACAAGCATGTCGACTGTTTGGACTGAAGTGGTTGTAGTGGGACAATACACGACTAAAATTTGATTTTGCATAGGTTGGTACAAACCAATCCAGTTAAAACATTGCCACTGCATCTAAACCGGTCCATTTTATGCTACAGAAAGATGTAGACATTTGCAAGATAAGCTGTCGAACTGTTTTTTCCCTGCATGCCAACCAGAACAAAGAGGCGAAGGCTGGTGATAGTGATGTTAAGCTAGAAAAGAAAGAGACCATGCCTATCAACGCAAAACCGGTGGATGCTGCTAATCTGGAGCACCCCCGCCAGGCATAATAAAGTTTTAAATCTGACCTGCTGAGGCTGTGGGCAGTCTGAGGCATTTTGTAAGCTCCAGACTGCATTGCATATCTCAATTTTTTCCTCTCAGAAAGCAAAATGCTACTAGTGAAGAGAGCAGAAAGCGGTTGTCCCATCCTTAGACTCCAGCATGCCTCTGAAGTTAAGAGGGGAGTGGTGTTTTGGTGTTGTTCTGGTGAGAAGAGGTGGACGCGAAACAAAGTTTTCTTGAAGTCCCACATCGATGTGTTTGTGCGTGACCAGGGGAAGCCAGCAGGCTTCACCTTTTTCTATGGCGAACCACGTTGGGAGTTCATGGCAGATAGTTGGTATTTGTTGAGTTACCTGAGGTGCCAATCAGTGCTAGCCTGGCTATGTCTGGGAGGTTTGAACACAGTCCGATACGACACGCTGACAGCTAAAGCATTTGAGAGTTAGGTTGGGAGTGGTGGTGGATGGAGGAGTTTTGAAATGTGGTTGGTGACACTGGTGTTACTTCAGTTTGCCATATACTTTGGCTATGATGAGCTTATCAGTGTTGTCCCTAGCAATGAGGAGCCATGGGTATGATTTGCAAGAGGATACTTTTTTTTTTTAATTCGCCGGAGCAAGATGGCTGCAGCATGTCTCTCGAGCAACCTGTGATGGATTGCGGCTAGCATAGAATTGTCAGGCAAGCAAGGTGGTGTTGAAACTGACTCGCAGAGCTGATAAACCCATGAAGCGTCACCTCTTTTCAGGGTCACACTGGTCTAACATATCTCCAATTGTAATGGAGTTCGACAAGCTAGGCAGAAGTTTCTTGTAGTTGAAACTATAGTCTTCTTGTGAAGGGGGCCAAATCTTGTTTTAACTGGTGCATGTGGCTTAATGCAATTCCATATTTTTATTGGTGTTCTTTGTTATTTGTAATCCTGCTATAGTAAGTAATGATGAGTTCAGTGAGTTCTAGTATAAAAGATATTCTTAGTCATATGGAACATTATGTTTTTGAGCTTAAGAATGTTTAGCAAGTAAGAAAGCTGACAACTCATGGCTCTTGGTAACCAATTAGTATAGGATGCATTGCAATTTCCACATATAACTTCCTATTTGATGTGCCGGAAATGGGGAATGTGTATTTTTCACTTATAATGATGCCATTCACGTTCACTATATAACATCTATTTGGAATTTCTATCATGCTGCAGTGCTACCATCATCACGGCATATCTAATGAGAACAGAGCAGAAATCTCTGGATGGTATGATTTTTTTTGAGCGAAATTTGTAATACACTAATCTTTAGTTTGTATGTTGCTTGAATTATCTGATCCACCTTTTATAATCCATGTGGCATTCACTACTTTATTCTTTTTCCAGAAGCACTAGAGTCCTTGAAGGAAATTAATGAGTCCGTTTGCCCAAACGACGGTTTCCTTGACCAGGTAAGCTTTCATTATGAACTGGTTGCACTAAATCTCACTAGATTTATTTTATTAAGTCGAATTTCCTACACTTTGCAGTTAAAATTGTTTGAAGAAATGGGTTTCAAGGTTGATACTTCAAGTCCTTTATACAGGCGCTTCCGCTTAAAATTGTTAGGTTGGTCATTTCCAACATTTATTTTGAAAAATGGAGGCAGAGAGATCTATTTTTTTGTCAGGTTCCCCATCTCATATCATATGCTTGCCTTTGTGGGCCCTCTAATTCTTGTGGTTGCAGGATGCTACTCTTGCTGAAAATAAAACAATTTTGTCATAGATTCTGTAAAGAATGATCATATCAAGCAGTGATATTTCTCAATCTTAGCAGCACACCGATTAAGTGCTTGCCTATTACTTGTCGCAGGTCAGTCCTACAAAGTTGGAGAGAAAATAGGGAACCATGTATTTGAAGACGATCCTGGAGTTGCTCGACAGCCTAATCCTAACCAGGAATTGTCAGGCAAGGAGAAGACCCTTAAAACAGCATACCGCTGCAAGAAATGCAGGAGGATCGTTGCTGCACAGGACAATGTTATCGGCCACACTCCTGGCGAGGGCAACTCTAGCTTTGCGTGGCACGACAAGAGGAAAGGCCACACACACAACAAGGAACAAGATTGTTCTTCTCTGTATGTCGAGCCTCTAAAGTGGATGACTCCAGGTAAAATCATCTCTTGCAGTAACATAGTGCGTTCTCATATATGTATATTGATGCGGTCCATAGCATATCACCAGTCTGTTCATTATCTGCTGTTGCTCATGATGAAGCAGTAGAAGATGGTGCTTTGGAGGGGAAGCTGTCGTGCATCCACTGTGGGGCGCGCCTAGGGTACTTCAACTGGTCAGGGATCCAGTGCAACTGTGGCAGCTGGATCACCCCTGCCTTCCAAATTTCCAAGAGCAAAGTTGATGTAAGCACCATCTAGATTTTCTCCCATGGGTTAGCAGATTCGAGGAGTTCGTCAGGGGGTGGTGTAGATACCATATCGTCTGAACCGTCATGCATTGGATCACAAGGAGCAAAAGCTGGAGCCTGCTTCATGCATTCACCTATTGTACTCTGAAATACTGTACCTCACAACAGCTTACAGGAGAAGTTGAACACATCATAGTGAAGCAGTCGCAGATCCTAAACGTTTACTACCTGCTTTTTCATCAATTAAGCGGCAACCTGATATATTTTTAACGTTGTAGGGAATTCACGAGTGTAGTGTAGTGGGATGGAGCGGTGTGGAGCGGCTTGCAAGGGGTAGAATGGGTGAGTGGAATGAACTTGTGGTGGAATAGAGTCGGTTGGTTATGATGGTTTACACCACAAATGGGTATCAGAGTATATGTACAGAGAGTCCGAAATCTGACGCAAAAAGCAATTAGGCTCGGAAGTGCCGGAAGAAAACTTGTGGAACTACCTCAAATAAATTTGAAACTCCAAGGCAACATTCAAAACCAGAGAAAATGCAATACTTGAAAGTTGAGCGATGGCTCCGAATGAAAAATGCAGTAGGACCGTAGTAAACACACACAATCTCGAAATGAGAAGTTGCAGAAAGAGGCTAAGGCACATCTTTGAAGTTTTTGATGAAAAAGAGCTTGGATGTTTCAAAGTGGATTGGCTCAGCAGTTCCGGAACAAAGAAAATGATGGTATCAGGAATTGTTCTCGAAGTATGAATGACAAGTGCTCCGGTAGTACCAAAAGATAAGTCTTCCGAAGTACCAGGGCTTAGAAAGATTCATACAATGATACAAAGGAATGACTAGAGAGTGGAAAAGCCGAGCCGAGCTTGATGTAGACAACAACTTCAAAAATTCGGGAAGGGATCAACCTTGCGCTGCAGTGGAGCACCTTACCTATCGATATTGAATCCGACTGCCTAGAAGCTGTGACTACGTTGAAGAGCGCTGAGGGTAACATGTCAAAATTTTCTTTCATGATCAGAGAAATTAAGCAAAGTATGGGGGAACGGGACTCTTTCATTACTTATATTCGTCGCAATGGCAATTGTGCTAGTCATGTTTTAGCAAATTTTGGTAGAACTCAGGGCCGAACCATGGTCTGGCTTGGTTCGGGTCCCGAGGATGTCCTAGATATTGTATTGCGAGATTGTAATCACGAGTAATGGAAGAGTTATTGTCGCAAAAAAAAAAAAACTCACTGAAATGATTAGTCCTCTCAATTTTTATTTTGCCACTGGTCCTCTCAAATAGTTTTGTCATAAATCATCAAAATCAATTCGGGTACAATTCATCATATCCGCCACCGCCTGTTTACGATGGATCTTACTTGATCATAGTCTTTGCTAAACCAAAACATGCCATTGTGTACACTGGGATTGATTGCGCCACAATCATTATTACAAGTTGCTCTTTGTCACACTAGTTTTCTTAAAAAAAAGAATACCGGTGCAAACTCTTAAAATTTTGTAAAAGCATTTTTGAAAATTGTACATATGATTCATACACTTGAAACCTGCTTCGTGCACATATGATTTATAACAAACATCAATCAACTGGTTAAACATACTGGGTTGTGAGAGAAAAACGGATTTATAGTACAAACTCGCTTTTGTTAGAATTATGTCGAATATTATTGTACAAGGTAGGTTACAGTTGGACTTGGTTTTGGACTGTATGTAGATAGGGCAGGAGTTGTGTTCTAATAGGGCATTTGTATCCTAGGCCTCTCATATATAGCGGGGGTAGACACACGATGTAACCTATGCCAACATAATAGCACGGGCACGCGGGGGAGCCGGCGGCGTGTGCCGGCGCCTGGGCGGCCAGGTTGCGGTATTGTGACGGTGTCATGGGAAGGAGCGCCCGTAGTCATGCCCCGGGGATGTAGCCATATCGGTGAACCTCGTTAACAAATCTCGGTGTCGTGCTTGTGTGATTGCTTGGTCCTCGGTAGATCGACGGAGCGCCTCGGATTTATTCTAACAAGTGGTATCATGAGCAAGGTTCGATTTGAGGTTGCGGATGTTGATCAAAGGAGAGTGACGGGGATCTGCTGCAGATTGGCACGATGTCGGCAGCGATCAGAGAACGTCGGGTATTAAGCGATCGGAAGCAATAGGCGACGGCAGCGGCGCAAGTGCATACATGAAGCGTTGGGGACGAGATCGCAACCGGATCGGAGCGGCGACGGCAGCAGCATCGCTAGGCCAGATGCGCGAGTTGGCGAGCGCAGCACGCGCGTGTGGATGGGCCAAGCGGGACTCCGCAGTCCAGGCGTACAACAATCGAAAGGTGGCCGAGACAGGCCGGCCCTAGCAGGGCAGATGCCCAGGCGGCAGCGTAAGGTCCATTATGGGCCTGCAACGCGAGATGCAGTCTGGCAAGGCCAATGCGGGCAGGCTGAGGCACGGGAGGGCGAACCACGTTTAAATCAAGCCAGGGGCGTATCTCATGCTCCGGCGAGACGACCCAAGGCACCACCACCTGGACATGCAAAAATACACGTTGATGCTGGCATCAGACCTGGTCGGGGAGGAGCTGCAGCAGCGGTACGTAGAGACACAAATGGCACTTTCTTGGGGAGTTCTGCCCTTGTCATCGGCGGGGTGGACGACCCGGCCACGATGGAGGCAATTGCGTGCCGGGAGGCGTTGGCACTAGCGGAGGACCTACATATACAACACTTCATCGTCTCGTCGGACTCAAAACAAGTTGTTGCTGATATGAAAGACATAAGTAGAGGGAACTACGGAGCTATTATTAGTGAAATCATTGATAGAGCTAGTTTTTTTCATTGTAATTTTCAGTTTGAAGGTCGTGCTTTCAATCTTGAAGCACATAGGTTAGCCAAGTTCGCACTTTCATTGGATTCGGGACGCCACATCTGGTTTGGCCAATCCCACAACCCGAACTGTATCCCACACCATGTGGCTTTCGCGGAATAAAACTTGGTTTTCCCTTAAAAAAAATGCTTGCGGTGGTAAAGCTGGGACGCGTGGCGTGCGACGCAGGTGTTGCTGTTGCGTATCCGGGACCAGCGGCCAGGCGCGTGAGGCCGATCAGGCTAGCTACAGCCTACAGGTCATGTATGTGTGTGTGCTCTGCAAGCCCCGTGAGATTTGTTTGGAAAAAAAGGGGCGTCAGAGAACACCATGATGCGTGCATTGATGAGCAGGAAAGATAGTAAATCAAGTCTACAGTAGCGAGGTGTGGTGGACATGCAATTCTTTACACGGAGAAGGCTACAAGGGATGCTGTTTTGACTTTCTTTGCTTTGTACATGGGTTGTACGTTATGGCAGCATGAAGGTGTGTCGAGACGCGGCGTCGCATGTTCATATAAGATCAACAGGAGTTGGCGAGTGGATCCACGGTTATTTTTTGGTCTGATGGCTACATGTTTTCTCAAGTGTTGCATCAAGGTTGTGATCTGTTTGTGCGAAGGATTGCTTGATTGTGTAGCGGAATGCCAAGTTGATGAAGATGGATGTGTGCGACGAGGATGGCGACGTCCGTATATGGCTCGGAGGAGTCTGGAGTGCGTCGTGACAGGGATCATGCATACACAGGGCGTCAAGGCAATGCACAGATGTGCGAGGCGGACACGACGCAGGGTGGAGCATGGTGCAGTCGGATAATTTCGGCTGGGTCGGACTGGACAATCTGATGGATCGACGACAAAGTCGGTCAAAGCAGAAGACGGCGGAGATTTCAGCGACGACGACATAGGAGCGTGATGCTGATGGTGGCCGACTTCTGGGGCGTGGAAACACGTGGTGCAGGCCTGAGGGCTTGTGCAGCTTCGACAAGACTATGGCGCAGGATTGATTCAAGGTTGTGTACACATAAGAGATTGAAGTCGACAGGGCGCGGGGGTGGCACGTACAACCACCATGGAGTCATGTTGAAGGTGGAGCTGGAGTCCGGCGGAAGACTTCACTCTGTGCTGATGGAGGGGCTACGGCGTAAGAATTCGGAGAGTCGAAGCCTATTTCAGCGGGATAGCGAGAGACACGTGGTTTCAGACTGGGTACCAATGGTTTGAAGGAGACGTGATACTCGGCATCGGTCGGTGATGATCGGTGGTTCTCTGCAGTAGGTGTCTGAGTGGCGTGGGTTCGCGACCTTGGGAGACTCGACTAGGACAGCAGAGGCTCGACGCGGTGATAGCGGCGAGGCGTGCGGTAAGCACGGGACACAGCGACAGGCCAAGGCATTGGTGGTCAGACATGTGGTCAGGCAAACTGTGCAGGGGTGCTGAAGTAGTGTTGACGAGTACTGGATTCAAGTTGGTGACTGGGTCTATCGATGCTAGTTGATGGACAGGAGTTGACCATGGAGAATCTGAGAAAGTGGCGGAAAGTCTGAAATTGTCAAAGGCTGAAAGAGTACATGGCCGTATATTCTGTGGTGTTCAGTGCACATGGCAAAGTGCGGATGACAAATACAGAAGGAGGCGGAGTGCTACAGCCGTGAGACATGCCAAAGACTATCTGGAAGAAAGGCGAGACAACTACGAATTTGACTCAGGGTGACACAGGGCGACGGCAAAATTCCTTCAAGTTTCAGACAAGCAGTCAAGAAAGAGCGGTGACGTTGAGTTCAGGTAACTCTTATATGTGGCGTCCAATATGTGAGTTGTTCATTTTCATGCAGGCAGTGGTCGGTGTGTGATGGCGTTGAACGGATTCTCCGGAAGTTGGAAGCACAAGGTAGAGTAATGAGGAACTTAATTTCGCTCGAGTGTTGACTGTGGTCAAGAAAAAAAGGGACTACAGTTGTAGGTGGAGTCACATGGAGTCTGGGAGTAGCAGCTGTGCTCATGACGTATCTCAAGTCCAATGTACAAGGAGATTCGATGCATAGATGAATTCAAGGTGGTGAAGAATATTCGCCAAGGTGGAGTTTGTTAGAATTGTGTCGAATATTATTGTACAAGGTAGGTTACAGTTGGACTTGGTTTTGGACTGTGTGTAGGTAGGGTAGGAGTTGTGTCCTAATAGGACACTTGTATCCTAGGCCTCTCATATATAGCGGGGGTAGACACACGATGTAACCTATGCCAACATAATAGCACGGGCACGCGGGGGAGCCGTCGGCGTGTGCCGGCGCCTGGGCGGCCAGGGTGCGGTATTGTGACGGTGTCATGAGGAGGAGCGCCCGTAGTCATGCCCCGGGGATGTAGCCATATCGGTGAACCTCGTTAACAAATTTCGGTGTCGTTCTTGTGTGATTGCTTGGTCCTCGGTAGATCGACGGAGCGCCTCAGATTTATTCTAACAGCTTTTAATCACAATAAATTGCTTCACAATAACTTTCATTGCAACGCGTACATTTGGATGTGGCTTTGAACATATTGTGATGAGGATCACAATGGTGGAAACGCATTGTAGTTTTCGACACACGTCTTAAACACATTGCACAACTTTTACCTTTTAGGATAACTTCTGCATAACTTTATGTAATCTAAATTGGATGTGTGTATGCGTTCATGTTCGTTGCATTTGTACATGTCCGATTGATGTTTCTAGAGTGCCATGGCATGTGTGAGAGGAGACAGTCGGATGTGCTCGAGTGAAATACAAAAAACCACCACATTGTACACATCCATTTGAATTTGCCACCACTTTACCTACGGCAGCAAAAATCTACCGTAGTGGTAGATTTGGACTATCCAGGAGCTTCCTTGCTCAACTACACGAACCAGTAATTGCTCGTCATGTCGGATGCCAACCATACTGGGCTAAACATCTTAGCGGGATTTATAAGGTCGAAAAGGAAAAGCTCCTTACCCTTATACAGTCTCTGGATGTAAAAGCGGAAACCACGATTCTGCCGGCTGCGGAGCTTCATGCCAAGCTCGAGGCGGAATTGCGGCTGAAAGAACTTCTTAGAGAAGAAGAGTTGAAGTGGGCGTTGCGGGCCAAGGTCCGGCGAGTAGTTCAGGGGGACGTGTGAAGGAAATATGCCCTAGAGGCAATAATAAAGTTATTATTTATTTCCTTATATCATGATAAATGTTTATTATTCATGCTAGAATTGTATTAACCGGAAACATAATACATGTGTGAATACGTAGACAAACAGAGTGTCACTAGTATGCCTCTACTTTACTAGCTCGTTAAATCAAAGATGGTTATGTTTCCTAACCATAGACATGAGTTGTCATTTGATTAACGAGATCACATCATTAGGAGAATGATGTGATTGACTTGACCCATTCCGTTAGCTTAGCACTTGATCGTTTAGTATGTTGCTTATGCTTTCTTCATGACTTATACAAAGTTCCTAAACTATGAGATTATGCAACTCCGCTTACGGAGGAACACTTTGTGTGCTACCAAACGTCACAACGTAACTAGGTGATTATAAAGGTACTCTCAGGTGTCTCCAAAAGTATATGTTGAGTTGGCATGAATCGAGATTAGGTTTTGTCACTCCGATTGTCGGAGAGGTATCTCTGGCCTTCTCGGTAATACACATCACATAAGCCTTGCAAGCATTGCAACTAATGAGTTAGTTGTAAGATGATGTATTACGGAACGAGTAAAGAGACTTACCGTAACGAGATTGAACTAGGTATTGGATACCGACGATCGAATCTCGGGTAAGTAACATACCAATGACAAAGGAACAACGATGTCGTTATGCGGTTTGACCGATAAAGATCTTCAGAGAATATGTAGGAACCAATATGGGCATCCAGGTTCCGCTATTGGTTATTGACCGAGAATGGTTCTAGGTCATGTCTACATAGTTCTCGAACCCGTAGGGTCCGCACGCTTAACGCTTCGATGACAGTTCATTATGAGTTTATAAGTATTGATGTACGAAGGTTGTTCGAGTCCCGGATGAGATCACGGACATGACGAGGAGTCTCGAAATGGTCGAGACATAAAGATTGATATATTGGAAGCCTATGTTTGGACTTGGAAAGGTTCGGATGAAAACAGAAGTTATCTGGAAGACCGGGGTTACTGAAACCCCGGGGTCTATGGGCCTTGATGGGCCATAGGGAGAAGAGGAAAGGGCCGGCCAGGCAGGCCGCGCCCCCCCTCTAGTCCGAATAGGACAGGAGAGGGGCGGCGCTCTTCCTCTTCCCTCCCCAATCCTATTCCAACTAGGAAATGGGGAGTCCTACTCCGGTGGGAGTAGGACTCCTCCAGCGCCCTCTTGGGCTGGCCGCACCCCTTGCTCCTTTATATACTGAGGCAGGGGGCACCCACAACACACAAGTTGATCTACGGATCGTTCCTTAGCCGTGTCGGTGCCCCCTCCACCATATTCCACTTCGGTCATATCGTCATGAGCTTAGGCGAAGCCCTGTGCCGGTGAAGTCATATCGTCGCGAGCTTAGGCGAAGCCCTGCGTCGGTGGAGCATCATCATCGTCCTGCGCCGTCGTCTTGACGGAACTCATCCCCGACGCTTTGCTGGATCGGAGCCCGGGATCGTCCATCGAGCTGAACGTGTCTGAACACGGAGGTGCCGACGTTCGGTACTTGGATCGGTCGGATCGTGAAGACGTCGACTACATCAACCGCGTTGTTATAACGCTTCCGCTTCGGTCTCACGAGGGCGTGGACGACACTCTCCCTCTCGTTGCTATGCCATCACCATGGTCTTGCGTGTGCGTAGGAATTTTTTGAAATTACTCGTTCCCCAACAATGGCATCCGAGCCTGGTTTTATGCGTTGATGTCATATGCACGAGTAGAACACAAGTGAGTTGTGGGCGATATAAGTCATCTGCTTACCAGCATGTCATACTTTGGTTCAGCGGTATTGTGAGATGAAGCGGCCGGACCGACATTACGCGACGCTTACGCGAGACTGGTTTCACCGCTTGAGCACAAGTTGCTTAAAGGTGACCGGCGGGTGTCTGCTCTCTCACTTTAGTTGAACCGAGTGTGGCTATGCCCGTCCTTGCGAAGGTTAAAACAGCACCAACTTGACAAACTATCGTTGTGGTTTTGATGCGTAGGTAAGAACGGTTCTTGCTCAGCCCGTAGCAGCCACGTAAAACTTGCAACAACAAAGTAGAGGACGTCTAACTTGTTTTTGCAGGGCATGTTGTGATGTGATGTGGTCAAGACGTGATGCTATATTTTATTGTATGAGATGATCATGTTTTGTAACCGAGTTATCGGCAATCGGCGAGAGCCATATGGTTGTCGCTTTATTGTATGAAATGCAACGCCATGTAATTGCTTTACTTTATCACTAAGCGATAGCGATAGTCGTAGAAGCAATAGTTGGCGAGACGACAACGATGCTACGATGGAGATCAAGGTGTCGCGCCGGTGACGATGGTGATCATGACGGTGCTTCAGAGATGGAGATCACAAGCACAAGATGATGATGACCATATCATATCACTTATATTGATTGCATGTGATGTTTATCCTTTATGCATCTTATCTTGCTTTGATTGACGGTAGCATTATAAGATGATCTCTCACTAAAATTATCAAGAAGTGTTCTCCTGAGTATGCACCGTTGCTAAAAGTTCAGAGTACCCGGACACCACGTGATGATCGGGTGTGATAAGTTCTCGTCCATCTACAACGGGTGCAAGCCAGTTTTGCACACGCAGAATACTCGAGTTAAACTTGACGAGCCTAGCATATGCAGATATGGCCTCGAACACGGAGACCGAAGGTCGGCGTGAATCATATAGTAGATATGATCAACATAGTGATGTTCACCATTGAAAACTACTCCATCTCACGTGATGATCGGTTATGGTTTAGTTGATTTGGATCACGTAATCACTTAGATGACTAGAGATATCTCTCTAAGTGGGAGTTTTTAATATGATTAATTGAACTTAAATTTATCATGAACTTAGTACCGATAGTATTTTGCTTGTCTATGTTTATCTGTAGATAGATGGCTCGTCTGTTGTTCCGTTGAATTTTAATGCGTTCCTTGAGAAAGCAAAGTTGAAAGATGATGGTAGCAATTACACGGACTGGGTCCGTAACGAGGATTATCCTCATTGCTGCATGAAGAATTACGCCCGGAAGCACCGCTGGGTGCCGAACTGCTGCAGAGAGCAACGCCGAAGTTGTGAACGTCTGGCGAGCAAAGTGATGACTACTCTATAGTTCAGTGTGCCATGCTTTATGGCTTAGAACCGGTCTTCAACGACGTTTTGAGCGTCATGGAGCATATGAGATGTTCCAAGAGTTGAAGTTAATATTTCAAGCAAATGCCCGGATTGAGAGATATGAAGTCTCCAATAAGTTCTATAGCTGCAAGATGGAGGAGAATAGTTACATCGGTGAGCACATACTCAAAATGTCCGGGTATAATAATCACTTAATTCAGCTGGGAGTTAATCTTCCGGATGATAGTGTCATTGATGAATTCTCCAATCACTGCCACCAAGCTACAAGAGCTTCGTGATGAACTATAATATGCAAGGGATGACTAAGACAATTCCCGAGCTCTTCGCAATGCTAAAAGCCGCGGAGGTAGAAATCAAGAAAGAGCATCAAGTGTTGATGGTCAACAAGACCACTAGTTTCAAGAAAAAGGGCAAAGGAAAGAAGAAGGGAAACTTTAAAAAGAACAGCAAGAAAGTTGCTGCTCAAGATAAGAAACCCAAGTCTGGACCTAAGCCTGAAACTGAGTGTTTTTACCGCAAGCGGCGACACCGAAGCGGAACTGCCCCAAGTATTTGGCGGATAAGAAGGATGGCAAGGTGAACAAAGGTATATGTTATATACATGTTATTGATGTGTACCTTACTAGAGCTCGTAGTAGCACTGGTATTTGATCTGGTTACATTGCTAATATTTGCAACTCAAAGCAGGGGACTACGGAATAAGCGAGCAGCGGCAAAGGACGAGGTGACGATCGCGTGGGAAACGGTTCCAAAGTCAATGTGATCGCGGTCGGCACGCTACCTCTACATCTACCTTCGGATTAGTTTTAGACCTAAATAATTGTTATTTGGTGCCGCGTTGAGCATGAACATTATATCTGGATCTTGTTTGATGCGAGACGGTTATTCATTTAAATCAGAGAATAATGGTTGTTCTATTTATATGAGTAATATCTTTTATGGTCATGCACCCTTGAAGAATGGTCTATTCTTGTTGAATCTCGACGGTAGTGATACACATATTCATAATGTCGAAGCCAAAAGATGCAGAGTTGATAATGATAGTGCAACTTATTTGTGGCACGCCGTTTAGGTCATATCGGTGTAAACGCATGAAGAAACTCCATACGATGGACTTTTGGAATCACTTGATTATGAATCACTTGGTACTTATGAACCGTGCCTCATGGGCAAGATGACTAAAACACCGTTCTCCGGTTGTATGGAGAGAGCAACAGACTTATTGGAAATCATACATACAGATGTATGTGGTCCGATGAATGTTGAAGCTCGTGGCGGATATCGTTATTTTCTCACCTTCACAGATGATTTAAGCAGATACGGGTATATCTACTTGATGAAGCATAAATCTGAAACATTTCAAAAGTTCAAATAATTTCAGAGTGAAGTTGAAAATCATCGTAACAAGAAAATAAAGTTTCTACGATCTGATCGTGGAGGAGAATATTTGAGTTACGAGTTTGGTCTATATTTAAAGCAATGCGGAATAGTTTCGCAACTCACGCCACCGGGAACACCACAACGTAATGGTGTGTCCGAACGTCGTGTCGTACTTTACTAGATATGGTGCGATCTATGATGTCTATTTCGATTTACCGCTATCGTTTTGGGGTTATGCTTTAGAGACGGCCGCATTCACGTTAAATAGGACACCGTCAAAATCCGTTGAGACGACACCTTATGAACTATGGTTTAGCAAGAAACCAAAGTTGTCGTTTCTGAAAGTTTGGGGTTGCGATGCTTATGTGAAAAAACTTCAACCTGATAAAGCTTGAACCCAAATCGGAAAAATGTGTCTTCATAGGATACCCAAAGGAGACAATTGGGTATACCTTCTATCACAAATCCGAAGGCAAGACATTCGTTGCTAAGAATGGATCCTTTCTAGAGAAGGAGTTTCTCTCGAAAGAAGTGAGTGGGAGGAAAGTGGAACTTGAAGAGGTAATAGTACCAGCTCCCTTATTGGAAAATAGTTCATCACAGAAATCGGTTTCTGTGACACCTACACCAATTAGCGAGGAAGATAATGATAATGATCATGAAACTTCAGATCAAGTTGTCACCGAACTCAGAGATCAACCAGAATAAAATCCGCACTGAGTGGTACGGTAATCCTATTCGGAAGTCATGCTACTAGATCATGGTGAACCTACGAACTATGAAGAAGCGATGGTGAGCCCAGATTCCGCAAAATGGCTTGAAGCCATGAAATCTGAGATGGGATCCATGTATGAGAACAAAGTATAGACTTTGGTTGACTTGCCCGATGATCGGCAAGCCATTGAGAATAAATGGATCTTTAAGAAGAAGATTGACGCTGATGGTAACATAACTGTCTATAAAGCTCGACTTGTTGCAAAAGGTTTTCGACAAGTTCAAGGGGTTGACTACGATGAGACTTTCTCACCCGTAGCAATGCTTAAGTCTGTCCGAATCATGTTAGCAATTGCTGCATTTTATGATTATGAAATTTGGCAAATGGATGTAAAAACTGCATTCTTGAATGGATTTCTAGAAGAAGAGTTGTATATGATGCAACCGAAGGTTTTGTTGATCCAAAAGTGCTAACAAAGTGTGCAAGCTCCAACGATCAATTTATGGTCCAGTGCAAGCCTCTCGGAGTTGGAATAAACGCTTTGATAGTGTGATCAAAGCATATGGTTTTATCTGAGACTTTTGGAGAAGCTTTGTATTTACAAGAAAGTGAGTGGGAGCTCTGTAGCATTTCTAATATTATATGTGGACGACATATTGTTAATTGGAAATGATATAGAATTTCTGGATAGCATAAAAGGATACTTGAATAAAAGTTTTTCAATGAAAGACCTCGGTGAAGCTGCTTACATATTGGGCATTAAGATCTATAGAGATAGATCAAGACGCTTAATTGGACTTTCACAAAGCACATACCTTGATAAAGTTTTGAAAAAGTTCAAAATGGATCGAGCAAAGAAAGGTCTTTTACCGTGTTACAAGGTGTGAAATTGAGTCGACTCAATGCCCGACCACAATGAAGATAGAGAGAAAATGAAAAATGTTCCTATGCTTCAGCCATAGGCTCTATCATGTATGCAATGCTGTGTACCGCACTGACGTGTGCTTAGCAATAAGCTTGGCAGGAAGGTACCAAAGTAATCCAGAGTGGATCATTTGGACAGCGGTCAAGAACATCTGAAATACCGAAAAGGACTAAGGATATGTTTCTCGTATATGGAGGTGACAAAGAGCTAATCGTAAATGGTTACGTCGATGCAAGCTTTGACACTGATCCGGACGATTCTAAATCGCAAACCGGATCGTATTTTTATTAAGCGGTGGAGCTGTCGGTTGGTGCAGTTCTAAACAAAGCGTCGTGGCGGGATCTACATGTGAAGCGGAGTACATAGCTGCTTGAAGCAGCAAATGAAGGAGTCTGGATGAAAGAGTTCATTTCCGATCTAGGTGTCATACCTAGTGCATCGGGACCAATGAAGATCTTCTGTGACAATCTTGGTGCAATTGCCTTGGCAAAGGAATCCAGATTTCACAAGAGGACCAAGCATATCAAGAGACGCTTCAATTCCATTCGGGACCAAGTCCAAGTGGGAGACATAGAGATTTGCAAGATACATACGGATCTGAATGTTGCAGACCGTTGACTAAGCCTCTTCCACGAGCAAAACATGATCAGCACCAAGACTCCATGGGTGTTAGAATCATTCTTGTGTAATCTAGATTATTGACTCTAGTGCAAGTGGGAGATCAAGGAAATATGCCCTAGAGGCAATAATAAAGTTATTATTTATTTCCTTATATCATGATAAATGTTTATTATTCATGCTAGAATTGTATTAACCGGAAACATAATACATGTGTGAATACGTAGACAAACAGAGTGTCACTAGTATGCCTCTACTTTACTAGCTCGTTAAATCAAAGATGGTTATGTTTCCTAACCATAGACATGAGTTGTCATTTGATTAACGAGATCACATCATTAGGAGAATGATGTGATTGACTTGACCCATTCCGTCGACTTAGCACTTGATCGTTTAGTATGTTGCTTATGCTTTCTTCATGACTTATACAAAGTTCACGAAACTATGAGATTATGCAACTCCGTTTACGGAGGAACACTTTGTGTGCTACCAAACGTCACAACGTAATCGGGTGATTATAAAGGTACTCTGTGTGTCTCCAAAAGTATATGTTGAGTTGGCATGAATCGAGATTAGGTTTTGTCACTCCGATTGTCGGAGAGGTATCTCTGGCCTTCTCGGTAATACACATCACATAAGCCTTGCAAGCATTGCAACTAATGAGTTAGTTGTAAGATGATGTATTACGGAACGAGTAAAGAGACTTACCGTAACGAGATTGAACTAGGTATTGGATACCGACGATCGAATCTCGGGTAAGTAACATACCAATGACAAAGGAACAACGATGTCGTTATGCGGTTTGACCGATAAAGATCTTCGTAGAATATGTAGGAACCAATATGGGCATCCAGGTTCCGCTATTGGTTATTGACCGAGAATGGTTCTAGGTCATGTCTACATAGTTCTCGAACCCGTAGGGTCCGCACGCAACGTTTCGATGACAGTTCATTATGAGTTTATAAGTATTGATGTACCAAGGTTGTTGAGTCCCGGATGAGATCACGGACATGACAAGGAGTCTCGAAATGGTCGAGACATAAAGATTGATATATTGGAAGCCTATGTTTGGACTTGGAAGGTTCGGATGAAAACAGGAAGTTCTGGGAAGACCGGGGTTACAGAACCCCGGGGTCTATGGGCCTTGATGGGCCATACGGAGAAGAGGAAAGGGCCGCCAGGCAGGCCGCCCCCCCCTCTAGTCCGAATAGGACAAGGAGAGGGGGCCGCCTTCCCTCTTCCCTCCCCAATCCTATTCCAACTAGGAAGGGGGAGTCCTACTCGGTGGGAGTAGGACTCCTCAGCGCCCCTTGGGCTGGCCGCACCCCCTTGCTCCTTTATATCTGAGGCGGGGGCACCCACAACACACAAGTTGATCTACGGATCGTTCCTTAGCGTGTCGGTGCCCCCTCCACCATATTCCACTTCGGTCATATCGTCATGGAGCTTAAGGCGAAGCCTGTGCGGTGAAGTCATATCGTCGCGGAGCTTAGGCGAAGCCCTGCGTCGGTGGAGCATCATCATCGCCACCACGCCGTCGTCTTGACGGAACTCATCCCCGACGCTTTCTTGGATCGGGCCCGGGATCGTCATCGAGCTGAGCGTGTCTTGAACACGGAGGTGCCGTCGTTCGGTACTTGGATCGGTCGGATCGTGAAGGCGTCGACTACATCAACCGCGTTGTTATAACGCTTCGCTTCGGTCTCGAGGGTGCGTGGGCGACACTCTCCCTCTCGTTGCTATGCCATCACCATGGTCTTGCGTGTGCGTAGGAATTTTTTTGAAATTACTACGTTCCCCAACAACGTGAACACCCAATTCTTTCACATGATCGCTAACGGTAAGCATCGAAAGAAGAGGATCTTTCAGCTTGAGCAAGATGAGGGTACGATTGTAGGACAGGAAAACCTAAAATTGTACATTACCGAGTACTATAAGCAGCTGTTTGGCTCTCCAGATGAGAACTGTGTGTCTCTAGATGAGTCAAGGGTTGAGGATATTCCTCAGCTCACAGCGGTGAAGAATGATATTCTTGCGTCTCCTTTCTCAGAGAAAGAGGTGCTGGAGGCCATCTCGCAAATGAAGAATAACAAGGCGCCGGGCCCTGATGGATTCCCAGCGGAGTTTTATAAGAAATGCTGGCATATCATTAAAGGGGATTTGTTGCCTATGTTTAATGATTTGTTTTCTGGACAACTTCATTTTTTTCAGCTCAATTTTGGAACGATCACCCTTCTTCCTAAGAAAACAGAGGCTGTGAGAATTGAGCAATTCAGGCCAATCTGTCTTCTTAATGTTAGTTTCAAAATTTTCACCAAGGTCGGGACCAATAGGCTCACACAGATTGCGCATACTGTTGTGCAGCCTACCCAATCTGCTTTCATGCCGGATAGGAATATCCTTGAGGGGGTAGTGGTCCTTCATGAAACGCTTCATGAAATCCACACGAAAAAACTGGATGGGGTTGTTTTCAAAGTGGATTTCGAAAAAGCGTACGACAAAATCAAATGGCCATTCCTTCAACAGGCCTTGCGTATGAAGGGTTTTGATGAGGCTTGGCGACGCCAGGTAGAATCCTTTACGCAAAAGAGGAGTGTTGGAATTAAAGTAAATGATGATATTGGGCACTATTTCCAGACACACAAGGGTCTGAGGCAAGGAGATCCAATGTCCCCTGTTTTGTTCAACATTGTGGTTGACATGTTGGCAATCCGAATAGGTCGGGCAAAGGAGGCCGGTCAGGTGGGCGGCTTGGTGCCCAACCTAGTTGATGGGGGGGGGGGGTCCATTCTGCAGTACGCTGATGATACTATCATCTTTATGGAGCATGACCTGGCAAAAAGCGAGAAATATGAAACTGGTGCTTTGCTTATTTGAACAATTGTCTGGATTAAAGATTAACTTTCATAAAAGCGAATTGTTCTGCTTTGGTAGAGCCAAGGAGGAACAGGAGGCTTATAGACAATTGTTTGGATGTGAATTAGGGGCTTTACCTTTCACCTACCTAGGTATATCCATTCACCATCATAAGCTAACAAACCGAGAGTGGAAATGCATCGAGGATCGGTTTGAAAAGAAACTTAGTTGCTGGAAGGGCAAACTTATGTCTTATGGAGGCCGGTTAATTCTTATTAATTCGGTGCTCACGAGTATGCCGATGTTCCTACTATCTTTCTTTGAGGTTCCAGTTGGGGTTAGGAAAAGACTGGACTTCTATCGATCAAGATTTTTTTGGCAGAGTGATGAACCTAAGAGAAAGTATAGACTCGCCAAGTGGGATGTCATTTGTCGACCAAAGGACCAAGGGGGTTTGGGTATCGAAAATCTTGAGGTCAAGAACAGATGCCTGCTTAGTAAGTGGCTGTATAAGCTTTCGGCTACGACTGACGCAACTTGGGCGCAGATTCTTCGTAACAAGTATCTGCAGTCCAAAACTTTGTCTCAGGTGACAGTGAGACCAACTGATTCGCCGTTTTGGAAGGGGCTTATGAGAGTCAAGGCAACCTTCTTTAATAGAACAAAGTTTATTGTCAGTGATGGCAATGATACACGTTTCTGGGAGGACACTTGGTTGGGTGATACACCATTAGCACTACAGTACCCAACCTTATATCGTATTGTCCAGCGACGTGATGCGCTAGTTGCAACGATTATGCAGTCCATTCCCCTTAATATTCAGTTTCGGCGGGTGCTTGTTGGTGAGAGATGGGAAGCTTGGCTCCATCTGGTGCGTAGACTGATGGAAGTCCAGCTAGCTCAACAGCCCGATCAGCTGTGTTGGAAGCTTACTAGGAATGAACAATTTACTGTAAAGTCGATGTACATCGATGTCATTAACTCCACTGTCATTCCTAGTACCAAACATGTTTGGAAAGTAAAAGTGCCTTTGAAAATTAAAGTGTTTATGTGGTTTGTCCATAAACAGGTAATTTTAACAAAGGACAACTTGGTCAAGCGCAATTGGACTGGATCTACTAGGTGTAGCTTCTGTGATCAGGGCGAGACCATTAAGCATCTCTTCCTTGACTGTCCTTTGGCGACAATTCTGTGACGCACCGTGCAAATTGCCTTTAACATTAATCCTTCGAGTACGGTCGGGTCGTTATTTGGAACGTGGCTGGATGGGATAGAGTCCGATACAGCTAGACATATTCGTGTAGGAGTGTATGCGTTGTTATGGGCAATTTGGAACTGCAGAAATGATTTGGTTTTTAACAGAATAACTACTATTCATTTTTTGCAGGTTTTATTCCGTGCTACGGCGCTGATCCGTATGTGGTCCTTAGTCACTTCGACGGAGGCCAGGGAGCGTTTGGTTACTGGATCTGTCCGGCGGGAGATGATAGCACGGGATATCTTCAACCGATTTGGTTGGCGGTCATGTAATAGGATAGGCAATTAGTTTTCCTATCTTTATTTTACCAGCCGGTTGTGGCTCTGTGGCATTTTCTTGGTTTAGCTTCGAGGCTCTCTGTGAGCTCGCCTTTGTTTTGTTGAAGACTATATGACTTTATTGAACCTATTTTATTTATTGAAGTGGCCGTATACATCGTTCTGATGCACAGGAATTGAACCGCTTTCAATGTAAGCCTTTCAAATTTGATGTGGATTTGTTCCCAAAAGAAAGCAGCATGCACATTACAGTTACAGCTCTGCACTCTGTTGACATACACACCGTAGCAACGCTTCACTATAGGACTAGGTCTCGCCTCTTCTTCGGGTTCGATGGCTCCGCACCGCCCGTTCCTTTCCTCATCATCGCCACGAACTCTGAATAGTCTATCCTCCCATCCTGCATGCGTCGTCAAGAAAACAGTTTCAGTTCCTTCCGATGCATTTTACCATCTATTGTTTTGGATGTATTTTTTCTTTCTTACGTTGTCGGAATCGGCTTCGGCAATGACATCCTTGAATTCCTCGGCGTCGAACAACTTCTGCTCTTGTAAGGCCTGCTCCAGCTCTTCCTTTGTGATGTACCTGCAAGAGGTATATGAGCCTCCAAAAATCCTGAATCCAGGGGCCTGAGATGTACTATCTCTGTTTCTTTTCTTTTTTCAGGAAATACTACCTTTGTTTCTTTCTAATCTAAATATGAAATATTTTGGCAGTTTAAATTGAACTGCCAAAAACGTATTATATTTTGGAACAGAGGTTGTATTAATTATCAGTTTGTTGGTGCTCAACTTACCCACTGTTGTCCTTGTCGAAGTATTGGAACGCGGTGTAGAGGTGCTCTTCCCTGTCCATTCTGTTCATGTGCACCGTCGCGGTGACGAACTCCTCGTAGTCGATCAATCCATTGCCGTCGGCATCGGCCTGGAAATCGAAGCAGAAAATTATTTCTGTTCATGTCAAATATATGTAACACCACGTCCTGAATTAAGAAGACTCACTGCTTCCATCAGTTGCTGAATTTCATGGTCCGAAAACTTGTTGCCCTGCTTGGCCAGCCCGTTCTTGAGCTCTTCGAGGGTGATGGTGCCGCTGTTGTCCTTATCGATGCTCTTGAACATATCCTTGAGCCCCTTGATCTCCTCCTCTGACAGGCACCCGGCAATGACCTACACAAAGTTCACCGCAAAGTTATCGAAGATTAGTTAGTTACCTGAAGAAGTGTTGTCAATGTCAGTCCATGTGCCTACTCTCAGCGCGGCTTTCTTGAACTGGTTCATGGCCACGAACTGCTTCATCCTGTCCAGAACGACGTTGTCGAGCGGCGTGTCGGGGGCGTCTCCGTCTTCCTTGATCCATGGGTGGTCTGAAAAGCTCAAGTTATTTCAGGGCATCGGTTGTCTTTCTCATGTACATACATGAAGCGTGCACGAAGCAAGGAACATGCAGAAGTGGCTTACTGAGGACTTGGGTGGCCGTAAGCCTGTCCTTGGGGTTGATATGGAGCATCTTCCTGACAAGATCCTTGGCTCCGGGGGAGATGTTGGGCCACGGCTCGCTGACGAAGTCGATTTCACCGCGCAGAATGGCGGTGAAGATGGCGTTCTCATTCTCCGCCCAGAAGGGAGGGACGCCGGAGAGGAAGATGTAGAGCATGACGCCCATGCTCCAGACGTCGGCCTCGTGCCCGTACTTGCGCTTGAGCACCTCCGGGGCGATGTAGTAGGCGCTGCCGACGATGTCCTTGAACACCTCGCCTTCTTTGAAGAAGACGGAGAGGCCGAAGTCGGTGGCCTTGATGGGCGACGACTCGTCCCGGTTGAGCATCAGGAAGTTCTCCGGCTTGAGGTCCCGGTGCATCACCCCCATGGAGTGGAAGGTGTGCACGGTCCCGACCACGGACCGGAGCAGCGAGGCGGCGGCGCGCTCCGTGTAGTGCCCCTTGGCGATGATCCGGTCGAAGAGCTCCCCGCCGGCGCACAGCTCCATCACCAGGTGCACGTTGTGCTTGTCCTCGTAGGCGCCGCGAAGGTCCACGATGTTGGGCTGGCCGGAGAGGTGGCGCATGATCTCCACCTCGCGCCGGACGTCCTCCACGTCCTCCGCGCCCGACAGCTTCCGCTTCGCGATCGTCTTGCACGCCAGCTTCTCCCCCGTCTCCGTGTGGGTGCACAGGTAGGTCACGCCGAACTGGCCGCGCCCGAGCTCGTCGCCGATGCTGTAGGTCGCGCGCACGTCCTCCATGGGCCGCCCGAGCACCTCGCCCACGGGGGCCGGCGGCTTGGCATTGGGGTCCGCCTTGGTTGCCGGAGAGGCGGGCTTGGCCTCGGCGGCGCCAGGAGCAGGAGCCGGGCCATCGTTGGTTGGTGCGTTGTCCCCGCGCGGCGTCTTTGGGGGCGCCGGCGGCTCTGCCTCGGCCGCCGCGTCGGCAGCGGCAGCCTGCCCGGCTCCGTTTGTGCAGCATTGGCCCATGGCTGCGGGGAATGCGCGCTGGCCGCTCCGAGGGAGGAGAGGCAGGCACAGACATGCATGAAGAGCACGCACGTACACACATGCACAAACCAAAGTTCGGAGATGGGTTTCGTTATCTTTGCCACACAAAAAATGGTTTTGAGCTTGGAAGGTTGGGAGTGAATGCCGGGAAGGAGGAGGATTATTATGCTGGTGTCACAACCTGAACCTGAAGCTGTCTGTTTTCTTCTTCAGGTAGGTGTAGCATTTCTGGCAATACCGCTTCGATCGGATCCTACAGCTCACATGGCTCCTCACCTAATCTCGTCACTGAGCCGTCAGATCCCTTTAATCGTTATAGAGTGGTTATTCTTGTTATTTACTCCTTCTGTTCTAAAATATAAGGTGTATAGTTTTTTCAAAAGTCAAATATATTCATGTTAGACCAAGTTAAAAAAAATTAAAGTAACAAATTTGTAGCGTTAGATTCATCACGAAAGGTATTTTCATATTTTATTTATTTTGTATTGTAGATGTCAATATTTTATTTTATAATCTTGATCAAACATACACAAGTTTGACTTGCAAAAAAATCGATACACCTTATATTCTGAAAGGGAACAAGTACCTTAACCACCGTAGTGGGTAATGAACCGCCTATATAAACAGGTGGTTTAACAAGCTACTCAGCTCATTAAGGCTTGTGCTCATTAAGCCTCAGCTCATTAAGCTTAACAAGCAAAAAATCCGCTCAACTCTGTTTATTTGGAACTCATTAAGCTCATGAGCACCCACAAGCGCTCGTTAATAAACTACGACGTGTCACGGTCTATGAAGTGTGAGTGTAGATGTGGTTTTTACGAAGGAAAATGATGACTATAGTAGAAGGTGCACTAGTTGCCTCCTATGGGCTAAGTTGGGTAGATGGGGGAGGTGCTATAAAGATGTTGCCACATAACATAAACATATATCTTGTGTTGTACTAACAAGTTTAATGAGCTGCTTGTGACACTCGTTAGCTCGTTTGTTAAGCTTGTTAAGCTTAACAAGTTGAAATCAGTGACTTGTTATATTTATTAAGAAGCGAGCTATAAGCTTAACAAGCCAAGCTATCAAGCGCCAATTAAGCTCGCGAGCTACGAGCTTTTGGTCCAGCCTTATAAGCCCGGTTGTGGCTGGTGTGGAGTACGTTGAATTGTCTATTTCCTAATGGATGGACTCGATACCTTGTAGCTACAGTAGTGTAGAAATGACCTCCTTGGTCTGAACTTAAAACCCTACCTTGTTCCCTTTATTACCATGTTTACTGTCCCAAATTCCCCTTGATCTGATCCGGGTCCTAAACAAATTGGTATTCGAGCTCAAGTTCCTTGGTGGCGTTTTCTATTGGTGATTTTTTCCGTCAGATTGATCAAATACAACCCTCTTGCAGTGGCAGTTTTGAGTGATTCTGGCAGCGCGGGCGGCGGTGTTTGTGGCGCGAGTGGCGGTGGTTGTTCTGGTGTAGATCAGTTGACTGGAGTGGTTGTTCAAGAACATCTCTCGTTTGATAAAATTCCATGTCTAGCTCTGATACATGCACCATGGAGACGAGAATCGTTGGCGGCGGTAGGATCTAAACATGGGACGGGTTGTTGGCTTGTTCAGTGGTAAAATTCCTCACCTATTTTTCAGATCAAGGAGATGGGGAGGAGCAAAAAGGACATCAATGAGGCGGATTTGCAGGAAGTTCTGTCTATGGAAGAAGAATTAATGGTTTTTTAAAAGGACAACGCAACCCTAAAGAAAGACGTCTCCAAATCACAAGAGGATGTTCAGTCTATTAGATCCAAGTAATGTGAGATTTCTCTACAATTCGAAGGGGTGGAACAAGCAGTAGTATAATTGGGCAAACAACTGTCAGCTATGAGTACAATGTTGCAATCGATTGTCCCACAAACAAGTGCAAACAAGTAGAAACAAGTCAGAAGAGAGAACTAGCCACTGTCAAATTTCCTCTACAATAAGAACAAGTATAGAGCAAATTGCTAGAAATGAACAATTGATAAAGCACTTGGAAAAGGATAAGGAAAGGACCAAACAAATAGAAGACCTACAGTTACATAATTTACCACCCATTCATACCGACGACAACTCCTAGTTTTCAACAACATCATGCTTATGAAAGTACACGTGTTGTGGGCACACCTGTAGCAGATCATGAAAGAGTCCATACTCTAGCATTTCAATAGTTTCATCAGAATAAGGAGAGGCAATTATGGCAAGGGTATTATAGAACGCATGCACGGTTCATGAAATCCCTGACTAAGGGACCAAAGATTGATTTCCCCAAGTTTGAGGGCATTGATGTAGTGGAACTGATAATGTAGTGTAATACATATTTTCAGCTGTGCAAATCTAGATGAATATATAACTCAATTGTATGCTATAGGTGAAGCTTGCTTGCTTAAGGAGATCTGGGTTACCTAAGAAACACTTTACTACGAAAGAATTTGCATTGAATAGATCAAGAGTTTTCCAAAGCAAGGATCTTATGATTTGACAGACAGTTTCAATGCAATGAAGAAAACAATTCAATTGTTGCTGAATATATTAAGTTATTTGAGGACTTAATGGCTGATGTATAAGAGGAAAATCCCTAGATTTACAGGTTATGGTTTATCAGGTGCTTTGTTAATGCCTTCATGGTTGGAATTAAAAACCAAGTTACATCTTTCAGACCTACTGATGCATATTTTCTAACTTAATATGTAGAACCATGTCTTACAACAATTTGCGCCTTCCAATTCCTAAGAAACAATTTGTGCCTTTCAACAATTTTTACGATAAGAATACTCCAAGAGAAGATCATCAACAAACATCAGCGAATGGGTATCCAACTGTGAATCCTACAACAACTCCGAAGCTAGTTTTTATCACTCCAACTCTAAATATAGTGAAGATGATGGTGTTGCCGGTATTGCTCCAAGCCCATTTGCTTATTCAATTCTCTAAACGAAGGAATTGGTGGATCTTCAAGAGGCTTCATGGCTAATGGTCCTAAGGTAATACATCCCTAGTTTGTGGATTTCAATAGTGGGGAAGATTATTTACTTGATTATGATTATGATTATGATTGCAATATGAGCTAGGACACCCTTGCTAACATGTGTGGTAAACAAGAAATGTTGGTTATCAATGCGAAGAGTGAGAATGAATGCTTAACTAAAGATCTAGACAATCTTAACTTAAGACATCAAATTCATCTAGAAGATCATAAAGAACTTTTGAAAACTCACGAGAGTCTATGTTTCGAGATGCTTAACTTGAAGCAAGAGCACGAGTGGTTAAAAGCTACCAATGACGATCTTCAAAAGAGAGTACCTTTGATATTATCAAATAACTATTGTCTACTTTCACATTACAAGTGAAGCCACAACAATCATCTCACAAACGTAAAACTGTATCCACCCATCAATTTCTAGTGCTCCTAAAGATACATCAAAAGACATCACTTCTTGAAGTAGCTCTAGTGGTTCAACTAACTATTCTCTTAGCCAAGTTACACTTGAACAATAAAATGCATTATTGAAAGGAACTGGTGAGAAAGGTATCCACAAAAGTCTTGCCGGAAGTAAGCAATTTGATGAGATTGTGAGTAAGCAAGGATGATATCGTAGTAATCAAAGTGTTGGTTTTGATGTAAGTTTAATGCCAATGGAATAGAATGGGAAGATGATCAATACCCCAAGACAAAGTTTGTTCCTCAAAAGGAGAAGTATGATCCACTCTCTTACAAGGGAACACAAGGGAAGAATGATCATGCTCCACAAGGATTCAAGCAAAAGGATGAAGGAAATATGCCCTAGAGGCAATAATAAAGTTATTATTTATTTCCTTATTTCATGATAAATGTTTATTATTCATGCTAGAATTGTATTAACCGGAAACATAATACATGTGTGAATACATAGACAAACAGAGTGTCACTAGTATGCCTCTACTTGACTAGCTCGTTGATCAAAGATGGTTAAGTTTCCTAGCCATAGACATGAGTTGTCATTTGATTAACGGGATCACATCATTAGGAGAATGATGTGATTGACATGACCCATTCCGTTAGCTTAGCACTCGATCGTTTAAGTATGTTGCTATTGCTTTCTTCATGACTTATACATGTTCCTATGACTATGAGATTATGCAACTCCCGTTTACCGGAGGAACACTATGTGTGCTACCAAACGTCACAACGTAGCTGGGTGATCATGAAGGTGCTCTACAGGTGTCTCCGAAGGTACTTGTTGAGTTGGCGTATTTCGAGATTAGGATTTGTCACTCCGATTGTCGGAGAGGTATCTTTGGGCCCTCTCGGTAATGCACATCACTTAAGCCTTGCAAGCATTGCAACTAATGAGTTAGTTGCGGGATGATGTATTACGGAACGAGTAAAGAGACTTGCCGGTAACGAGATTGAACTAGGTATTGAGATACCGACAATCGAATCTCGGGCAAGTAACATACCGATGACAAAGGGAACAACGTATGTTGTTATGCGGTCTGACCGATAAAGATCTTCGTAGAATATGTGGGAGCCAATATGAGCATCCAGGTTCCGCTATTGGTTATTGACCGAGACGTGTCTCGGTCATGTCTACATAGTTCTCGAACCCGTAGGGTCCGCACGCAAAGGTTTCGATGGCGATGTTATATTATGAGTTTATGAGTTTTGATGTACCGAAGGAGTTCGGAGTCCCGGATGAGATCGGGGACATGACGAGGAGTCTCGAAATGGTCGAGACGTAAAGATCAATATATTGGACGACTATATTCGGACATCGGAAAGGTTCCGAGTGATTCGGGTATTTTCAGGAGTACCGGGGAGTTACGGGAATTCGTATTGGGCCTTAATGGGCCATACGGGAAAGGAGAGAAAGGCCTCAAAGGATGGTCGCACCCCTCCCCATTGGCTAGTACGAATTGGACTAGGAAGGGGGGCGCCTGTAACACCCTCGATGCGGCTATATCTCCCACGTGTCGAAGCACGACTTAGAGGCATAACCGCATTGAAAGCAATGTCGCAAGTGAGGTAATCTTCACACAACCCATGTAATACATAAGGGAAAAGAGATACATAGATGGCTTACAATCGCCACTTCACACAATACATGAGTAAAACATTACATCATACAGATACAATCAAGGTCCGACTACGGAACCAAAATAAAAGAAGACTACCCCAAATGCTACACAGATCCCCGATCGTCCCAACTGGGCTCCACTACTGATCAACTAAAACGAAACAACACAAAGAACAAGATCTTCATCGAGCTCCGCCTTGAGCTCGAGTGCGTCACCTGCACGGTTTCATCGGCACCTGCAAACTGGTTTTGGAAGTATCTGTGAGTCACGGGGACTCAGCAATCTCACACCATGAGATCAAGACTATTTAAGCTTAAAGGTAGGACAGGGTAGTGAGGTGGAGCTGCAGCAAGCGACTAGCATATATGGTGGCTAACATACGCAAAAGAGAGCGAGAAGAGGAGGCAAAGCACGGTCGAACAACTATGATCAAGAAGTGATCCTGAACTCCTACTTACGTCGAGGCATAACCCAGAACCGTGTTCTCCTTCGATCAACCCGAAAAGAGACACTCACGATTCGCCTACAGTTGGTGTATTTTAATTAAGATCAACTTCGGTTTTCTACAACCGGACATTAACAAATTCCCATCTGCCACATAACCGCGGGCACGGCTTTGAAAGTTTATACCTGCAGGGTGTCCCAACAGCCCATGATAAGCTCTCGCGATCAACGAAGAATAGACCTTCTCCCGGAAGACCGATCAGTCTCGGAATCCGGCTACAAGACATTTCACAGCAATAAAACAAGACCAGCAAGACCTCCGGCGTGCCGACACCACGATAGTAGCCAGCGTATCTCGTCTCGAGCCACGACCGGATAAGCGAAGCGTCTGAGAACCGACGTAACCCAAGTTGCCAAGGGATGGTCCCGACGGTGCTCTAGTTTGGACCAACGCTAGACAAGCACCGCCCGGGGGTGAATAAAGATGACCCTTAAGAGCGCGACTCCCAAGGGAAAAAGGCTAGGTGAGGCAAATGTAGAACCAATGTTGGGCCTTCTTTGGAAAAGTCTTATTCAAAGCGAACTGTCAAGGGGTCCCATAAATCACCCGACCGCGTTAGGGACGCAAAAATCCGGGAACATAACACCGATATGACGGAAACTAGAGCGGCAAGAGTGGAACAAAACACCGGCATAAGGCCGAGCCTTCCACCCTTTACCAAGTATATAGATGCATTAATTAAATAAGATATATTGTGATATCCCAACAAGTAAACATGTTCCAACAAGGAACAACATCTCCATGTTCAACAAGGAACAAACTTCGTCTTCCCTGCAACTAACAACGCTATAAGAGGGCTGAGCAAAGCGGTAACATAGCCAAACAACGGTTTGCTAGGAAGGGTGCAAAAGTTAGAGGTGACATGGCAATTTGGGATGGCTTGATATAGCAAGTGGTAGGCATCGTAGCATAGGCATAGCAAAAGAGCGAGCATCTAGCAAGCAAAGATAGAAGTGATTTCGAGGTATGGTCATCTTGCCTGAAATCCATAAGGAAGAAGATCGAGTCCATGAAGAAGAGCGAGCGGAAGTAGTCGAGCGAATCCTCACAACTCCGAACGAACCCGAAGCTAACGAGAGAAGCAACCGGAAAGAAGCAAACAACATAGTAAACACACAATCATGAACATGGCATGATGCACAAGCAAATATGATGCATGTCCGGTTTAATGAGGCATGGCATGGCAATTTGCAACAATCAATATTACCAATTAAGTGGAGCTCAATATGCAACGGGTTGCATATTGATAAAACACCACAACACTTATTTAGTTCTCTCTCAGTTAGGTACCCAACAATATTAAGTGTTATTAAACATGGCAAGAGGTTAAGCATGATGAAACTACCTATCTAGGCAAGTTTAAATGAGGCCGGAAATAAGAAACAACAATTCCGGAAAATCCCCATGAGCAATATTTTAGATTCGGTACTGTTCTGCCCTAAACACAATTTTAGAGTTGTTAAACAGCAACATAAAGTGGACCACGTTAATCTAGGCATTTTTCCACCCCATTTACATATAAAGAACATTTAAAACGGAGTTACGGTTATTTAGTTATGAAATAAAACATTTTAGCATGGCATATATGCAAAATTTAAATAAACAGCATTTTAAACATTTTAAACATAGATGAAAGCGGCATATAATGAAACTAGACAAAATTCTGAGCAAGTTTCATATATAATTTATTTAGATCTGATGCACGGTTAATTAGTTAGGATATGCATGAAGTGCGGGTTTTTCGCAAAGCGGTAAATCTCTGGAATAATTAGTAAATTAGCAGATCTGAAAAAAAAAACATGAACGGGCGAATTTGGCTAGCCCCATAGAGGAGAGGCCAGGGGCTGCTCACCTGGGCCTTGGGCCGGTTCGGTGGAGGAGCTGGCGGGGAGGTTGGCCTTGGCCGGGCCTGGCTGGAGGAGGCAGCCAGGCGGGGAGGCGGCAGTCAACGCGGGACTGAATCGGGTGAGCAGCTGCTGCTCGTTTCAAGAAAGCAAGCAGCAGGAGCATGGCAATGGAGGAGAAGACGGCGGGGGCCTGGCGACGGGTCGGCGAAAACGGCCGAGCAGGCGGAGCGGAGGCGGAGGCGCGGGTTCCAATCCGGCAAGGGAGGCGCGGATCGGGGCTCGGTGCGGCGGCTCCGGCGAGGCAAAGGACTTGGCGCGGTCGACGAAGCAGGGGAATCGAGCGGTGCTCGATGCAGAGGAGGCGCAGGGGACTTGGTGGCCGGCAGCGGGGCTTGCGGCGGCGCAAGATCCGGCCGGTGCTTGCCGTATCCGGCGCGGAGGAGGACGGGAATGGATTCCCGGTGGACCGAGGCAGGTCGGGGACGGCAACAGTGGAGCTCCGGGGCAACGATGACCTCTTGTGATTTCAGCGAGTAGAGGCGAAGAAGCGGCAGCGAGGTTCGAGAGAGGTCGCGAGATTCAGGCGGGGATGGACGCCGGCGACGCGGACGAGGTGAAGGCCTCCGGCGGAGAAGCTCTTGGCGGTGGCGCTGCAAGATCAAGGACGCGAGCATCCATGGTCGGGTTCCTGGTGGTTGCCGGCTGCTGCTACTCCAGCGAGGAGGTTCGGGGAGGGTCGGAGACGCGCGGGAGCAGAGGTCTCCGGCACGAGAGGCGAGCGAGGCAGGGTGAGCTCGGTCTTGACGGCCGGGAACAAGCGGGGAAGGATGGGCTGTAGGTGGAGCTCGAGGGGAGCTACTGTTTGGATCGATGGAGGGATTGGGTGGATCTGAAAACGAGGAAGAGGATTTTGGATCGGGGAGGATCCCAATGAGGAAGGGACAGGAAGAGTGGCGGCGCTCGGGAGTGGGTGGATGGGACAGGATCCCTAAAATTTAGGGTTAGGGTCTATTTATAGGAAGGGTTAGCTTAGGGGCTATCTAGTCCCTCCGATCGAAATCGGACGGTTGAGAAAAATAGGTTAGGGAGGTCCAAATACGAAAACGGAGATGTTTTAGAGATGTTTGGGGATGAACCGAATGCAACGGTGATGACTGAGCGGGTTGGGTTCGGGAGAGTTTTGACGACGCGAGGGGTCTTGAGCAAAGAGTAGAGAGGGTCAAACGGACGGAGACAAGTGGGAATCGAAGCCCGATTGGTCTCAAAGCAGTCAACGGAAGCAAGGGGTTTTGTTGGTCTCGGAGAAAGAGAGAAAAGAGGGGTCAAGGAGAGGGTCCATGGTGGCGAGAGATATGGCGGTCCAACGAAGGGGAAGCGAGAACCGGTTGGACTCAAAAGCGGTCTCTGAAGGCAAGGGGGGAGGGACGCGCCAACTACGAACGAATGCAAGTTTTTGAAAACAATGCCGATGCAATGCACATGATGCGATGAGAAGAAATGCATGACATGAACAAACTGCAAAACAAAAGACAAAAACCCAACCACGAAGGAAATAATAAATCACATCTCCGGAAAGGGCAAGAGTCGGAGTTACGAATATGGAAAGTCGTATCCGGGGTGTTACAACACTCCACCACTACGAGAGGATCTCGTCCCGAGATCTAGGATGGCACCGGAGGGAAAAGGAATAGGAAGAGAAGAGGTAAAACTAAGTTGCTTCTTTGACAAACGAGTGAAACCAAAGAACCTTGAGAGGTTGAGCAAAATGAAAGAAAGAAAACAACGAAGATGAACAAGGTTGAAAACAATCCGTTAGAAACGAGGAACAAGGAACATTACGATACTTGAAGGTTGAAAAGGCATGAATCAAGAGTTTAATGGACAAGATAGAATTCGAAACCACTCCGTTTAAAACAAGATGAGAGAGGAAGAATGATATAATTTGGGCAGCACTCCGACTGAAAATGGAAGGAATTGAACATGAACTTGAGAAGATGGGATGATACTTGATGAAATCAACAACATACTGCCTCCGGAACTATTGAAAAAAAGCACAAGGGGTAAGAAAGATTTCAGACAGCTCTCCGGTTAAGGAAGGAGGCAAAACTTGATAAGATGAGAGAACTCGAATGAAAACAAGACACTCCGGTTAAACGGATAATGCAAGAAAAAGAACATGATCTTGACAAAACGAGACGATGGGTCGAAGAGAGCAACATCACAATGCCTCCGGTAGAAATGAAAGAATGCAATGAAAAAATTAGATGGTTGGAAAGAAAACAACGGAGAAGATAATAGTAACTTCTACCACAATTGAATTTGGGAAGCATCCTTGCCAAGAAGGTTAGAGCGGAGTTGTTAGAAAACCAACAACGAAATGATTAAGCTTGTAGTGGGCTTATGGAAACATCTCCACATTATGAGGTGAGCTTCTGCCACCAACGGAAACAAATGATTGGATTGATATCAACAAGGAGACGAGAAACTTATTTCACCGAGAGGAGAAATGAAGAACTTGGGTCATTTATAAGCACCATAGATAGCAACAATCCTTAGGGAAAGCTTTAGGTGAAATATAGCCCAAGATAACTCCAATGAAGAGATTGATGGATTTAAAATACCTCATTCTTGACAACATGTGAATCATGAAACACGAACTCAAATTGTCGAGAATGACATAACACCATCTCAAGAGATAAGGTAGAAAGAATTGCACTTCGGAATGCAAGAAGAAGAATACTTGAACTCCTCAAAACAAAACATGTGTTGAACACCATGCTTATTTAAGAGTAGCTTGACGGATCTTAACTCCGAGAGAAATCTTGAAGAACAAATGACGAATGAAAAGAATCCTTGACGAACCACCATGTAGAACCTCCATGAAGAACTCCGGTAATAAAAGGATGATAAAAGAAAGAGAAGTTGCAAACACAAGGTGAAGCCTTGCAGTGATAAGATGAAGCTTTGAAGTGATATAACCGAGAAAACTTGGAACTCCGGAAAGAAAGATGAACAAATGAAATCAAAAATTTTGACGATCCTCCGGAATAAGGAATTGCACTTACTCGATGAAACAAGAATAAGAATTACATTATGCTCATCCTTCACCAATTAAATTGATGACAAGCAATGGATTTGGCATACTACTTATTCTCGTAGAAAGGATTAAGATAGATATGGCGCAAAACTTGGGAAGGTCTTCAACGAACCACCGGTGGAATTGGAAAGAACGAATGAGTCTATATGATAATGAAGGAAAAGAACTCTTGAACAAACCACCATAATAATTGAGAATGAACGTAGCAAAGGCACAATTCACCGGGAAGAATTGTAAAACGAATAAAGATGCTTGACAAAATTTAGATACATGAGAACGAAGAGATCATGAGCTGATTAGAGGGTATTTCGACGATGCACCGGTGAGATTTGGAAAACCAGAGTTCAACGCTTGAATGAATAATTCTGAGAAGATGGGCTCCGAAGAATCAAACTGAAAAGACTTCTGAATTGCTCTGGATGGATGAAAAGAATTCTCACAACCGAAAATAATTATGAGAGGATGGCATCAAACTAGAACCATGAATCTTGAAGAGAAAGAATCGAGATTTAAGAGAAACTCTTCTTCGGTCTTCAAAATTCGAGAATGACGACGAGAACATCACAATGAATTATTGAAGCACTCCGGAATGAAAATTAGAAAGGTTGAACCAACAATGAAAATAATTTGGAAGATCTTGGAGAAAACCAAGACTGATGATAATCATTCTTACGTCAAACTTAGAAAAGAATTTGGAAATAGCTTCGGAAAGAATTAGCAGAGTCAGGTAAGATCCTGGAAAAAAAACCTGTGGGTTATGGGCCCACTCAAAAGAACCACCGTTGAACAATTGCTTGAAAAGAGAGATTGCACCGGTAGAATTAAATGGCTTGAATGAGATAACAGCCTCAAAAGAACTTGAGTGAATTGGGAATGGAAACTAGAATCTTCTGAGATATCTTCAACACTCCGGAACAATTGAATAGCGAGAAGTGGATGATTAAGAGATGCACCGACATGAGAAAGCATTTGAAATGATGAAAAGAATACGATCAACACTGAAAACTTGACTTGAGTCCGCCGGAGAAGAAAATTAGAATGGAACAATGATAAGGTTAAAGCTTCCTTAGCGTCTTCATGAGAAATCACCGGATAAAACATTAAAGGAAAAGAATGAAGAAACTTCACTCCATAAAAATGGATACTTGATTAAGAAATCTGAGTCCTTGAAGAAAAAGGGTGGGAGGGCGGGAAATCAAAACAACTAGGGACGGATGAAACGAACACCGTTGAGAAAAAGCTTAGAATTGATCTTGCGAATGTTGGAATGATCGGATTCACTTGAAGAGAAGCACGCCGGTTGGAAAAGAATTAACATGACAAGCTCAGTGATCAGGAAGGATTAGTATTCACATACAATATGAGAACACCATTTAGGAAAGGTATGGAATCAACACTTGACCTCGAAGCAACTCGAATACCGCAAATAGAACAAACAAAGGATTGGCTTCAAGAATGAGCCGGAACAAACACATGATAGAGATTTACGCCCAAAGTGTTAGTGGTGGGGCCCACACGGACACGACGTATAGCGGACGTCACGAATGACAAACAAGGCGTCCCGAATCAGCATAGCCAAGGATTCTTTAAGGCGTCTCGCGACCAATCAGAATCGACCGTGAATGGGCGGACCACTAGACGTTGAACCCCAATCTCAAATCATACATCTGTCGGAAAGAATATCCTGTAAGCTACTAGAATTCCCACCTATAAACTCCCGAAACTTTCTGGTTATGCAATCTGGTGTTGGGGATACAGGGGATACAAAATATATCACCCAAACTAACAATACCTAGATCCATCTGTATCCATCCGTCAACACATAACCAAGAAATCCTCGAAATCGTGTACCTCGACCTTGAAAAACATCCGTTATACAAGTCATGGCAATACTCCCTTTTCGCCACACGATCTTTGGGCTATCGGGGTTATCTCACCAACAACTGCACAAAAGAGATTTCGATGTCGGCAAAACTCGGTATTCGAATCTGCAACGACAAAATTGTGGCGACAACACCTCGGAGCTCAACTCCCGGGACACCGCCACAACCCCTAAATGTCGAGGCACCAAGAACAATGTTCTCGTCACAAAACCATCGGAACGATTCCAGGATACCCACGTGATCCTAAAAAAATTTAGTGAAATTTGAGGAGAGAAGAGTCAAAACTCTCGTCAGGATACCTCACCGAGCGACGAAGGACCGAGGAGTAAAAAGAATCCTACTCTCGATATATATAATCCTAAGACTCAAAACATTTTCCATTCTAGACTCAACAACGTCGACAAACAATCAAGTAGGGGCTCCTAAGTCGGGAAGGCTCGATTACCAACTTAGCGCCCTCGATGCGGCTATATCTCCCACGTGTCGAAGCACGACTTAGAGGCATAACCGCATTGAAAGCAATGTCGCAAGTGAGGTAATCTTCACACAACCCATGTAATACATAAGGAAAAGAGATACATAGATGGCTTACAATCGCCACTTCACACAATACATGAGTAAAACATTACATCATACAGATACAATCAAGGTCCGACTACGGAACCAAAATAAAAGAAGACTACCCCAAATGCTACACAGATCCCCGATCGTCCCAACTGGCTCCACTCTGATCAACTAAAACGAAACAACACAAAGAACAAGATCTTCATCGAGCTCCGCCTTGAGCTCGAAAAGTCCACCTGCACGGTTTCATCGGCACCGCAAACTGGTTTTGGAAGTATCTGTGAGTCACGGGACTCAGCAATCTCACACCAGCGAGATCAAGACTATTTAAGCTTAAAGGTAGGACAGGGTAGTGAGGTGGAGCTGCAGCAAGCGACTAGCATATATGGTGGCTAACATACATAAAGAGAGCGAGAAGAGGAGGCAAAGCACGGTCGAACAACTATGATCAAGAAGTGATCCGAACTCCTACTTCGTCGAGGCATAACCGAGAACCGTGTTCTCCTTTCGATCAACCCGAAAAGAGACACTCACGATTCGCACACGGTTGGTGTATTTTAATTAAGATCAACTTCGGTTTTCTACAACCGACATTAACAAATTCCCATCGCCACATAACAGCAGGCACGGCTTTGAAAGTTTATACCTGCGCAGGGTGTCCCAACAGCCCATGATAAGCTCTCGCGATCAACGAAGGAATAGACCTTCTCCCCGGGAAGACCGATCAGTCTCGGAATCCCGGCTACAAGACATTTCACAGCAATAAAACAAGACCAGCAAGACCTCCCGGCGTGCCGACACCCTGATAGTAGCCGCGCGTATCTCATCTCAGGCCACGACCGGATAAGCGAAGCGTCTGAACCGACGTAACCCAAGTTGCCAAGGGATGGTCCCACACGGTGCTCTAGTTTGGACCAACGCTTAGACAAGCACTGGCCCGGGGGGGTGAATAAAGATGACCCTTAAGAGCGCGACTCCCAAGGGAAAAAGGCTAGGTGAGGCAAATGTAGAACCAATGTTGGGCCTTCTTTGGAAAAGTCTTATTCAAAGCGAACTGTCAAGGGGTCCCATAAATCACCCGACAGCGTTAGGGACGCAAAATCCGGGAACATAACACCGATATGACGGAAACTAGGGCGGCAAGAGTGGAACAAAACACCAGGCATAAGGCCGAGCCTTCCACCCTTTACCAAGTATATAGATGCATTAATTAAATAAGATATATTGTGATATCCCAACAAGTAAACATGTTCCAACAAGGAACAACATCTCCATGTTCCAACAAGGAACAAACTTCGTCTTCCCCTGCAACTAACAACGCTATAAGAGGGGCTGAGCAAAGCGGTAACATAGCCAAACAACGGTTTGCTAGGAAGGGTGCAAAAGTTAGAGGCTGACATGGCAATTTGGGATGGCTTGATATAGCAAGTGGTAGGCATCGTAGCATAGGCATAGCAAAAGAGCGAGCATCTAGCAAGCAAAGATAGAAGTGATTTCGAGGGTATGGTCATCTTGCCTGAAATCCCGCAAGGAAGAAGATCGAGTCCATGAAGAAGAACGAACGGAAGTAGTCGAACGAATCCTCACAACTCCGGAACGAACCCGAAGCTAACGAGAGAAGCAACCGGAAAGAAGCAAACAACATAGTAAACACACAATCATGAACATGGCATGATGCACAAGCAAATATGATGCATGTCCGGTTTAATGAGGCATGGCATGGCAATTTGCAACAATCAATATTACCAATTAAGTGGAGCTCAATATGCAACGGGTTGCATATTGATAAAACACCACAACACTTATTTAGTTCTCTCTCAGTTAGGTACCCAACAATATTAAGTGTTATTAAACATGGCAAGAGGTTAAGCATGATGAAACTACCTATCTAGGCAAGTTTAAATGAGGCCGGAAATAAGAAACAACAATTCCGGAAAATCCCCATGAGCAATATTTTAGATTCGGTACTGTTCTGCCTAAACACAATTTTAGAGTTGTTAAACAGCAACATAAAGTGGACCACGTTAATCTAGGCATTTTCCACCCCATTTACATATAAAGAACATTTAAAAGCGAGTTCTGAGTTATTTAGTTATGAAATAAAACATTTTAGCATGGCATATATGCAAAATTTAAATAAACAGCATTTTAAACATTTTAAACATAGATGAAAGCGGCATATAATGAAACTAGACAAAATTCTGAGCAAGTTTCATATATAATTTATTTAGATCGATGCACGGTTAATTAGTTAGGATATGCATGAAGTGCGGGGTTTTTACGCAAAATGGTAAATCTCTGGAATAATTAGTAAATTAGCAGATCTGAAAAAAAAAAACATGAACGGGCGAATTTGGCTAGCCCCATAGAGGAGAGGCCAGGGGCTGCTCACCTGGGCCTTGGGCGGTTCGGTGGAGGAGCCGGGCGGGGAGGTTGGCCTGGCCTGGCCCGGAGGGAGGCAGCCAGGCGGGGGCGGCAGTCAGCGCGGACTGAATCGGGTGAGCCGCTGCTGCTCTCGTTTCTGAAGAAACAGAAGCAGCAGGAGCATGGCAATGGAGGAGAAGACGGCAGGGGCCCTGGCGACGGGGTCGGCGGAAAACGGCCGGAACGGGCGGAACGGAGCGCGGGGAGGCGCCGGGTTCCAAATCCGGCAAGGGAGGCGCGGATCGGGGCTCGGTCTGGCGCTCCGTGAGGCAAAGGACTTGGCGCGTCGACGGCAAGCAGGGAATCGGCGGTGCTCGATCTGAGGAGGCCTTGAGGACTTGGTGGCCGGCAGCGGGGCTTGCGGCGGCGCAAGATCCGGCCGGTGCTTGCCGTATCCGGCGCGGAGGAGGACGGGAATGGATTCCCGGTGGACCGAGGCAGGTCGGGGACGGCAACAGTGGAGCTCCGGGGCAACGATGACCTCTTGTGATTTCTGCCAGAGGTAGAGACGAAGAAGCGGCAGCAGGGTTCAGAGAGGTCGCGAGATTCAGGCGGGGATGGACGCCGCGAGCGGACGAGGTGAAGGCCTCCGTGAGCTCTTGGCGGTGGCGCTGCAAGATCAAGGCCTTGAGCATCCATGGTCGGGTTCCCGGTGGTTGCCGGCTGCTGCTACTCCAGCGAGGAGGTTCGGGAGGTCGGAGGCGCTGGAGCAGAGGTCTCGGCACGACGAGAGCGAGCGAGGCGAGGTGAGCTCGGTGCTGACGGCCGGGAACAAGCGAGGAAGGATGGGCTGTAGGTGGAGCTCGGGGAGCTACTGTTTGGATCGATGGAGGGATTGGGTGGATCTGAAAACGAGGAAGAGGATTTTGGATCGGGGAGGATCCCAATGAGGAAGGGACAGGAAGAGTGGCGGCGCTCGGGAGTGGGTGGATGGGACAGGATCCCTAAAATTTAGGGTTAGGGTCTATTTATAGGAAGGGTTAGCTTAGGGCTATCTAGTCCCTCCGATCAAATCGGACGGTTGAGAAAAATAGGTTAGGGAGGTCCAAATCTGAAACGGAGATGTTTTAGAGATGTTTGGGGATGAACCGAATGCAACGGTGATGACTGGCGGGTTGGGTTGGAGAGTTTTCGGACGCCGCGAGGGTCTTGAGCAAAGAGTAGAGAGGGTCAAGCAGACGGACAAGTGGGAATCGAAAGCCCGATTGGTCTCAAACGGTCAATGGAAGCAAGGGGTTTTGTTGGTCTCGGAGAAAGAGAAAAAGAGGGTCAAGGAGAGGGTCCATGGTAGCGAGAGATATGGCGGTCCAACGAAGGGGAAGCGAGAACCGGTTGGACTCAAAGCGGTCTCTGAAGGCAAGGGGAGGGGCGCGCCAACTACTGAGCGAATGCAAGTTTTGAAAACAATGCCGATGCAATGCACATGATGCGATGAGAAGAAATGCATGACATGAACAAACTGCAAAACAAAAGACAAAAACCCAACCACGAAGGAAATAATAAATCACATCTCCGGAAAGGGCAAGAGTCGGAGTTACGAATATGGAAAGTCGTATCCGGGGTGTTACAGCGCCCCCTTCCTTCCTTCTCCTTTTCCCTTCCCTTTCCTTCCCTCCTACCCCTACTACTTGGAAGGGCTCCTAGTTCTACTAGGAAAGGGGGAATCCTACTCCCGGTGGGAGTAGGACTCCCTTAGGGTGCGCCATAGAGAGGGACGGCCCTCCCCTCCTCCACTCCTTTATATACGGGGGCAGGGGGCACCCCATAGACACACAAGTTGATCTTCGTGATCGTTCCTTAGCCATGTGCGGTGCCCCTCCACCATATTCCACCTCGGTCATATCGTGGCGGTGCTTAGGCGAAGCCCTGCGACGATAGAACATCAAGATCGTCCTGCACGCTGTCGTCTTGTGGAACTCCTCCCCACGCTTTGGGATCGAAGCCGGTGGTCGTCATCGAGCTGAGCGTGTGCTAGAACTTCGGAGGTGCCGTAGTTTGGTGCTTGGATCGGTCGGATCGGGAAGGCGTCGACTACTTCCTCTCGTTGCGTCAACGCTTCCGCTTCGGTCTACGAGGGTACGTAGACAACACTCTCCCCTCTCGTTGCTATGCATCACCATGATCTTGCGTGTGCGTAGGACTTTTTTGAAATTACTACGTTCCCCAACAAAGGATAGGTGACCCCAATACAAAATGAGCAAGACACTGCTACATATAGTGGTCCTACTAAAGATAAGGTCAATTGGGTTACCAAATATACTTCAAGTTCCACTTCTTCAAGATCTACAAGTCATGAGATCACTGTTAAGACGATGTCGATCGCCAAAAGGAAGAACTAGGAGAGTTCTTGAGGGCGACTCCAACAATGAGTTTAAAGATTACATATTTTCTTCGATTGAGTTAGTGCAACATAACTTCCATATCTATCACTAATCTAAGGAGTAAAGAATACCCTTTGGGTTGGTAAGACATAGGGGCAGGGTAACCTAACGCATCTATACACATCATTTATTGTGATTTTCACTCTCTGTCTATTGGATATCCTTGTTGTCCCTTGTGTTAATAACATGTGTAGGTATTGAAAGTGCAACAAATGAAGAAAAGGTTGTTCCTAACTCTTGATGATAACCACAAGTCATCATCAACATTGAGAAACCACAACAAGTTTGACTGCCCAAATTCGTCTACAACAAATCCGATGTAGGTGCATCCTATTGAGAAGGGATATCATATTTGAGCGGAGCTTTACTCAAAGTATTGAGCTCATGCAACTGTAATTCTGAAAACACGGATGCTTATATCGAAAAAGGCAACCCTTTTAGAGCTTAAACAATGACTTTGGCTCATAGGATCCAGTGTCTTTACTAGACCAAACGGTATTAGGTCAATATGATCATATATGGTTAAGTCATCGATCATTTTTTTGATAGATGCTAGATTGGTTTTGCATGTTCTAGTTTTGTCCTTCACATATCTTATAGGACCAGAAGCATGTGCTTTGCATGATTTCCATTCAAGTTCATCCATATGGAAGCTTTGATTGGTTTGGACTTTTGGCCCATTGGATGCAACAAGAATGCCTAGGAGTCCTCCCTAGCTATCTATCTTAATTCTTGTCTCAATTCCAATTCTTGCTAAATCACAAGAAAAAATGAACAAGTCGCAATCGATCCCTCCGAATGAGGAGCATTTGAAGCTTCCGACCCATATTGTGACCGTCATTTAAAACCTTTGTTGTTCTTTAGAGCCACCAAATGCAGTTCACTTGGTCCTTCCAAAGTGCACAAACTGATCCAAATTTCATCCTTCAGAATTGCCAAACGAATTCCACCCGGAGCCTCCGAGCCACTCTTTGCAGAACAAATTATACAGCTTCGCGCTTCCGAATGTTTTTTGTTCGGAGTTTCTGAATAGTGCATATGTGTGTATATAGATTTCAACCCCAAACCGTTTTGAGGAGTCCCCCCAAAGCGACTACGAGCCTCCAACCCGCCGCCGCCGCGTACCGCATCTTCGGGCAATTGCCTTGTTTTTCTAGTGACCTGCATCGCCGGAACTCCTCGTCCCTGTCGGCAATCTGCCTCACCATCGCCACTAGCTTGCATTGGTCTAGTATCATGCCCATTGTGGAAGAGCTTGTGGTCATGCTTATGACGCTCGTTGATTGTCTTTGTTCTTGTATCACGCCATGGGGTCCCGGCAAGCACACGGGTGTTTTCGGTGGGTCGTGAAGTCTTGGTATTGTGATACATTTGACGACACCCACATCTACATGTGCCTCTATTGGTGATGGTGCATGTGTTTGTTGGCTGGGATGCGCCTTTTCAGGCACCCATTTTCTCTTCTTCCTTTTTTTTTGTTAATTGTATGGTTTCGGCCCGATTTCCCTCATAATCGGGATCAATTTGATTAGATTTTTGATTCGGTTATTTCTAGAAACCGGATTACTCTCTTGGCATATGACCACTTTGAGTAATATATATTCAGGCGGGAACTCTAATACTCTATCCATGTGATTCCTAAGAAACCCCTAAGAAAGTTACTACTACCTTTGAATAGCATACATAAGGAAAATAAAATCCTAACGGTCAAAATCTAGAGGAATCCTAAAACCGGATGAGCTTTTGGAGTCAGTATAAAAATCCTAGAAATCGAATGAGCTTTTGTAGTCTGTAGAAATCCTAGAAACAGTACGCAGTAGCAATGGCATGTACTGTTTTCGTGACAAAGTGTCTGGCTCGTAGTGTAAAAGCCAACATAATAATTGACTTGACATCACTTTCGTGATAACTTATATGAACTGTGCTGATTGTGCTGATCGTCAAGATCGTGATTCCGACTTGAATATACGGACATAGTAAATATGCAAATCTTCAAAACCAAAACCGCACCATATATGCTCCCTTGAACTCCGAACACAGAACACTCGAAACGAGCGACAAACGAACCCCAAAAAAGGCCACGAACTACAGTTCGCGAGATCGCAGAAGATCACAGCAGCAAGAACATCAGCTGTTAGTTGCACGAGCAACTGAAGCAAATCAAGCATACACAAGTAACTAGTTTATGCAGTGATGATCAGTCAGTACAATTAAATAAGACCACGGTAATCCACAAAGAATTTGGTGTCAAAGATCCCAACATCACAATCTTCCAGGTTCAACGTGTAGGAAACGAACTCCTGGTACCCATCGAGCTGGTCCAGCCTGAATTTCGGGCGCTCCTTGTACCTCTGCAAGAGCGCCCAGGAGTGTTTTGCCTCTTCCGCCGCAATCCATGCCAACACCGCGTCACTCGTCGAGAGGGGCTGCTGCTCTGCCGTGGCAACTCGTGGGCGCTTAGGGCACGTCTGGTCGGCGTCAACCGCAACCGGCGCTGGCCTTTTCTGCGGCGGCGGGCTCACGGGCTCTAGTAGCACCGCCGGCTCTTTCTCCCCCGTGCACGTCGTGAAGAAGAAGCGGCCGCTGGTGCTCTCGGCCCTGGGCACGGAGGCGAGGTCCTTGGGCTCGACGTCGGCGCGGTAGCTGAGGCGCAAGGCGCCGTGCTGCATCGGCTCGCCGGAGATGGGGCGCGGCAGGGAGTTGGTGACCGCCTCTATTTGTCCAGGGTTGAAGCGATACATGTAGAAAATCTCGTCGAGCTCTTCCTTCTCCGGCGATGGATTGCGTCTGCCTTCTTCTTCTTGCGGTCGATGGTCGCTACGGAAGAGAAGGGTGCGGTGGAACAGAGGCATTGGTTATAAGAGGAATCGAAGCGCAAACGGAGTTCCGCGCGACTTGGGAATCCTGGGCCGAAGCCCGGCCGGACTCATCACTAGGCTTGGCGGCGGAGCGGTGTCCTCTGCCTCGTCGACTTACGTCATCTGGAGTCCGACTCATGGGAGGATTCCTTACAAAACTCTAGCAAACCGCCCCCTCAAAAAAAAAAAAAAAAAAAACTCTAGCAAACCACACGCGCGTGAACGGATTCTTTTACTGAGGTCATCCACGAACAATTTTCGCACTTCGCCCACACGTATCGATCCACGTTGATTCTATTTTACACAAATCCTAAAGGAATATGTTGAAATTTTAGGACGTCGATAACTGCCACACGTGTAGCAGGAAGGGAGATGCACCACACGTCTCTAATGCAATATACTCCCTCCGTTTCTAAATAATTGTCTTTCTAGATATTTCAACAGGTGACTACATACGGAGCAAAATGAGTGAATCTACACTCTAAAACATGTCTACATACATCCGTATATTGTTGTCCATTTAAGATGGCTAGAAAGACAAATATTTGGGAACGGAGGGAGTAGATTGTCACGTCATTGCATGAATGCATGCGAGAATCTTTTTGAATTTTCAGTTTTTAAAATGTTTTATCTCTTAAATGAAAAATTCGATTGAAGATCCGTTTTCATCATTAAATCCCTCGCGACGAGATCTTCGAAACTAGATCTCATATCAATATATTTCGATGAATTTTTTTGAGGTTAAAAGTTGACATGTCTATTGCACATGAATTGCCATGGTGTTTATACTGAAGTTGCCATGATATGTTTCAGTTATTTTCCTTTACATTTAAAAGTAATTTTTGACATATTATAAAACAAGGAATTAAGAAACTAGACTTGCCATGCACCATAAACTAAAATTGCCATGATGCATGCACTTAAAATTGCCATGGTTCACATAAAAAAATATTTTCATAGTCAAAGTACTGGAATTGCAATCATCAAAAAACCTAAAATTGCCATGATTTACAAACTAAAGTTGCCACATGGCAACTTTAGTTTAAGCACTATGGCAACTACAGTGTAAACATCATGGCAACTTCTGGGCAAAAAAAAATTTCGTCGAAACATATCAACATGAGGTCTAGTTTTGAAGATCTCGTCGAGACGGATTTAATGGTGAAAACGGATTTTTAATTCGCTTTTTTAATTATGAGATAAAACATTTTTAAGCCGAAAACCAAAAAGATTTCTGCTGATGTCATCTATTCATACGTGGCAAAATGAGTGATGATGGAGGCGTGTGGGCGGTGTGCAAACGCCCACACGTGTGGGCGTTAGTTTTTCCGAAATTTTAATGCTACATAGGCATAGCGTGTTGTGTGGGCGTTAGAACGCTCAACCCACACGACCCGCAGCGTGTGGTTGCCAGCTGCGCCGTGTGGGCGAACCAGTTCCCGCCCACACAATCACCACCCAGTTCACGCGCGTGGGTGAACCGCTCTTCGCCACACGATGCTCGTACAGTGATAGATGACAACTGCAGCTGCGAATTTTTGTCAAAAGAGACCATCTGCCCAATGAAATTGCCCAAAAAGACCCGCTTTAGATGAAATTAACAAAAAAGACCCCCTTAACTGTGGCGGCAGGCGCGTCGGGTGACACGTGGCACCTGCCGCCACGGTGCGGCGGCAGCCCTCGCCACCACCGGTCAGCGGCGAGCTGGCGAGCGAGAATCCGCACCAGCGACGGAACTGGGGCTGGCGTTGTGGGCCTGCCGCCTCGAGGCGGCGGCGAGATCAGAAGCTTCTGGGCTCGACCGCTGAGGCGGCGGCAGCCGCCGTGCACGCCGCTTTGGTGTACTTACGATTATGTGCGTTGGAGCAGCGGTGGCACGGCCAGCTCCAGAATAATCGCTCGCATCGGCAAACAACACGTGACGGTCCAGCGTGGAACTCTTGGGCTACGCATGTAAGGAACATCTGATGGCCGAGTGGGTTCATCTCGCCATAATCAAGGCGTAGCATGATACATGTAGGTGTGTTCGCCTCATCTGGTCATCATTAGTGTGATTATTATTTTTAAGCGATTTGTGTGATTAATTGAATAGGCGTGCGGTTGTTGCGTAGATGTCACGGGTCGGCGACCCGTTCGACCTTGCCGAGATAAGTCTGCTTTGCTGGCAGTGCTGCAGGCTCAACAACTTCTGGCTTGCTGCTGCGATGCTAGCCCGTTCCGTCGCGGGGGAGGATTCTCGTTCTGGCCAGCCTGCCGCCTGACACGGTGGCGGCAAGGGCTGCCGCCTCACACCGTGGCGGCAGGTGCCACGTGTCGCCCGGCGCGCCTGCGTCACGGCCAAGGAGTCTTTTTTGTCAATTTTATCTGAAGGCGGTCTTTTTTGGCTATTTTGTTGGGTAGGTGGTCTATTTAGACAAAAAATCTTGCAGTTGCATGTATGTGGCAACTAGGTAAACACACATGGCAACTATGATTTGTTGGTAGATGACAACTGCAGTTACGCGTACGTGGCAACGAGGTAAACACACATGGCAACTACAATTAACCATACATAATAACTATGGTTGGACCACACGTGGTAACTAGTTAAACACATATGACAACTTTTGTTCAATTTGCTTCAGAAATAGGGGCCGTACGGGTAGAGTTTGAGACTGATTCTTTGCTCCTTGCTGATGATATGGCTGCTGGACGTGCAGACTTATCACCGTGCGCAACTGTCATTGAGGATGTGAAGCTCCAGACGATACTGTGGTTTTCTAGGAGTAGGTTCTTGGCGTGTAATGGTGATGCGAACCGTGTGACTCGTGAGGATTGGCCATCGTTGTAATCCCCATGAGAACCTTTGCTGGGTCTCAATTGTACCTACTCAAGTGGCAGCTGCTGTAGTGGATGATCTGTCCACTAAGTTTTAGTAATAAAGCACTTGTTGAAGGAAATATGCCCTAGAGGCAATAATAAAGTTGCTATTTTATATTTCCTTATTCATGACAAATATTTATTAATTATGCTAGAATTTTATTTACCGGAAACTTAAATACACGTGTGAATACATAAACAAATACCGTGTCCCTAGTAAGCCTCTACTAGACTAGCTCGTTGATCAAAGATGGTTAAGGTTTCCTAACCATAGACATGTGTTGTCATTTCATAACGAGATCACATCATTAAGAGAATGATGTGATGGGCAAGACCCATCCCCTAGCTTAGCATATTGATCGTTCAGTTTATTGCTATTGCTTTCTTGATGACAAATACATATTCCTTCGACTATGAGATTATGCAACTCCCGGATACCGGAGGAATACCTTGTGTGCTATCAAACATCACAACGTAACTGGGTGATTATAAAGATGCTCTACAGGTATCTCCGAAGGTGTTTGTTGAGTTGGCATAGATCGAGATTAGGATTTGTCACTCCAAGTATCGGAGAGGTATCTCTGGGCCCTCTCGATAATACACATCATAAGTTTGCAAGCAAATGACTGAGGAGTTAGTTACGAGGTGATGTATTACGGAACGAGTAAAGAGACTTGCGGGTAACGAGATTGAACTAGGTATGAAGATACCGAAGATTCTCGGGCAAGTAACATACCGATGGACAATGGACAAAGGGAATTATGTATGTTGTCATAACGGTTCGACCGATAAAGATCTTCGTAGAATATGTAGGAGCCAATATGGGCATCGAGGTTCTGCTATTGGTTATTGATCGGAGAGGTGTCTCGGTCATGTCTACATAGTTGTCGAACCCGTAGGGTCCGCAAACCTAAATGTTTGTTGACGATATAGTGTTATATGAGTTATATGATTTGGTGACCGAATGTTGTTCGGAGTCCCGGATGAGATCACAGACATGACGGGGAGTCTCTAAATGTTCGAGAGATAAAGATTGATATATAGTATGTGTTGGGGAACGTAGCAGAAATTCAAAATTTTCCTACGTGTCACCAAGATCTATCTATGGAGAAACTAGCAACGAGGGGAAGGAGAGTGCATCTACATACCCTTGTAGATTGCTAAGCGGAAGCGTTCAAGAGAACGGGGTTGAAGGAGTCGTACTGTCGTGATCCAAATCACGGAGATCCTAGTGCCGAGCAGACGGCACCTCCGCGTTCAACACACGTACAGCCCGGTGGCGTGTCCCACGCCTTGATCCAGCAAGGAGAGAGGAGAGGTTGAGAAGACTCCATCCAGCAGCAGCACAACGGCATGGTGGTGATGGAGGCGTGGCAATCCCGGAGGCCGCGCCAAGCATCACGGGAGAGGAGGAGGAGGAGGCGGGGCTGCACCAAGAGGAGAGAACTCATGTGTGTTGGGCAGCCCAAAACCTCAAGTATATATAGGGGAAAGGGGGGGCTGCGCCCTTTAGGGTTTCCACCCCAAGGGGTGCGGCCAGCCCTAGATGGGACTTGGGGGTGGCCAAGAGGGGAGGAGTGCCTCCCAAGTCAAGTGGAGGCCCTCCCCTTAGGGTTTCCCCTTCCCATGCGCATGGGCCTTGGGGGCTGGTGCCCCTGGCCCATTAAGGCTAGGCGCCCCCTACAGCCCATGCTACTGTATTGGATGTGGTGGAACTATTTCCGGACCTCCGGACCCCTCCGGAATCCTCCGGAACCTTCAGAAGCTTCCGGTACAATCTGAAAAAAACCCGAACTTTTCGGAACCCGAACAACAACTTTCCATATATAAATCTTTACCTCCGGACCATTCCGGAACTCCTCGTGACGTCCGGGATCTCATCGGGACTCGAACAACATTCGGTAACCACATACAAACTTCCTTTATAACCCTAAGCGTCATCGAACCTTAAGTGTAGACCCTACGGGTTCGGGAGACATGTAGACATGACCGAGGCGTTCTCCGGTCAATAACCAACAGCGGGATCTGGATACCCATGTTGGCTCCCACATGTTCCACGATGATCTCATCGGATGAACCACGATGTCAAGGACTCAATTGATCCGTATACAATTCCCTTTGTCTAGCGGTATTTTACTTGCGAGATTCGATCGTCGGTATCCCGATACCTTGTTCAATCTCGTTACCGGCAAGTCTCTTTACTCGTTCCGTAACACATCATCCGTGATCAACCCCTTGGTCACATTGTGCACATTATGATGATGTCCTACCGAGTGGGCCCAGAGATACCTCTCCGTTTACGGAGTGACAAATCGATCTCGATTCGTGCCAACCCAATGAGACACTTTCGGAGATACCTGTAGTGCACCTTTATAGTCACCCGATTCGTTGTGACGTTTGGTACACCCAAAGCATTCCTACGGTATCCGGAGTTGCACAATCTCATGGTCTAAGGAAATGATACTTGACATTAGAAAAGCTTTAGCATACGAACTACGATCTTTGTGCTAGGCTTAGGATTGGGTCTTGTCCATCACATCATTCTCCTAATGATGTGATCCGTTATCAACGACATCCAATGTCCATGGTCGGAAACCGTAACCATCTATTGATCAACGAGCTAGTCAACTAGAGGCTTACTAGGGACATGGTGTTGTCTATGTACCCACACATGTATCTGAGTTTCCTATCAATACAATTATAGCATGGATAATAAACGATTATCATGAACAAGGAAATATAATAATAACTAATTTATTATTGCCTCTAGGGCATATTTCCAACAGTCTCCCACTTGCACTAGAGTCAATAATCTAGTTCACATCGTCATGTGATTAACACGATAGGTCACATCGCCATGTGACCAACATCCAAAGAGTTTACTATTGTCTCGTAAACTAGTTCACATCATCATGTGATTAAGACTCAATGAGTTCTGAGGTTTGATCATGTTTTGCTTGTGAGAGAGGTTTTAGTCAACGGGTCTGAACCTTTCAGATCCGTGTGTGCTTTGCAAATCTCTATGTCATATTGTAAATGTTGCTTCCACGCTCCACATGAAGCTATTCCAAATGGTTGCTCCACTATACGTATCCGGTTTTCTACTCAGAGTCACTTGGATAGGTGTTAAAGCTTGCATCGACGTAACCCTTTACGCCGAACTCTTTATCACCTCCATAATCGAGAAACATGTCCTTATTTACTCCAAGGACAATTTTGACCGCTGTCCAATGATCCATTCTGGATCATTCTTGTACCCTTGAGTGACTCATGGCAAGGCACACTTCGGTGCGGTACACAACATAGCATACTATAGAGCCTATGTCTGAAGCATAGGGGACGACCTTCGTCCTTTCTCTCTTTTCTGCCGTGGTCGAGCTTTAAGTCTTAACTTCATACCTTACATCTCAGGCAAGAGCACCTTCAAGATCATGTCAAGGTATGTGCTCATTTGAAAGTATTATTAAGCATTTTGATTTATCTTATAGATCTTGATGCTTATTGTTCAAGTAGCCTAATCCAGGTTTTCCAATGAAAAACACTTTTCAAACAACCCTATATGCTTTCTAGAAAATTCTACATCATTTCTGATCATCAATATGTCAACAACATATACTCATCAGAAATTCTATAGCGCTCCCACTCACTTCTTTGGAAATACAAGTTTCTCATAAACTTTGTATAAACCTAAAATCTTTGATCATCTTATCAAAGTGCACATTCCAACTCGAGATGCTTACTCCGGTCCTTAGAAAGGATCATTGGAGCTAGCATACCTTTAGCATCCTTAGGATCGACAAAACTTTTCGATTGTATCACATACAACCTTTCCTTACGTAAACTGGTAAGGAAACTCGTCTTAACATCCATCTGCCAGATTTCATAAATGCAGCTAATGCTAACATGATTCCGACGGACTTAAGCATCGCTACGGATGAGAAAATCTCATCATAGTCAACTTGTGAAAAACTCTTTGCCACAAGTCGAGCTTCATAGACGGTGACATTACCGTCCACGTCCGTCTTCTTCTTAAAATCCATTCATCTCAATGGCTTGCCGATCATCGGGCAAGTCCACCAAAGTCCATGCTTTTTTCTGAGACATGGATCCTATCTCGGATTTCATGGCTTCTAACCATTTGTCGGAATTTGGGCCCACCATCGCTTCTCCATAGCTCGTAGGTTCATCGTTGTCTAGCAACATGACCTTCAAGACAGGATTGCGTACCACTCTGAAGTAGTACGCATCCTTGTCACCCTACGAGGTACGGTAGTGACTTGATCCGAAGCTTCATGATCACTATCATAAGCTTCTACTTCAATTGGTGTAGGTGCCACGGGAACAACTTCCTGTGCCCTGCTACACACTAGTTGAAGTGACGGTTCAATAACCTCATCAAGTCTCCACCATCCTCCCACTCAACTTTTCGAGACAAACTTTTCCTCGAGAAAGGACCCGATTCAAGAAACAATCCCTATTGCTTTCGGATCTGAATTAGGAGGTATACCCAACTGTTTTGGGTGTCCTATGAAGATGCATTTTATCCGCTTTGGGTTCGAGCTTATCAACCTGAAACTTTTTCACATAAGCGTCGCAGCCCCAAACTTTTAAGAAATGACAACTTAGGTTTCTCTAAACTATAGTTCATACGGTGTCATCTCAACGAACTACGTGGTGCCCTATTAAAGTGAGTGCGGTTGTCTCTAATGCCTAACCCATGAGCGATAGTGGTAATTCGATAAGAGATATCATAGTACGCACCATATCCAATAGAGTGCAACTATGATGTTCGGACACACCATCACACTATGGTGTTCGGTGGTATTAATTGTGAAACAATTTGCACAATGTCTTAATTGTGTGCCAAAACTTCGTAACTCAGATAGTCATCTCTATGATCATATCATAGATATTCTATCCTCTTGTCACGAAGATCTTAAACTTCACTCTGAAATTACTTGAACCATTCAATAATTCAGACTTGTGTTTCATCAAGTAAATATACTCAACATCTACTCGAATCATCTGTGAAGTAAGAACATAACGATATTCATTTGCATGCCTTAGCACTCATTGGACTGCACACATCAAAATGTATTACTTCCAACAAGTTGCTTTCTTGTTCCATCTCACCAAACCGAGGCTTTTCAGGTCATCTTGCCCATGTGGAATGCTTTGCATATCTCAAGTGATTCAAAATCAAGTGAGTCCAAGCGATCCATCGCATGGAGTTTCTTCATGCGTACACACCAATAGACATGGTTCGCATGTCTCAATTTTTTCAAAACGAGTGAGTCCAAAGATCCATCAACATGGAGCTTCTTCATGCGTTTACACAAATATGACTTACATGGCAGTGCCACAAGTAAGTGGTACTATCATTACTATCGTATACTTTTGGCATGAAAATGTGTATCACTACGATCGAGATTCAATAAACCATTTATTTAGGTGCAAGACCATCGAAGGTATTATTCAAATAAATAGAGTAACCATTATTCTCCTTAAATGAATAACCGTATTGCGATAGACATAATCCAATCATGTCTATGCTCAGCATAAACACCAAATGATAATTATTCGGTTTAATATTAATCTTGATGATAGAGGGAGCGTGCGATGTTTGATCACATCAAACTTGGAAACACTTCAACACATATCGTCGGCTCACCTTTAGCTAGTCTCCGTTTATTCCGTAGCCTTTTATTTGATTTACTAACACTTAGCAACCGAACGGTATCTTAATACCCTGGTGCTACTAGGAGTACTAGTAAAGTACACATTAACATAATGTATATCAATATACTTCTATCGACCTTGCCAGCCTTCTTATCTACCAAGTATCTAGGGTAATGCTGCTCGATGGCTGTTCCCCTTATTCGAAGCACTTAGTCTCGGGTTTGGGTTCAACCTTGGGTTTCTTCACTAGTGCAGCAGCTGATTTGCCGTTTCATGAAGTATCCTTCTTGCCCTTGCCCTTCTTGAAACTAGTGGTTTCACCAACCATCAACAATTGATGCTCCTTCTTGATTTCTACTTTCGCGGTGTCAAACATCGCGAATACTTCAAGGATCATCATATCTATCCTGATATGTTATAGTTCATCACGAAGCTCTAGCAGCTTGGTGGCAATGACTTTGGAGAAACATCACTATCTCATCGGAAGATCAACTCCCTCGGTTCAAGTGATTGTTGTACTTGGACAATCGAGCACAAGCTCAATGATTGAGCTTTTCTCCCTTAGTTTGCAGGCTAAGACAATCGTCGGAGGTCTTATACCTCTTGGCGTGGGCACGAGCACTGAAATCCTAATTTCAGCCCTCGAAACATCTCATATGTTCCGCAACATTTGAAAACGTCTTTGGTGCCTCAACTCTAAACCGTTTAACTGAACTATCACGTAGTTATCAAAGCGTGTATGTCCGATGTTACAACATCCACAAGCGGCGTTTGGGGTTCATCACACCGAGCGATGCATTAAGGACATAAGCTTTCTCTTGTCCGCATAATCGCTACTTTCAACTTTCAACTATATTTTCTCTAGGAACATATCTAAGCAGTGGAACTAAAGCGCGAGCTTCGACATAATTTGCAAAAGGTCTTTTGACTATGTTCAAGATAATTAAGTTCATCTTATGAACTCCCACTCGATAGACATCCCTCGGTCATCTAAGTGATTACATGATCCGAGTCAACTAGGCCGTGTCCGATCATCACGTGAGACGGACTAGTCATCATCGGTGAACATCTTCATGTTGATCGTATCTACTATCGACTCATGCTCGACCTTCGGTCTCGTGTTCCGAGGCCATGTCTGTACATGCTAGGCTCGTCAAGTTAACCCTAAGTGTATTGCGTGTGTTTGAGGCCATGTGCATACATGCTAGGCTCGTCAACACCGTTGTATGTGAGCGTAAGAATCCATCACACCCGATCATCACGTGGTGCTTAGAAGCGACGAACTTTTGGCAGCGGTGCACGATTAGGGAGAACACTTCTTGAAATTGTTGTAAGGGATCATCTTATTTACTACCGTCGTTCTAAGTAAACAAGATGCATAAACATAATAAACATCACATGCAATTATATAGTAGTGACATGATATGGCCAATATCATATAGCTCCATTGATCTCCATCTTCGGGGCTCCATGATCATCACCGTCACCGGCATGACACCATGATCTCCATCATCGTGTCTTCATGAAGTTGTCTCGCCAACTATTACTTCTACTACTATGGCTACGGTTAGCAATAAAGTAAAGTAATTACATGGCGTTGTTTAATGACACGCAGGTCATACAATAAATAAAGACAACTCCTATGGCTCCTGCCGGTTGTCATACTCATCGACATGCAAGTCGTGAATCCTATTACAAGAACATGATCAATCTCATACATCACATATCATTCATCACATTCTTCTTGGCCATATCACATCACATAGCATACCCTGCAAAAACAAGTTAGGCGTCCTCTAATTGTTGTTTGCATGTTTTACGTGGCTGCTATGGGTTTCTAGCAAACGTTTCTTACCTCATAAAACCACAACGTGATATGCCAATTGCTATTTACCCTTCATAAGGAACCTTTTCATCGAATCCGTTCCGACTAAAGTGGGAGATCGGCACCCGCTAGCCACCTTATGCACCAAGTGCATGTCGATCGGTGGAACTGTCTCACATAAGATGCGTGTAAGGTCGGTCCGGGCGCTTCATCCCACAATACCGTCGAAACAAGATTGGATTAGTAACGGTAAGCATATTGAACAAAATAAACGCCCACAACTACTTTGTGTTCTACTCGTGCAAAGAATCTACGCAATAGACCTAGCTCATGATACCCTTTGTTGGGGAGCGTGGCGAGAAATTCAAAATTTTCCTCGTGTCACCAAGATCTATCTATGGAGAAACTAGCAACGAGGGAAGGAGAGTGCATCTACATACCCTTGTAGATCGCTAAGCGGAGCGTTCAAGAGAACAGGGTTGAAGGAGTCGTACTCGTCGTGATCCAAATCACGGAGATCCTAGTGCGAGCAGGCGGCACCTCCGCGTTCAACACACGTACAGCCGGTGGCGTCTCCCACGCCTTGATCCAGCAAGGAGAGAGGAGAGGTTGAGGAAGACTCCATCCAGCAGCAGCACAACGGCATGGTGGTGATGGAGGAGCGTGGCAATCCGGCAGGGCTTCCCAAGCATCACGGGAGAGGAGGAGGAGGAGGCGGGGCTGCACCAAGAGGAGAGAACTCATGTGTGTTGGGCAGCCCAAAACCTCAAGTATATATAGGGGAAGGGGGGCTGCGCCCTTTAGGGTTTCCACCCCAAGGGTGCGGCCAGCCCTAGATGGGACTTGGGGGGCGGCCAAGAGGGAGGAGTGCCTCCCAAGTCAAGTGGAGGCCCTCCCCCTTAGGGTTTCCCCTTCCCATGCGCATGGGCCTTGGGGGGGCTGGTGCCCCTGGCCCATTAAGGCTAGGGCGCCCCCCTACAGCCCATGCTACTGTATTGGACGTGGTGGAACTATTTCCGGACCTCCGGACCCCTCCGGAATCCTCCGGAACCTTCTGGAAGCTTCCCGGTACAATACCGAAAAAACCTGAACTTTTCCGGAACCCGAACAACAACTTTCCATATATAAATCTTTACCTCCGGACCATTCCGGAACTCCTCGTGACGTCCGGGATCTCATCCGGACTCGAACAACATTCGGTAACCACATACAAACTTCCTTTATAACCCTAAGCGTCATCGAACCTTAAGTGTAGACCCTACGGGTTGGAGACATGTAGACATGACCGAGGCGTTCTCCGGTCAATAACCAACAGCGGGATCTGGATACCCATGTTGGCTCCCACATGTTCCACGATGATCTCATCGGATGAACCACGATGTCAAGGACTCAATTGATCCGTATACAATTCCCTTTGTCTAGCGGTATTTTACTTGCCCGAGATTCGATCGTCGGTATCCCGATACCTTGTTCAATCTCGTTACCGGCAAGTCTCTTTACTCGTTCCGTAACACATCATCCGTGATCAACCCCTTGGTCACATTGTGCACATTATGATGATGTCCTACCGAGTGGGCCCAGAGATACCTCTCCGTTTACGGGTGACAAATCCAGTCTCGATTCGTGCCAACCCAATGACACTTTCGGAGATACCTGTAGTGCACCTTTATAGTCACCCGATTCGTTGTGGCGTTTGGTACACCCAAAGCATTCCTACGGTATCCGGAGTTGCACAATCTCATGGTCTAAGGAAATGATACTTGACACTAGAAAAGCTTTAGCATCTGAACTACGATCTTTGTGCTAGGCTTAGGATTGGGTCTTGTCCATCACATCATTCTCCTAATGATGTGATCCGTTATCAACGACATCCAATGTCCATGGTCGAAACCGTAACCATCTGTTGATCAACGAGCTAGTCAACTAGAGGCTTACTAGGGACATGGTGTTGTCTATGTACCCACACATGTATCTGAGTTTCCTATCAATACAATTATAGCATGGATAATAAACGATTATCATGAACAAGGAAATATAATAATAACTAATTTATTATTGCCTCTAGGGCATATTTCCAACAGTATGATGGTATTCGGACGCCGGAATAGTTTCGGAGTGCATTGGGTAGTCATCGGGTCGCTGGAAGGGGTTCCGGACACCCCGGTAAGTGTATGGGCTTAATAGGCCAAAGGAGGTGACAAACCAGCCCACTAGCGGTTGGTGCACCCCTCTACATGGCTGGCCGGCCCTAGGGGAAGGAAAGGGGAGGGGTGGCCCCTCCTGCCTTTCCCTGCTTGTGAGAGAAAGGAAAGGGGGGGGGGCTCCTCCTCTTGCCTTCTTCCCGCACTCATATATGGAAGGGGGAGGGGGTGGCTTGGGGAAGTCCCCAAGTAGGATTCGGCCCTACTTGGGGTGCCCCTTGGCCTCTCCCCTCTCCCCCACCTATACATATGTGGGAAGGGGCGCCACACAGAACCACGCCAATTTTTTAGCCATGTGTGGCGCCCCCCTCCACCGTTTAGACCCTCGGTCATATTTTTGTAGTGCTTAGGCAAAGCTTTGCGGAGATAGCATCACCGTCACCACGCCGTCGTGCTGCCAGAACTCATCAACTACCTTGCCGTCTTGCTGGATCAAGAAGGCGGAGGACGTCACCGAGCTGAACGTGTGCTGAACACTGAGGTGCCGTACGTTCGGTACTTGGTCGGTTGGAGCGCAAAGAAGTTCAACTACATCAACCGCGTTACTAAACGCTTCCGATTATGGTCTACAAGGGTACGTAGACACACTCTCTCCTCTCGTTGCTATGCATCTCCACGGATAGATCTTGAGTGTGCGTAGATTTGTTTTTGTTTTCCAGGCAACGTTTCCCAACAGTGGTATCCGAGCCAGGTCTATGCGTAGATGATATGCACGAGTAGAACACAAAGAGTTGTGGGCGGTGATAGTCATACTGCTTACCAGCAACTGTTGTGGAACGTAGTAATTTCAAAAAAATTCCTACGCACACGCAAGATCATGGTGATGCATAGCAACGAGAGGGGAGAGTGTTGTCCACGTACCCTCGTAGATCGAAAGCGGAAGCGTTAGAACAACGCGGTTGATGTAGTCGTACGTCTTCACGATCCGACCGATACAAGTACCGAACACACGGCACCTCCGAGTTCAGCACACGTTCATCTCGATGGCGTCCAGCGAAGTCCGATCCAGCAGAGCTTCACGGGTGAGTTCCGTCAGCACGACGGCGTGATGACGGTGCTGATGTTGCTGCCGACGCAGGGCTTCGCCTAAGCACCGCTACGATATGATCGAGGTGGAATATGGTGGAGGGGGCACCGCGCACGGCTAAGAGATCAAGAGATCAATTGTTGTGTCTCCAAGGGGTGCCCCCTCCCCGTTTATAAAGGAATGGAGGAGGGGGAGGGGGCCGTCTGTCGGTGTCAAAACCGGCGGATCTCGGGTAGGGGGTCTCGAACTGTGCGTCTAGGATCGATGGTAACAGGAGACGGGGGACACGATGTTTACCTAGGTTCGGGCCCTCTCTATGGAGGTAATACCCTACTTCCTGCTTGATTGATCTTGATGAATATGAGTATTACAAGAGTTGATCTACCACGAGACCGTAATGGCTAAACCCTAGAAGTCTAGCCTATGTGAATATGGTAATGAGTATCCGTCTCCCGCTCTCCGGTTTATATAAGCACCGGAGAGATCTAGGGTTACATGGGGTCGGTTACATAAGAGGGAATCTTCATAGTCGGTCGCCTAGCTTGCCTTCCATGCCAAGGAGAGTCCCATCCGGACACGGTATAGTCTTCGACCTTCATATCTTCACAGCCCATCAGTCCGGCCCATGGATAACATGAAGGAAATATGCCCTAGAGGCAATAATAATGTTATTATTTATTTCCTTATATCATGATAAATGTTTATTATTCATGCTAGAATTGTATTAACCGGAAACATAATACATGTGTGAATACATAAACCTACAGAGTGTCACTAGTATGCCTCTACTTGACTAGCTCGTTAATCAAAGATGGTTATGTTTCCTAACCATGAACAAGGAGTTGTTATTTGATTAACGGGATCACATCATTGGTTGAATGATCTGATTGACATGACCCATTCCATTAGCATAGCACCTGATCGTATAGTTTGTTGCTAGTGCTTTTCTTCATGACTTATACATGTTCCTATGACTATGAGATTATGCAACTCCCGTTTGCCGAGGAACACTTTGGGTGCTACCAAGCGTCACAACGTAATCGGGTGATTATAAAGGTACATTACAGGTGTCTCGAAGGTACATGTTGGGTTGGCATATTTGAGATTAGGATTTGTCACTCCGATTGTCGGAGAGGTATCTCTGGGCCCTCTCGGTAATGCACATCACATAAGCCTTGCAAGCATTGCAACTAAATGTGTTAGTTGTGAGATGATGTATTACGGAACGAGAAAAGAGACTTGCCGATGAACGAGATTGAACTAGGTATTGGATACCGACGATCGAATCTCGGGCAAGTAACATACCGATGACAAAGGGAACAACGTATGTTGTTATGCGGTCTGACCGATAAAGATCTTCGTAGAATATGTAGGAGCCAATATGGGCATCCAGGTCCGCTATTGGTTATTGACCGAGAGGTGTCTCGGTCATGTCTACATAGTTCTCGAACCCGTAGGGTCCGCACGCTTAACGTTTGATGGCGAGTTATTATGAGTTTATATGATATTGATGTACGAAGGTTGTTGAGTCCCGGATGAGATCACGGACATGACGAGGAGTCTCGAAATGGTCGAGACATAAAGATTGATATATTGGAAGCCTATGTTTGGACTCGGAATCACTCCGGGTGAAATTGGGAATTTTACCGAGTACAGAGGTTACGGAACCCCGGGGTCAATGGGCCATGATGGGCCTTAGTGGGAAAGAGAAAGGGGCCTTAGTGCTGGCGCACCTTCCCCTTTCCCTAGTCCTATTAGGACTAGGAGAGAGGCGCCCCTCTCTCTCTCTTCCCACTTGGGGAAACCTAGTTGGACTAGGATTGGGGGAATCCTACTCCTAGTAGGAGTAGGAAACCCAGTGCGCCTCCTCTCCTTGGCCGGCCAGCCCTCCCCTTCCCTCCTTTATATCTGAGGCAGGGGGCACCCCATGACACACAAGTTGATCATTGAGATCGTTCCTTAGCCGTGTCGGTGCCCCTTCCACCAAACTACACCTCGAATATACCGTTGCGGAGCTTAAGGCGAAGCCCTGCGCGGTGGAACATCATCATCGTCACCACGCCGTCGTCTTGTGAAACTCTCCCTCAACACTCGGCTGGATCGGAGTTCGAGGGGCGTCATCGAGCTGAGCGTGTGCAGAACTCGGAGGTGCCGTCGTTCGGTACTTGGATTGGTTGGATCGGGAAGAAGTCGACTACTTCCTCTACGTTGCGTCAACGCTTCCGTTGCTGGTCTCGAGAGTGCGTAGACAACACTCTCATCTCGTTGCTATGCATCACCATGATCTTGCGTGATCGTAGGAATTTTTTGAAATTACTCGTTACCCAACAGTGGCATCCGAGCCTGGTTTTATGCGTTGATGTCATGTGCACGTAGAACACAAGTGAGTTGTGGGCGATACAAGTCATACTGCCTACCAGCATGTCATACTTTGGTTCAGCGGTATTGTGAGATGAAGCGGCCGGACCGACATTACGCGTGACGCTTCGCGAGACTGGTTTCACCGCTCGAGCACTCGTTGCTTAAAGGTGACCGCGGTGTCTGTCTCTCTCACTTTAGTTGAATCGAGTGTGGCTCGCCGGTCCTTGAGAAGGTTAAAGCGGAGTCTATTTGACGAAATATCGTTGTGGTTTTGATGCGTGGTAAGAACGGTTCTTGCTCAGCCCGTAGCAGCCACGTAAAACTTGCAACAACAAAGTAGAGGACGTCTAACTTGTTTTTGCAGGGCATGTTGTGATGTGATATGGTCAAGCGTGATGCTATATTTTATTGTATGAGATGATCATGTTTTGTAACGAGTTATCGACAATGGCGAGGAGCCATATGGTTGTCGCTTTATTGTATGAAATGCAAGCGCCATGTAATTGCTTTACTTTATCACTAAGCGGTAGCGATAGTCGTAGAAGCAATAGTTGGCGAGGCGACAACGATGCTACGATGGAGATCAAGGTGTCGGCGCCGTGGCGATGGTGATCATGGCGGTGCTTGGCGATGGAATCACAAGCACAAGATGATGATGACCATATCATATCACTTATATTGATTGCATGTGATGTTTATCCTTTATGCATCTTATCTTGCTTTGATTGGCGGTAGCATTATAAGATGATCTCTCACTAAAATTATCAAGAAGTGTTCTCCACGAGTATGCACCGTTATGAAAGTTCTTCGTCTTTGAGACACCACGTGATGATCGGGTGTGATAGGCTCTACGTTCAAATACAGCGGGTGCAAAACAGTTGCACACGAATACTCGAGTTAAACTTGACGAGCCTAGCATATAAGATATGGCCTCGGAACACGGAGACCGAAAGGTCGGCGTGAATCATATAGTAGATATGATCAACATAGTGATGTTCACCATTGAAACTACTCCATCTCACGTGATGATCGGACATGGTTTAGTTGATTTGGATCACGTAATCACTTAGATGACTAGAGATGTCTATCTAAGTGGGAGTTCTTAAGTAATATGATTAATTGAACTTTAATTTATCATGAACTTAGTCCCGGTAGTATTTTGCAAATTATGTTGTAGATCAATAGCTCGCGTTGTTGCTTCCCTATGTTTTCATATGTGTTCCTAGAAAATTGTATTGAAAGATGTTAGTAGCAATGATGCGGATTGGATCCGTGATCTGAGGTTTATCCTCATTGCTGCAGAAAATTATGTCCTTAATGCACCGCTAGGTGACGGACCTATTGCGAGAGCGGATCTGCGGGCGTTATGAGCGTTTGGCTAGCTCAATATGAGCGAATCTGACGTTATGAGCGTTTGGCCAGCTCAATATGATGACTACTTGATAGTTTAGTGCACCATGCTTAACGGCTTAGAATCGGGACTTCAAAGGCGTTTTGAGCGTCATGGACCATATGAGATGTTCCAGAATTGAAGTTAATATTTCAAGCAAATACCGAGTTGAGAGATATGAAGTCTCCAACAAGTTCTATAGCTAAAAGATGGAGGAGAATCGCTCAACTAGTGAGCATGTGCTCAGATTATGCGAGTACTTCAATCGCTTGAATCAAGTGGAGTTAATCTTCCGGATAAGATAGTGATTGACAGAATTCTCTAGTCACCATCACTAAGTTAGTAGAACTTCGTGATGAACTATAGTATGCAAGGGATGACGAAAAAGATTCTCGAGCTCTTGGCGATGCTAAAATCGGCGAAGGTAGAAATCAAGAAAAACATCAAGTGTTGATGGTTGACAAGACCACTAGTCTCAAGGAAAATGGCAAAGGGAAGAAGGGAACTTCAAAAGGAACGGCAAGCAAGTTGCTGCTCGGTGAAGAAGCCCAAGTCTAGACCTAAGCACGAGACCGAGTACTTTTGCTGCAATGGAACTGGTCCTTTGGAAGCGAACTACCCCTGAATATTTGGTGGATAAGAAGGATGGCAAAGTGAACAAGGTTATATTTGATATACAGGTTATTGATGTGTGCCTTACTAGTGTTTATAGTGGCCCCTGAGTATTTGATACTCGTTCGGTTGCTAAGATTAGTAACTTCAAACAGGAGTTCTGAAATAAGCAGAGACTAGTTGAAGGGAAGTGACGATGAGTGTTGGAAGTAGTTCCAAGATTGATATGATCATCATCGCACACTCCTATACTTTCGGGATTAGTGTGGAACCTAAATAAGTGTTATTTGGTGTTGAGCATAAATATGATTTGATCATGTTTATTGCAATCTGTTATTCATTTAAGTAAGAGAATAAATTGTTGTTCATTTTACATGAATAAAACCTTATATGGTTACACACCCAATGAAAATGGTTCATTGGATCTCGATCATAGTGATACACATATTCATAATATTGAAACCAAAAGATGCAAAGTTAATAATGATAGTGCAACTTATTTGTGGCACTTTGCCGTTTAGGTCATATTGGTGTAAAGCGCATGAAGAAAACTCCATCTTGATGGACTTTTGGAATCACTTGATTATGAATCATTTGATGCTTGCGAACCGTGCCTTTTGGGCAAGATGACTAAAACTCCGTTCTCGGAACAATGGAACAAGCTCTTGACTTATTGGGAATAATACATACCGATGTATGCGATCCAATGAGTGTTGATGCTCGTGGCAAGTATCGTTATTTTCGACCTTCACAAGATGATTTGAGCAGATATGGTATATCTACTTGATGAAACATAAGTCTGAAATAGTTGAAAGGTTCAAAGAATTTCAGAGTGAAGTGGAAAATCATCGTAACAAGAAAATAAAGTTTCTGCGATCTGATCGTGAGATGAATATTTGAGTTCTGAGTTTGGTCTTCAATGAAAACAATGTGGAATAGTTTCACAGCTCACGCCACCGGAACACCACAACGTTATGGTGTGTCCGAGCGTCAGTAACCGTACTTTATTATGATATGGTGCGATCTATGATGTATCTTACCGATTTACCACTATTGTTTTGGGGTTATGCATTAGAGACAGCTGCATTCACGTTTAATAAGGCAACCATCTAAATCCGTTGAGATGACACCGTATGAACTATGGTTTAGCGATAAACCTAAGCTGTCGTTTCTTAAAGTTTGGAGTTGTGATGCTTATGTGAAAAGGTTTTCACCGATAAGCTCGAACCCAAATCGAGAAGTGCGTCTTCATAGAATACCCAAAAGAAAATGTTGGGTACACCTTCTATCACAGATCCGAAGGCAAGTTTTTGCTAAGATGGATCCTTTCTAGAAAGAAGTTTCTCTCGAAAGAAGTGAGTGGGAGGAAAGTAGAACTTGATGAGATAATTGTATCTACTCCTTATTGGAAAGTAGTTCATCACGGAATCAGTTCGGTGATTCCTACACCAATTAGTGAGGAAGTTAATGATGATGATCATGAAACTTCAGATCAAGTTGCTACTAAAACCTCGTGGGTCTTCGAGTAAGATCCGCACTGAGTGAATGCGGTAATCTTATTCTAGAAGTCATGTTACTAGACCATGATGAACCTCACGAACTATGAGGAAGCGATGATGAGCCCAGATTCATGAAATGGCTTGAGACCATGAAATCTGAGATGGGATCCATGTATGAGAACAAAGTATGGACTTTGGTTGACTTGCCGATGATCGGCAAGCCATTGAGAATAAATGGATCTTCAAGAGGAAGGCGGACACCGATAGTAGTGTTACTATCTACAAAGCTCGACTTGTGCAAAAAGGTTTTGACAAGTTCAAGGTGTTGACTACAATGAGATTTTCTCAATTGTAGCGATGCTTAAGTCTGTCTCAATCATGTTAGCAATTGCCACATTTTATGAAATCGGCAAATGGATGTCAAAACTACATTCTTTAATGGATTTATTAAAGAAGAGTTGTATATGATGCAACCGAAGGTTTTGTCAATCCTAAAGGAGCTAACAAAATGTGCAAGCTCCAGCGATCCATCTATGGACTGGTGCAAGCATCTCGGAGTTGGAATAAGCGCTTTGATAGTGTGATCAAAGCATATGGTTTTATCTGAGACTTTGGAGAAGCTTTGTATTTACAAGAAAGTGAGTGGGAGCACTACACATTTACGATAAGTATATGTGAATGACATATTGTTGATCGAAATAATGTAGAATTATTCGCAAAGCATAAAGGAGTATTTGAAAGGAGTTTTTCAAAGAAGGACCTCGGTGAAGCTGCTTACATATTGAGCATCAAGATCTATAGAGATAGATCAAGACGCTTGATAAGTTTTTCAATGAATACATACCTTGACAAGATTTTGAAGTAGTTCAAAATGGAACAGTCAAAGAAAGAGTTCTTGCCTGTGTTACAAGGTGTGAGATTGAGTAAGACTCAAAACCCGACCACGGCGGAGAAGATAGAAAGAGAATGAAAGTCATTCCTATGCATCAGCCATAGGTTCTATAAAGTATGTCATGTTGTGTACCAGATCTATTGCATACCCTACCACTAAGATTGGCAAGGAGTGCAATAGAGATCTAGGAGTAGATCAATGGACATCGGTCAAAATTATCCTTAGTAGAATAAGGATATGTTTCTCGATTATGGAAGTGAAAAAGGTTAGGTAAGTAAAGGTTACGTCGATGCAAGTTTTAACACTAATCTAGATGACTCGAGTCTCAATCTAGATACATATTGAAAGTGGGAGCAATTAGCTAGAGTAGCTCCGTGCGAGCATTGTAGACATAGAAATTTGCAAAATACTTACGGCTCTGAATGTGACAGACCCGTTGACTAAAATTATCTCACAAGCAAAACATGATCACACCTTAGTACTCTTTGGGTGTTAATCACATAGCGATGTGAACTAGATTACTGACTCTAGTAAACCCTTTGGGTGTTGGTCACATGTTGATGTGAACTATGGGTGTTAATCACATACAGATGTGAATATTTGTGTTGAATCACATGATGATGTGAACTAGATTATTGACTCTAGTGCAAGTGGGAGACTGAAGGAAATATGCCCTAGAGGCAATAATAATGTTATTATTTATTTCCTTATATCATGATAAATGTTTATTATTCATGCTAGAATTGTATTAACCGGAAACATAATACATGTGTGAATACATAAACCTACAGAGTGTCACTAGTATGCCTCTACTTGACTAGCTCGTTAATCAAAGATGGTTATGTTTCCTAACCATGAACAAGGAGTTGTTATTTGATTAACGGGATCACATCATTGGTTGAATGATCTGATTGACATGACCCATTCCATTAGCATAGCACCTGATCGTATAGTTTGTTGCTAGTGCTTTTCTTCATGACTTATACATGTTCCTATGACTATGAGATTATGCAACTCCGTTTGCCGAGGAACACTTTGGGTGCTACCAAGCGTCACAACGTGGCGGGTGATTATAAAGGTACATTACAGGTGTCTCCGAAGGTACATGTTGGGTTGGCATATTTGAGATTAGGATTTGTCACTCCCATTGTCGGAGAGGTATCTCGGGCCCTCTCGGTAATGCACATCACATAAGCCTTGCAAGCATTGCAACTAAATGTGTTAGTTGTGAGATGATGTATTACGGAGCGAGAAAAGAGACTTGCGATGAACGAGATTGAACTAGGTATTGGATACCGACGATCGAATCTCGGGCAAGTAACATACCGATGACAAAGGAACAACGTATGTTGTTATGCGGTCGACCGATAAAGATCTTCGTAGAATATGTAGGAGCCAATATGGGCATCCAGGTCCCGCTATTGGTTATTGACCGAGAGGTGTCTCGGTCATGTCTACATAGTTCTCGAACCCGTAGGGTCCGCACGCTTAACGTTTCGATGGCATGTTATTATGAGTTTATATGATATTGATGTACGAAGGTTGTTGAGTCCCGGATGAGATCACGGACATGACGAGGAGTCTCGAAATGGTCGAGACATAAAGATTGATATATTGGAAGCCTATGTTTGGACTCGGAATCACTCCGGGTGAAATTGGGAATTTTACTTAGAGTGCCGAGGGTTACTGGAACCCCGGGGTCAATGGGCCATGATGGGCCTTAGTGGGAAAGAAAGGGGGCCTTAGTGCTGGCGCACCTTCCCCCTTCCCTAGTCCTATTAGGACTAGGAGAAGGCGCCTCTCTCTCTCTCTCTTCCACTTGGGAAACCTAGTTGGACTAGGATTGGGGGAATCCTACTCCTAGTAGGAGTAGGAAACCCTGTGCGCCTCCTCTCCTTGGCCGGCCAGCCCCCCCTTCCCTCCTTTATATACAAGGGCAGGGGCACCCCATGACACACAAGTTGATCATTGAGATCGTTCCTTAGCCGTGTGCGGTGCCCCTTCCACCAAACTACACCTCGAATATACCGTTGCGGAGCTTAAGCGAAGCCTGCGCCGGTGGAACATCATCATCGTCCCACGCCGTCGTCTTGTGAAACTCTCCCTCAACACTCGGCTGGATCGGAGTTCGAGGGCGTCATCGAGCTGAGCGTGTGCAGAACTCGGAGGTGCCGTGACGTTCGGTACTTGGATTGGTTGGATCGGGAAGAAATCGACTACTTCCTCTACGTTGCGTCAACGCTTCCGTTGTTGGTCTCACGAGTGCGTACGACAACACTCTCATCTCGTTGCTATGCATCACCATGATCTTGCGTGATCGTAGGAAAATTTTTTGAAATTACTACGTTACCCAACATAACAGGCCGGACGCCCAAGGACCCCTTAGTCTAGGACTCCCTCTGTAGCCCCTGAACCTGGCTTCAATGACGAGGAGTCCGGCGCGCAGATTGTCTTCGGCATTGCAAGGCGGGTTCCCCTTCTTCCGAACTCCAAGATAGTCTTCAGATGAGATGATTGTATCCGGACCTGTTACCCACACCATACACAACCGCAAAGAGAATATATATATATTTTACACGAGTTCTATCCGCTGGCAGCTTTTTACAGCATGACATCACGTCTGCCCGGTCATAATTTCGAACCGTTTTTCTTCTGCCATCCCACGTTTCAAGACACGGTTTCTATTGGCACGTCTTGTCGAAGCAGAGATCGTGTCCCCTTATTGCGGGATTCTCATCAATGCGGGCATGGGTAACCCAACCGTGCCGTTTACACAGCCCTTGGGAATAGGGGATCTCAAGGCGAGTGAGGAGGCGTTTAATATATGCTACCTTTATAAGGGGATAAGGATTCCCTCTTCCTCTTCTCATTCTCTCTCTCTGTCTCCGCCTTCCCAATCTCGAGCTCCAGCGCCCAAGTTCTCATCTCCCTTCCACTCTAGCAACCATGTCTGGATCTGGTGGTCAGGGCAAGTGGATGGTCTCCTCCGTCAAGGAGGAAGACATTACTGAGCTCCGGGCAGCCGGATATTTGGCGAAGGAAATCTCCCACCGCTTGCCGGCCGAGGGACAAATCGTCCCCACGCCGGGGCCCATCGAGAGGCTAGTATTCCTCTCTCATTTCTTCCGCGGGCTAGGGTTTCCACTCCACCCTTTCGTCCGCGGGCTAATGTATTATTACGGGATAGATTTCCAAGATCTGTCCCCGAATTCTTTCCTCAACATCTCGGTGTTTATCGTCGTGTGCGAGGCCTTCCTCCGCATCCAACCCCACTTTGGGTTGTGGCTCAAAGTCTTCAACATGAAGCCGAAGGTGGTGGATGGCTAGCACGCGGAGTGCGGAGGGGCAATGGTGAGTAAATTGTCCAACGTCTCCTAGCCCAAAGGCACCTTTGTGGATACGGTAAAGGAGTGGCAGAGGCAGTGGTTCTACATCACAGAACCACGCAGTACCACCTAGGCCGCAGCTGCCGAATTCCGCTCCGGCACTCCGATGCGCCTCACCTCCTGGACCGAGAAGAGTCTGGACTGGTGTTCTCCTGACGAGCTGATAGCACTGCAGACGCATGTCCAGAGCATGGTAACCAAGAGCGTCAAGCTCGTTGATGTGATCTAGGTGATGTTAGTTCGCCGGATCCTTCCGTGCCAGCGCCGAAGCCGCCCGCTGTGGGAGTTCAACCCAAAGAAGCACCAGACCCTGGTGAGGCTCTTCGAGACTACGCACGAAGGCGCATGGAAGTTGCTCTTCAAGGGCAATGAGAAACCACCGGCCACGGGTTCAGATCGTGGTCACGACTGTAAACACCCCGCCAGTGAGGTATGTCATTTTTTATGTGCCCCTAACTTAATTGTTTCGGGGACGATGTCTGAGCTTTTTGTTATTGCTCTTTCAGGACTGGATGGAGAGGGCGAAGCGGATCCAGTGTCCGGCTCCGCTGCCTGAAGAACCAGTCATCCCGCGCTTAGCGAAGATGCTGGTGCTGGCGCCATATAAGGCGCCAGAGAAGAAGGCCAAGAAGAAGGCAAAGGGGGCCAAGAGTGGCCTCCGTCGCAAGGGCACTTTAGACATGACGTCCGAAGACGACGAAGCTCGTTCCTCCGTCCCTGAGGATGATGACGAGGAAGAGGAGGAGGAGGAAGAGCACAATCCTCCCCTCGAGGAGAGGAAGAAGAAGAGGGCGGCGTCGGCGCGTCTGGAGGCAGAAGCGCCCAAGAAGGGAAGGGCGTCCCAGCGGTCAACACCGCGTGGGACGTTGACAGCAGTCCGGAATGACGCCCCCGCACCAAGCCCCCGGCCACATCGTAATTGACACGGCTCGCTCGTGTGCACCTCTGGCCCTTTCTCTCCATTATCTTGACATAGTTAACTGTACCTATTGCAGTCCGGCCCGCGACCTACTCCAATGATCCTCATCTGGAGGTTCGTTGGCTCCGTCGGAGATGGCGAGCATGTCGCCACCGCCTGCTTATTCCCCCGGGGACAGGGATGACACCGAAATGTATCCCGTAGGGCCGCTCCGAACTGGGGAGGAGCCCAGGACGCCGTCCGGGAGGCGCCACGAGGCGGAGCCTCCATTGCCGGACACATGGGGAAGGCGATCCCCATGGAGACTGGCGAAGAGGGCCGCATCCAGTTTGGCCCTCAGCCGAATACGACTACGGAAACCCGTACGGCTCCAGAGTCGGGTGAGCAGCCCCCTTTGAAGGAGGGGGGTGCGCCGCTTCCGCCGATGGTCCCTGTCCATCCAGGGATGTTGGGTAACCTAATGGAGGCGCTACGAGGCGCCTCCATTATGGACGAGCACCGTGTCCTTATGGGTGCGGTGATCGAGAAGGTTCAGTCCGCCAAAAGTGGACTGAATGAAGCCTGCAGCGACCTGTTGACAGGTTTTGAGGTAAGTGACATAGAAAGAGAAAAAACCCATGTAGTCAGTAGCCCCTGAGACACTGCCCGGTGTTCGGCGAGAAGAATCGGACAGAGGATCAATCCTCTATTGTCGGAGACTAACGTAATATGTATGCATAGGCAGGCGTCGCTGTTGGCCGCAACCTCACATGCTGCCGAAGTCTCTGAGTTGAAGCAGAGGCTGGAGCAGACCGAGAACGAGCTCGGCGAGGTTACAATGCGGCTTCAGGAGAAGCAAGGTGAGTAACATCTTTTGCTGTGTGTTCGGAAAGCATAAGCGATGTGTAATGACTGTAATGTCGTAATATGTGCAGGAGCCGCGACCGAGGTCGAAGCCCTGAGGAAGGCCGTGGGTGAGGCCGAGGAGAAGGCTGTCCAGCAGCAGGCCGCTCTAATAAGCTCAAGGCCCGGGTCGAAGAAGTCCAGCAGGAGCTCCAAGATGTGGTGAAAAAATGTGAGACCTTGGAGAATGATGTGTCAGCTCAAGAGGCCGAACTCACCAAGGCTCATCAGGGCACGGAGACCGCACAGAATGAGGCCCAGGCTACCCTCCAGGAGATCCAGGAGGCCAGGAAGATCACGGCGGGTAAGGCATTTAAGATGCAAAGCAAGAATGCAGAGAAGCAATACCTTTTACTAACCCGGGTTCGGAGTTCCCTAGGGGCTTTTGCGGATCTACCGCGCAGCGTATCAGACGCTGCAGAGTTCTACCGAGCCGAAGGAGGAGGTTCTATGGAGAAGCTTGGTCGCAGTATGCGATGCCAGAGCATCCCGTGTCCTTCACCAATCAGCTGAAGCAGCTGGTGGATCTGCACAGGGTTGCCGAACTAGCCATGGAGGATTTGACAATCCGGCTATGGCCAGTCGAAGCTATGCCCGGCAGCTACTTCGAACTCATGAGAAGGCTAGTGGAAGCCTGTCCGCGGCTGGACGTCGTCAAGCGCTCTGCCTGTATTGAAGGTGCCCGTATGGCCTTCGCTCGTTGTAAGATGTGGCGGGCGAAGATGAATGTCGCTGAAGTTGCCAACGGGCCGCCAGAGGGCAAGGAGCACCGCACACCCGAGAAATATTTCGCGGATGTCACAGAAGGGTCTCGACTTGTGGCAGCTCAATGTTCGCAGGACATTGTATTTGAATGAATATATTCATGTTGCCCTTGCATTGTATTATTGAAACAAAACCTGTAATGTAATTTTGTTATGCTTTAATTGTTTCTACCTGTGCGGCCGTATTATTTGTAATCTGAGGGTTGGCCAGTCGTCGGCTTCTGCCCTCGCGTAGGTAGTACGTAGGTGTTCAGGATGGGATCTAAACAATCTTGATCCAATTATATGGTCCTTTGGAGGAGTTGTTTAGCGCAACGGATAAGGCAATCAGACTATACGGCTTAAATGCCCTCACTTAGCCATAGGAGTTTTATAATTAAGCAAGTGCGCAGCCCCTGGTCTGAGCCGGGGTGCTGTCCGCATCTGATCGAGAAGTGCCGATCCTTCGCATGACGCGGAAAAAATCTCAAACGATTTTGTAACCCGCGAACAATTGATCGGCTCTCGCCGTATCATGATAGCCAGTTTTCGGCTTTCTCTAATAAGCAGATCGAAATAAAATGAAAGGAGAGGCGAAAACCACAGAAACTGGGCTGCAAACAATTTTCATTATAACTGGGTGGATACGTCAAGGCGTATCTTGTACAAATAGTGCGATAAGCCTCCGGGCTGTTTAACATGCCGGAATCAAGAGGGCGCAGCGTGCGGGTCATGGAAAATAAATATAAATACCGTCAAGAAGACGTATAGAGGTTACTCTACGCACCTATGCCGCTTGCATCCTTTGTATGCCGATCCTTCAAAGGGACTGGTCAGCACGCCCGTGGGAAAAGGAACCTGGAAAAAGGAAAAAGGTTAAAGTATGTGTGTCCGGGATCGGTCTAGCCGAACTGTAGATCCCAGTTTAGCTTCTGCCTCCGTCGATGTCCATGGGATTTTGAGTGCGTAATTATGTACACGTGGTTGATACGTCTCCAACGTATCTATAATTTTTGATTGCTCCATACTATATTATATACTGTTTTGGACCATACTGGGCTTTATTTTCCACTTTTATATTATTTTTGGGACTAACCTATTAACCGGAGGCCCAACCCAGAATTGTTGTTTTTTGCCTATTTCAGTGTTTCGAAGAAACGAAATATCAAACGGAGTCCAAACGGGGTCCAAACGGAATGAAACCTTCGGGAACGTGATTTTCTCACCGAATATGATCCAGGAGACTTGAACCCCACGTAGAGAAAGAAGGGAGGCGGCCACGAGGGTCGGGGGCGTGCCCACTCCCTAGGGCGCGCCCCCTGCCTCGTGGGCCCCCCTTTGCTCTACCGACGTACTCCTTCCTCCTATATATACCTACGTACCCCCAAACGATCAGATGTGGAGCCAAAAACCTAATTCCACCGCCGCAACTTTTTGTATCCACGAGATCCCATCTTGGGGCCTGTTCCGGAGCTCCGCCGGAAGGGGAATCCACCATGGAGGGCTTCTACATCAACATCATAGCCTCTCCGATGAAGTGTGAGTAGTTTACCTCAGACCTTCGGGTCCATAGTTAGTAGCTAGATGGCTTCTTCTCTCTTTTTGGATCTCAATACAATGTTCTCCCCCTCTCTCGTGGAGATCTATTCGATGTAATCTTCTTTTTGCGGTGTGTTTGTTGAGATCGATGAATTGTGGGTTTATGATAAAGATTATCTATGAACAATATTTGAATCTTCTCTGAATTATTTTATGTATGATTGGTTATCTTTGCAAGTCTCTTCGAATTATCAGTTTGGTTTGGCCTACTAGATTGGTTTTACTTGCAATGGGAGAAGTGCTTAGCTTTGGGTTCAATCTTGCGGTGTCCTTTCCCAGTGATAGTAGGGGCAGCAAGGCACGTATTGTATTGTTGCCATCGAGGATAACAAGATGGGGTTTTTATCATAATTCATGAATTTATCCCTCTACATCATGTCATCTTGCTTAAGGCGTTACTCTGTTTTCTTGAACTTAATACTCTAGATGCATGCTGGATAGCGGTCGATGAGTGGAGTAATAGTAGTAGATGTAGGCTGGAGTCGGTCTACTTGTCTCGGACATGATGCCTATATACATGATCATACCTAGATATTCTCATAACTATGCTCAATTCTGTCAATTGCTCAACAGTAATTCGTTCACCCACTGTAAAATACTTATGCTCTTGAGAGAAGCCACTAGTGAAATCTATGGCCCCATGGTCTATCTTTATCATATTAATCTCCCAACACTTTATTATTGCTTTTTTCTTTTTACTTTTCTTTTATTTTACTTTGCATCTTTATACCAAAAATACCAAAAATATTATCTATCATCTCTATAAGATCTCACTCTAAGTGACCGTGAAGGATTGACAACCCCTAATCGCGTTGGTTGCGTGGAGCTATTTGTTTTGTGTAGGTATGAGGGACTCATGTAGCCTCCTCTTGGATTGATACCTTGGTTCTCAAAAACTGAGGGAAATACTTACTCTACTCTGCTGCATCACCCTTTCCTCTTCAAGGAAATCCAACGCAGTGCTCAAGAGGTAGCAGGAAGATTTCTGGCGCCGTTGCCGGGGAGTCTACGCAAAAGTCAACATACCAAGTACCCATCACAATCCCTTATCTCTCGCATTACATTATTTGCCATTTGCCTCTCGTTTTCCTCTCCCCCACTTCACCCTTGCCGTTTTATTCGCCCTCTTTTTTCCGTTTGCCTTTTTTCTCGCTTGCCTTTTTGTTTGCTCGTGCGTTGGATTGCTTGTTTGTCACGATGGCTCAAGATAATACCAAATTGTGTGACTTTACCAATACCAACAATAATGATTTCCTTAGCACTCCGATTGCTCCTCTTACCAACACTGAATCTTGTGAAATCAACACTGCTTTGTTGAATCTTGTTATGAAAGATCAATTCGCCGGCCTTCCTAGTGAAGATGCCGCTACTCATCTGAATAGTTTTGTTGATTTGTGTGATATGCAAAAGAAGAAAGATGTTGATAATGATATTGTTAAATTGAAGCTATTTCCTTTTTCGCTTAGAGATCGTGCTAAAGCTTGGTTTTCGTCTTTGCCTAAAAATAATATTGATTCTTGGAACAAGTGCAAAGATGCTTTTATCTCTAAGTATTTTCCTCCCGCTAAGATCAACTCTCTTAGAAACGACATTATGAATTTTACGCAACTTGATCATGAACATGTTGCACAAGCTTGGGAGAGAATGAAATTAATAATACGTAATTGCCTTACTCATGGTTTAAATTTGTGGATGATTATACAAAAAATTATGCGGATTGAATTTTGCTTCTAGAAATCTTTTAGATTAAGCCCTGGGAGGCACTTTTATGGAAATCACTTTAGGAGATGCTACTAAACTCCTAGACAATATTATGGTTAATTATTCTCAATGGCACCTTTGAAAGATCTACTAATAAAAAGTGCATGCGATAGAAGAAATTAATGTTTTGAGTGGAAAGATGGATGAACTTATGAAATTATTTGCTACTAAGAGTGTCTCTTCTGATCCTAATGATATGCCTTTGTCTACTTTGATTGAGTATAATAAGAATCTATGGATGTGAATTTTGTTGGTAGGAATAATTTTGGTAACAACGCGTATAGAGGCAACTTTAATCCTAGGCCTTATCCTAGTAATCCTTCTAATAATTATGGAAATTCCTACAACAACTCTTATGGAAATTTTAATAAGATGCCCTCTGAATTTGAGAATAGTGTTAAAGAGTTTATGAATTCACAAAAGAATTTTAATGCTTTGCTTGAAGAGAAATTACTTAAAGTTGATGAATTGGCTAGGAACGTTGATAGAATTTCTCTTGATGTTGATTCTTTAAAGCTTAGATCTATTCCTCCTAAGCATGATATCAATGAGTCTCTCAAAGCCATGAGAATTTCCATTGATGAGTGCAAGGAAAGAACCGCTAGGATGCGTGCTACGAAAGATGCCTTTATTAAAGCATGTTCTTCCAATTTCCATGAAAATAAAGACGAATATCTAAAAGTTATTGATGTGTCCCCTATTAAATCTTTGTTTTGCAATATGAATCTTGATAATGATGGGACTGAATATGATCCACCTTTACCTAGAAGGCGTTCCAAGAATTCAGAGTTTTTAGATTATGATGCTAAAATTGATAAAAGCGGGACTGAAGAAAGCAAAACCCTAGATGTTGCTAACCCCACTATTTTGGATTTCAAGGAATTTAACTATGAAAGTTGCTTTTTAATTGATTGTATTTCCTTGTTGCAATCCGTGCTAAATTCTCCTCATGCTTATAGTGAAAATAAAGCGCTTACTAAACATATCGTTGATGCCTTGATGCAATCTTATGAAGAGAAACTTGAGTTGGAAGTTTCTATCCCTAGAAAACTCTATGATGAGTGGGAACCAACTATTAAAATTAAGATTAAGGATCATGAATTTTATGCTTTATGTGATTTGGGTGCTAGTGTTTCCACTATTCCCAAAACTTTGTGTGATTTCCTAGATTTTCGTGATTTTGATGATTGCTCTCTAAATTTGAACCTTGCGGATTCCACTATTAAGAAACCTATGGGAAGAATTAATGATGTTCTTATTGTTGCAAATAGGAACTATGTGCCCGTAGATTTTATTGTTCTTGATATAGATTGCAATCCTTCTTGTCCTATTATTCTTGGTAGATCTTTCCTTAGAACGATTGGTGCAATTATTGATATGAAGGAAGGGAATATTAGATTCCAATTTCCATTAAAGAAAGGCATGGAACACTTCCCTAGGAAGAAAATAAAATTACCATATGAATCTACCATGAGAGCCACTTATGGATTGCCTACTAAAGATGGCAATACCTAGATTTATCCTTGCTATTATGCCTAGCTAGGGGCGTTAAACAATAGCGCTTGTTGGGAGGCAACCCAATTTTATTTTTAGTTTTTTTTTGCTTTTGTTTATCTTTAGGAATAAATAATCCATATACCTTCTGTTTAGATGTGGTTTTATGTTTCAATTAGTGTTTGCGCCAAATTAAACCTATATGATCTTCTTGGATGATAGTTATTTGATCTTGCTGTAATTTCCAGAAACTTTCGGTTCACGAAAACAATTTTAAAAAATCACCATAACGTGATAAAATAGTGATTCCAATTTATTCTGATCAATAAACAAATTGAATAGGTCTTCCTATTTTGGCTGAATTTTTGGAGTTCTAGAAGTTTGCATTTGTTACAGATTACTACAGACTGTTCTGTTTTTGACAGATTCTGTTTTTCGTGTGTTGTTTGCTTATTTTGATGAATCTATGGCTAGTAAAATAGTTTATAAACCATATAGAAGTTGGAATACAGTAGGTTTAACACCAATATAAATAAAGAATGAGTTCATTACAGTACCTTGAAGTGGTCTTTTGTTTTCTTTCGCTAACGGAGCTCACGAGATTTCTGTTGAGTTTTGTGTTGTGAAGTTTTCAAGTTTTGGGTGAAATGTTTTGATGGATTATGGAACAAGGAGTGGTAAGAGCCTAATCTTGGGTATGCCCACGGTATCCCCAAGATAATCTAAGGACACCAAAAAGCCAAAGCTTGGGGATACCCCGGAAGGCATCCCCTCTTTCGTCTACTTCCATCGGTAACTTTACTTGGAGCTATATTTTTATTCACCACATGATATGTGTTTTGCTTGAGCGTATTGTATGATTTGAGTCTTTGATTTTTAGTTTACCACAGTCATCCTTGCTGTACACACCTTTTGAGAGAGCCATACATGGATTGGAATTTGATAGAATATTCTATGTGCTTCACTTATATCTTTTGAGCTATATAGTTTTGCTCTAGTGCTTCACGTATATCTTTTAGAGCACGGTGGTGGATTTGTTTTATAGAAACTATTGATCTCTCATGCTTCACTTAGATTATTTTGAGAGTCATAAATAGCATGGTAATTTGCTTAATAATAATATGCTTGGTATTCAAGATTTGTAAAACTTTCTTTTGAGTGCGTTGAATACTAAGAAAAGTTTGATGCTTGATAATTGTTTTGAGATATGGAGGTGATAATATCAAAGTCGTGCTAGTTGAGTAGTTGTGAATTTGAGAAATTCTTGTGTTGAAGTTTGCAAGTCCCATAGCATGCACGTATGGTAAACATTATGTAACAATTTGGAAACATGAGGTGTTATTTGATTGTCCTCCTTATGAGTGGCGGTCGGGGACGAGCGATGGTCTTTTCCTACCAATCTATCCCCCTAGGAGCATGCGCGTAGTGCTTTGGTTTTTGATGGCTTGTAGATTTTTGCAATAAGTATGTGAGTTCTTTATGACTAATGTTGAGTCCATAGATTATATGCACTCTCTCCCTTCCATCATTGCTAGCCTCTTCGGTACCGTGCATTGCCCTTTCTCACATTGAGAGTTGGTGCAAACTTCACGGTGCATCAAACCCCGTGATATGATACGCTCTTTCACACATAAACCTCCTTATATCTTCCTCAAAACAGCCACCATACCTACCTATTATGGCATTTCCATAGCCATTCCGAGATATATTGCCATGCAACTTTCCACCATACCATTCTTCATGACACATTCATCATTGTCATATTGCTTAGCATGATCATGTAGTTGACATAGTATTTGTGGCAAAGCCACCATTCATAATTCTTTCATACATGTCACTCTTGATTCATTGCATATCCCGGTACACCGCCGGAGGCATTCATATAGAGTCATACTTTGTTCTAGTATCGAGTTGTAATCATTGAGTTGTAAATAAATAGAAGTGTGATGATCATCATTTTCTAGAGCATTGTCCCAAGTGAGGAAAAAAATGAGAAAGGCCATAGAAAAAGAGAAGGCCCAAAAAAATGAGAGAAAAAGAGAGAAGGGACAATGCTACTATCCTTTGCCACACTTGTGCTTCAAAGTAGCACCATAATCTTCATGATAGAGAGTCTCTTATTTTGTCACTTTAATATACTAGTGAGCATTGTCCCAACTGTTTCCAACAATGGGCCTCCTCAAATGCCCTAGGTCTTCGTGAGCAAGCAAGTTGGATGCACACCCACTTAGTTTCTTTTGTTGAGCTTTCATACATTTATAGCTCTAGTGCATCCGTTGCATGGCAATCCCTACTCCTTGCATTAACATAAATCGACGGGCATCTCCATATCCCATTGATTAGCCTCGTTGATGTGAGATCTTCTCCTTTTTTGTCTTCTCCACATAACCCCCATCATCATATTCTATTCCACCCATAGTGCTATATCCATGGCTCACGCTCATGTATTGCGTGAAGGTTTGTAAGTTTGAGATTACTAAAGTATGAAACAGTTGCTTGGCTTGTCATCGGGGTTATGCATGATGAGAGCATACTTGTGTGAAGAAAATGGAGCATGACTAAACTATATGATTTTGTAGGGATGAACTTTCTTTGGCCATGTTATTTTGAGAGGACATAATTGCTTAGTTAGTATGCTTGAAGTATTATTATTTTTATGTCAATATGAACTTTTGTCTTGAATCTTTCGGATCTGAATATTCATACCACAATTAAGAAGAATTACATTGAAATTATGCCAAGTAGCACTCCGCATCAAAAATTCTCTTTTTATCATTTACCTACTCGAGGACGAGCAGGAATTAAGCTTGGTGATGCCTGATACGTCTCCAACGTATCTATAATTTTTGATTGATCCATGCTATATTATCTACTGTTTTGGACTGAAAGTGTGTTATATCGACTAGAGGGGGTGAATAGGTGATTTTTATTAATTCTTCACTGAGGAATTTGCCGGTGAGGAAATTCCTTAGCGAAGAACTACTTGCAGCGGAATAAGTACTCAAAAGTAAGCATACCAGAATACAGTCATGGTCATCATGATGAAATGAAGACAAGCACAGAGTACAGAAAGCGTAATCACAGGATAACACAAGATGAAGACAAACACACTGAAGAAATTGAACTGAGGAAATTGAGAAAGTCTTCAGTCAAAGTCTTCAAACACAGATATGATGAAGCGCTTAACATAGTAATGAGGAAATGAAAGAGTTGAGGAAATAGAACCAGTAAGCTTGGTGAAGATAATGATTTGGTAGACCAGTTCCAACTGCTGTCTCAGTTGTACGTGTGGTTGAAGCGGCTGAGTATTTAAACTCAAGGACACACAGTCCCTTTTTGATCCCCCGAGCACGCAGCTCAGGACACCAAGTCCTCATCGTATTCTCCTTGAACTAAGGTCACACAGACCTCGTCCAATCACTCGTGGTAAGTCTTCAGGTGACTTCCAAACCTTCACAAACTTGGTCACTCGGCGATCCACAATTCCTCTTGGATGCTCTAGACCATGACGCCTAACCGTTTGGAAGAAGCACAGTCTTCAAAGGTAACAAGCGTCGGATCCACGCAGGATCAATCTCTTCAGTGATGCTCAATCACTTTGGGTTTGTAGGTGTTTGGGTTTGGGTTTTCCTCACTTGATGATTTTCACTCAAAGTCCTCGGAGGATGGGATGCTCTCAATTGACAAGTGTCAGTTTCTCTCGGAGCAGCCAACCAGCTAGTGGTTGTAGGGGGCGGCTATTTATAGCCTAGGGAGCAGCCCGACATGATAAGACATAAATGCCCTTCAATGATATGACCGTTAGGTGGATAAGATATTTTGAGACAGCTGGTGCGTAGCACAGCAACGGTCGGAAATTTGAGGTTCAAATTCCTCAGGGCTATCATGTTCCTCACTGTGTAGGCAATCCGCACTGGCGAATTCCTAACTCCTCAGTCAGGACAAATTCCTCGTGACGGAAGAACTTCATCTCATCCTTCAAGAAATTGATGAATCTGTATGAGATTTCAATGGCTTCACTCGAAGGGATTGGTAGGTGTAGGATTTTGAGTTGAGCATCACATTGAAATTTTTTCCTTAGTATTTCCTCGACCCCCTTTAACAGTACGGTGTTTCCTATGACTCAAGAAAGACAAAACGAAACTACAAAAACAAAAGTCTTCACGCTTCATGTTCCTCAAATGAATACCAAGTCTTCAAGGTCACACCAATTTCTTCACTTTCAAAGTCTTCAGAAATTCTTCAGAATACCAAAGTCTTGAGTCGAAGAACTTCATTTTTAGGGGTCGAATTTCTCTGTAAATATCAAACTCCTCATAGACTTATAGACCTGTGTACACTCATAAACGCATTAGACCCTTAACCTATAAGTCTTCAATACACCAAAATCACTAAGGGGCACTAGATGCACTTACAATCTCCCCCTTTTTGGTGATTGATGACAATATATGTTAAGTTTTCAACGGGGATAAACATATGAAGTGTAAATACTGATATTGAGGAGTTTGATTGCAAGATATAGAAGAACTCCCCCTGAAGATGTGCATAGTGAGGAATTTGCTTTTGAGGCAATGCACACTTGAAGAGTTGAATCATGGAGATCTCCCCCTATATCTTGTAATTCATACACGCATTTGACATATAATATGAAGAATTTGAAATGCATGATGAAATATGGTGACTGATGTAATTCAGCATGCGTGTATTAACATATAACGAGGAATAAGCATGCAGAAGAACACATCAAAAGTATCACAGCACCATCGGGTTTAAGATTACAACTCGGTCTAATAAAGTTTCAGAAGAGCGAGAGTTGTAACTTAGCAAAAAAACATATAATAGACCCGCTTGAAGACTAACTCAACTTTCTCCCCCTTTGTCATCGAATGACAAAAAGGATCGAAACTGAGGACTAACGTCCCTGAAGAATATCAAGTTGATGGAGGAGCGCCAGCATTGTCGGGGTCGTTTGTCGTAGTAGGGCCTGCCGCAGTGTCGTCCAAGTCTTCATGTTCATCAGTGTCGCACGATGAAGAATAGGAGCTGACCACTAAGGAAGGAACCTTGACCTTCTTGTATTTCTTCGGTGGAGGTGCAGACCAGTCAAATTCTTCCTTGAGACCCATTTTCTTCAAATCTTCTTCGCTGTAGACATGAGACAAAACAGCCCAGGTACGGTTGAAGGTTTCATGGAGGTAGTATTGATTTTTCTTCACTGCATTATGGTTTGAGGTCATGTTGTGAAGAATTGAACCAAACTGACGCTTGACCCATTTATGATTGCGATCAACCTTTTGATGAAGACCGGGGAGAAGCTCACGATCAGTCATCACCACAGGTCTTTGTGCCTTGAGGATTTGGCTTGGTTGTGTTGGCGGCAGAGTCATGGGTGGCAGAGTCATCATTGGTTGAGTAGGATGCAGCCTTGCGAAATTGACCATCCAATGGATGAATGCCTTCATCTATCACGATGGCGGCCTTGCCTTTGTCATCACCGGGGAAAATGTCCGTTTGAGGACTTCAATCGGAGGCAAGTAGCTACTGATGATTGAGTATCGACTTTGTAATTGAGTGAAGACCTTGTTACGATGAATCTCATAATCCAAGGTGCATAAGGCTTCACTCAAAAGGTGACATAGCGACATTGGCGAGTCCTCATGAAGAAATCATGGAAGTTGGCGGAACGCCATGAATGATATTGAGAAGCAGATTCTTCATGATGCCAACGACTTCTTCTTCATTCGAAGTCGTGGCCTTTGATAGGACTCAATGTCTTCGTCAAAATCGATAGACAGTCCGAGGCACATCTGATAATTCCTTGACGAGAAATTTGGTTTGTGGGGCCTGCCCTGGCTTCAAAGGCTTCATCAGAACTTGCATGTAGTGATTTGTAAGCTCAGGTTCACTGTAGACGCAACGAGCACCTTCAAGGGGAGGAATGAGTGGTAGGGCACGAAGCAATTCAGTAGCTGGTGCCTTGTAGTGAGTGTTTTCTGAGATCCAGTCCAGCACCCATGAGTTCACATCTTCAGAATCTCCTGTGATGTGCAGCATCGCAAAGAATTGAAGAATGAGTTCTTCATTCCTATCACATATGTCAGTGAAGAAATTTAACAGTCCAGCGTCGTGAAGAACACTGAGGACTGGCTCGAAGCCCGACAGAGATTCCATGTCCACATGAGGAATGTGTGCATGACCGAAGACTTTGTCTTTGTTGAACAGCACTGAGGAATAGAAATTTGCCTGGCTGGCCGTCCAGAAACGCCTCTTCCTTATGCGAGCAGAATCATAGGGTTGTAATCTGTGAAGAACACATGCTCGCCGAAGAAATCTTCAGCCTTGAAATTTTGCTTCCTTGAGAATGGATCCTTTGGCTTTGGCAGTGGAGTGTCCGTGAGTTGCATCACAACTTCAGGAATCGCAATCTCAGGTTCTTCAGGCTGAGGAATTTCTGGTTCCTCTTTAGTGGCAGTCTGCGTGTTCAAGTGATCAGCAACAGCAGTTTCTTCACACTAGTGGCTGGAATTTCTTCACGTCTGAGATGAAGTGGGGTGAGTTTCTTGAGCCCATTTGAGCGGTTGGTGCGGGGACCGAGGTATTTGTAAAGGGGTGAAGAGTGGAGAATTGGGGTCTGACTTTCCCAAAAGTTATCATTAAATCACTTGGCGTAGTGCACCCAATATCCACGACTTCATCTTCCATTTCTTCAACGCCAGCCTCTTCAGCTGTGAACTTAGGCATGGGCGAGGAGACAACAGGTGTTGAAGGGATAACATCCACTTCAATTTTTTCATCAATCTGCTCTGATGAAGCAGCAAAATGATTTTCTTCATCAGATCCACTAGGGATCACATATTCTTCACCAAAAGGAAGAAGGTCCTTTGATGGCATGGTTAAGATCGGAATAGCATCAATTGGATTTGCAAATGAACTTGTCATAGGCTTCATTTTCTTTGGAGCTGAGGAATCTGAAGTAGTTGATGCTTTCCTTTTCTTCACAGCTGCACGCTCTACAGCCTTGATCTTCTTCACATCTAATGCAGATGGAAGGATTGGAGTTGGTGTAGGCATAGGAGGAGCAGAGGAATCTGGTTGATTTTCTTGAGCGAATCGATGCGATTGCCGACTTCTTCATTTTCTTGAGCGCACCACTAGTGGATGCCCTGGCAATGTCTTCAGCAGCTGGAATGCAGTCATCAGCCCTGGAACTAACATTTTCTTCAGCAGTCTGAAAGTCATTAGCGGTGCTGGAATGTTCTTCAGTTTGCTGAGTAGAAGCTTCAGCCTAAGGAATTTCCTGTTGCGATGGAGCTGCAACACTGGAGGTGAATTTCTCAGTCAGTTTAACAAATCTGACTTTGGCACCTTGCCAATCAGCATAGTAGGCATTTAAGTTATTGCTGAGGTCTTTGATTTCAGACTGGATTTTTATAAGCTCATCAGTTGTCATAGAGACAACATTGGTCTTCAAATCTTTTCTTTCGTATACTGTGCTTTCTTGATCTGTCTGGCCTTCTCATATTTCCATTTTTCTTCAGAGATGAAATGGGTCAGCATATGACTTTGGCCAGGAGTCAAATTGAAATCAAGCATAGGAGTGTCTGGATCCTTGTGCCAGAGATCAATATAATCGAGGATCAACTTAGGATCTAATAGCAGTGGCACATTAGTGCCTTTGGCTCTAGCGGCCCTGACTTGCCTGTCTCTGATGATCTCAGCAAGTTCTTCATCATCAGCTTCGTCTTCTTCAGACGGTACTTGGAAGGCAACCTGCTTCTTCTGAGGACTAGGGCGAGGACCTCGTCCTCCAGTGGCCTTTTTCTTCAGTAGAGATGGACCCGTTGAAGAATTGGGTGCAGCTGAGGAACTAGCTGAGACACCTGAGGCAATGGAGATGCCTGCCGTCCTTTGGCACGTGGCAAGATGCACAGGTGCAGAGGACTTTGTCGGAGCGGCCGAAGACTTTGGCGGAGGAGCAGGAGCAGCATAAGGAATTGACCATGAGGGCTTTGAGGATTCTGGCCGTGAGGGCATTGCTGAGGAACTAGGCCTTGAGGGCACTGGAGGTGAAGCACTTGGCTTGCGCGCGGGCTTCTTTGCCATAGATTTCTTTAGCTTGACAGCAGAGGCAGCAGCAGCAGCAGAGTCCTCATTGAATTTCCTCACTGCTTCTTTGGCTTGCCTGGCCAGCTTGGCTTGGCGCTTTGCCCATTCATCAGGATAATCCTCACCGCGATTGAGGCTGGTGGGATCTGCTACTTGGCCAGGTGCCAATGGTGGTCTTGGGCATGGAGGATCGAGTGCGAATTTTTTCATGTACTTTGGAGTTACATACCTTTACTCCCTCCATTCTCTTGCCCATCTCCTTTCTATCCTCTGGATGCGCACCTTGCGCTGATTTTTGTTCTCCTTACCAAACTTGGCCTCATCAGGAGTGCAATAGTCTTTGTATATGTCATCGGGGATCTCAAAGGCGGTCATGACCTCGGGCTTCTTTCCTCCTTTACGTGGCTTCTTACCGTCGCCATTTTCTTGGTTGAGGAATTTGAACAATCGAATTCTCTGAAGAAGTATGCAACTTTTCTTCAAGGAACGCTGCAAATGAGTTAAGTTGATGAGAACCTAGTGATTCAGCAGCGGACATGAGTACCTATGAACAGAGTATAGTTGCGAGGAATTTGGAGAGGTCAGATGCGTTCTCAAAAGGTTTTTCAAAAAGAACAAGTTTGAGGAATTTCGACCAGATGAGTCTTGAAGAATTTCACTAAGCGTTCTTTATCTTAGGTTCCAGAGTTGTATAGATCGAAGATCCACACAATTGAGGATTCTTGAAGAAAAATGATGCTTAGAGAAACGAATCAAGAACAGATGACATGTGAGGTGTTTAGTGTGTGAGGATTTGAAGAATAAAACACCTTTGAGGATTTTCTAGAAATCATTTAAATCAAAGAGGGCAGTAAAAGTAACTTTTAATTACCCTGAACGAAGAACACGACGAACTGTGAGATGGAGAGGTGAAGTTCGTCAGTGCAGATCTTCCACGCCCTAACTCGGCAGAGGAAGACGGCTCGGCGGGCGGAGTGAAGATTTCATGCGGCGGCGCGAGTACTGACGGCGACGAGGTCGAGGCGGTGAAGCTCTTCCTCACCGGCTGACGATGAAGTAGCGGTGGCGGTAGGGTTTGAAAGCTCGGCGGGAGAGAGAGCGGCGGAGTAAAGGAAGTGAGGAAGGGAGAGGGTATTTATAGCCACGATGAAAAAATTATTAGCCAAGATTTAGGGACTAAGCGTGCTCTGACCCTTCTCATTCGCATGACATGTGTCACCCACATACTGAAAAGTGGAGATCGTGTTAGATCGTGGGTGAATAGATAAGTCTATCGTGGGAAGCGGAATGGTTTAAGCGGCAAAGCCGAAAATTTGGATAAGATAATTTAAAAATTCCGTTCGCAAATTCTTCAGCTGACAAGGACACAGTGAAGATTTCGAACGAGTTTCAAATAGAACGCACATGAAGAAATTGTGAATAGACTGGATTGAGTATAGCATAGAGGGGGTAGGGTCCGATCACATTCACTTAGCAGAAGAACAACTTGAAGAAATAGCCATAAGTGAATGCTGTAGAGGACATAAACCCATATATATATGCAGCCAATGAAGAAAAATGATGGAACTAGTGAAGATTTTGCAAAGTTGAAGAATTTGAAAAATTGAAGAATTTCAAAAACTAAGGAATTTCAAAACTGAGGAAAAACTCAAATTGAAGATTTTCAACTTTGGTGGTGGGGTGATCCACCGTATAAGAATGATGGTTTCATACACCGCGTACAATTGTCGTAGGGTTCTGAGAATCAAATTCTTCATTAATTTCTTCACACGTAGAGTGTTGTTCTTCATTGATTGAAGAAAAACGTTTCTTCATGTGTTGCACATCTAAGTCATCAATTTTGCATAAGTGTTAGGATGAGTGTCCTATTCAAAGAACATTCGAAGATTCTAAGATATTTAGCTCACACTGCAACTTGCTAAATCTCTTCTCATCCAAGGGCTTTGTGAAGATATCGGCTAGCTGTTCTTTAGTCTTCACATGATCAATAAAGACGTCGCCCTTCAACACATGATCGCGAAGAAAATGATGACGAATCTGAATGTGCTTCGTCTTCGAGTGTTGAACTGGGTTGTGAGCAATCTTGATTGCACTCTCATTGTCACAGTAGAGAGGCACATTCTTCATGTTGATGCCATAATCCTTGTGAGTTTGCTTCATCCACAGCAATTGAGCACAGCAAGAACCAGCAACAATGTACTCAGCTTCAGCGATGAAGCGGTGATACGCAGATTCTGTTTCTTCGAGGACCAACAGGACCAAAGATCATCCGAGGAAATGACAAGTACCAGATGTTGACTTGCGGTCCACACGATCACCAGCATAGTCAGAGTTAGAATATCCAATGAGATCAAAAGCAGAGCCCTTGGGATACCATAATCCTAGTGTTGGTGTGTGAGCCAGATATCAAAGAATATGCTTCACAGCCTTAAGGTGTGATTCCTTCTGTAGCTTGAAATCGGGCACACATGCAAACATAAGCATTATATCCGCCTAGATGCACATAAGTACAATAAAGAACCAATCATGGAGCGGTATACCTTGTGATTGAAGTCAATACCATTTTCATCAGTGCATAGATGGCCATTTGTGGGCATAGGAATTCTAACGCCGTTGCAATCTTGCATGCCAAATTTCCTCAGAACATCCTTGAGGTATTTCTCCTGAGATATGAATATGCCATTCTTGTTGTTGGGTTTGAAGACCTAAGAAGAATTTCAACTATCCCATCATAGACATTTGATATTCTTCACTCATCATATAGGCAAATTCATCACTATAACGTTGGTCAGTACAGCCAAAGATGATATAATCAACGTATATTTGGCACACAAATAGTTAGTAAAGAGAGTAGGGTCGAGTGAACCGGGTGTGAAGCCATTCTTCACGAGGAATTACTTCAAAGTGTCATACCACGCCTGAGGGGGCTGCTTGAGGCCATAGAGGGCCTTGTTGAGTCTGAAGACTTTGTCAGGATTCTTTGGATCTTCAAAACCTGGGGGTTGAGCAACATATACTTCTTCTCAAGCTTACCATTGAGGAATGCACTTTTCACATCCATTTGATATAAAGTGATATCATGATGGTTAGCATAAGCAAGTAATATGCGAATAACCTCAAGTCTAGCAACAGGTGCAAAAGTTTCATTGAAATCAATTCCTTCAACCTGTGTGTAGCCTTGAGCTACAAGTCGTGCCTTATTCCTCACCACAAGGCCATTTTCAACTTGCTTGTTGCGGTAGATCCACTTTGTGCCAATGATATTATGCTTGCGAGGATCTGGACGTTTGACCAGTTCCCAGACGTTGTTGAGCTCGAACTAATGTAATTCTTCTTGCATGGCCTGAATCCACTCAGGCTCCAGAAATGCTTCATCTACCTTAGTGGGCTCTGTGATAGAGACAAAAGCATAGTGCCCACAAAAGTTAGATAAATGTGAAGCTTTTGAGCGTGTGAGAGGACCTGGTGCTTCAATGTCATTGATGATCTTTTCAACTTGCACTTCTTTTGCAACGCGAGGATGAGCTGGTTGTCGTCGAGGAATTTGATCAGCATTTTCTTCAGCACCATTTTCTTCAGGTGCATCAGCTCGACGTTCTTCACGTTCTGGAATGAATTCTTCAGCAGATTCTTCAGTAGGAATGACATCCTTAATAGCCTTGAACTTGATAGAATCCTCAGGTGCTGGTTCATCTATCACAGAAGGTAGGTGCTCTCTTTGCGAGCCATTAGTTTCATTGAACCGCAGATCTACAGTTTCAAAAATCTTGTGAAGAACATTGTTCAAGACTCTGTAGGTGTGTGAGTCCTTTCCGTAACCAAGCATAAAACCTTCATGTTCTTTCAGTGCAAATTTAGCATTGTGATGAGGATCTCTAATCCAACATTTAGCACCGAAGACTTTGAAATAACGCACATTGGGTTTCTTGTCAGTGGGGAGTTCATAGGCAGTCTTCTTGAAGAATTTGTGAAGATATACCCTGTTGATGATGTGGCACGCAGTGTAAATTGCCTCAATCCAGAAGTGATGAGGCGTCTTGTACTCATCAAGTATAGTGCAAGCCATCTCAACAAGAGTTCTGTTCTTGCGCTCCACGACGCCATTTTGCTGAGGAGTATAAGGAGCAGATAACTCATGAGTAATACCTAGTTCATCAAGATAGTCATCAAGACCAGAATTCTTGAACTCAGTTCCATTGTCACTCCTGATGTGCTTGATCTTCACACCAAAGTTGGTTGAAGCCCTCGAGGAAAATCATTTGAAGACTTCCTGCACTTCATGTTTGTAAGTAACAATGTGTACCCATGTGTAACGAGAGTAATCATCAACAATAGCAAAGCCATATAGAGATGCATCATTAGTGACTGCTGAGTAATAATTAGGACCAAAGAGGTCCATGTGAAGCAATTCGAATGGTCGAGTAGTGGTCATGATGGTCTTCGCTGGATGCTTGGCCTTGGTCATTTTTCCACTTCACAGGCCCGCATAAGTGATCCTTGAGGAATTTGACATTCTCAATGCCAATGACATGCTTCTTCTTCGCATGCGCGTGTGCAAATTCCTCATGCTGCGTGACCAAGTCGTCGATGCCATAGCCAGCCTTCGAAGCTTTTGCAAGTTGGCACACGGCTGGTTGAGGTCCCAGAGAAATCAACAATGTACAAGTCTCCTCTCCTAAAGCCTTGAAGACTTTGGAACCGCTACCTTCCATAACCACAACACAACGATACTTGCCAAAGACAACAATCATATCAAGATCACAAAGCATGGAGACAGACATAAGGTTGTATCCTAAGGACTCAACAAGCATGACTTTGTCCATGTGTCGATCCTTTGTGATCGCAACCTTTCCTAGACCCAATACCTGACTTTTGCCTTTGTCGGCGAAGATGATATGCTTCAGATGCGATGGTGATAAGGGAGCATCAATCAACAGATTCTTGTCACCAGTCATGTGATTTGTACATCCACTATCGAGGACCCACTCAGTGGCTTTGGGTTGATCATCCTGCAGATGAATTAGTGCAGCTTACAAACTCATATACTTCATCAGTGAAGAATATGATATCAAATTCATCAGATGAATTTCACCAAGAAGTAAAACAGATATAGCAGTATGAGGACGTGTGAAATGAAAGTTCATTTCTTCATGATTAGCTGCGTCCTTTCGAGCATTTTTGTCGGGCCCCAAAGAAATTCTTGAGATGTTAAAGCACGTCCGGAGACCTGACCTGCAGAAGATATTAGTTCTTTTTCTTCACCACCCACATCTGAAGGGGTGGCAAAGAGTTCATCACTCTGCGAGCTCCATATGAGAATGGTGGCAAAGAAGCTGACCATTTCATTTCACATAAGAGGGGTTAGGGTAAGCATATGAATAAGCAGAGAAATTCTTGAGGACTTATGAACATAATGGTTTGAGGAATAATGCACATATTCATAGCCCTTAGCTCTACCTGCGAAGCGAGTTGTTAGCATGATGATAATCATGTGAGGACTTTGATCCTTTTGAGGAATTTGATCCACGTGAGGAATTTGGTCCGTATGAGGACTTGGATCCATATGAAGAATTTGGTCCATATGAAGAGTTTGATCTGGGGTTCCTATTCTTCACGGTGGTGTCATGAGGACATTCACCAAGACTTTCAAGGCACCTTTTGGGAACCCAGATTTTCTTCATAGGGGAACCGTTCTGCGATTAGTGCCAACACATCTAGCAAATACTTCACCATTCTGATTTTTGAATAGTTTATAGTTGAGTCAAATGACTCATCGGAAGAATGAGGAGATTCACATGTAAAGCCGATAAGTTAGATGGATCAATCTGGTGGTCCCTTTGCAGCAACCCATGAGGTTTTGGGGTCTTGCTCGGGCTTCCAATATGTACCATCAGCATTGATTTTCCTCTCAAAGGAAATACCCTCTTTCCTAGGGTTCCTGTTGAGAATCTGCTTTTTAAGCACATCACAAAGAGTCTGATGCCCTTTGAGGCTTTTGTACATGTCTGTCATGTACAATTCCTTCAACCCTGCATCGTCAGTGATACTAGCAATGTCCTCAGATGAGGAATTAGTGATAGCAAAGGCAGGTGAATAATTTGTAACAATAGAAGCAATTGAACATTCAGGTGAAGAATTAGCAGATTCACGTTCAATGCACTTTAAGCATGTAGGAAAAAATTCTTCCTGAGAAGCGCTGATTTGTTGAGCAAGTAATGAATCGCGCTCCATCTGAAGATCTTGATAACTCACTCTTAGCTTCTAAAGATCTTGCTTCTTTTGAAGAAATTCATAAGAAAGCTTCTCATGATCAGATAAGAGAGTGTTTTGATGACCTTGAAGGCTGTCAAACCTAGACTGAAGTTGTAACGCCCCGGATTTGATGCGCCAGGTGTCCGCCAGTTATTTGCCGTCATTGCCATGTCATGTGCTTGCGTGTCTCTCTTTGCCATGTCATCATCTGCATTTCATATCATGTCATCATGTGCATTTCATTTTGCATACGTGTTCGCCTCATGCATCCGAGCATTTTCCCCGTTGTCCGTTTTGCAATCCGGCACTCCTATGTCTCCCGGCGCCCTCTTTTACCTCTTTTCGTGTGCGGGTGTTAAACATTCTCGGAATGGACCGAGGTTTGTCAAGCGGCCTTGGTGTAGCACCGTGACCGCTGTCAAGTTTCGGATCATTTGGAGTTCGTTTGGTACTCAACAGTTAACAAGGTAACCGCAAAGCCCTCTTTGAGTTGCAGCCCAACACCCTTCCAAAGTGGCCCAAAACCCAGCAAACTCCCTCCATGCTCTCGATCGTTCGATCACGATCGCGTGGCGCAACCGCACCTCATTTGGACTCTCCTAGCTCCCTCTACCTATATAAACACCTTCCCCTCCAAAAATCGCAGTCCAAATCCCCCGAAACCCTAAAAAAATCGTCCCCGCGCTCGCCGGACACGTCCGCCGCCACCGGACGCATCTCCGCCGCCGCCGCCCCAACCGGAGCTGCCACGTGGCCCGCGCCCCGCCGCCCGCCCGCCCGCCGAGCCAGCGTCGGCCCCAGCAATCCATCCATGCCGCTGGCCCGGCCCCCCTTGGCCAAGGTCGCGCCGCCGCCTCCCATGGCGCCCGCGCCGCCGCCCGAGCCCGTCCGTCGCGCCGCCCGCCCGCCCGCCTCCGCCCGCTGCCGCGCTCGCCCTCCGCCGCCCTCGCCATCGCCATGCCATTCCCGTCCGCGCCGCCCAGCCTTGCCGCCCGCCGCCATGGCCTTGATCGCCCGCCGACCTCGAGCTCCCCGACCACCTCGCCGGCGCCTCTCCCCGCCTCCTCCGGCCTCCTTCCGGCGAGATCTCCGGCGAGATCCGCCTCGCCTCGTAATCCGTGCCATGCGGTTGACTTTCTTTCCCCCCTCCAAATCCTCCAAGTCCTATTTCTGTTAATATTTTCATGCGTTTTCATCATGTCATAACTCTGCATCCGTAGCTCCGTTTTGCGCGTGTAATATGTCAAAATGTTCGCCTCGAAGAGTCGATCATTTCATCTCATTGCATCATTTTCATTAGAGCTCGTCTTGATGCCCGAAATGCTGTTAGAAGAGGGCTATGTGATGTTAGTTTCTGTTTCTTAACAGAACATGCACTTTTGTCATTTTTGCCATGATTGATGTGTGCATCCTATGAACTTGAGTCCTACATGTGTTTTGTAATATGCCATGCCATGTTTACAGGGGTGTATGCCATGTATTTTTGTGATCTCTGTGGTGACTAGCACAAACATGCAAACTAGGCTTCATGATGTTGCTGATTTCAGCTCCTGTTCTGCTAATATTTTTATGCCATGTAAACTTGATGCTACCGAGAGATCCATGCTTATTTTGAGATACTTCAGTAAGGATGTTTTGAACATATGGTTATGCTCTATCCATCCGTGCCCTTGTTTGCAATTATGGAGTGCCATAGCTTGAGTCAATCGAGCTCTACTTTTGCTATAAAATGTTTCCTTGCAGGTTGTTTACATGTTATTCAATTTTGCCAAGGTTGTTGTAGTTGATCCGTGTATGCTATGATGTTGTTATTGCCATGTATAGCTTCTATGCCATGTCTTATTACTGTGAGTTGCCTTGCCATGCCATGTATTGCTCTGTGGTGAGTGGTTCAAGCTCACCAACATGCCTACTTATCGTTGTTCCTGCCATGTATGAATCTGTAATATAACTTGTCATGTTTACATGGGTGCCATCATATTTTCTGATCCTTTTTGGCTCATGGTCAGTAAGGGACTTTTGTTCTATGCAATTAGTAGATCCATGCCATGCCTTTATTTGCCATGATAAGTTCCTGTAACATGTTGTTTGATAGCTCTAAACATTGCAACCTGATGTTATTTCTGCTTAAGTCTGGAACTGTCATTATTTGCAATCTTGCCATGTGTTTTTGAGCATGTTCTAGTGATTTCTGGAGATAGCTCAGTGTTCATGTTTTGTAATGCTTTACCTATACATCATGCCCATGCCTTTTGTTATTACGTTGAGATGCTGTAGCATAGTGTTTTGGTGCTTGCAATATGCCTACTTGCTGTTATGGACAGATTGTTGCTATAACTTGTTTCATGTGTATGTGGTGAACCGTTGCTCCGTTTTGAGTGTGCTCTATATGAAACTTGCTTGTTTTTGCATGTAGCTTCATATTATCATGTTGCATCCATGTTTTGAGGTGTTTGCTTGATGTTTGTATGCATTTTGCATCAATGCCATGTTTAACTTGTTTTGCTCATATCTTCTAGGCCGTAGCTCCGAATCTAATGAACTTTATATGTAACTTGACTAGAATTTCGTGTAGATCATCGTGGTGCATCTTAACTTGCTGTTTAACAACTTGAACATAGGGTTTATTCAGATCTGGACCAATTTCGAAATTTGCATATGAGGACTTACCGGAATTGTTATATGTTGTTTCCGGCCTCATTTAAACTTGCTTGGATGTGTTGCTCTTATTTGCATCATCTCTTGCCATGAGTAGCTTCATGTAGTCTTGTCATGCATCATGATTGTTTGTGCATCATGTCTTGTTCATGTGTGGTGTGTTTACTATGTTGTGTGCTTCTTCTTGTTAGTTCCTGTTTCGTTGCGATCGTGAGGATTCGTTCGTCTACGCTTGGTTCGTCTTCGTGGCTTCATCCGTTCATCTTCTTCATGGACTCGTTCTTCTTCCTTGCGGGATTTCAGGCAAGATGACCGCTACCCTGGATCTCACTACTATCATTGCTATGCTAGTTGTTTCGTTCTATCGCTATGCTGCGCTACCTATCACTTGTTCCTCAATCCTACCTAATTGCCATGTCAGCCTCTAACCTTTGCTTCCTTCCTAGCAAACCGTTGTTTGGCTATGTTACCGCTTTGCTCAGCCCCTCTTATAGCATTGTTAGTTGCAGGTGAAGATGAAGTTTGTTCCTTGTTGGAAGATGAAGTTTGTTCCTTGTTGGAACATGGAGATGTTGTTCCTTGTTGGAACATGTTTACTTGTTGGGATATCACAATATCTATTGTTTAATTAATGCATCTATATACTTGGTAAAGGGTGGAAGGCTCGGCCTTATGCCTGGTGTTTTGTTCCACTCTTGCCGCCCTAGTTTCCGTCATATCGGTATTATGTTCCCGGATTTTGCGTCCCTAACGCGGTCTGGTGATTTATGGGACCCCCTTGACAGTTCGCTTTGAATAAGACTCCTCCAACAAGGCCCAACATTGGGTTTACCATTTGCCTCACCAGCCCTTTTTCCTTGGGTTTCGGAGCCCAAGGGTCATCTTTATTAGCCCCGGGCGGTGCTTCTCTAAGTGCTGGTTCGAACCGAGTAGACTGCGGGGCCACCTTGGGGCAACTTGAGGATTGGTTTTACTCGTAGGATGTCTCATCCGGTGTTGCCCTGAGAATGAGATATGTGCAGCTCCTATCGGGATTGTCGGCGCATCGGGCGGCTTTGCTGGTCTTGTTTTATTGCTGTCGAAATGTCTTGTAGCCGGATTCGAGATCGATCGGGTCTTCCGGGGAAGGAATATCCTTCGTTGATCGCGAGAGCTTATCATGGGCTAAGTTGGGACACCCCTGCAGGGTTTGAACTTTCGAAAGCCGTGCCCGCGGTTATGTGGCAGATGGGAATTTGTTAATATCCGGTTGTAGTAAACTTGAAGCAAACTCTTCTAAAATACACCAACCGTAATGCGTATCGTGAGTGTCTCTTTTCGGGGTTGATCGAGAGGAGAACACGGTTTCTGTGTTATGATTGACGTAAGTAGGAGTTCAGGATCACTTCTTGATCATTACTAGTTGACGACCGTTCCTTTGTTTCTCTTCTCGCTCTCATTTGCGTAAGTTAGCCACCATATATGTTTAGTCGCTGCTGCAACCTCACCACTTTACCCCTTCCTTTCCCTTTAAGCTTTGCTAGTCTTGATACCCATGGTAATGGGATTGCTGAGTCCTCGTGGCTCACAGATTACTACCACAACAGTTGCAGGTACAGGTTTGCGAGGATCATGACGCGAGAGCGATGTTTACTTGTTTTGGAGTTCTTCTTCTGCTTCTTCTTCGATCAGGGGATAGGTTCCAGGTCGGCAGCCTGGGCTAGCAGGGTGGATGTTGTTTGAGTTTCTGTTTATGTTCCATCCGTAGTCGGATGTTGATCTCTTGTATATGATGTTGATGTATTCTTGTGGCATTTGTGCCTTATGTATGTATCCCCATCTATTATGTAATGTTGATGTAATGATATCCACCTTGCAAAAGCGTTTCAATATGTGGGTCTATCCTTGGTGGGACCGTCGAGTTCCTTTTGGATAGGGTCGCATATTGGGCGTGACAAGTTGGTATCAGAGCCTCGACCGACCCTAGGAGCCCCTTGATTGATCGTGTAGTTTGGCCGTTGTGGAGTCTAGAAGAAAACTGTTTTCGGAGTCTAGTTATATCGGAGAGTAGGAATTCTTTTTACTCCTCAGCCCCTTCGTCGCTCTGGTGAGGAATCTTGACGTAGGTGTTTTGAATTACTCCTCTTCCCGTTCAAATTTTTATTTAGGATCACGTGGTTAGTGTCGTGAGTTGTCCATCCTCTTTTGTCCGGTGCATTTCTCGTCAAGTCGACTCGACCCTCTTCATCTTTGCCAAGTTCAATCCTCAGTTGTCTTCTTTTCCCACCCGCCCACCCCTTTTCTTGTCGGAACCGGAGTCCGTAATCGAGTATCCATCCTACTCGTGCGAAGTCGTTGCTTTCTTTCCTCAATGATTTCAACCGGTGTTTTTCTCTTCATGATAGTCGTTGGTTCCCCCTTCCAAGTTGCCTTTGTTTTTCCCGCCCTCCCACCCTTTTTCTTCCCGGAGTCTGAGTCTGTTTCGAGCATCAATTTCACTCATGCGGAGCCCCTTCATTCTTCCATCAATCATTTCAACCGGTGAATTCTCGTCTTGTTCGTCATTCTTCATCCCTTTCTTTTTCCGGTGCACTCAATTCAAGTTTTTCGGGTTGATCACATTCTTTTCCTTGGATCAAGTGTTTTCCCTGCTCGTTCGCCTCTCGCCAATTTATCCTTCCGGAGTGCTCAAGTCATCTCAGGAGATTCGTCTGTGTTTGAATTAATTCGAGGTTGTCACCTCAGTCCAATATTTCAATCGTTCCGGTGCATCATCTATCTGTTCAACATCCTTTCCAACGGTGTTTTCTTTTCAGTGGGCCCTAACCCACAGGTCTTTTCCCAGAATCTTACCTGACTCTTCTAATTATTCCGGAGCTATTCCCAATTCTTTTCAAGTGTGATGTAAGAATGGATCACATCTGTCACATGTCTTTTCCAAGATGGATTCCAAATCATTTTCATTGTTGGCTCAACCTCTTCGCCTTTCGTTTCCCCGGAGTGTCTCAACAAATTTTGGTGGTGTTTCTCGTCATCATTTGAAGATTGAAGAAGAGTTTTTCTCTAAATCTCGTCCGTTCTCCCAGGAGATTCATGGTGATAGCTCGATGTTATCATATCTAATTGTTTCTAGTCATGCAAATTCTTTTCATCCATCCAGAGCATTTCAGGAGTTGCTTTCTCTCTCGATCATCCGGAGGCCATCTTTTCGGAAGATTTCTTCATTCTAAGTTTTCAGATTCGTTCTCCAATTATTCCATATTCGTGCCCCTTCGTTCGTCTCAATATTCTTCCGGTGCTTCGTTCAAGTGTTTCTTAATCAGCTCATGATCTCTTTGTTCTTTTGCATCTAAATCCCCTCTAGTTTATTTGTTCTTCTAATTCTTCCGGTGATTATTTCTTTTTCGTCAGTCATTTTCGAATTATTACGGTGATTCCTTCAGATTCCTTTTTCCTTGATTATCATTTTAATTAATTCCTTCTTTCAATCCTACCGGTGGTTCATGAAGACTTTCTCAAGTTTTGCGCCATATTTCCCCTTATTCCTTTTCAAGAAGAATAAGTAATATGCAAAATCCATTGCTTGTCATCAATTTAATTTGATGAAGTATAAGCATACAATAAATCTTATTCTTGTTTCATCGTCGTCAAGTAATCCCTTCCTTCGGAGTTTGTTCGTAATGAATAAATTCTAGTTCCAAATGTTTTCACCTTTTCTTTTCGGAGTTCAATTATTTCCTCGGCCATCTTGTCGGAACCTCCATCATCGCAAGGCTCATCTTATTCTTTCATCTTTCATTCTATCTCATCATCCTTTTTTTGTTACCGGAGTTCTTCATGGTGGTTCTTCATGATTTAATTCATTCTTCAAGAGTTCATCAAGATTTTGTTGGTGGAGCTCAAGTATTTTTCCTTCTTGCTTTTCGAAGTGCAATTAAATCTCCGTATTCTTTTGAAGTGGAGTTTTGCATTTCTTCGTTTTCTCAGCTATTAAATCTTTTCCACTTGTGGTCGGCGATCAGCTCATAATTTAGAGATGTTTTCCATAAGTCCACATCAAGCTTATTCTTTCGTTGTTGATTTTCTCAACAACTCCATTCAATCTTTCCTTCTAAGTTCTTTTCATTCAATTCTTTCAATTCTTCCAGAGGCATTGTGTTGTTCCTCTCGTCAACTATCGTTCCATTTTGCCAAACTCAGTTCCAACTCCTTCCATGTTCAACCGGTGTGCTGCCTAAATCCTTTCAGTCTTATTCGTTTCTTTTCTCATTCTAACCACTCCGGTTAGAACGAGTCATTTCATAGTCTATCTGATTCCGTGAGCTTTCGATTCTTGTCATTCTCGTCGTTCCTCTCTTTTTCTCGAGTGCTCTCGATTCCTTGCTTCTTCTTGGAGTTCTTGTTTCACCTCATCCCTTTTTCCCTGCCGTCTCGGTCCTAAGATCTCGGGACGAGATCTCTTGTTAGTGGAGGAGTGTTGTAACGCCCCGGATTCGATGCGCCAGGTGTCCGCCAGTTATTTGCCGTCATTGCCATGTCATGTGCTTGCGTGTCTCTCTTTGCCATGTCATCATCTGCATTTCATATCATGTCATCATGTGCATTTCATTTTGCATACGTGTTCGCCTCATGCATCCGAGCATTTTCCCCATTGTCTGTTTTGCAATCCGGCACTCCTATGTCTCCCGACGCCCTCTTTTACCTCTTTTCGTGTGCGGGTGTTAAACTTTCTCGGAATGGACCGAGGTTTGTCAAGCGGCCTTGGTGTAGCACCGGTAGACCGCCTGTCAAGTTTCGGATCATTTGGAGTTCGTTTGGTACTCCAACGGTTAACCGGGTAACCGCAAAGCCCTCTTTGAGTTGCAGCCCAACACCCCTTCCAAAGTGGCCCAAAACCCAGCAAACTCCCCTCCATGCTCTCGGTCATTCGATCACGATCGCGTGGCCGAAAACCGCACCTCATTTGGACTCTCCTAGCTCCCTCTACCTATATAAACACCTTCCCCTCCAAAAATCGCAGTCCAAATCCCCCGAAACCCTAAAAATCGTCCCTCAAGGCTGCGGACACGTCCGCCGCCACGGACGCATCTCCGCCGCCGCCCGCCCAACCGGAGCTGCCACATGGCCCGGCGCCCGCGCCCGCCCCCGCCCGCCGAGCCAGCGTCGCCCCCCAGGCCCCATCCGCCGCCGCCTGCTCTCCATGCCAGGTCATCTCGCCGCCTCCCTCCTGGGCGCCCGAGCGCCGCCGCCCGAGCCCGTCCGGTCGCCGCCAGAGCCCGCCGCCTCCGCCCGCTGCCGCCCCGCCGCCGCCGCCCTCGCCATCGCCGCCGCGCCTCTCCGTCCACAGCCCAAGCCGTGCCCGCCGCCTCGAGCTCCCAGCCACCTCGCGGCGCCTCTCCCGCCTCCTCCGGCCTCCTTCCGGCGAGATCTCCGGTGAGATCCGCCTCGCCTCGTAATCCGTGCCATGCGGTTGACTTTCTTTCCCCCCTCCAAATCCTCTAAGTCCTATTTCTGTTAATATTTTCATGCATTTTCATCATGTCATAACTCTGCATCCGTAGCTCCGTTTTGCGCGTGTAATATGTCAAAATGTTCACCTCGAAGAGTAGATCATTTCATCTCATTGCATCAATTTCATTTGAGCTCATCTTGATGCCCGAAATGCTGTTAGAAGAGGGCTATGTGATGTTAGTTTCGCTTCTTAACGTAACATGCACTTTGTCATTTTGCCATGATTGATGTGTGCATCCTATGAACTTGAGTCCTACATGTGTTTTGTAATATGCCATGCCATATTTACAGGGGTGTATGCCATGTATTTTTGTGATCTCTGTGGTGACTAACACAAGCATGCAAACTAGGCTTCATGATGTTGCTGATTTCAGCTCCTGTTCTGCTGATATTTTTATGCCATGTAAACTTGATGCTACCGAGAGATCCATGCTTATTTTGAGATACTTCAGTAAGGATGTTTTGAACATATGGTTATGCTCTATCTATCCGTGCCCTTGTTTGCAATTATGGAGTGCCATAGCTTGAGTCAATCGAGCTCTACTTTTGCTATAAAATGTTTCCTGGCAGGTTGTTTACATGTTATTCAATTTTGCCAAGGTTGTTGTAGTTGATCCGTGTATTCTATGATGTTGTTATTGCCATGTATAGCTTCTATGACATGTATTCTTACTGTGAGTTGCCTTGCCATGCCATGTATTGCTCTGTGGTGAGTGGTTCAAGCTCACCAACATGCCTACTTATCGTTGTTCCTGCCATGTATGAATCTGTAATATAACTTGTCATGTTTACATGGGTGCCATCATATTTTCTGATCCTTTTTGGCTCATGGTCAGTAAGGGACTTTTGTTCTATGCAATTAGTAGATCCATGCCATGCCTTTGTTTGCCATGATAAGTTCCTGTAACATGTTGTTTGATAGCTCTAAACATTGCAACCTGATGTTATTTCTGCTTAAGTCTGGAACTGTTATTATTTGCAATCTTGCCATGTGTTTTTGAGCATGTTCTAGTGATTTCTGGAGATAGCTCAGTGTTCATGTTTTGTAATGCTTTACCTATACATCATGCCCATGGATTTTGTTATTACTTTGAGATGCTGTAGCATAGTGTTTTGGTGCTTGCAATATGCCTACTTGCTGTTATGGACAGATTGTTGCTATAACTTGTTTCATGTGTATGTGGTGAACCGTTGCTCCGTTTTGAGTGTGCTCTATATGAAACTTGCTTGTTTTTGCATGTAGCTTCATATTATCATGTTGCATCCATGTTTTGAGGTGTTTGCTTGATGTTTGTATGCATTTTGCATCAATGCCATGTTTAACTTGTTTTGCTCATATCTTCTAGGCCGTAGCTCCGAATCTAATGAACTTTATATGTAACTTGACTAGAATTTCGTGTAGATCATCGTGGTGCATATTAACTTGCTGTTTAACAACTTGAACATAGGGTTTATTCAGATCTGGACCAATTTCGAAATTTGCATATGAGGACTTACCGGAATTGTTATATGTTGTTTCCGGCCTCATTTAAACTTGCTTGGATGTGTTGCTCTTATTTGCATCATCTCTTGCCATGAGTAGCTTCATGTAGTCTTGTCATGCATCATGCTTGTTTGTGCATCATGTCTTGTTCATGTGTGATGTGTTTACTATGTTGTGTGCTTCTTCTTGTTAGTTCCTGTTTCGTTGCGATCGTGAGGATTCGTTCGTCTACGCTTGGTTCGTCTTCGTGGCTTCATCCGTTCATCTTCTTCATGGACTCGTTCTTCTTCCTTGCGGGATTTCAGGCAAGATGACCGCTACCCTGAATCTCACTACTATCATTGCTATGCTAGTTGTTTCGTTCTATCGCTATGCTGCGCTACCTATCACTTGTTCCTCAATCCTACCTAATTGCCATGTCAGCCTCTAACCTTTGCTCCCTTCCTAGCAAACTGTTGTTTGGCTATGTTACCGCTTTGCTCAGCCCCTCTTATAGCGTTGTTAGTTGCAGGTGAAGATGAAGTTTGTTCCTTGTTGGAAGATGAAGTTTGTTCCTTGTTGGAACATGGAGATGTTGTTCCTTGTTGGAACATGTTTACTTGTTGGGATATCACAATATCTATTGTTTAATTAATGCATCTATATACTTGGTAAAGGGTGGAAGGCTCGGCCTTATGCCTGGTGTTTTGTTCCACTCTTGCCGCCCTAGTTTCCGTCATATCGGTATTATGTTCCCGGATTTTGCGTCCCTAACACGGTCGGGTGATTTATGGGACCCCCTTGACAGTTCGCTTTGAATAAGACTCCTCCAAAGAAGGCCCAACATTGGTTTTACCATTTGCCTCACCAGCCCTTTTTTCCCTTGGGTTTCGGAGCCCAAGGGTCATCTTTATTAGCCCCGGGCGGTGCTTCTCTAAGTGCTGGTTCGAACCGAGTAGATCTGGGGCCACCTTGGGGCAACTTGAGGATTGGTTTTACTCGTAGGATGTCTCATCCGGTGTTGCCACGAGAACGAGATATGTGCAGCTCCTATCGGGATTGTCGGCGATCGGGCGGCTTTGCTGGTCTTGTTTTATTCTTTGTCGAAATGTCTTGTAGCCGGATTCCTAGACTGATCGGGTCTTCCGGGAGAAGGAATATCCTTCGTTGATCACGAGAGCTTATCATGGGCTAAGTTGGGACACCCTGCAGGTTTGAACTTTCGAAAGCCGTGCCATGCGGTTATGTGGCAGATGGGAATTTGTTAATATCCGGTTGTAGTAAACTTGAAGCAAACTCTTCTAAAATACACCAACCGTAAAGCGTAAGTGAGTGTGTCTCTTTTCGGGTTGATCGAGAGGAGAACACGGTTTCGTGTTATGATTGACGTAAGTAGGAGTTCAGGATCACTTCTTGATCATTACTAGTTGACGACCTTCCTTTGTTTCTCTTCTCGCTTTCATTTGCGTAAGTTAGCCACCATATATGTTTAGTCGCTGCTGCAACCTCACCACTTTACCCCTTCCTTTCCCTTTAAGCTTTGCTAGTCTTGATACCCATGGTAATGGGATTGCTGAGTCCTCGTGGCTCACAGATTACTACCACAACAGATTGCGGTACAGGTTTGCGAGGATCATGGCGCGAGAGCGATGTTTACTTGTTTTGGAGTTCTTCTTCCGCTTCTTCTTGATCGGGGATAGGTTCGGTCGGCAGCCCGGGCTAGCGAGGTGGATGTTGTTTGAGTTTCTTTTATGTTCCATCCGTAGTCGGATGTTGATCTCTTGTATATGATGTTGATGTATTCTTGTGGCATTTGTGCCTTATGTATGTATCCCCATCTATTATGTAATGTTGATGTAATGATATCCACCTTGCAAAAGCGTTTCAATATGCGGGTCTATCCTTGGTGGGACCGTCGAGTTCCTTTTGGATAGGGTCGCATATTGGGCGTGACAGAAGTCTCTGAAGATTTTCAGTCAAGGCTTTAGTGCGATCCATTTCTTCACCCAATATATCATCACTTTTGTCTAGCATGTTTTGAACCTTTTCAAAAGTCCTTTGCTGTTTCACAGCAATCTTAGCAAGTTTAGAGTAGCTGGGCTTGAGGTTTTCATCAGATTCATTCTCACTAGATTCGGAGGAGGTATATTTGAGTACCTTGGCACCCTTTGCCATGAAGCAGTAGGTGGGAGCGTAGTAATCATTGCCTTCATCAGCCTTGTTTGTGAGGTCATTTTCTTCAGAGTTGAAGATAGACTTGCTGATGAATGCAGTAGCGAGAGCCAGACTCGCCACACCAGACTCAGACTCCTCAGATGTCTCCTCTTCCTCATGTTCCTCAGATTCAGCCTCAGAGTCCATTTCCTTGCCAATGAATGCCTGAGCCTTCTTGGAGCTGCTTTTCTTGTGAGATGAAGACTTCGAGGATTTTGATGATGAAGATTTTGACGATTTCTTCTTCTTCTTAGCGTCATCAGAACTTTAATCCTTGTATTTCTTCTTCTTTAATTCCTTTTCCCACTGAGGACAATCTTGAATATAGTGACCAGGTTTCTTGCATTTGTGGCATAGCCTCCTCTTGTAGTCACTGGATGAGGGATCATTGCTCATTGAGGATTTTCCAAAGCGGCCACATCTTGAGAACTTCTGGAATTTCTTCACGAGCAGTGCTAGCTCCTGGCTCAATTCTTCAGGATCACCAAGGCTGCTGCCAGAATCTTCATTTTCAGATTCGAGACCTTCGCTTTGGCCTTGAGGCACGTGATCTACCATAGCACGAACCATAGAGATCTCTCTTTTCAGCAAGCTGGAACTCATGAGTGTTTAGCCTCTCGAGGATATCAGCGGGATCAAGTGACTTGTAATCAACACGCTCTTGTATCATCAATGCCAGAGTATCAAATGAGGAATCAAGCGATCTCAACAATTTCTTCACCACCTCATGGTCGGTGATGTCAGTGGCACCAAGCGCTTGAAGCTCATTTGAGATGTCAGTGAGGCGATCGAAGGTTTGTTGAACATTTTCATTGTCGAGTCTTTTGAAGCGGTTGAAGAGATTGCGAAGAACATCAACTCGAGAGTCACGCTGAGTTGAGACTCCTTCATTCACTTTGGACATCCTATCCCAGATAAGCTTAGCAGTTTCCAAAGCACTCACTCTTCCATATTGTCCTTTGCTCAGATGGCCACATATGATATTCTTTGCTTGAGAATCGAGTTGCTTGAATCTCTTCACATCGGTGGCGTTCAGTGAGGGTGAGACAGAGGGAACACCATTTTCCACAACATACCAGAGATCGTTATCAATTGCCTCAAGATGCATTCGCATCTTATTTTTCCAGTAGGGGCAGTCTGTCCCATCGAAGGTAAGACAACCAGCTGATACCTTGATCGTACCTGCGGTCGACATAACTAAAACTCCAGGTGGTTAAACAAAAATCACACAGAACAAGGGAGTACCTTGCTCTGATACCAATTGAAAGTGCGTTATATCGATTAGAGGAGGGTGAATAGGCGATTTTTTTGAATTTTTCACTGAGGAATTTGCCGGTGAGGAAATTCCTTAGCGAAGAACTACTTGCAGCGGAATAAGTACTCAGAAGTAAGCATACCAGAATACAGGCATGGTCATCATGATGAAATGAAGACAAGCATAGAGTATGAGAAAGCGTAATCACAGGATAACACAAGATGAAGACAAACAGATCAAGAAATTGAACGAGGAAATTGAGAAAGTCTTGACCAAAGTCTTCAAACACAGATATGATGAAGCACTTAACACAAGAATGAGGAAATGAAAGAGTTGAGGAAATAGAACCAGAAGCTTGGTGAAGACAATGATTTCGTAGACCAGTTCCAACTGCTGTCTCAGTTGTACGTCTGGTTGGAGCGGCTGAGTATTTAAACTCGAGGACACACAGTCCTGCACACCCAGTCCCGAGCACACAGCTCAGGACACCAAGTCCTCACCGTGTTCTCCTTGAACTAAGGTCACACAGACCTCGTCCAATCACTCGTGGTAAGTCTTCGGGCGACTTCCAAACCTTCACAAACTTGGTCACTCGGCGATCCACAATTCCTCTTGGATGCTCTAGACCATGACGCCTAACCGTCTGGAAGAAGCACAGTCTTCAAAGGTAACAAGCGTCAGATCCACGCAGGATCAATCTCTTTAGTGATGCTCAATCACTTTGGGTTTGTAGGTGTTTGGGTTTGGGTTTTCCTCACTTGATGATTTTCACTCAAAGTCCTCGGAGGATGGGATGAGGGTTCAAATTCCTCAGGGCTATCATGTTCCTCACTGTGTAGGCAATCCGCACTAGCGAATTCCTAACTCCTCAGTTAGGACAAATTCTCAATGACTGAAGAACTTCATCTCTCACATCAAGAAATTGATGAATCGTATGAAATTTCCAATGGCTTCACTCGAAGGGATTGGTAGGTGTAGGATTTTGAGTTTCCTTAGTGTTTCCTCAACCCCCTTTAACAGTACGGTGTTTCCTATGACTCAAGAAAGAGAAAACGAAACTATGAAAACAAAAGTCTTCACGCTTCATGTTCCTCAAATGAATACCAAGTCTTCAAGGGCACACCAATTTCTTCACTTTCAAAGTATTCAGAAAGTCTTCAGAATACCAAAGTCTTCAGTTGAAGAACTTCATTTTTAGGGGTCGAATTTCTCTATAAATATCAAACTCCTCATAGACTTATAGACCTGTGTACACTCATAAACGCATTAGACCCTTAACCTATAAATCTTCAATACATCAAAATCACTAAGGGGCACTAGATGCACTTACATGGACCATATTGGGCTTTATTTTCCACTTCTATATTATTTTTGGGACTAACCTATTAACCGGAGGCCCAGCCCATAATTGTTGTTTTTTTGCCTATTTTAGTGTTTCGAAGAAACGGAATATCAAACAGAGTCCAAAAGGAATGAAACCTTTGGGAACGTGATTTTCTCACCGAATATGATCCAGGAGACTTGAACCCCACGTCAAGAAAGAAGGGAGGCGGCCACGAGGGTGGGGGGTGCGCCCACCCCCTAGGGCGCGCCCCCTGCCTCATGGGCCCCCCTTTGCTCCGCTGACTTACTCCTTCCTCCCATATATACCTACGTACCCCAAACGATCAGATACAGAGCCAAAAACCTAATTCCACCGCCGCAACTTTCTGTATCCACGAGAACCCATCTTGGGGCCTATTCCGGAGCTCCGCCGGAAGGGGAATCCACCACGAAGGGCTTCTACATCAACATCATAGCCTCTCCGATGAAGTGTGAGTAGTTCACCTCAGACCTTCGGGTCTATAGTTAGTAGCTAGATGGCTTCTTCTCTCTTTTTGGATCTCAATACAATGTTCTCCCCCTCTCTCATGGAGAACTATTCGATGCAATCTTCTTTTTGTGGTGTGTTTGTTGAGACCGATGAATTGTGGGTTTATGATCAAAATTATCTATGAACAATATTTGAATCTTCTGTGAATTCTTTTATGTATGATTGGTTATCTTTGCAAGTCTCTTCGCATTATCAGTTTGGTTTGGCCTACTAGATTGGTTTTACTTGCAATGGGAGAAGTGCTTAGCTTTGGGTTTAATCTTGCGGTGTCCTTTCCCAAAGGACAATAGGGGCAGCAAGGCACGATTGTATTGTTGCCATCGAGGATAACAAGATGGGGTTTTATCATATTGCATGAATTTATCCTCTACATCATGTCATCTTGCTTAAATGCTACTCTGTTTTCTTGAACTTAATGCTCTAGATGCATGCTTTGGATAGCGGTCGATGAGTGGAGTAATAGTAGTAGATGCAGGCAGGAGTCGGTCTACTTGTCTCGGACGTGATGCCTATATACATGATCATATCTATATATTATCATAACTATGCTCAATTCTGTCAATTGCTCAACAGTAATTCGTTCACCCACCGCAAAATACTTATGCTCTTGAGAGAAGCCACTAGTGAAATCTATGGCCCCCGGGTCTATCTTTATCATATTAATCTCCCAACACTTTATTATTGATTTTTTGCTTTTTTACTTTGCTTTTATTTTACTTTGCATCTTTATACCAAAAATACCAAAAATATTATCTATCATCTCTATCAGATCTCACTCTCGTAAGTGACCGTGAAGGGATTGACAACCCCTAATCGTGTTGGTTGCGTGGAGCTATTTGTTTTGTGTTGGTACGAGGGACTCGCACATAGCCTCCTACTGGATTGATACATTGGTTCTCAAAAACCGAGGGAAATACTTACTCTACTCTGCTGCATCACCCTTTCCTCTTCAAGGAAATCCAATGCAGTGCTCAAGAGGTAGCAGTGCTGTGAATGCCACTACTTCATCGGGACTGGGACGGAGGCTGAATTGTTAATCGAGCTCTTGACGAGCCGCGCTGTCCTGCTGTTGTGTAGTCCGGAACCTCTTGACGATGTCCAGGGGCTCAGCAGCCGCGCTATGGTGCTGCTTGAGAAGGCCGCTCTATACCTCTGCTGCTAGGGCGCCGGTGTGCTCCTCTGTTCGGAGGGAGCGTTCCGTATTGCCATTGACTGTTATGACGCCGCGTGGACCGGGCATCTTGAGCTTGAGGTAAGCATAGTGTGGCACTGCGTTGAATCTAGCAAACGTTGTTCGTCCGAGCAGTGCGTGGTAGCCGCTGCGGAAGGGGACGATGTCGAAGATTAACTCTTCGCTTCGGAAATTGTCCGGAGAACCGAAGACCACCTCCAGCGTGATTGAGCCCGTACAGCGGGCCTCTACGCCTGGTATGACTCCTTTAAAGGTAGTCTTTGTTGGTTTGATTCATGAGGGGTCAATGCCCATCTTCCGCACTGTGTCTTGCTAGAGCAGGTTGAGGCTGCTATCCCCGTCCATTAGGACTCGTGTTAGGTGAAACCCGTCAATAATTGGGTCAAGGACTAGTGCGGCTAAACCGCCATGGCGGATACTAGTCGGATGGTCTCGGCGATCGAAGGTGATCGGGAATGACGACCACGGATTGAATTTTGGGGCGAATGGCTCTACCGCGTAGACGTCCCTAAGTGCTTGCTTACGCTCCCTTTTGGGGATGTGTGTAGCATATATCATGCTCATCGTTTTGACTTGAGGGGGAATTTCTTCTGCCCCCCAGTGTTCGGCTGCCGGGGCTCTTCGTCCTCGTCCTCACTTTGTGATCCCTTTTCTTTGTTTTCGGCATTTAACTTGCCAGCCTGCTTGAAAACCCAACAATCCCTGTTGGTATGATTGGCTTGCTTGTCCGGGGTGCCGTGTATCTGGCACGGACGGTCGAGTATGCGGTCCAGGCTGGAAGGTCCTTCATTGTTTCTTTTGTAGGGCTTCTTCCGTTGGCCGGACTTGGAGCCAGTGAATCCGGCGTTGACTATGCTGTCATCGGTGTTGTTGTCATTGCTTTGGCGTTTGTGTCTATTGCGTCGGAGCTTGCCAGTGCTATTCTTGGCCTCAGAAGGGCCTGTCTCGCTGGTTGTGTTGTTACTACGAGCCAGCTAACTGTCCTCTCCCGCACAAAAGCGGGTCATGAGTGGCGTGAGGGCTGCCATGGACTTCGGCTTCTCTTGGATGAGGTGGCGTGTTGGCCATTCGTCCCGGATGCTATGTTTGAAGGCTGCTAAGGCCTCAGCATCCAGACAGTCAACGATCTGGTTCTTTTTGGTTAGGAACCTAGTCCAGAATTTTCTGGCTGATTCTCCGTGTTGTTGAACTATGTGGCTTAAGTCATCGGCGTCCGTGGCGGACATAGGTTCCTTGGAAGTTGTCCAGGAAAGCTTCTTCCAAGTCCTCCCAGCTGCCGATAGAATTTTCAGGCAGGCTGTTGAGCCAGTGCCGAGCTGGCCCTTTGAGCTTGAGTGGGAGGTATTTAATGGCGTGGGGGTCATCTCCTCAAGCCATGTGGATATGGAGAATGAAGTCCTCGATCCATACTGCAGGATCGGTTGTGCCGTCATATGATTCGATATTGACAGGCTTGAACCCCTCCGGGAATTCGTGATCCAGTACTTCATCTGTGAAGCAGAGAGGGTGTGCGGCACCTCTGTACCGGGCCGCATCGCGGCGTAGCTCTGATGGAGTCCGTCTGCAGTATTCGGCCCGGGCGTGGTTGGGTTTGTCACGTCCGAATAGGTAGTCGTCGGCGTGCCTTGAGGCACGTCCTCGCGATCCGTAGATCGATCTTGTACGTCCTGCTTTACTGTCCAGGGTCTGCTGGAGGTCGTACGTATGGTCCCAAGCTGGTCTGTCCCTGTTTTCGCGAGGCGGTGGGGCGGGCTGCTGTTTGGCTTGGGTTGCCGTTTTATCCCGGCCGCGGGGTGGCCGGTCCGCCGCTCTATCCCGACCACATGGTGGCCGGTGCGCATTGCGCGAGGGAGGTATGGGATCTGGTGCCTCCTCATCGAACTAAGGTAGCAGTCGGCGTTTTCGGTAGCTCTTGGCTGGGCGCTTGAGGCCATATTCTTCAACTGTGAGGACGTCAGTCCATCTGTCAACGAGCAGATCTTGTTTGGCTTGAAGCTGCTGCTGTTTATTTTTCAGGCTCCTTGCAGTGGCTATGAGCTGTAGCTTGAAGTGCTCCTGCTCCAGAGGATCCTAAGGTACAATGAAATCGTCGTTGCCGAGGCTTGTCTCCTCCTTGGAGGGTGGACGGTAACTATCGTCCTCCGAGTCATCTTCTATGGCCTGTTCATCAGGGTTATCTTGACCTTTGTATTTTTCCTGTTCGGATGTAGCCCCAACAGGGTCTTCATTGTTTTCGGTGTCGCCCGTAGTGCTATTTTCTCTGGTGCCAGTGTTGCCGTCCTTTGAGCGACGGGGCTTAGAGTGGCGTTTGGGCCGTCGGCGCTTGGACTGCGTCTCGGAGGTTTTATTCGCATCTGGCTCTTCTTTGTCGTCGCTAGATCCTTTAGGTGTATCAACCATGTACACGTCGTACGAAGAGGTAGCCGTCCAACGTCCAGTGAATGGCGGGTCTTGGCCTTGCTCCTTGTCGGCATCGTCGTCCATACCGTCGATGTCTTCGGAGCCATAGTCAAGCACGTCGGTTAAGTCATCGACGGTGCCTATGAAGTGGGTGGCAGGTGGGAAGCAAAATTCCTCATCATCCGTCTCTAGCTCGAACCGGACATAGTTCGTCTGTGAGTCCTTCTCCAAGGACAAATTCTTTAAAGATTTTAGCACGTCACCCAAAGGCGAGTGCTGGAAAACGTCAGCGGCGCTGAACTCGAAGATCGATAACCGATCTAGCTCGGTGTCCGCGGGCGTACACAGTCCAGAACTTATAGCCAGAGACAAGTCTGAAGTTCCGTTAAAGCGAATATTGCAAGACACTAGTGGACTCTGCGGCCTCGGATGGCCCGATATGCTTCGGCTCTAAGGCCGTTGCAGCCGCAGGAACCATCTCCTGGGTGTGATCCGATGACAGATTTAAGTCACGTTCATCGGGGTGAGGGGAGCGATCGCCGCAGGCTCAAATCCCTTGAAGATCAAGTCTCCACGGATATCCGTGATGTGGTTCAAGCTTCCGAATCCGACCTGATGGCCGGGGGCGTAGCTGTCGATCTGCTCCAGATGGCCAAGCGAGTTGGCCCGCAGTACGAAGCTGCCGAATACGAAGATCAGTCCTGGGAGAAAGGTCTCTCCCTGGACAACGTCATTACTGACGATTGAAGGGGCCATCGACTCCTTTGCCTACGGCACAGTGGAACTCTCAATGAAAGCACCAATGTCGATGTCAAAACCGGCGGATCTCGGGTAGGGGGTCCCGAACTGTGCATCTAGGATCGATGGTAATAGGAGACGGGGGACACGATGTTTATCCAGGTTCGGGCCCTCTCTATGGAGGTAATACCCTACTTCCTGCTTGATTGATCTTGATGAATATGAGTATTACAAGAGTTGATCTACCACCATATCGTAATGGCTAAACCCTAGAAGTCTAGCCTATGTGAATATGGTAATGAGTATCTGATACGTCTCCAACGTATCTACAATTTTTTATTGCTCCATGCTACTTTATCTACTGTTTTGGACTATATTGGGCTTTATTTTCCACTTTTATATTATTTTTGGGACTAACCTATTAACCGGAGGCCCAGCCTGAATTGCTGTTTTTTTGCCTTTTTCAAGGTTTCAAGAAGCAAAATATCAAATGGAGTCCAAACGGAATGAAACCTCCGGGAACGTGATTTTCTCACCGAACGTGATCCAGGGGACTTGGACCCTACGCCAAGGAACATCGGAGGCGGGCACGAGGGTGGGGGGCGCGCCCCCTGCCTCATGGGCCCCCTGTTGCTCCACCGACGCATTCTTCCTCCTATATATACCTACGCACTTCAAACGATCGAACAGGAGCCAAAAACCTAATTCCACTGCCGCAACTTCCTGTATCCACGAGATCCCATCTTGGGGCCTGTTCCGGAGCTCCGCCGGAGGGGGCATCCACCACGGAGGGCTTCTACATCAACACCATAGCCTCTCCGATGAAGTGAGAGTAGTTTACCTCAGACCTTCGGGTCCATAGTTAGTAGCTAGATGGCTTCTTCTCTCTTTTTGGATCTCAATACAATGTTCTCCCCCTCTCTTGTGGAGATCTATTCGATGTAATCTTCTTTTTGCGGTGTGTTTGTTGATTTCGATGAATTGTGGGTTTGTGATCCAACTTATCTATGAATAATATTTGAATCTTCTCCTAATTCTTTTATGTGTTATTGAGTTATCTTTGCAAGTCTCTTCGAATTATCCGTTTGGTTTGGCCAACTAGATTGGGAGTTCTTGCAATGGGAGAAGTGCTTAGCTTTGTGTTCAATCTTGCGGTGTCCTTACCCAAAGGATGTAAAGGGTTGCAAAGCAGATTGTATTGTTGCCATCGAGGATAACAAGATGGGGTTTTTATCATATTGCATGAATTTATCCGTCTACATCATGTCATCTTGCTTAAGGCGTTACTCTGTTTTTAACTTAATACTCTAGATGCATGCTGGATAGCGGTCGATGAGTGGAGTAATAGTAGTAGATGCAGAATCATTTCGGTCTACTTGTCATGGACGTGATGCCTATATACATGATCATACCTAGATATACTCATAACTATGCTCAATTTTGTCAATTACTCAACAGTAATTTGTTCACCCATCGTAGAATATTTATGCTCTTGAGAGAAGCCACTAGTGAAACCTATGGCCCCCGGGTCTATTCTCATCATATCAATCTCCATCACTATTTTACTTGCTTTGTTTTTACTTTGCCTTTTATTTTTACTTTGCATCTATATACCAAAAATACCAAAAATATTATCTCTATCAGATCTCACTCTCGTAAGTGACCGTGAAGGGATTAACAACCCCTAATCGCATTGGTTGCGAGTAGCTATCGTTTTGTGCAGGTACGAGGGACTTTTGCGTGGCCTCCTACTGGATCGATACCTTGGTTCTCAAAAACTGAGGGAAATACTTACACTACTGTGCTGCATCATCCTCTCCTCTTCGGGGAAAACCAACGCAAGCTCAAGAAGTAGCAAGAAGGATTTCTGGCGCTGTTGCTGAGGAGTCTACGCAAAAGTCAACCATAGCAAGTACCCATCACAATCCCTATCTCTCGCATTACATTATTTGCCATTTGCCTCTCGTTTTCCTCTCCCCCACTTCACCCTTGCCGTTTTATTCGCCCTTCCTCCGTTCAATCTTGTGTTACCATGTGCCTTCTTCTTGCTTGCATCTTCGCTTGCTAAGAGTTTATGGATCCTCATCCACTTGCTAATCTCTTTAAGAGATCCAATTATGATGAACCAATTCCTAGTGATTTGGATGCACTAGATTATCTTTATAAGGTTTTGCCTTAAATTTGTAAATCTAAAAATTGTGATAAAGTACTTTATGAAACGATTCACGATAGGTCTTTGAATAAAAAGCATGATTGCAATGATTTTATTTTAAATTCTTTTGATGTCAATTGTGCTAATAAGATGCAAAACCCTAAACTTGGGGATGCTCGTTTGGCTATGTCTACTACTTGTTGCAATGATCATGATTGGGGTGATTCTTCTTATGATCTTGAAAATTTATTTAAGCCCCATGATGAGTATGAGATTGATAATATTGTTTGCAATAATACTGAAAGTGGGTTCGGAAGAGTGTCAACTTTAGATCCCACATATTTGGAGAATGTTCAATCTTATGAAGTTTTTGATAAAAGTGGGTTTGGAAAGGTCATGACTTTAGTTAATGATAATCCCACTATTTTGGAAGAGTATCAACTTTGCATGCATGTGGATCGTGTTGAGAATATACTTTGTGATAGCTATTTTGTTGAATTTTACTATGATCCTACATGTAATTATTATGAGAGAGGAAAATATGGTTATAGAAATTTTCATGTTACTAAATTACCTCTCGTTGTGTTGAGATTGCTATTGTTCCTTTCCGCTTCCTTGCATATGCTAGTTTTTGCTTGCTACGATAATTTGTTTGCCTGTAATATGCCTATGCATAGGAAGTATGTTAGACTTAAGTGTGTTTGTCACATGTTTTATGATGCTCTCTTTGCGCCTCAATTCTTGTCTTTCTTGTGAGCATCATTGAATCTCAATGTCAAGCTAAAAAGGCTTTAAAGAAAAGCGCTTGTTGGGAGACAACCCAATATTTTTCCTTGCTGCTTAGTAATAAATAATTCATCTAGCCTCTGTTTAGATGTGGTTTTATCTTTTAATTAGTGTTTGTGCCAAGTTAAACCTATTGGATCTTCTTGGATGATAGTTATTTGATCTTGCTGTAATTTCCAGAAACTTTGTGCTCAGTGCCCGAATTGTTAAAAATCACCAGAACGTGATAAAATACTGATTCCAATTGATGCTGATCAATAAACAAATTGTACAGGCCGTCTAATTTTGGTAGAAGTTTTTAAGTTCCAGAAGTTTGCGTTAGTTATAGATTACTACAGACTGTTCTGTTTTTGACAGATTCTGTTTTGCGTGTGTTGTTTGCTTATTTTGATGAATCTATGGCTAGTAAAATAGTTTATGATCCATAGAGAAGTTGGAATACAGTAGGTTTAACACCAATATAAATAAAGAATGAGTTCATTACAGTACCTTAAAGTAGTCTTTTGTTTTCTTTCTCTAACGGATCTCACGAGATTTCTATTGAGTTTTGTGTTGTGAAGTTTTCATGTTTTGGGTGAATTCTTTTGATGGATTATGGAACAAGGAGTGGCAAGAGCCTAAGGTTGGGGATTCCCATGGAACCCCCAAGATAATCCACGGACACCAAAAAGTCAAAGCTTGGGGATGCCCCGGAAGGCATCCTCTCTTTCGTCTACTTCCATCGGTAATTTACTTGGAGCTATATTTTTATTCACCACATGATAAGTGTTTTGCTTGGAGCGTCTTGTATTATTTGCGTTTTTGATTGTTAGTTTACCACAATCATCCTTGCTGTACACACCTTTTGAGAGAGCCATACATGAATTGGAATTTGATAGAATACTCTATGTGCTTCACTTATATCTTTTGAGCTTGATAGTTTTTGCTCATAGTGCTTCACTTATATCTTTTGAGCTTGATAATTTTTGCTCTAGTGCTTCACTTAGATTTTTTAGAGCACGGTGGTGGATTTGTTTTAAAGAAACTTGACCTCTCATGCTTCACTTAGATTATTTTGAGAGTCGTTAATAGCATGGTAATTTGCTTAATGTTAATATACTTGGTATGCAAGATATGTGAAACTTTCTTTTGAGTGCGTTGAATACTAAGATAAGTTTGATGCTTGATAATTGTTTTGAGATATGAAGATGGTGATATTAGAGTCATGCTAGTTGAGTAGTTGTGAATTTAAAGAATACTTTTGTTGAAGTTTGTGATTCTCGTAGCATGCACGTATGGTGAACCGTTATGTGATGAACTCGGAGCATGATTTATTTATTGCTTGTCTTCCTTATGAGTGGCGGTCGGGGACGAGCGATGGTATTTTCCTACCAATCTATCCCCCTAGGAGCATGCGCGTAATACTTTGCTTTGATACATTCTAGATTTTTGCAATAAGTATATATGAGTTCCTTATGACTAATGTTGAGTCCATGGATTATACGCACTTTTTCACATCCTTCCACCATTGCTAGCCTCTCTAATACCGCGCACTTTTCGCCGGTATCATACACCCACCATATACCTTGCTCAAAACAGCCACCATACCTACCTATCATGGCATTTCCATAGCCATTCCGAGATATATTGCCATTCAACTTTCCACCGTTCCGTTTATTATGACACACTCCATCATTGTCATATTGCTAGCATGATCATGTAGTTGACATCGTATTTGTGGCAAATCCACCGTTCATAATTCTTTCATACATGTCACTCATGAATCATTGCATATCCCGGTACACCGCCGGAGGCATTCATATAGAGTCATATTTTGTTCTAAGTATCGAGTTGTAATTGTTGAGTTGTAAGAAAAATGAAAGTGTGATGATCATCATTATTAGAGCATTGTCCCAAGTGAGGAAAATATGATGGAGACTATGATTCCACCACAAGTCGGGATGAGACTCCGGACGAAAAAATATATAAAAAAAGAGGCCATAAAAAAAGGCCCAAATAAAAAAATGAGAGAAAAAGAGAGAAGGGACAATGTTACTATCCTTTTACCACACTTGTGCTTCAAAGTAGCACCTTGATCTTCATGATAGAGAGTCTCTCATTTTGTCACTTTCATATACTAGTGGGAATTTTTCATTATAGAACTTGGCTTGTATATTCCAATGACGGGCTTCCTAAAATGCCCTAGGTCTTCGTGAGCAAGCGAGTTGGATGCACACCCACTTAGTTTCTTTTGTTGAGCTTTCATATACTTATAACTCTAGTGCATCCGTTGCATGGCAATCCCTACTCAGTCACATTGATATCTATTGATGGGCATCTCCATAGCCCATTGATACGCCTAGTTGATGTGAGACTATCTTCCCTCTTTTTGTCTTCTCCACAACCACCATTCTATTCCACATATAGTGGTATATCCATGGCTCACGCTCATATATTGCGTGAAGATTGAAAAAGTTTTGAAAATGTTAAAGTATGAATCAATTGCTTGGCTTGTCATCGGGGTTGTGCATGGTTTAAATATTTTGTGTGGGGAAGATGGAGCATAGCCAGACCATATGATTTTGTAGGGATAACTTTCTTTGGCCATGTTATTTTGAGAAGACATAATTTCTTAGTTAGTATGCTTGAAGTATTATTATTTTTATGTCAATATGAACTTTTGTCTTGAATCTTTCGGATCTGAATATTCATACCATGATTAAGAAGATTTACATTGAAATTATGCCAAAGTATCACTCTGCATCAAAAATTCTCTTTTTATCATTTACCTACTCGAGGACGAGCATGAATTAAGCTTGGGGATGCCTGATACGTCTCCAACGTATCTATAATTTTTGATTGCTCCATGCTACTTTATCTACTGTTTTGGACTATATTGGGCTTTATTTTCCACTTTTATATTATTTTTGGGACTAACCTATTAACCGGAGGCCCAGCCCAGAATTGCTGTTTTTTGCCTTTTTCAGTGTTTCGAAGAAACAGAATATCAAACGGAGTCCAAACGGAATGAAACCTTCGGAAACGTGATTTTCTCACCGAACGTGATCCAGGGGACTTGGACCCTACGCCAAGGAACATCGGAGGCGGTCAAGAGGGTGGGGGGCGCCCCCCCCCCTAGGGCACGCCCCCCTGCCTCGTGGGCCCCCTGTTGCTCCACCGGCGTACTCCTTCCTCCTATATATACCTACGTACCCCCAAACGATCAGAACAGGAGCCAAAAACCTAATTCCACCGTGGCAACTTCCTGTATCCACGAGATCCCATCTTGGGGCCTGTTCTGGAGCTCCGCCGGAGGGGGCATCCACCACGGAGGGCTTCTACATCAACACCATAGTCTCTCCGATGAAGTGTGAGTAGTTTACCTCAGACCTTCGGGTCCATAGTTAGTAGCTAGATGGCTTCTTCTCTCTTTTTGGATCTGAATACAATGTTCTCCCCCTCTCTCATGAAGATCTATTCGATGTAATCTTCTTTTTGCGGTGTGTTTGTTGAGACCGATGAATTGTGGGTTTATGATCCAACTTATCTATGAATAATATTTGAATCTTCTCTGAATTCTTTTATGTGTGATTGAGTTATATTTGCAAGTCTCTTCGAATTATCCGTTTGGTTTGCCCAACTAGATTGGTAGTTCTTGCAATGGGAGAAGTGCTTGCTTTGGGTTCAATCTTGTGGTGTCCTTACCCAGTGACAGAAAGGGTTGCAAGGCACGTATTGTATTGTTGCCATCGAGGATAACAAGATGGGGTTTTTATCATATTGCATGAATTTATCCCTCTACATCATGTCATCTTGCTTAAGGCGTTACTCTGTTTTTAACTTAATACTCTAGATGCATGCTGGATAGCGGTCGATGAGTGGAGTAATAGTAGTAGATGCAGAATCGTTTCGGTCTACTTGTCATGGACGTGATGCCTATATACATGATCATACCTAGATATACTCATAACTATGCTCAATTCTGTCAATTGCTCAACAATAATTTGTTCACCCACCGTAGAATATTTATGCTCTTGAGAGAAGCCACTAGTGAAACCTATGGCCCCCGGGTCTATTCTCATCATATCAATCTCCATCACTATTATACTTGCTTTGTTTTTACTTTGCCTTTTATTTTTACTTTGCATATATATACCAAAAATATTATCTCTATCAGATCTCACTCTCGTAAGTGACCGTGAAGGGATTGACAACCCCTAATCGCGTTGGTTGCGAGTAGCTATCGTTTTGTGGAGGTACGAGGGACTTGTGCGTGGCCTCCTACTGGATTGATACCTTGGTTCTCAAAAACCGAGGGAAATACTTACGCTACTGTGCTGCATCATCCTCTCCTCTTCGGGGAAAACCAATGCAAGCTCAAGACGTAGCAGTATCCGTGTCCGGACTATGCTCTCCGGTTTATATAAGCACCGGAGAGATCTAGGGTTACATGGGGTCGGTTACATAAGAGGGAATCTTCATAGTCGGTCGCCTAGCTTGCCTTCCACGCCAAGGAGAGTCCCATCCGGACACGGGTATAGTCTTCGGCCTTCATATCTTCACAGCCCATCAGTCCGGCCCATGGATAACAGGCCGGACGCCCGAGGAACTCTTAGTCCAGGACTCCCTCACCGGCCTCCCTAGGCGCGCACCATGAGGAGTCCTACTCCCAGCGAGAGTAGGACTCCCCCCTTCCAAGTGGGAGTAGGAGACGAGAGGGAAGGAGAGAGGGGGGAAAGGAAAGGGGGGCGCCGCCCCCCTCCTTGTCCAATTCGGAGTGGGGGGGGGGGGGGACGGGGCGCGCGACTGCCCTTGGCCGCCCCTCCTCTTCTCCACTAGGGCCCAATAGGCCCATTAGTCTCCCCCGGGGGTTCCGGTAATCCCCCGGTACTCCGGTATATGTCCGAAACTCTCCGAAACCATTCCGGTGTCCGAACATAGTCGTCCAAAATATCGATCTTTACGTCTCGACCATTTCGAGACTCATCGTCATGTCCGTGATCATATCCGGGACTCTGAACTACCTTCGGAACATCAAAACACAAAAACTCATAATACAATCGTCACCGAAACTTTAAGTGTGCGGACCCTACGGGTTCGAGAACTATGTAGACATGACCGAGACATGTCTCCGGTCAATAACCAATAGCGGAACCTGGATGCTCATAGTGGTTCCTACATATTCTACGAAGATCTTTATCGGTCAAACCACATAACAACATACGTTGTTCCCTTTGTCATCGGTGTGTTACTTGCCCGAGGTTAAATCGTCGGTATCTAAATACCTAGTTCAATCTCGTCACCGGCAAGTCTATTTACTCGTTCCTTAATACATCATCTCGCAACTAACTCATTAGTTACAATGCTTGCAAGGCTTATAGTGATGTGTATTACCGAGTGGGCCCAAAGACACCTCTCCGACAATCAGAGTGACAAATCCTAATCTCGAAATACGCCAACCCAACAAGTACTTTCGGAGACGCCTGTAGAGCACCTTTATAATCACCCAGTTACGTTGTGACGTTTGGTTGCACACAAAGTGTTCCTCCAGTAAATGGGAGTTGCATAATCTCATAGTCATAGGAACATGTATAAGTCATGAAGAAAGCAATAGCAAGAAACTAAACGATCAAGTGCTAAGCTAACGGAATGGGTCAAGTCAATCACATCATTCTCCTAATGATGTGATCCCGTTTATCAAATGACAACTCATGTCTATGGTTAGGAAACTTAACCATCTTTGATCAACGAGCTAGTCAAGTAGAGGCATACTAGTGACACTCTGTTTGTCTATGTATTCACACATGTATTATGTTTCCGGTTAATACAATTCTAGCATGAGTAATAAACATTTATCATGAAATAAGGAAATAAATAATAACTTTATTATTGCTTCTAGGGCATATTTCCTTCAGTCTCCCACTTGCACTAGAGTCAATAATCTAGGTCACATCGCCATGTGATTTAACATCAATAGTTCACATCACCATGTGATTAACACCCATAGTTCACATCGTCATGTGACCAACACCCAAAGGGTTTACTAGAGTCAATAATCTAGTTCACATCGCTATGTGATTAACACCCAAAGAGTACTAAGGTGTGATCATGTTTTGCTTGTGAGAGAAGTTTAGTCAACGGGTCTGCCTTATTCAGATCCGTATGTATTTTGCAAATTTCTATGTCAACAATGCTCTGCACGGAGCTAATCTAGCTAATTGCTCCCACTTTCAATATGTATCTAGATCAAGACTTAGAGTCATCCAGATCGGTGTCAAAGCTTGCATCGACGTAACTTGTAGCGACCCGACCTCAGATGGTCAAGTCTCTGTGTTTCAAAGGTCATCCTCGGATCAAGAATGCCGACACACACAAGATCAAGGATTTATAACAGAGTAGCAATCACACACTTATTACATCGAATGTCTCAAAAGAGAACTTATTACAATAATATGGCTTAAGGCCATCTAATACGATAACAGCGGAAGGCTTGGAAGATAAAGTGAGTCCATCAACTCCAACGGCATAGCTGAGCTGCACGGCAACGACCTATCGAACCTCACTCCTCGTCTGAAAAGTCTGCAACATAATACGTTGCAGCCCGAGAACGGGTCAGCACATGGAATATGCTGGCAATGTAACACAATAGAACAATAACAGAATAATGCTATCACTACATGCATATTTGGCTGGTGGAAAGCTCTATGGTTATAGTTTTTGCGAAAAGCCAATTTTTTCCTACAACAAAGGAATCAATTTTAATTTAACTATCATGGTGGTTGAAACATCATTGAGAAGGTATAACCCCAACTCAATCCCAATTAAGGTAATTAACATCCCAGCACAATTAGTTAAGAGTGATGAGATACATGTGAATACTCAAGTACTAGATACTCAGAATTGTCCATAACGGGGGACACGGCTAACCATGATTAGATTGTATACTCTGCAGAGGTTTGCACACTTTTCCCCACAAGACTCGATCGCCTCCGTTGATTTGTCGCACTACATGGTGTTTGAGAAACGGATGACCGAGACACAGTCTTTCAGAAACATTAACTCTCTACTCAGGGTAGACCATACCAAACCTACAAAACCCACTACCTGCTGATCTACCTCTTCAAGAGCTTCACGTAACTTACTCAACTATGCTAGAGCCCATAATAGCTTGTGGTTGCACACGGAAGTTTCTAGCCTGAATAATCTCGGTTCCTTTGAGCCTGGTGGCGGTCCATAGGAAGATCACACGGTACCCGGGATTTCAAAAAAACAGACAGATCGGGTTCCCCGGTGCCTCAATCCACCAGATGTGTATTAAAGTTGCCACCTTAAAGTAAACCATTAATTAACAATCTCACATCTGTCATGGATTCACTCAAACCCAAACCACGCTCACGAGCATAGCATGGCAAGATAAGCAATACGTAGAAGTAACTCCCAAGGGTTTGAATGTAACGGGGCAATAGGTTCCTACCTCATCAACTACTTCCCAACCCACAAATTAATGACATCCTAAACATGCAATGTTTGAGGGTTGAAGCTAATGCATAAAAACTGGGTATGGAAAGAGTATGATCAAAGTGTTACTTGCCTTGCTGACGATCCGTGAATCCTAGAGACTCGTAGTAACACGCTTCGCACTCCGGGAATTCTATCACAAGCAAACAATACATACATAAGCAACAAGAAAAGATGCACAAAACGAAACTTCAACTGAAAGAGGCCGACCAGAAAGTTCAAATTAAGAACTCCGGTTCGCAAAAAGAATCAAACCAAACGGAGCAACGAAACTCAAACGACGAAAGAAATAAGATCCGTTTACTAATCTGAACTAGGGTCAAATTTTACAGAGACAAAAACTTGTTTGAGTTGACTATTCGGAAAGAGGGTTTCGAGATGAAACTCGAGGCGCTTGAATCGCCTGATTCCGATAAACGAGCGAAAAGTTAAACTAGAACGAAAATCGGGTCAGAAATCGCGATCAGGAAAATCGCGGACTAAATCCGATAAAAAGAAAAACGACGAACGGCCTAACGAACAAACGTTCGTTAGCAGAAACTAAACGATGAACACGTTCGTTAAAACGAACGAACGAGCGAACGCTCGCTAAGTAAATAGACCAAAAAAAATAAAACCGATCTATATAAAAAACGAACCAGGGTTTTTCTTAAAAAAACCAAAGGGGTTTTTCAAAAAAAAAACCGGGCGGCGGGTGGCTACCTCCGGCGAGGTCGTCCGGCGAGGCGGGCGGCTCCGTGGGTGCGGACGGCGGCTGCCAGAGGCGGCGGCGGCGGCTCGGGGCTCGGGCGGCTCGGGCCCGGTGGTGGTGGTGGTGGTGGTTAGCGGGGGGATTAAAGGGGCGGCGGCGGCGGGGCAAGACGGCGGAAGAGGAGTCCCACTGACTCCGTCCGAAAAGCGGCGTGGCGGCGGCACAAGCAGGAGGCGGCGGTGGCGGGCGGCGGCTGGTTCGGGCTTTGGTGGGCCCTAGGCCCAAAGCGCGCGCGGTCTTTTTTTAAAACGTCTACCAAACTTAGAAAAATCCTAGAAAAATAAATAAAAATCTAAAAATACCAAAAGAAGTTTTCTCCGTCTAAATAAAATATTTAGAACAAGATGAACTTTTCTTGGCTCCTAAAATGCAATTTTTAAAAACATGCAAATTTTTCTAGGGCAAATAAAATTCCAACTAAAATCAAATAAAATCCAAAAATGATTTTAACATTTTTCCTCCGATATTTCAATTATTTTGGAGAAGTCATATTATCTCCTCTCTTTTATTATTTCAAAATGAAATATTTTCTGGAGAGAAAATAATTAAAAATCAAAATCCTCGTCTTCATTATTTGATAAAATTCAAATATGAAAAACGGAAAATCCCAAACTCTTTCCGAGGGTCCTTGAGTTGCTTACGATTTCGAGGATTGCAAACAAAATGCAATAAAATATGATATGCATGGATGACCTATGTATAACATTCCAAATTGAAAATTTGGGATGTTACATAACTCTTTACGATGAACCTTTTGTCACCTCCATAATCGAGAAACATATCCTTATCCCGCTAAGGATAGGTTTGACCGTTATCCGGTGATCTACTCCTAGATCACTATTGTACTCCCTTGCAAACTCAGTGTAGCGACCCGACCTCAGACGGTCAAGCCTCTCGTATTCTTGTGCCATCCTCGATCAGTATCTTTGGCACACACAAGACATCAATGTATATATCAAAGTGCAATCACATGTATAAATAACGTAAATGATATATACCTCATAATAATCAGCGGAAACAATCAAACGGGTGTGGAGTCCCATCAACGCCATCGGCAGGTTGAGTGTAGACCGTAACCTGTATTGTAACTCTTACTGTCGAGGAAATATCTGCAACATGATACGCTGCAGCCGTGTAGGTCAAGACATTGAATGTACCGCAAGATCACAATAAGATAAAACAGATGATAAACTATACTATATGCAGTATGGCTTTGTGGCTCAGATTCGAGTTTTGTTTGCGTAAAAGCTAGTTTTATTTTACCTACATCAAAGGAATAATGAAGTCTGTACTATGGAGTTTTTCTGTCATGACATGGTTCCGCCAACCGATGTCTCATAGCCCAAATCATCATAAGTTGCCCACAATTAAGTTATCAATCCGTGTTGAGAGTTCCAGATAGATCCAAGTCCAGATGCTCAAATTGTCCGTAATCGGGACACGGCTAATCGATTAGGTTTAAACCTCTGCAGAGGTTTGTACACTTTACCCGCAAGATTCGATCCCTCTCTTTACGTTCTCGCACTTCAGAGTGTTTGAGAACAAGATGACCGAAACATGGTCTTCCAAAGAGTTCCACTGACCACTGTCCGGTACTCAACCCATCCTATCATAGTTCTACATCTGCTAGTACCGTCCCAGCCAGAGTCACAACTAGGGTCAACCAAGCCAGAGCCCATAATGACTTGCGGTTGCACAGGTAAGCTTCCGGGCGTGAAGTATTCTTCCGTCTCTTTGAGTCTGGGTGAAGCTTTCCGCAAGATGTCATGGCGCTTCTCCATGCATCCCGGCCAACCACTGGTTTCTCCAGGTGCCCAAACCGCCCTTCACCCAAGATCGTGTATTGAATTCTTGTCTCGAGTCTTGAAGTCTTGAGGCCTTGAAGATGCAGTCCTTGCAGCTTTCATCATGGTGTTGTCGTCAATGACGAGATCCTTCATTCTCACAACACCTCCGAAGTTAAAACAGTAGAGAAATCCATTGCAAGTTATTAGCGAACTTGAATTGATTTCACGATAACAAAATAAAAATAAATATAAAACTTGTTGAACACCTACTGTTTAAATAATAGAAACCAAACATAAACTTTCTGAAATATAAAATAAAATAATTTAAAAACAACTATAGAAAAAGTAGCTATAATTGAATAGAACTAAAACAGAATTTATTTTACATGAAATAATAAGCTAAAATACTCAAACAATTTTGAAATTTTTACCACTGGTAAATATGATCACTAGTGATCAGTAGAAAAAAGAATCAAATAAAAATCTATTTTTAAACTCCCGGAATAAGCAAAACAAGCTTTAATTCAAATCTGATCTAACTCAATTTTTATAAATCCAAACATAGACAAATTATATATTTTGGAAACTACAAGAAAATTGTGATCTAACGCAAAAAGAATCAGCATCATTGGACTTCTAGATCAAAAGTTATAAGATAAACAAGAACGGAACTAAATCTGTTACGGAAATAAATCTGAAAACGAAAACGGCGACGTGGCGAGATTTGATTGGTTGTCGGTGTGTGCGTTTTAGGCTATCTAGAGGACGGCCGCACATTTGAAGAAAACGGTTGGGCTATTAAGGATCTATTTGGGGCCTTAGGATCAAGATCTAACGGTGGTACGGGAATAGACAAAAGAAAGAGAAAAAAAACAACAAGGGAGTTACCTGTACGTGAGGCAGAGATGGCAGGAAGGAGACGGCGATGTGGAGGGCTGCTCCGGCGAGGGGGCGAGGTCGCCGGCGAGGGTGGGGGTGGCGGAGGAGGTGGGAGGAGGCGCGGTGGGGAGGCACAGCAGGGGTGGGGCGCGCAGGGGTGCTGCAGGGCGATGGGGAGGTTCCAGGAGAGCTCCTGGTGAGCGTTTCTAGGAAGGAAAAGGAGAACGGTGGCGAGAAGGCTACGGGCAGGGAGGGGGCGTGGTGATGGGGAAAATGGAACGAGGAGAGGGAGGGGGTTTTATAGGCGGTCTCGGGAGGCGCTGGGATGGAAAGACGAGGGAGATCGGAAGGTGGAGTTTCTGCTCCATGGATATGGAAAGCTTTTGTAACGTGAGAGGAAACAAAGGAAGGAGATGATCTCTTGTTGGGCTAGAATAGGAAAGTGCTTAATGGGCCACGTTTTTCCTAATAAAAACGATTCTATTCCTATTTTTAAAATTAGGAAACTAAAACAATAAAAAGGGAAATCAAATCAATTCGAATAAAGAGTTTTATATACTAAAATTATCGAAAAATAAGATGTAGATGATGAGCATTATTCCACGGCCAAAATAAAACTAAAAAAAATGTTTTTCAGAAAATCCCTAAAGGCTTTATTTCTTTTGCAAATAATTTTAAATAAAACTTTGGTTTTTCTTGGCTCAATATTTTCAAAATGCCCCTGATTTTGGAGGGTCATTTTCCTCCGCTCTTTCTTGCTTGCAAGAATTTATTTTTCGGGTATTTCTCGGGAAGCAAAATAGAAAGCAAGTGCAAATATTTGAAAGAATTAAATTGCAAAACTCCGCTCAAATTCTTTATAGTTGAAGAAGTCATGTCATCTTCTCTCATTGATTTTAATAGGATGAATTGAATTTACCGGAGAAGGGAAAGTCATTTTATTCCCTCTCTTTCAAAAGTTTTTGAAAAGGTTCAAATTTCACTCAAGTTTAATTCACTCAAGCAAACAAACAAACAATTCAATTAATTATATTAACATTCCAAAATTTGGGATGTTACAAACCTACTACACTTAAAATGAATCTCGCCCTCGAGATTCAAGAGGCTAGCAAGAAAAGATTAGGGTTGGGGTCTTCTAGCAAATGTCTTGGTCGAAGGTCCTAGCCCTTGCCGCAAGTCCTCGAGACGGGCAACGGGTCACATCTTTCGTGAGTCTCGCTTGTTACCGCGCGCCCTAATCCACTACGATTTGGATATTTGATCCGAGGCCTCTCGCCCGATAGCGCTAACCATCACGTGCTAAGTATGGGCGTTTGCGTCAGACATCAGCGAAGCTTATTAGACGTCGGGGCCACGAGCGGCTACCGATTGCTGAACGCTGTTAGGCTAGGTCCGCTTCCGCCGCCTCGCAACGCAGGAGAGTTCCCGGAGATGGCCCATGACCGGGGCATAGGTTTAGTCCGCGTGTTGGCCTCTCTATTGCCTAGGTCGGGTTGCGGCGTATTGTTTGAGGCCGGGCATGACCCGAAAGTGTGTCCGCCGGAGCGTGTTGGTGGTAAGTTGCACCTCGCAGAAGAAAATCTATCGATAGCCCGTCCCTACGGAACGGACGCTGGAGTTGTATCCGATCGATACAACTAGAATGGTTACTTGAGATGAGACATGGATATGAGCAATGGATTGCGATGAGAATTGGATTGTGATAATAACCGGATAGTATGGCTCGGGATTTCTTTTCGCAGGAGTCGAGAGAGGATCTCCGCCGAGGTTGATAACACTATGCTACTTTAAGTTATGTTACTCTACTCCCTCTTGTTTGCTGCAAGATGGAGGGTTTTGAAGATGCTAGTCTTCGTTAGACTAGGCCTTCTCTATTCTACGGCATTCTGCAGTTAGTCCACTGATATGGCTTTACACATATATCCTTGCATATGTAGTGTAGCTCCGTTTGTAGTACTTTGGATGAGTACTCACGGTTGCTTTGTTCCTCCTTTTCCCTATCTCTACCGATTGTGCAATCGATCGGGAGACCAGATCCGACGCCACCGCCACGGCATTACTACTACTCGGAGGCGCCTACTACTACGCAGCAGCCCGGCCGACGATTTACCGGGGAGTGACCTAGGAGGATCCCAGGGAGCCCTGTCCTCTTCGATCCAGTATCCCGTTTGTGCTAGCCATCTTATGGCATCTTGTTTAACTTATGTCCAGATCAGATATTGTTGCTTCACTCGTCTATGAACGAGCACTTGTATTCGAGCCCTCGAGGCCCCCGGCTTGTATTATGATGCTTGTATGACTTATTTTATTTGTAGAGTTGTGTTGTGATATCTTCCCGTGAGTCCTTGATCTTGATCGTACACATTTGCAGTATGATTAGTGTACGATTGAATCGAGGGCGCACATGGTTCCAATAAACTCAGATATTTCTCCGGAGGGCTGACAATGTATGTCTCTTCACATATCTTACAATAGCTCCTTCATTAAAGCTCTTCTCGAAGCATAGAGTTTTCCTCAAAAGCTTGGGTCGGTTCGTCAAAGTTGAAGTTCGTCAGACCGGATCTTCTTAGTCGACAGTGTATCGCCAATAAACAACTATCGAGATCTCATGGTGGTCGACTTTACAGGTTTCTCTCAGTAAAACGGGTCGGGTTGAACCTCACCGTATAACCTACGATGGGCACGGTTGCTGTCAGAAGGGGTTCCATCGTCTACCATTCTATGGTTTTATGGCTTATCGCTATTTATTACACTCTTTAAAGGTTTTCAAGTCTCTCGATTTTCCATCAACATATGATAGTTCATGATAGAAGTCTTCGGTGGGGGCCAATCCATCCTGCATTTGAATCATTACCACATACGTAAACATCGAATCACGATTCTAACACTTGGGCATACTCACAAGCATTGCAGTTTCTCTTGTCCTCGAATTTGGGTTCGAGTAAATCCATGGTTTCGCAGCCAACAGTAACATCTATCGTTACTTCACCACTCTTAGGTTTTTGCGTAATCTCCTCATTAAACGATGCTGATTGGACCCTGATTCCTCCAATTTATTCCTTCATCAAGGTTACATCTGCTCCTTCAAAAATCCTCGGGCCCGTGGGTTATGGCCCACTTCAACACTAGTGCAGCTTTAACTCATCCTGGAGTAACTCTCTTGTTACACCTCCTTAAATCCAGAGAGTACTGTTTCTTCATACCATCATATCAAACAAAACTCCAACTTATTTTGTCCAGCTTCCTTCTATGGCCGTCATGAATAACACGCTTTCTTCATTGATCCTGTGGCTTTATAGAGTACTATGACCAAAAGAAGTGCACAAGTTTATCCATAAAATCTCATTAATCTCATATCAATCTTTCATTACATCCTTAACCATTTTCAGAATCCAAATTCCAAAAAGTACTTGTTACAAATGCTGCCACCCACATGATTTGGTATGGTTTATTACTTCCACTTTATTTATTTATCCTCCTCGAGGATTCTTCCTGCTCCCATCGAATTGTGCGACATGAGCCTTGAAATCTTCAATCTGTTTCATCATGGTGGTCTTGAGCTTCACCTTCATCATCTCTCGCATGCACTTCGCTTAGGTATTCCCGAGTATAACGGAGTCTTGCTTCAAGTATTTCTCCGATCCGCGATGGCTTCCATGGCTGCTTCACTAACGGCATCAAGAAAGTTGCTTGTGGCACACGTGAGATGAAGTAATGCCCCATCCTCTTTGGGCAAAACCTTTCAAACGGTGGAGGTGTACTCCACATACCAAAGTTCCACTCCCTTTTGCATGAAGGGGTAGCCTTTGTAGACCCATCTCCTTCAAGGTGAATATGCTTCATCATGTCCTTCAAGATCTTCGTAATCATGATCACTTGTCGTGGTCATGATCGCTTTCAGGCCCTTAAGGAAAGACTCAGAAGGGTTGTCATCTGCATGTGTAGGATAAGAGGGTGCTCGTAACAAGGAATGTATCCCCATGGGGAAATTGCAATTGTTCCTTAAAGGTTTGGTGTTTAGTTGTCCATGGTTTCAAGATTTGGGGTCTGTTGAGATAGAAAGAGAAAGCAATACCACCCAAAGACAAAATTATCGCTTGTAATGGGCCGTTCTACTATGGTTTCGTTTCTAAGTCCTCATTTCTTGTGTCTTCAATGCTCGGAGTTTCCAATTCTGATGCTGTTCCCATATGAAGGCTTTCTACCATTCTTCCAACTTACGCTCATGGTTGAAATAAATACAAACCTACAAATATCGTGATCTATCCAACCATTCAATAAACACACAAAAATAATAGCAACCAAGCATTCATTTATTCAATCAATACTACAGTCGCCACCCACATGATTTGGCATGGTCGATACTTAAATCGAGGGCTGCTCATCTTTATTTCTCTCATGGTGGAATACTACTAAGTTATCGGGTTTCTTCTGTGGACTTGATCTTCCATTTCCGCTAGATTTTCCCGTCGACCGGAGTTTCTTGTGACGCCTCAGATGTCCTGTTGTTCCTTGAGCTTCGGATTTCAACGCCTTTGCATGAGACATGGTCTCGCTGTTCTTCGCCTCGACGATTCTAAATCTCGAGGTTCTCCTCCTCCAGCTGGTTTATCTTCGCCTCGAGTCTTGACCTCTTCTCGTAGTGCTTCATTGTCAACAGGCTTCCAGAGGTCCATCTCAAGATTCTTGACGATTGTTCCAGATCTGATTGTACACTAAAAGGGGAGAACTTCATCTTCTGTGCTCACAAGGCAATAGTTGCTCCATCAAACTCCGCCATCCCATCCTTCCAAAGAAGTGTGGTTTAGTGCACGACGATCGATAGCATAAACGCGTAATAGCATCATGGACGGCAGTGTTGATGCCCATATCACGCTCACCATTTATAGTTCAAGTGATGTCTCAGTCTTGGTTTCTTTACGACCAAAAACTTGGGTCTTGACTCCCACGATCCGGACGCCCTCTTAGTTGCCTTGATCTCGTGTATCGGTAACTTCAGCAATTTGACTAGCTCCACAAGGAAGGCCTCCAAGAACCTTCTCGTAGTGTTCTTTGTCGTAATGTACTCCATCTATAGTGTGAAATAAGGAAGGTTCAAGAAAAGGAATCAGGTGTTACGAGAGTAGTACAAAACAAGGGTCATTCTATTGGGGTCTTCATATTACTAAGTCATTTTCTAGGGTCACGTTCTACAGCCAACATGTGCTCGATACCATTTTGTAGCGAATTACCTCGACGGTCAAGCCTCGTGTTACCGTAGGCATCCTCGATCAAGATATCGGCACACACAAGACATCAATGTATATATCAAAGTGCAATCACATGTATAAATAACGAAATGATATATACCTCATAATAATCAGCGGAAACAATCAAACGGGTGTGGAGTCCCATCAACCATCGGCAGGTTGAGGTAGACCGTAACCCAGATCGTAACTCTTACTCGTCGAGGAAATATCTGCAACATGATACGCTGCAGTTGCAGTAGGTCAAGACATTGAATGTACCCAAGATCACAATAAGATAAAACAGATGATAAACTATACTATATGCAGATGGCTTTGTGGCTCAGATTCGAGTTTTGTTTATGTAAAAGCTAGTTTTATTTTACCTACATCAAAGGAATAATGAAGTCTGTACTATGGAGTTTTTCTATCATGACATGGTTCCGCCAACCGATGTCTCATAGCCCAAATCATCATAAGTTGCCCACAATTGTTATCAATCCGTGTTGAGAGTTCCGAGATAGATCCAAGTCCAGATGCTCAAATTGTCCAGAATCGGGACACGGCTAATCGATTAGGTTTAAACCTTCTCAGAGGTTTGTACACTTTACCCGCAGATTCGATCCCTCTTTACGCTCTCGCACTTCGTGAGTGTTTGAGAATAAGATGACCAAACATGGTCTTCCAAAGAGTTCCACCACCGTCCGCACTCAACCCATCCTATCATAGTTCTACATCGCTAGTACCGTCCCAGCCAGAGTCACAACTAGGGTCAACCAAGCCGAGCCCATAATGACTTGCGTTGCACAGTAAGCTTCCGGCGTGAAGTATTCTTCCGTCTCTTTGAGTCTGGTGAAGCTTTCAAGATGTCATGGCGCTTCTCCATGCATCCCGCCAACCACTGGTTTCTCCAGGTGCCCACAACCGCCCTTCACCCAAAGACGTGTATTGAATTTTTGTCTCGAGTCTTGAAGTCTTGAGGCCTTGAAGATGCAGTCCTTGCAGCTTTCATCATGGTGTTGTCAATGACGAGATCCTCCATTCTCACACCACTCCCGAGTACTCATACCAAACCCCGCCTACTATAGCGAGCACTAAAATAAAATATCGCCCCGGCATTGGTACAGGGGGAATGGGTTCTACCTCATGCATACTACTCAACTACAAGGATTCAATAACACTATCGAGGGGTGGTTGCAATGGTGCCACTAAATGCAATAAAATATAGGTATGAAACATGGTCAAAGTGAACTTGCTCGTGATGTTGATTTAAGAAGAATTATCGTTTCAAGAAATAACTTGATAGACTACTCGTCACCGATGAAATCTATAACAAAACATATCATTCACATAAGCACTCACACTAACAATCAAAACAAAAGAGAGAGCTAAGAACCAAGGAACTTCAAATAAAACTAGGGAGTCTTCTTCACAACATTCACAAAATAGTTTTGTCTAACGGAAAATAAAACACTAAAATAGCAGAGAATAAAATATAAATTTAGTTAAGACAAAAAAAGTATTTTTTTCATAAAGCTATTTTGAAAGTATTTTCAATTGGGAGTTAAACATAGAGAAATCCATTGCAAGTTATTATTAACTTGAATTGATTTCACGATAACAAAATAAAATAAATATAAAACTTGTTGAACACCTACTGTTTAAATAATAGAAACCAAACATAAACTTTCTGAAATATAAAATAAAATAATTTAAAACAACTATAGAAAAGAAGTAGCTATAATTCTAATAGAACTAAAACAGAATTTTTTACATGAAATAATAAGCTAAAATACTCAAACAAATTTGAAATTTTACTGGTAAATATGATCACTAGTGATCAGTAGAAAAAGAATCAAATAAAATCTATTTTAAACTCCCGGAATAAGCAAAACAAGCTTTAATTCAAATCTGATCTAACTCAATTTTATAAATCCAAACATAGACAAATTATATATTTTTGAAACTACAAGAAAATTGTGATCTAACGCAAAAAGAATCAGCATCATTGACTTAGATCAAAAGTTATAAGCTAAACAAGAACGAACTAAATTACGAAATAATCTGAAACGAAACGCATGACGTACAGATTTGATTGGTTGTCGGTGCTGCTTAGGCTATCTAGAGGACGCGCTTACATTTGAAGAAAACGGTTTGGCTATTATGATCTATTTGGGGCCTTAGGATCAAGATCTAACGGTGGTGCGGGAATAGACAAAAGAAAGAGAAAACAACAAGGAGTTACTCAGACGAGGCAGTAGATGGTGAAGGAGACGGCGATGTGGAGGGCTGCTCGGCCAGGGGGCGAGGTCACGAGGGTGGGGGTGGCGGAGGAGGTGGGAGGAGGCGCGTGGGAGGCACAGGTGGGTGGGCGCGTAGGTGCTGCAGGCGATGGGGAGGTTCGTGGAGAGCCTCGTGAGCGTTTAGGCAGGAAAAGGAGGACGGGAAGTAGAAGGCTACGGGCAGGAGGGGCGGTGGGATGGGAAAATGGAACGAGGAGAGGAGGGGTTTTATAGGCGGTCTCGGGAGGCGCTGGGATGGAAAGACGAGGAGATCGAAGGTGGAGTTTCCGTCTCCATGGATATGGAAATCTGTAACGTGAGAGGAAACAGAGGAAGGAGATGATCTCTTGTTGACTAGAATAGGAAAGTGCTTAATGGGCCAGGTTTTTCCTAATAAAACGATTCCATTCCTATTTTTAAAATTAGGAAACTAAAACAATAAAAGGAAATCAAATCAATTCGAATAAAGAGTTTTATATACTAAAATTATCGTAAAATAAGATGTAGATGATGAGCATTATTCCACGGCCAAAATAAAAACTTAAAAAATGTTTTCAGAAAATCCCTAAAGGCTTTATTTCTTTTGCAAATAATTTTAAATAAAAACTTTGGTTTTTCTTGCTCAATATTTTCAAAAATGCCCTGATTTTGAGGGTCATTCTCCGCTTTTCTTGCTTGCAAGAATTTATTTTTCGGGTATTTCGGGAAGAAAAATAGAGAAGCAAGTAAATATTTGAAAGAATTAAATTGCAAAACTCCGTTCAAATTCTTTATAGTTGAAGAAGTCATGTCATCTTCTCTCATTGATTTTAATAGGATGAATTTGAATTTACCGAGAAGGGAAAGTCATTTTATTCCCTCTTTCAAAAGTTTTGAAAAGGTTCAAATTTCACTCAAGTTTAATTCACTCAAGCAAACAAACAAACAATTCAATTAATTATATTAACATTCCAATTTGGGATGTTACACTCTGTAGGGTATACAATAGATCCGTACACAACATGGCATACTTTATAGAACCTATGGCTGAGGCATAGGGAATGACTTTCATTCTTTTTATCTTCTGCTTTGGTCGGCTTTGAGTCTTACTCAATTTTACACCTTGTAACACAGTGCAAGAACTCTTTCTTTGACTGTTCCATTTTGAACTACTTCAAAAACTTGTCAAGGTATATGCTCATTGAAAACTTATCAAGCGCCTTTGATCTATCTCTATAGATCTTGATGCTCAATATGTAAGCAGCTTCACCGAGGTCCTTCATTGAAAAACTCTTATTCAAGTATCCTTTTATGCTATCCAGAAATTCTATATCATTTCCAATCAACAATATGTCATCCACATACAAGTTAAGAAATGCTAGAGCCCCCACTCACTTTCTTGAAAATACATGCTTCACCACAAGTCTCAGATAAACTATATGCTTTGATCAACTCATGAAAGCGATATTCCAACTCCGAGATGCCTGCACCAGTCCATAGATGGATCACTGGAGCTTGCACATTCTGTTAGCATCTTTAGGATCGATAAACCTTCTCGGTTGCATCATATACAACTCTTCTTTAAGAAACCCATTAAGGAATTTAATTTTGACATCCATTTGCCGATTTCATAAGATGTGGCATTTGCTAACATGATTCGACAGATTTTACATCGCTAATGAGAGAAAATCTCATCGTAGTCAACACCTTGAACTTTGTCAAAACCTTTTCGACAAGTCAGCTTTGCGATAGTAACACTACTATCAAGATCCGCTTCCTCTTGAAGATCCATTTATTTTCTATGGCTTGCCGATCATCGGGCAAGTCAACCAAATTCCACACTTTGTTCTCATACATGGATCCCATCTAGATTTTATGGCCTCAAGCCATTTTGCGGAATATGGGCTCATCATCGCCTCATAGTTCAGAGGTTCGTCATGGTCAGTCATGACCTCCTGCAATGGACTATTGTACCACTGTGCGGATCTCACTGGTTTACCTCACGAGGTTTGTTAGTAACTTGATCAGTTACATGATCATCATCATTAGCTTCCTCACTAATTGGTGTAGGAGTCACAGAACAAATTTCTGTGATGAACTACTTTCCAATAAGGAGCAGGTACAGTTACCTCATCAAGTTCTACTTTCCTCCCACTCACTTCTTTCAGAGAAACTCTTTCTAGAAAGGATCCATTCTAGCAACGAATGTCTTGCCTTCGGATCTGTGATAGAAGGTGTACCCAACTGTCTCCTTTGGGTATACTATGAAGACGATTCGATTTGGGTTCGAGCTTATCAGGTTGAAACTTTTCACATAAGCATCGCAACTCCAAACTTTAAGAAACGACAACTTTGGTTTTTGCCAAACCATAGTTCATACGGTGTCGCTCAACAGATTCAGATGGTGCCCTTTTAACGTGAATGCAATCGCTTCTAATGCATAACCCCAAAAATAGTGGTAAATCAAGAAACATCATAGATTGCACTATATCCAATAAAGTACGGTTATGACGCTCGACACACCATTATGTTGTGGTGTTCTGTGGCATGAGTTTGTGAAACTATTCCACTTGTTTTAATTGAAGGCCAAACTCAGAACTCAAATATTTGCCTCTACGATCGATCGAGAAACTTTATTTTCTTGTTACGATGATTCTCTACTTCACTCTGAAATTCTTGAACTTTTCAAATGTTTCATAAATATGTTTCATCAAGTAGATATACCCATACTTGCTCAAATCATCTGTGAAGGTCGAAAACAATGATACCCGCCGTGAGCCTCAACACTCATTGGACCGCATACATCGGTATGTATTATTTCCAACAAGTCGTTGGCTCGCCCATTGTTCCTGAGAACGGAGTTTAGTCATCTTGCCCATGAGGCATGGTTCGCAAGTATCAAGTGATTCATAAGCAAGTGATTCCAAAATCCCATCAACATGGAGTTTCTTCATGTGCTTTACACCAATATGACCTAAACGGCAGTGCCACATACAAGTTGCACTATCATTATTAACTTTGCATCTTTTGGTTTCAATATTATGAATATGTGTATCACTACGATCGAGATCCAAAAACTATTTTCATTGGGTGTGTGACCATCAAGGTTTTATTCATGTAAACAGAACAACAATTATTCTCTAATTTAAATGAATAACCGATTGCAATAAACATGATCAAATCATATTCATGCTCAACGCAAACACCAAATAACATTTATTTAGGTTCAACACTAATCCCGAAAGTATAGGAGGTGTGATGATGATCATATCAATCTTGGAACTGCTTCCAACACACATCATCACTTCACCCTTAACTAGTTTCTGTTCATTCGCAACTCATGTTTCGAGTTACTACTCTTAGCAACCTAACTAGTATCAAATACTCTGGGTTGCTATAAGCACTAGTAAAGTACACATCAATAACATGTATATCAAATATACCTTTTTTCACTTTTCCATCCTTCTTATCCGCCAAATACTGGGTAGTTCCGCTCCAAGGACTAGTCCCTTTGCAAAGATAAGCACTTAGTCTCGTGTTTAGGTCAGCATTTGGCTTCTTCACTTGAGTAGCAACTAGCTTGCCGCTCTTCTTGAAGTTCCCTTTCTAGTGGTCTTGTTAACCATCAACATTTGATGCTTTCTTGATTTCTACCTTCACGATTTCAGATCACGAAGAGCTTGGGAATCGCTCCGTTATCCCTTGCATATTATAGTTCATCACGGTTCTAGCAACTTGTGATAGTGACTAGAGAACTCACAATCACTATCTTATCTCGAAGATTAACCCCACTTGATTCAAGTGATTGTAGTACTGCATAATCTGAGCACATGCCATAGTTGAGCTATTCTCTCCATCTTGTAGGCAAAGTAATGTCGAGGTCTCATACCTCTCAATGCGGCATGCATATGAAATACCAATTTCAACTCTTGAACATCTTATATGCCCGTATGCTCAAAACATTTTTGAAGTCCCGTTATAAGCCGTAGCATGGTGCACTAAACTATCAAGTAGTTATCATATTGAGCTTTGTCAAACATTCATAATGTCTCGACCGCTTCCTTGCATAGGTCTGCACCTAGTGGTGCATCAAGGACATAATTCTTCTGCAGCAATGAGGATAATCTCGGATCACGGATCCAATCACATCATTGCTACTAACATCTTTCAACTTAGTTTTCTAGGAACATATCAAAATAAAACAGAGCTAAACGCGAGCTATTGATCTACAACATAGATATGCTAATACTACTGTGACTAAGTTCATGATAAATTAAAGTTCAATTAATCATATTACTTAAGAACTCCCACTTAGATAGATATCCTCTAATCCTCTAAGTGATCACGTGATCCATATCAACTAAACCATGTTCGATCATCATGTGAGATGGAGTAGTTTCAATGGTGAACATCACTATGTTGATTATATCTACTATATGATTCACGCCGACCTTCGGTCTCCGTGTTCGAGGCCATATCTGCATATGCTAGGTTCGCAAGTTTAACCGAGTATTCCGCGTGTGCAAATGTTTTGCACCCGTTGTATTTGAACGAGCTTATCACACCCATCATCACGCGGTGTCTCAAAGATAAGAACTTTCACAACGATGCATACTGTGGAGAACACTTATACCTTGAAATTTAGTGAGAGATCATCTTATAATGCTACCGCCAACTAGCAAAATAAGATGCATAAAAGATAAACATCATATGCAATCAATATAAGTGATATGATATGGACATCATCATCTTGTGCTTGTGATTCCATCTCAAGCACCGCCATGATTACCATCGCCACCGTGCAACACCTTGATCTCCATCAGCATCATTGTCGCCTCGCAAACTATTGCTTCTACGACTATCGCCACTTTAGTGATAAAGTAAAGCAATTATGGCGTATAGCATTGCATACAATAAAGCGACAACCATATGGCTTTCGCCAGCTGTCGATAACTCTTGCAAAACATGATCATCTCATACAATAAAATATAGCATCATGTCTTGACCATATCACATCACAACATGCCCTCGCAAAAACAAGTTAGACGCCCTCTACTTTGTTGTTGCAAGTTTTACATGGCTGCTACGGGCTTAGCAAGAACCGCTTCACTTACGCATCAAAACCACAACGATAGTTCGCAAGTTAGTGCTGTTTTAACTTTCAAGGACCCGGCGAGCCACACTCTCTGTTCAACTAAAGTTGGAGAAATCGACACCCACCAGCCAATTCGTGTGCAAAGCACGCCGGTAGAACCACCACGCCAGAATGTCGGTCCAGCCGCTTCATCCAACAATACCGCCAAATCAAAGTGTAACATGTCGTAAGCAGATGACTTGTATCGCCCATAACTCAATTATGTTCTACTGTGCATATAACATCTACGACAAAACTAGGCTCGATGCCATCAAGGAACGTAGTAATTTAAAAATTCCCACGCACACGCAAGATCATGGTGATGCATAGCAACGAGAGGGGAGAGTGTTGTCCATGTACCGCAGACCGAAAGCGAAGCTTAAAACAACGCGTTGATGTAGTCGACGCCTCACGATCCGACCGATCCAAGTACCAACACACGCACCTCCGAGTTCAGCACACGCTCACCGATGACATCCCTTAACTCCGATCCCACAGAGCTCATGGGTGAGTTCCCTCAAGACGACGGGCGATGACGGTGATGATGTTGCTACCAATTCTGATGTAACTTTCCATATTTGTAACTCCAACTCTTGCCATTTTCGCATTGTGATATGATATTCCCTCCATGGTTGGGTTTTGTCTTTCGCTTTTGCATTTTGTCCTTGCATGCATTTTATATCATGTCATCATGTGCATCCATTTGCATACGTGTTCGCCCCATGATTCCAGCATTTTTCCTGCTTGTCCATTTTGCAATCCGCACTCCTATGTTCTGGCCGTCCCCTTTTATGTTTTTCCGCAAGGGTACTAAACTTTCTGAATGGATCGAGGTTTGTCAAGTGGCCTTTGGTATACCACCGTAGACCACTCAAGTTTCGGGTCATTTGAGCTCGATTGGTACTCCAACGTTAACCGCATCAAGAAAGGCCTCTTTAAGTTGCAGCCCAACACCCTCCAAAACAGCCCAATAACCCACCTAAGTCACTTCCATGCTCTCATTGCTCGATCACGATCGTAGGGCGAAACTGCGACTCCATTTGGAGCTTCCTAGCTCCTTCTACCTATAAATATAGCCTCCCCTCAAATCTGGATCAAACCTAGCCTTCTTCCACCTCACATACTTTGACACGTCCTGTCCGCCAGACGAAACCGGCCAGGTTCCCCGCTAATCGATGTACACACGTATTCCTCCATGCATACTTCTGGCCAGCTGCCCGCTACCCAGTAGGTTCATTTAGCCCATACACATGGCTGTCAGCCCCAAGGTCTCTGCTGCTACCAGTTCACAGTGAGACTCCTCCTTCGGCCGGTCGCTCAGTCTCATGAGTCATTGTCATTGTCACACATCACACACGCCTAACCACTGGCGCCTGGGGTCAGCTTCGGCTGCCCCACACGGTCAGGCTGGCGTTGGCCTGGCCAAGGCCGCCTGGCCTCCGCCGCCCCGGCCTCCCCTCTCCTCCCCGACGAGCCCGGCGAGTCAAGGGCCAATACCGCTTCCGATCCGATCGGATCTGGATTCAGATCCACCCGAGGGTTGACTTTCTCCCCCTAATCCTCAAGTCTTTTCTATGATTGTTGTGGATTTTCAACGATCATAACTTTGCACCTGTGGGTCTGTCATAAGGGTAGTAATATGTCGAAATGTTCACTGATGAGTAGATCATTTCATCTCATGAATCATTTTCATTTGAGCTCATCTTGATGCCCGAAATTCTGTTAGAAGAGGGCTATGTGATGTTAGTTTCGCTTCAATAACATGCACTTTTGTCATTTTGCCATGATTGATGTGTGCACCCTATGAATTTGAGTCCTACATGTTTTGTAATATGCCATGCCATCTTTCCAGGGGTGTATGCCATGTATTTTTGTGATCTCTGTGGTGACTAGCACAAGCATGCAAACTAGGCTTCCCGATGTTGCTCAATTTAGCCCTGCTTTATTTGATATTTTTATGCCATGTTAACTTGATGCTACCGAGAGATCCATGCATATTTTGAGATACTTCAGAAGGATGTTTTGAACATATGGTTATGCTCACCACCCTTCCTACTTTCAACCCACATGGTGGGCCCATAACCCAGTGTCCACCGGATTGAAACCCGACTCTGCACTGCTCCCAAAGTTATTCCTCCGCTGGACTCGTATGTAATTCACGGGCCACTTACTCGCGATACTTACTCTCGCTACTCAACCCCCTTCACCGCTTGAAACCTATTATGGTACCATCGTATCTACTCTCGAGGTATTTCATATGTTCAACTCGAGAGATAATTTTATACTAATTCATGGGTTACCCCATTGTTTCCTTTAAAAGCATTATGTCGCAGGAGCAAGCCCCTTTTCTTTCATAAGTAATGATGGAGTTCCCAAGAAATGATGACCAGTTTATCATGATGCATCGGAATAAAGAATTGAAGACATCAACGAAGGATTAACTCTTCGAGAAGATCCGTTAGATTATCGTAACTGCACCTTTCCCTTGTTCTCTTAAATCTCGGACGAGATTTCTTGTAGTGGAGGAGAATTGTGACGCCCGGGTGATTACGCCACAAGAATCCGCACTTAATCCGGTGATGATGCCACGTCACCTCGGTTACCGATGACAACTCTCGCTGTTTCAAATCATTTTCAAAATTCATTTCAACAAGGTCAAACAATAAAAGTTTTCAAAATTAAAACAAAAATGTTCGGGGTTGCAGTATTGCACCGTAATTATAGTGTAATCCACGCATTTTAATAAACTGCCTAATTTTTTTTAAATGAATTAAACTAGAAAGAAAAATTGCACAAAAAATAATAATAGAAGGACCCTCCTCCCCTGGGTCGGATGGCCCACTAATATCAGCCAAAAGGCCCATCCTGCCCCCTCACTCCTCCAGATCCCCACCGATCGAAACCCTACCCACCCGATCCCCACGCCTCTGCTCCCCACTCACTCCCCCTCACGAACGGATCTCGATCCCCGCCTCCCCGACCTCTCCCTCTGGCCCTCAGACCCTCTTCCTGCCCGGCCTCAGACTTCACACTTCCACCCCTGCCCGAACCCCCACCACTCCCATCGGTCGCCTGACGCCACGCTGCTGGTTCCTGTCACACCACTGGCCTCGCTGACCTCACGGACCTCCTCGCCGGGCCGGCTTCCTCTCTTCGCTGCTCGCTCCTCTCGCTTCGCGGTTTCTGACCTACAACCGCCGTGAGCGCTACTACCTCTCTCTCCCAGACGCTCGACGCTGCCCCGCCAAGTCCGCCACCCTCCCGACGCCCTCACCCTCCCTTTTCTCGACTGGAGGTTTCGCCGTTGCCGCCACGACGCTTCATTGCCGACCAAGACGCCGATACATGGTTGCTACCGGCCAGGCCGACGGCAAGGCTGCCGCCACGCTTTTGTTACGCTTCGCCGCCACCGATCCATCCGGCGGCTCGCGCTTCGCCAGGTTGTTCGCCGGGGCCTCGCTCTCGCCTCGCCGCGCAGCTAGGCTCAGGCTTGTTGCAGAGCCGCACGCACCCATTGTCAAATTGCCAAGCCACCACTGGTGCCCAAGCCACAAGCTCGAACCCACTAAGGCCCTCGGGCCTATGACAGATGGGTCTGACGCCAAAACTTTATTTTATTTAATAAAATAAAGATTAATATTAATAAAATTAATAAATAAATTAATTAATTAAGGAATTAATTAAGTTAATTAATTATAATTAGCTTAACCTAATTAACTAATTAGCTTAATTAATTAGTGATTAGTGTTAAACCTAATTAACTTAATCGAGACTAGTGGGACCCATCGTCATTGCTTGACCACCAATCACCGTTGATCGCCGACGTTATGTCGACGCTATGTCGACGCTGCGGCATCAAGCTGGATAATGTTGATTTAATTAATTAAATAAATTCCGTAAAATGATTAAATCTTTAGAAAATCATATCTTTTAACCGAATCCGGATTAAAATAATTTCAACATGAAAGTTGCTCGTAAGCGACGAGACGATTCCGGACACGCATCCGCTCGTCCACCGCACGCCTCTAACCTATCGAACCTGCAAACTTCCTCTCCGGTTCATCCGATGACAGACGTCCGAACCGGATAACTTCCCATGCTTCCCTGCCAAGACCCTTCTTACCACGTTAGGGCACGCCTAGCTTCGCTTGGCATGTCATGCATCGTTATGCATCTGTTATCGTGTATTCATTGTTTCTTCCCTCTTCTTCGTAGACTATTAGACCGACGACCGCACTGGCCATCCGACTACAAGGTCGACGATCACTCTCTTGCCGAGCAACAGTGCAAGCCCCTTTTGATCATCCCGATATCGCCCATTCCATTCTCTTATTGCTTGCACTAGTTTTTGCATCATATGTTTGTTCTATTCTGCTGTATATAGCCTGTTTATTGTAACCTGCTATTGTTACCTACCGCTTATCCTAAATCGCTTAGTATAGGTTGGTTAGAGACCCATCGCTGACCCCCACCTTGTCCTTGTTGCTCTGCTTCATCATTGAAGACCCGATCAACGGATCAAGACCAGGCCCCGACACCGCACATCACTTCCCTTAGTTGCTCGACACTACTAGGTTACTACCGAGGGTGAAACCCCACAAGACCTCCGATATTAACCCCAGTATAGCTATTCTGGCCTGGTCATCGAGGGTGATTTCCTCCTTAACCACTTCCGACACGTCAGCAACCCTCAAGTGTGGACCTCGAGGGTGAATCCTCTTATGTTCACCTTGACGATTACATTGAGTGGAATACACGGGGTGATTCTCGTGTTTTCCCTTGATGTTTGGACTCCATACATTTGACTGTTACCACGGTTACTTAGAAAGACGGGTCGACCACGAGGGGTACCAGGTGCTTAATTGCGAGTGATGGAGACGGGTTGACTCGGAGGGTGCCCAGATAATTACGAGGCGTGCTGGCATTCCTAGCCCTTGCCGCAAGTCCTCGAGACGGGCAACGGGTCACATCTTTCGTGAGTCTCGCTTGTTACCGCGCGCCCTAATCCACTACGATTTGGATATTTGATCCGAGGCCTCTCGCCCGATAGCGCTAACCATCACGTGCTAAGTATGGGCGTTTGCGTCAGACATCAGCGAAGCTTATTAGACGTCGGGGCCACGAGCGGCTACCGATTGCTGAACGCTGTTAGGCTAGGTCCGCTTCCGCCGCCTCGCAACGCAGGAGAGTTCCCGGAGATGGCCCATGACCGGGGCATAGGTTTAGTCCGCGTGTTGGCCTCTCTATTGCCTAGGTCGGGTTGCGGCGTATTGTTTGAGGCCGGGCATGACCCGAAAGTGTGTCCGCCGGAGCGTGTTGGTGGTAAGTTGCACCTCGCAGAAGAAAATCTATCGATAGCCCGTCCCTACGGAACGGACGCTGGAGTTGTATCCGATCGATACAACTAGAATGGTTACTTGAGATGAGACATGGATATGAGCAATGGATTGCGATGAGAATTGGATTGTGATAATAACCGGATAGTATGGCTCGGGATTTCTTTTCGCAGGAGTCGAGAGAGGATCTCCGCCGAGGTTGATAACACTATGCTACTTTAAGTTATGTTACTCTACTCCCTCTTGTTTGCTGCAAGATGGAGGGTTTTGAAGATGCTAGTCTTCGTTAGACTAGGCCTTCTCTATTCTACGGCATTCTGCAGTTAGTCCACTGATATGGCTTTACACATATATCCTTGCATATGTAGTGTAGCTCCGTTTGTAGTACTTTGGATGAGTACTCACGGTTGCTTTGTTCCTCCTTTTCCCTATCTCTACCGATTGTGCAATCGATCGGGAGACCAGATCCGACGCCACCGCCACGGCATTACTACTACTCGGAGGCGCCTACTACTACGCAGCAGCCCGGCCGACGATTTACCGGGGAGTGACCTAGGAGGATCCCAGGGAGCCCTGTCCTCTTCGATCCAGTATCCCGTTTGTGCTAGCCATCTTATGGCATCTTGTTTAACTTATGTCCAGATCAGATATTGTTGCTTCACTCGTCTATGAACGAGCACTTGTATTCGAGCCCTCGAGGCCCCCGGCTTGTATTATGATGCTTGTATGACTTATTTTATTTGTAGAGTTGTGTTGTGATATCTTCCCGTGAGTCCTTGATCTTGATCGTACACATTTGCAGTATGATTAGTGTACGATTGAATCGAGGGCGCACATGGTTCCAATAAACTCAGATATTTCTCCGGAGGGCTGACAATGTATGTCTCTTCACATATCTTACAATAGCTCCTTCATTAAAGCTCTTCTCGAAGCATAGAGTTTTCCTCAAAAGCTTGGGTCGGTTCGTCAAAGTTGAAGTTCGTCAGACCGGATCTTCTTAGTCGACAGTGTATCGCCAATAAACAACTATCGAGATCTCATGGTGGTCGACTTTACAGGTTTCTCTCAGTAAAACGGGTCGGGTTGAACCTCACCGTATAACCTACGATGGGCACGGTTGCTGTCAGAAGGGGTTCCATCGTCTACCATTCTATGGTTTTATGGCTTATCGCTATTTATTACACTCTTTAAAGGTTTTCAAGTCTCTCGATTTTCCATCAACATATGATAGTTCATGATAGAAGTCTTCGGTGGGGGCCAATCCATCCTGCATTTGAATCATTACCACATACGTAAACATCGAATCACGATTCTAACACTTGGGCATACTCACAAGCATTGCAGTTTCTCTTGTCCTCGAATTTGGGTTCGAGTAAATCCATGGTTTCGCAGCCAACAGTAACATCTATCGTTACTTCACCACTCTTAGGTTTTTGCGTAATCTCCTCATTAAACGATGCTGATTGGACCCTGATTCCTCCAATTTATTCCTTCATCAAGGTTACATCTGCTCCTTCAAAAATCCTCGGGCCCGTGGGTTATGGCCCACTTCAACACTAGTGCAGCTTTAACTCATCCTGGAGTAACTCTCTTGTTACACCTCCTTAAATCCAGAGAGTACTGTTTCTTCATACCATCATATCAAACAAAACTCCAACTTATTTTGTCCAGCTTCCTTCTATGGCCGTCATGAATAACACGCTTTCTTCATTGATCCTGTGGCTTTATAGAGTACTATGACCAAAAGAAGTGCACAAGTTTATCCATAAAATCTCATTAATCTCATATCAATCTTTCATTACATCCTTAACCATTTTCAGAATCCAAATTCCAAAAAGTACTTGTTACAAATGCTGCCACCCACATGATTTGGTATGGTTTATTACTTCCACTTTATTTATTTATCCTCCTCGAGGATTCTTCCTGCTCCCATCGAATTGTGCGACATGAGCCTTGAAATCTTCAATCTGTTTCATCATGGTGGTCTTGAGCTTCACCTTCATCATCTCTCGCATGCACTTCGCTTAGGTATTCCCGAGTATAACGGAGTCTTGCTTCAAGTATTTCTCCGATCCGCGATGGCTTCCATGGCTGCTTCACTAACGGCATCAAGAAAGTTGCTTGTGGCACACGTGAGATGAAGTAATGCCCCATCCTCTTTGGGCAAAACCTTTCAAACGGTGGAGGTGTACTCCACATACCAAAGTTCCACTCCCTTTTGCATGAAGGGGTAGCCTTTGTAGACCCATCTCCTTCAAGGTGAATATGCTTCATCATGTCCTTCAAGATCTTCGTAATCATGATCACTTGTCGTGGTCATGATCGCTTTCAGGCCCTTAAGGAAAGACTCAGAAGGGTTGTCATCTGCATGTGTAGGATAAGAGGGTGCTCGTAACAAGGAATGTATCCCCATGGGGAAATTGCAATTGTTCCTTAAAGGTTTGGTGTTTAGTTGTCCATGGTTTCAAGATTTGGGGTCTGTTGAGATAGAAAGAGAAAGCAATACCACCCAAAGACAAAATTATCGCTTGTAATGGGCCGTTCTACTATGGTTTCGTTTCTAAGTCCTCATTTCTTGTGTCTTCAATGCTCGGAGTTTCCAATTCTGATGCTGTTCCCATATGAAGGCTTTCTACCATTCTTCCAACTTACGCTCATGGTTGAAATAAATACAAACCTACAAATATCGTGATCTATCCAACCATTCAATAAACACACAAAAATAATAGCAACCAAGCATTCATTTATTCAATCAATACTACAGTCGCCACCCACATGATTTGGCATGGTCGATACTTAAATCGAGGGCTGCTCATCTTTATTTCTCTCATGGTGGAATACTACTAAGTTATCGGGTTTCTTCTGTGGACTTGATCTTCCATTTCCGCTAGATTTTCCCGTCGACCGGAGTTTCTTGTGACGCCTCAGATGTCCTGTTGTTCCTTGAGCTTCGGATTTCAACGCCTTTGCATGAGACATGGTCTCGCTGTTCTTCGCCTCGACGATTCTAAATCTCGAGGTTCTCCTCCTCCAGCTGGTTTATCTTCGCCTCGAGTCTTGACCTCTTCTCGTAGTGCTTCATTGTCAACAGGCTTCCAGAGGTCCATCTCAAGATTCTTGACGATTGTTCCAGATCTGATTGTACACTAAAAGGGGAGAACTTCATCTTCTGTGCTCACAAGGCAATAGTTGCTCCATCAAACTCCGCCATCCCATCCTTCCAAAGAAGTGTGGTTTAGTGCACGACGATCGATAGCATAAACGCGTAATAGCATCATGGACGGCAGTGTTGATGCCCATATCACGCTCACCATTTATAGTTCAAGTGATGTCTCAGTCTTGGTTTCTTTACGACCAAAAACTTGGGTCTTGACTCCCACGATCCGGACGCCCTCTTAGTTGCCTTGATCTCGTGTATCGGTAACTTCAGCAATTTGACTAGCTCCACAAGGAAGGCCTCCAAGAACCTTCTCGTAGTGTTCTTTGTCGTAATGTACTCCATCTATAGTGTGAAATAAGGAAGGTTCAAGAAAAGGAATCAGGTGTTACGAGAGTAGTACAAAACAAGGGTCATTCTATTGGGGTCTTCATATTACTAAGTCATTTTCTAGGGTCACGTTCTACAGCCAACATGTGCTCGATACCATTTTGTAGCGAATTACCTCGACGGTCAAGCCTCGTGTTACCGTAGGCATCCTCGATCAAGATATCGGCACACACAAGACATCAATGTATATATCAAAGTGCAATCACATGTATAAATAACGAAATGATATATACCTCATAATAATCAGCGGAAACAATCAAACGGGTGTGGAGTCCCATCAACCATCGGCAGGTTGAGGTAGACCGTAACCCAGATCGTAACTCTTACTCGTCGAGGAAATATCTGCAACATGATACGCTGCAGTTGCAGTAGGTCAAGACATTGAATGTACCCAAGATCACAATAAGATAAAACAGATGATAAACTATACTATATGCAGATGGCTTTGTGGCTCAGATTCGAGTTTTGTTTATGTAAAAGCTAGTTTTATTTTACCTACATCAAAGGAATAATGAAGTCTGTACTATGGAGTTTTTCTATCATGACATGGTTCCGCCAACCGATGTCTCATAGCCCAAATCATCATAAGTTGCCCACAATTGTTATCAATCCGTGTTGAGAGTTCCGAGATAGATCCAAGTCCAGATGCTCAAATTGTCCAGAATCGGGACACGGCTAATCGATTAGGTTTAAACCTTCTCAGAGGTTTGTACACTTTACCCGCAGATTCGATCCCTCTTTACGCTCTCGCACTTCGTGAGTGTTTGAGAATAAGATGACCAAACATGGTCTTCCAAAGAGTTCCACCACCGTCCGCACTCAACCCATCCTATCATAGTTCTACATCGCTAGTACCGTCCCAGCCAGAGTCACAACTAGGGTCAACCAAGCCGAGCCCATAATGACTTGCGTTGCACAGTAAGCTTCCGGCGTGAAGTATTCTTCCGTCTCTTTGAGTCTGGTGAAGCTTTCAAGATGTCATGGCGCTTCTCCATGCATCCCGCCAACCACTGGTTTCTCCAGGTGCCCACAACCGCCCTTCACCCAAAGACGTGTATTGAATTTTTGTCTCGAGTCTTGAAGTCTTGAGGCCTTGAAGATGCAGTCCTTGCAGCTTTCATCATGGTGTTGTCAATGACGAGATCCTCCATTCTCACACCACTCCCGAGTACTCATACCAAACCCCGCCTACTATAGCGAGCACTAAAATAAAATATCGCCCCGGCATTGGTACAGGGGGAATGGGTTCTACCTCATGCATACTACTCAACTACAAGGATTCAATAACACTATCGAGGGGTGGTTGCAATGGTGCCACTAAATGCAATAAAATATAGGTATGAAACATGGTCAAAGTGAACTTGCTCGTGATGTTGATTTAAGAAGAATTATCGTTTCAAGAAATAACTTGATAGACTACTCGTCACCGATGAAATCTATAACAAAACATATCATTCACATAAGCACTCACACTAACAATCAAAACAAAAGAGAGAGCTAAGAACCAAGGAACTTCAAATAAAACTAGGGAGTCTTCTTCACAACATTCACAAAATAGTTTTGTCTAACGGAAAATAAAACACTAAAATAGCAGAGAATAAAATATAAATTTAGTTAAGACAAAAAAAGTATTTTTTTCATAAAGCTATTTTGAAAGTATTTTCAATTGGGAGTTAAACATAGAGAAATCCATTGCAAGTTATTATTAACTTGAATTGATTTCACGATAACAAAATAAAATAAATATAAAACTTGTTGAACACCTACTGTTTAAATAATAGAAACCAAACATAAACTTTCTGAAATATAAAATAAAATAATTTAAAACAACTATAGAAAAGAAGTAGCTATAATTCTAATAGAACTAAAACAGAATTTTTTACATGAAATAATAAGCTAAAATACTCAAACAAATTTGAAATTTTACTGGTAAATATGATCACTAGTGATCAGTAGAAAAAGAATCAAATAAAATCTATTTTAAACTCCCGGAATAAGCAAAACAAGCTTTAATTCAAATCTGATCTAACTCAATTTTATAAATCCAAACATAGACAAATTATATATTTTTGAAACTACAAGAAAATTGTGATCTAACGCAAAAAGAATCAGCATCATTGACTTAGATCAAAAGTTATAAGCTAAACAAGAACGAACTAAATTACGAAATAATCTGAAACGAAACGCATGACGTACAGATTTGATTGGTTGTCGGTGCTGCTTAGGCTATCTAGAGGACGCGCTTACATTTGAAGAAAACGGTTTGGCTATTATGATCTATTTGGGGCCTTAGGATCAAGATCTAACGGTGGTGCGGGAATAGACAAAAGAAAGAGAAAACAACAAGGAGTTACTCAGACGAGGCAGTAGATGGTGAAGGAGACGGCGATGTGGAGGGCTGCTCGGCCAGGGGGCGAGGTCACGAGGGTGGGGGTGGCGGAGGAGGTGGGAGGAGGCGCGTGGGAGGCACAGGTGGGTGGGCGCGTAGGTGCTGCAGGCGATGGGGAGGTTCGTGGAGAGCCTCGTGAGCGTTTAGGCAGGAAAAGGAGGACGGGAAGTAGAAGGCTACGGGCAGGAGGGGCGGTGGGATGGGAAAATGGAACGAGGAGAGGAGGGGTTTTATAGGCGGTCTCGGGAGGCGCTGGGATGGAAAGACGAGGAGATCGAAGGTGGAGTTTCCGTCTCCATGGATATGGAAATCTGTAACGTGAGAGGAAACAGAGGAAGGAGATGATCTCTTGTTGACTAGAATAGGAAAGTGCTTAATGGGCCAGGTTTTTCCTAATAAAACGATTCCATTCCTATTTTTAAAATTAGGAAACTAAAACAATAAAAGGAAATCAAATCAATTCGAATAAAGAGTTTTATATACTAAAATTATCGTAAAATAAGATGTAGATGATGAGCATTATTCCACGGCCAAAATAAAAACTTAAAAAATGTTTTCAGAAAATCCCTAAAGGCTTTATTTCTTTTGCAAATAATTTTAAATAAAAACTTTGGTTTTTCTTGCTCAATATTTTCAAAAATGCCCTGATTTTGAGGGTCATTCTCCGCTTTTCTTGCTTGCAAGAATTTATTTTTCGGGTATTTCGGGAAGAAAAATAGAGAAGCAAGTAAATATTTGAAAGAATTAAATTGCAAAACTCCGTTCAAATTCTTTATAGTTGAAGAAGTCATGTCATCTTCTCTCATTGATTTTAATAGGATGAATTTGAATTTACCGAGAAGGGAAAGTCATTTTATTCCCTCTTTCAAAAGTTTTGAAAAGGTTCAAATTTCACTCAAGTTTAATTCACTCAAGCAAACAAACAAACAATTCAATTAATTATATTAACATTCCAATTTGGGATGTTACACTCTGTAGGGTATACAATAGATCCGTACACAACATGGCATACTTTATAGAACCTATGGCTGAGGCATAGGGAATGACTTTCATTCTTTTTATCTTCTGCTTTGGTCGGCTTTGAGTCTTACTCAATTTTACACCTTGTAACACAGTGCAAGAACTCTTTCTTTGACTGTTCCATTTTGAACTACTTCAAAAACTTGTCAAGGTATATGCTCATTGAAAACTTATCAAGCGCCTTTGATCTATCTCTATAGATCTTGATGCTCAATATGTAAGCAGCTTCACCGAGGTCCTTCATTGAAAAACTCTTATTCAAGTATCCTTTTATGCTATCCAGAAATTCTATATCATTTCCAATCAACAATATGTCATCCACATACAAGTTAAGAAATGCTAGAGCCCCCACTCACTTTCTTGAAAATACATGCTTCACCACAAGTCTCAGATAAACTATATGCTTTGATCAACTCATGAAAGCGATATTCCAACTCCGAGATGCCTGCACCAGTCCATAGATGGATCACTGGAGCTTGCACATTCTGTTAGCATCTTTAGGATCGATAAACCTTCTCGGTTGCATCATATACAACTCTTCTTTAAGAAACCCATTAAGGAATTTAATTTTGACATCCATTTGCCGATTTCATAAGATGTGGCATTTGCTAACATGATTCGACAGATTTTACATCGCTAATGAGAGAAAATCTCATCGTAGTCAACACCTTGAACTTTGTCAAAACCTTTTCGACAAGTCAGCTTTGCGATAGTAACACTACTATCAAGATCCGCTTCCTCTTGAAGATCCATTTATTTTCTATGGCTTGCCGATCATCGGGCAAGTCAACCAAATTCCACACTTTGTTCTCATACATGGATCCCATCTAGATTTTATGGCCTCAAGCCATTTTGCGGAATATGGGCTCATCATCGCCTCATAGTTCAGAGGTTCGTCATGGTCAGTCATGACCTCCTGCAATGGACTATTGTACCACTGTGCGGATCTCACTGGTTTACCTCACGAGGTTTGTTAGTAACTTGATCAGTTACATGATCATCATCATTAGCTTCCTCACTAATTGGTGTAGGAGTCACAGAACAAATTTCTGTGATGAACTACTTTCCAATAAGGAGCAGGTACAGTTACCTCATCAAGTTCTACTTTCCTCCCACTCACTTCTTTCAGAGAAACTCTTTCTAGAAAGGATCCATTCTAGCAACGAATGTCTTGCCTTCGGATCTGTGATAGAAGGTGTACCCAACTGTCTCCTTTGGGTATACTATGAAGACGATTCGATTTGGGTTCGAGCTTATCAGGTTGAAACTTTTCACATAAGCATCGCAACTCCAAACTTTAAGAAACGACAACTTTGGTTTTTGCCAAACCATAGTTCATACGGTGTCGCTCAACAGATTCAGATGGTGCCCTTTTAACGTGAATGCAATCGCTTCTAATGCATAACCCCAAAAATAGTGGTAAATCAAGAAACATCATAGATTGCACTATATCCAATAAAGTACGGTTATGACGCTCGACACACCATTATGTTGTGGTGTTCTGTGGCATGAGTTTGTGAAACTATTCCACTTGTTTTAATTGAAGGCCAAACTCAGAACTCAAATATTTGCCTCTACGATCGATCGAGAAACTTTATTTTCTTGTTACGATGATTCTCTACTTCACTCTGAAATTCTTGAACTTTTCAAATGTTTCATAAATATGTTTCATCAAGTAGATATACCCATACTTGCTCAAATCATCTGTGAAGGTCGAAAACAATGATACCCGCCGTGAGCCTCAACACTCATTGGACCGCATACATCGGTATGTATTATTTCCAACAAGTCGTTGGCTCGCCCATTGTTCCTGAGAACGGAGTTTAGTCATCTTGCCCATGAGGCATGGTTCGCAAGTATCAAGTGATTCATAAGCAAGTGATTCCAAAATCCCATCAACATGGAGTTTCTTCATGTGCTTTACACCAATATGACCTAAACGGCAGTGCCACATACAAGTTGCACTATCATTATTAACTTTGCATCTTTTGGTTTCAATATTATGAATATGTGTATCACTACGATCGAGATCCAAAAACTATTTTCATTGGGTGTGTGACCATCAAGGTTTTATTCATGTAAACAGAACAACAATTATTCTCTAATTTAAATGAATAACCGATTGCAATAAACATGATCAAATCATATTCATGCTCAACGCAAACACCAAATAACATTTATTTAGGTTCAACACTAATCCCGAAAGTATAGGAGGTGTGATGATGATCATATCAATCTTGGAACTGCTTCCAACACACATCATCACTTCACCCTTAACTAGTTTCTGTTCATTCGCAACTCATGTTTCGAGTTACTACTCTTAGCAACCTAACTAGTATCAAATACTCTGGGTTGCTATAAGCACTAGTAAAGTACACATCAATAACATGTATATCAAATATACCTTTTTTCACTTTTCCATCCTTCTTATCCGCCAAATACTGGGTAGTTCCGCTCCAAGGACTAGTCCCTTTGCAAAGATAAGCACTTAGTCTCGTGTTTAGGTCAGCATTTGGCTTCTTCACTTGAGTAGCAACTAGCTTGCCGCTCTTCTTGAAGTTCCCTTTCTAGTGGTCTTGTTAACCATCAACATTTGATGCTTTCTTGATTTCTACCTTCACGATTTCAGATCACGAAGAGCTTGGGAATCGCTCCGTTATCCCTTGCATATTATAGTTCATCACGGTTCTAGCAACTTGTGATAGTGACTAGAGAACTCACAATCACTATCTTATCTCGAAGATTAACCCCACTTGATTCAAGTGATTGTAGTACTGCATAATCTGAGCACATGCCATAGTTGAGCTATTCTCTCCATCTTGTAGGCAAAGTAATGTCGAGGTCTCATACCTCTCAATGCGGCATGCATATGAAATACCAATTTCAACTCTTGAACATCTTATATGCCCGTATGCTCAAAACATTTTTGAAGTCCCGTTATAAGCCGTAGCATGGTGCACTAAACTATCAAGTAGTTATCATATTGAGCTTTGTCAAACATTCATAATGTCTCGACCGCTTCCTTGCATAGGTCTGCACCTAGTGGTGCATCAAGGACATAATTCTTCTGCAGCAATGAGGATAATCTCGGATCACGGATCCAATCACATCATTGCTACTAACATCTTTCAACTTAGTTTTCTAGGAACATATCAAAATAAAACAGAGCTAAACGCGAGCTATTGATCTACAACATAGATATGCTAATACTACTGTGACTAAGTTCATGATAAATTAAAGTTCAATTAATCATATTACTTAAGAACTCCCACTTAGATAGATATCCTCTAATCCTCTAAGTGATCACGTGATCCATATCAACTAAACCATGTTCGATCATCATGTGAGATGGAGTAGTTTCAATGGTGAACATCACTATGTTGATTATATCTACTATATGATTCACGCCGACCTTCGGTCTCCGTGTTCGAGGCCATATCTGCATATGCTAGGTTCGCAAGTTTAACCGAGTATTCCGCGTGTGCAAATGTTTTGCACCCGTTGTATTTGAACGAGCTTATCACACCCATCATCACGCGGTGTCTCAAAGATAAGAACTTTCACAACGATGCATACTGTGGAGAACACTTATACCTTGAAATTTAGTGAGAGATCATCTTATAATGCTACCGCCAACTAGCAAAATAAGATGCATAAAAGATAAACATCATATGCAATCAATATAAGTGATATGATATGGACATCATCATCTTGTGCTTGTGATTCCATCTCAAGCACCGCCATGATTACCATCGCCACCGTGCAACACCTTGATCTCCATCAGCATCATTGTCGCCTCGCAAACTATTGCTTCTACGACTATCGCCACTTTAGTGATAAAGTAAAGCAATTATGGCGTATAGCATTGCATACAATAAAGCGACAACCATATGGCTTTCGCCAGCTGTCGATAACTCTTGCAAAACATGATCATCTCATACAATAAAATATAGCATCATGTCTTGACCATATCACATCACAACATGCCCTCGCAAAAACAAGTTAGACGCCCTCTACTTTGTTGTTGCAAGTTTTACATGGCTGCTACGGGCTTAGCAAGAACCGCTTCACTTACGCATCAAAACCACAACGATAGTTCGCAAGTTAGTGCTGTTTTAACTTTCAAGGACCCGGCGAGCCACACTCTCTGTTCAACTAAAGTTGGAGAAATCGACACCCACCAGCCAATTCGTGTGCAAAGCACGCCGGTAGAACCACCACGCCAGAATGTCGGTCCAGCCGCTTCATCCAACAATACCGCCAAATCAAAGTGTAACATGTCGTAAGCAGATGACTTGTATCGCCCATAACTCAATTATGTTCTACTGTGCATATAACATCTACGACAAAACTAGGCTCGATGCCATCAAGGAACGTAGTAATTTAAAAATTCCCACGCACACGCAAGATCATGGTGATGCATAGCAACGAGAGGGGAGAGTGTTGTCCATGTACCGCAGACCGAAAGCGAAGCTTAAAACAACGCGTTGATGTAGTCGACGCCTCACGATCCGACCGATCCAAGTACCAACACACGCACCTCCGAGTTCAGCACACGCTCACCGATGACATCCCTTAACTCCGATCCCACAGAGCTCATGGGTGAGTTCCCTCAAGACGACGGGCGATGACGGTGATGATGTTGCTACCAATTCTGATGTAACTTTCCATATTTGTAACTCCAACTCTTGCCATTTTCGCATTGTGATATGATATTCCCTCCATGGTTGGGTTTTGTCTTTCGCTTTTGCATTTTGTCCTTGCATGCATTTTATATCATGTCATCATGTGCATCCATTTGCATACGTGTTCGCCCCATGATTCCAGCATTTTTCCTGCTTGTCCATTTTGCAATCCGCACTCCTATGTTCTGGCCGTCCCCTTTTATGTTTTTCCGCAAGGGTACTAAACTTTCTGAATGGATCGAGGTTTGTCAAGTGGCCTTTGGTATACCACCGTAGACCACTCAAGTTTCGGGTCATTTGAGCTCGATTGGTACTCCAACGTTAACCGCATCAAGAAAGGCCTCTTTAAGTTGCAGCCCAACACCCTCCAAAACAGCCCAATAACCCACCTAAGTCACTTCCATGCTCTCATTGCTCGATCACGATCGTAGGGCGAAACTGCGACTCCATTTGGAGCTTCCTAGCTCCTTCTACCTATAAATATAGCCTCCCCTCAAATCTGGATCAAACCTAGCCTTCTTCCACCTCACATACTTTGACACGTCCTGTCCGCCAGACGAAACCGGCCAGGTTCCCCGCTAATCGATGTACACACGTATTCCTCCATGCATACTTCTGGCCAGCTGCCCGCTACCCAGTAGGTTCATTTAGCCCATACACATGGCTGTCAGCCCCAAGGTCTCTGCTGCTACCAGTTCACAGTGAGACTCCTCCTTCGGCCGGTCGCTCAGTCTCATGAGTCATTGTCATTGTCACACATCACACACGCCTAACCACTGGCGCCTGGGGTCAGCTTCGGCTGCCCCACACGGTCAGGCTGGCGTTGGCCTGGCCAAGGCCGCCTGGCCTCCGCCGCCCCGGCCTCCCCTCTCCTCCCCGACGAGCCCGGCGAGTCAAGGGCCAATACCGCTTCCGATCCGATCGGATCTGGATTCAGATCCACCCGAGGGTTGACTTTCTCCCCCTAATCCTCAAGTCTTTTCTATGATTGTTGTGGATTTTCAACGATCATAACTTTGCACCTGTGGGTCTGTCATAAGGGTAGTAATATGTCGAAATGTTCATCCAATTCTGATCTTTGTTCCCATATGAAGGCCTTCTACCATTCTTCCGTAACTTCGTCTCTCATGGTTGAAATAAATACAAACCTACAAATATCGCATCTATCCAACCATTCAATAAACACACAAAATAATAGCAACCAAGCATTCATTTATTCAATCAATACTACAGTATGGCCACCCACATGATTTGGCATGGTCGATACTTAAATCGAGGGCGTTCATCTTTATTTCTCTCATGGTGGAATACTACTAAATTCTTGGGTTTTCTTACGTGTGGACTTGATCTCTTCCAGTTCTTACGCTAGATTTTCCCTGTCGACTCGGAGTTTCTTGTGACGACCTGTATGTCCCGAAGTTGTTCCTTGAGCTTCGGATTTCAACGTCCTTTGCATGAGACATGGTCCTGCTGTTCTTGATTCTGGCGCATTCTCGAAATCTCGAGGTTCTCCTCCTCCAGCTGGTTTATCTTGATCTACGAGTCTTGACCTCTTCTCGTAGTGCTTCATTGTCGAACAGGGCTTCCGGGAGGTCCATCTCAAGATTCTTGACGTATTGTTCCAGATCCTGATTGTACACTAAAGTGGGGAGAACTTCATCTTACGTGCTTCCGTCAAGGCAATAGTTGCTCCATCAAACTTCGCCATCCCATCCTTCCAAAGAAGTGTGGGTTTAGTGCAACACGATGACGATAGCATAAGCGTGCAATAGCATCATGGACGGCAGTGTTGATGCCCATATCACAGATCACCATTTATAGTTCGAAGCGATGTCTGCAGTCTTGGGGGTTTCTTTACGACCAAAAACTTGGGTCTTGACTCCCCACGATCTGGACGTCCTCTTAGTTGCCTTGATCTCAGGTATCGGTAACTTCAGCAGCCTGACTAGCTCCACAAGGAAGGGGCCTCCAAGAACCTTCTCGTAGTGTTCTCTTTTGTTCAGAATGTAGCTCTCCATCTATAGTGTGAAATAAGGAAGGTTCAGTAAAAGGAATTAGGTGTTACGAGAGTAGTACAAAACAAGGGTCATTCCTATTGGGGTCTTCATATTACTAAGTCATTTTCTAGGGTCACGTTCTACAGCCAACATGTGCTCTGATACCATTTTTGTAGCGACCCAACCTCAGACGGTCAAGCCTACGTATTCTTGTGCCATCCTCGATCGGTATCTTTGCACACACAAGACATCAATGTATATATCAAAGTGCAATCACATGTATAAATAACGTAAAATGATATATACCTCATAATAATCAGCGGAAACAATCAAACGGGTGTGGAGTCCCATCAACGCCATCGGCAGGTTGAGTGTAGACCGTAACCCTGTATTGTAACTCTTACTCGTCGAGGAAATATCTGCAACATGATACGTTGCAGCCGTGTAGGTCATTACATTGAATGTACCGCAAGATCACAATAAGATAAAACAGATGATAAACTATACTATATGCAATATGGCTTTGTGGCTCAGATATCGAGTTTTGTTTATGTAAAAGCTAGTTTTATTTTACCTACATCAAAGGAATAATGAAGTCTGTACTATGGAGTTTTTCTGTCATGACATGGTTCCGCCAACCGATGTCTCATAGCCCAAATCATCATAAGTTGCCCACAATTAAGTTATCAATCCGGTGTTGAGAGTTCCAGATAGATCCAAGTCCAGATGCTCAAATTGTCCGTGAATCGGGACACGGCTAATCGATTAGGTTTAAACCCTCTGCAGAGGTTTGTACACTTTACCCGCAAGATTGATCCCTCTCTTTACGTTCTCGCACTTGAGTGTTTGAGAACAAGATGACCAAACATGGTCTTCCAAAGAGTTCCTCGACCACCGTCCGTACTCAACCCATCCTATCATAGTTCTACATCTGCTAGTACCGTCCCCAGCCAGTCACAACTAGGGTCAACCAAGCGAGCCCATAATGACTTGCGGTTGCACGGTAAGCTTCCGGCGTGAAGTATTCTTCCGTCTCTTTGAGTCAGGTGAAGCTTTCCGCAAGATGTCATGGCGCTTCTCCATGCATCCCGCCAACCACTGGTTTCTCCAGGTGCCCGTCAACCGCCCTTCACCCAAAGATCGTGTATTGAATTCTTGTCTCGAGTCTTGAAGTCTTGAGGCCTTGAAGATGCAGTCCTTGCAGCTTTCATCATGGTGTTATCGTCAATGGCGTAGATCCTCCATTCTCACACCACTCCAGTACTCATACCAAACCCCGTCTACTATAGCGTAGCACTAAAATAAAATATCGTCCGGGCATTGGTAACAGGGGAATGGGTTCCTACCTCATGCATACTACTCAACTACAAGGATTCAATAACACTCTTGAGGGGTGGTTGCAATGGTGCCACTAAATGCAATAAAACATAGGTATGAAAACATGGTCAAAGTGAACTTGCCTGGTGATGTTGACGAAGAAGAATTATCGTTCTCAAGAAATAACTTGATAGACTACTCGTCACTCTCGATGAAATCTATATAACAAACATATCATTCACATAAGCACTCACACTAACAATCAAAACAAAAGAGAGAGCGAATAAGAATCCAAGGAACTTCAAATAAAACTAGGAGTCTTCTTCTACAACATTCACAAAAATAGTTTTGTCTAACGGAAAATAAAACACTAAAATAGCAGAGAATAAAATATAAATTTAGTTAAGACAAAAAAAGTATTTTTTCATAAAGCTATTTTGAAAGTATTTTCAATTGGGAGTTAAAACAGTAGAGAAATCCATTGCAAGTTATTAGCGAACTTGAATTGATTTCACGATAACAAAATAAAATAAATATAAAAACTTGTTGAACACCTATTGTTTAAATAATAGAAACCAAACATAAACTTTCTGAAATATAAAATAAAATAATTTAAAAACAACTATAGAAAAAAGTAGCTATAATTGAATAGAACTAAAACAGACTTTTTTTACATGAAATAATAAGCTAAAATACTCAAACAATTTTGAAATTTTTACCACTGGTAAATATGATCACTAGTGATCAGTAGAAAAAGAATCAAATAAAATCTATTTTAAACTCCCGAATAAGCAAAACAAGCTTTAATTCAAATCTGATCTAACTCAATTTTTATAAATCCAAACATAGACAAATTATATATTTTGGAAACTACAAGAAAATTGTGATCTAACATAAAAAGAATCAGCATCATTGGACTTCTAGATCAAAAGTTATAAGCTAAACAAGAACGGAACTAAATCTGTTACGGAAATAAATCTGAAAACAAAACGGCGACGTGGCGAGATTTGATTGGTTGTCGGGTGTGCGCGTTTTAGGCTATCTAGAGGACGGCCGCACATTTGAAGAAAACGGTTTGGCTATTAAGTGATCTATTTGGGGCCTTAGGATCAAGATCTAGCGGTGATGCGGAATAGACAAAAGAAAGAAAAAAAAACAACAAGGAGTTACATGACGTGAGGCGAGAGATGGCGGAAGGAGGCAGCGATGTGGAGGCTGCTCGGCGAGGGGCGAGGTCACCGGCGGGTGGGGTGGCGGAGGAGGTGGGAGGAGGCGCGTGGGAGGCACAACAGGGGTGGGGCGCGCAGGGTGCTGCAGGCGATGGGGAGGTTCCAGGAGAGCTCCCAGTGGCGTTCTAGGCAGGAAAAGGAGGACGGTGGCGAGAAGGCTACGGGCAGGAGGGGCGTGGTGATGGGAAAAATGGAGCGAGGAGAGGAGGGGTTTTATAGGCGGTCTCGGGAGGCGCTGGATGGAAAGACGAGGGAGATCGGGAAGGTGGAGTTTCCTGTCTCCATGGATATGGAAATCTTCTGTAACGTGATAGGAAACAGAGGAAGGAGATGATCTCTTATTGGACTAGAATAGGAAAGTGCTTAATGGGCCAGGTTTTCCTAATAAAACGATTCCATTCCTATTTTTAAAATTAGGAAACTAAAACAATAAAAAGGAAATCAAATCAATTGAATAAAGAGTTTTTATATACTAAAATTATCGAAAAAATAAGATGTAGATGATGAGCATTATTCCACGGCCAAAATAAAACTTAAAAAATGTTTTCAGAAAATCCCTAAAGGCTTTATTTCTTTTTGCAAATAATTTTAAATAAAAACTTTGGTTTTCTTGGCTCAAATATTTTCAAAAATGCCCCTGATTTTGGAGGGTCATTTTCCTCCGCTCTTTCTTGCTTGCAAGAATTTATTTTCGGGTATTTCTCGGGAAGAAAATAGAGAAGCAAGTGCAAATATTTGAAAGAATTAAATTGCAAAACTCCGTTCAAATTCTTTATAGTTGAAGAAGTCATGTCATCTTCTCTCATTGATTTTAATAGGATGAATTTGAATTTACGGAGAAGGGAAAGTCATTTTATTCCCTCTCTTTCAAAAGTTTTTGAAAAGGTTCAAATTTCACTCAAGTTTAATTCACTCAAGCAAACAAACAAACAATTCAATTAATTATATTAACATTCCAAAATTTGGGATGTTACAAACCTACCACACTTAAAATGAATCTCGTCCTCGAGATTCAAGAAACTAACAAGAAAAGGTTAGGGTTGGGGTCTTCTAGCAAATGTCTTGGTCAGAAAGGTCAGGGGTGCTACCACACTTAAAAACAAGGTCATGGTTTGTGACGCCCGGGTGATTACGCTACAGTAATCCGCACTTAATCCGCACTGATGATGCCACGTCACCTTGGTTACCGATGACAACTCTCGCGTTGTTTCAAATCATTTTCAAAATTCATTTCAACAAGGTCAAACAATAAAAGTTTTCAAAATTAAAACAAAAATGTTCGGGGGTTGCAGAATATTGCAGTGGTAATTATAGTGTAATCCACGCATTTTAATAAACTGCCTAAGTATTTTTTTTAAATGAATTAAACTAGAAAAGAAAAATTGCACAAAAAATAATAATAGAAGGACCCCTCCTCCCCACAGGCGGATGGCCCGATTGTATCAGCCAAAAGGCCCATCCTGGCCCCCCCTCACTCCTCCAGATCCCCCCACCGACCGAAACCCTACCCACCCCGATCCCCACGCCCCCCCTCGTTCCCCACTCACTCCTCGCCCGAGCGGATCGGGTCGATCCCCGCTCCCCTCGACCTCTCTTCCTCCCTCCTTCGCCCGTCGGCCCCGCCCTCGTCCCCAGACGCCGCCCGCCGCCCCTCTTCCCCGGCCTCGGCCTCCTCGCCTCCCGCGTCGGCCCCTCCACCCGGCCCGAACCCCCACCGCTACCCCATCGGTCGCCCCAGCGCCGCCGCGGTTCCGTCGCCACCACCTTGGCGCTCCCCGCTGGACCTCGCCGGACCTCCCTCGCCGGCCGGCTTCCTCTTCGCCGTCGTCTCCGTCCTCCTCTCGCCCCCGTTGCCCGGACCCTACAAATCCGCCGTGGCGCCACTACCCCCCTCTCCTCTCCCCAGTCGCTGCCACGCGCCGCCCGCCAAGTCCGCCACCCCCCCGACGCCCGGCGTCCTCACCCTCCCCTTTTCTGGACCGGGAGGGCCCCGCCGTCGTCGCCACGCCGCCCAGACGCTTGAGACGCCTTATCATTGCATACAGGCAGCTTGGCAGCCAGGCCGTGGCCAGCGCCTTCGCCCTCCCCACTGCCCTTGCTGCTGCCCGCCCGCCACCGACTCCATCCGGCTCTGGCGCTGCCGAGGTTGTCGCCGGCGGGGCTCTCTACTCCCGCCTCACGCCTGCAGCTAGGCCTCGCGCCCTTGCTGCAGTAGCCTCGAACACGGCACCCATTGCCCGAACGCGCTACCAAGACTGGTGCCCAGCGCCACAAGCGCCCGAAACCCACTAAGGCCCCTGGGGCCTATGGCAGATGGGCCCCACGCCCAAAACTTTATTTTTATTTAATAAAAATAAAGATTAATATTAATAAAATTAATAAATAAATTAATTAATTAAGGAATTAATTAAGTTAATTAATTATAATTAGCTTAACCTAATTAACTAATTAGCTTAATTAATTAGTGATTAGTAAGTTAAACCTAATTAACTTAATCGAGACTAACAGTGGGACCCACACGTCGGCGTTGACCATCAACGCCTGTTGATCGCCGACGTCATCTTGGCGTCATCTTGGCGTCGGCGTGCAATCGTTTCGGATAATGTTGATTTAATTAATTAAATAAATTCCGAAAAATGATTAAATCTTTAGAAAATCATATCTTTTAATCCGTAATCCGGATTAAAATAATTTCAACATGAAAGTTGCTCGAGCGGCGAGACGATTCCGGATCGCAGTCCGTTCGTCCACCGCACGTCTCTAACCTATCGAACCTGCAAACTTCCTCTCGGTTCATCACAGATGACAGACGTCCTAACCGGATAACTTCCTGATGCTTCCCCCTAAGCCGTACCCTTCTTACCACGTTAGGGCACGCCTAGCTTCGCTTCTTGGCATGTCATGCATCGTTATGCATCTGTTATCGTGTATTCATTGTTTCTTCCCCTCTTCTCTTGGTGACTACGAGACCGACGCCGCGGTGGCCATCCGACTACGATCTTGACGATCACTCTCTCTTGCCAGAGCAACCAGGCAAGCCCCCCCTTTTGATCATCCCGATATCGCCCATTCCATTCTCTTATTGCTTGCACTAGTTTTTGCTCAAGTTATTGTTGCTCCTATTACATTGCATAGCCTTTTATTGTAACCTGCTATTGTTACCTACACCTTATCCTAAACCGCTTAGTATAGGTTGGTTAGAGACCCATCGGTGACCCCACCTTGTCCTTGTTGCCCTGCTTCATCATTGAAGACCGATCAGCGGGATCGAAGACCAGGCCCGACACGCACATCACTTCCCTTAGTTGCTCGACACTACTAGGTTACTATCGAGTACCGAGGGTGAAACCTCTGACACCTCGATATTAACCTCGTAGTATAGCTATTCGGTTGTGGTCATCGAGGGTGATTTCCTCCTTAACCACTTCGATCGACTGTCGTGCAACCCCTCAAGTGTGGACCTCGAGGTGAATCCTCTTATGTTCACCTTGACGACTACATTGAGTGGAATACACCGGGGTGATTCCTCGTGTTTTCCCTTGATGTTTGGACTCACGATTACTTGGACTGTTACCACGGTTACTTAGAAAGACGGGTCGACCACGAGGGTACCTGCGTTAATTGCGAGTGATGTGGAGACGGGTTGACTGGAGGGTGCCCGCGAGATAATTACGAGGCGTGGCGGGCATTCCTAGCCCTTGCCGCAAGTCCTCGAGGCAGGCAACGGGTCACATCTTCGTGAGTCTCGCTTGTTACCGCGCTCCTAATCCACTACGATTTGGATATTTGATCCGAGGGCCTCGGCCCGATAGCGCTAACCATCACGTGGGCTAAGTATGGGCGTTCTGCGTCGTATACATCAGCCGAAGCTTATTAGACGTCGGCGTCGGGATGCGGCTTGGCGGATTGGGCTGGACGCACTGTTAGGCTAGGTCTGCTTCCGCCGCCTCGCAACGCGCGAGTTCCCGGGAGATGGCCCATGACCCCGGGGCATAGGTTTAGTCCGGCGTCTGGCCTCTCTATTAAGCCTAGGTCGGGTTGCGGCGTATTGTTTGACCGAGGCGGGCATGACCACAGAAAGTGTGTCCGCGGAGTTAAGCGGCGTGGTGGGTAAGTTGGTGCACCCTGCGGGAAGAAAACATCTATCGATAGCCTGTCCTCTGATAACGGACGCTTGGAGTTGTATCCCGATCGATACAACTAGAACTGGTTACTTGAGATGAGACATGGATATGAGCAATGGATTGCGATGAGAATTGGATTGTGATAATAACTGGATAGTATGGCTCTGGGATTTCTTTCTCGCAGGGAGTCGAGAGAGGATCTCCGGCCGAGGTTGATAACACTACTGCTACTTTAAGTTATGTTACTCTACTCCCTCTTGTTTGCTGCAAGATGGAGGGTTTCCGGAAGATGCTAGTCTTCGTTAGGACTAGGCCTTCTCTCTATTCTGGCATTCTGCAGTTCAGTCCACTGATATGGCCTTTACACATATATCCTTGCATATGTAGTGTAGCTCCTTGCTTGCGAGTACTTTGGATGAGTACTCACGGTTGCTTTGTTCCTCCTTTTCCTATCTCTACTCGATTGCTGCAATCGAGACGATGGAGACCAGGATCGAGCGCCACCGCCTCGGCGACTACTACTACTGGCGCCTACTACTACGTGCAGCCCGGCCGGCGGCGACCGTGAGTGACCTAGGAGGATCCTGCGGAGGCCTGTCCTCTTCGATCTGTATCCCGTTTGTGCTAGCCATCTTATGGCATCTTGTTTAACTTATGTCCAGACTCAGATATTGTTGCTTCCGCTGACTCGTCTATGAGCGAGCACTTGTATTCGAGCCCTCGAGGCCCCGGCTTGTATTATGATGCTTGTATGACTTATTTTATTTGTAGAGTTGTGTTGTGATATCTTCCGTGAGTCCTTGATCTTGATCGTACACATTTGCGTGTATGATTAGTGTACGATTGAATCGAGGGCGTCACAAGTTGGTATCAGAGCCGACTGCCTGTAGGAATCCCCTTTCCAACTCCTTGGCCGAAGTCGAGTCTAGACTTTGCAAAACTTTTACTAACATGGCTGTGTGTCTTATGGGCGCACGTCGCCATTGGGTGGAATTAGGATCTTTTACTCCTCGATCTTTACTCTGGGGTTCTGAACTCTCTTCTATTCGGGTTAAATGAATTTACTAAAAACAAAGCTAACTTTAGGTTCTCGCAAGTTTTTTTTTCTCCCGGAGAGCCCTTCATTTCAGATGATCGTCTGCTAATCAGAAGATTCCGAAGATACTCTCTGTTGTTCTCTCGATACTTTGTGCCCATCACTTTTGCTATTCCTGGCCTCCGATAAATCCGTATGGATAACTGCTTACACTTGCAATTCATACGATCATCCCCCATTGATCTCGTTATTACAAGATACCCCGAAGTGTTCTCTATTGTTCCGAGAATACTTTGTGCCTACTGCCTAGCAGTCCCTTACTACATGAATCCCCCCTTCAAATAAATCCTCGCACTTGTCGAGTATCCGCTCATCCCCAGTTGTTCATGTGTTTCATAGAAGTCTTCAAAATACTATTCGATCTTCCGAAAGTCCTCTGGAGCCTTGGCTCTTGAAATTCTTGTTTGCTTGCATTATGGTTAATCCCATAAATCTGGTAGTCTTATTGACATTCCTTGCCATTATCATTTTGAGTCTGTTGACTCGATATGTTTGCGAATAACCGCAATCATCATTGATCCTTATAAATTACCTTTCTGGCTGAGCTGCCATTCTTTTAACTAGAATTGGTTCTCGACCAATCCAATTGTCGTTGATTGTACCCTAAGGCTGTTCAACTTATCCATCCCTAATCAGAGCATTGCTTCTGATTCCTTGATTTGGGGATCGTAATCCATTTGCATTTGACAATTGATTTAGTCATTTGTTCCTATAATTTGATCTCCTTGCATTCTTCTTCCTCTAGTTGAGTACTGATGCTCACATCGGGCCCCTTGTGGACCACCAGATCCTTTGTTGGGTTTTATCCGACAACGCCCTTCATATTCAATAACCTTGTGAGCTTTTCCTCTGATACATAATGCCTTTGGTAAATTGCATCCTTCCCTTTTGCCAACCATGCTCCGTTTTCGAGCTAGTGGTATTTATTATTGAAGCTTGTGGTATATGTTTCCGTGTTACCTGCGGGTTGAACCTATGCCTTCCTTTATATGTGTGAACTCGGAAGTTTACACGAGTCATACTCATCTGGTATTTCACCAGGTACAACCTTCAACACTAATGCCTTTATCAGAGCGAGAAGTGAATGGAAGGGTATGCATTGGAAAAATGGGAGTCGACCTTGAACTTTGTGTTCATGCCCATGGACACGATGTAGATCTTATCATTAAAACTTCTCTTAAATTAAATTATTCCTTTGGTATAAGTTCATCTTATATCTGGGATCTGGCCTTTTGCAATCGTGGTTCCGACCATGATTGTTCTTCTTGATCTCATTTCTCGGACAAGTTAAAACAATTGTCTTACAGAGCAATAACCCCGTCCAACCTCTACTTTGATATGTCATCGAGTATTACCCTGGTATCTCGAGATTGTCATGGAACTGCGTAACCTCTTATGAGTTCTTCATCAAGTGCTACCTTCCCATCTGTTTCCAATTTTTCACGGGCTCGAGTTATTTAAACACTCAAAGACACCGTAATCGAACCGAGTCCGCACTACGGTTCAACAACTCTTCAAGATAGCTTCTATAAGTGCGAGTTTGAATCCGATCACGCCATTCCTAGCCTGTTTGGCTATATCGTTGTCGTGATGATTTTATCGGTACTACCGTTCCTTCTTCACGGAGCACAAATTTCGACGAGGAATCGACCTTCGTCGATCCTCATCGACATATCATTTCGCCTTGAACATCAAGCTTGGTTTCGAGTTTGTGTCGTACCTTGGTTCTAATAACCTTTCACTTCATCATTACTTTGGCTTGATGTCATCGTCGATCGATTCATCTTCATGAACTCTCGCGACAAAGGTGCGTGTTCACAACATTACGAGCTCATCCAGGATATAAATGGAATTCTTGATGAGAATACCATCCTTGCCCTCGATGATTTGTACTATCATCGATCCCGTTATTGCCTTCCCACCAACACAAGCTTGTTCAAGTTTGGTAATATGCCTTGAGTTCCTTGCTACCCAGCAATCGTTCATCTCTACCTTGGAGTAATACCATCTGTTAATATCGAGGATGTTGTGAGGACTGCTCCACCTCTTAAGAAATTCTTGGTATTGAGATGCTTCTCACCATCACCATCCTTTCTTGGTCCCCGTGTTACTTCCAACCGGTGTACCAACCAAGTGACGGTCTTTGTTGGATTCTGCCCTTCTAGCAAGCCTCTTGCTTTGAAGTGAAATTCTTAGCCTATCGATTATTGTGTCACCATTCTGACATTGATCGTACAACCCAACCCATATCTCGGGCGCACCTTTCAACCAATGTTTAGCTTGGTATGTTTTTCCTCGAGCATACACCCTTATATAATTTGATCTGACAAATGTTATCTCCTTGTTCACTTAATTGTGGAAATCCATCTTTTGGGGATCTCGGTGAATTGTCGTTGAGATCACCAGACACCTCCTTGTCCTCTCCTTGGGTTAACGATGGACTCTTGTTAACGGAAATCACTTCATAGTTCATTTCCCCGAGATCTTACATTGTCATCTCGTCAATTTGCGTTGCACCTTTTCTTCTCAGGTATCTTAAGTCTGAGGTGTACACCAATCGGATCTGAATCTCGGTCAGATATGATGGTTGGGACAACTTTCCAAGAGTTATGTTATTGGTCCTTTGGTGAACCGGTAGCATGATGTCATGCCTAGCACTTCGGCTGGAGGACCTATCATTATAGTTTCCTTTTCAGCAGGGTTATCCGATCATCCATGGGGAAATTGTAAGACTTATTCTACCAGTTATTCCTGATGAATCCTTCGTGATTCCAAGTCTGATCTTCACCTGAAGACCATGTCAATGCTATCTCGAAGCATGTCTGTGATACTCTGATTTTTTCAACAAGAACATTCTAAGCCCAATGCTAAATGTTTCTTGCTCAATTATCCGAACACCGTTGTTTGGGTATTGTCATGAAATTTCTCTCCCCTTACCTAAAGGGTTTTCTACATTATCTCCTATCGTGGATATCTTGCTCGCTTATCCGTGGAAGGATATACCCACGAAATATGTGTTTAAGCACATTTTCCTTTCCATTGTTCGGTTTAACCTAATGATCACATTTTCCTTCCCATGGGTCTGTTTGACCCTTCTTGTGACCTATATAATCTAAGCAGTGATAATCCTCTGCTTAGTTAAGCACCTCGTTGTACCACTCTGTAAGTAAGACCCTATTACTATTGTTGATGACATTCCGGTAACCACCGATGGACGAGAACCTTGCCTATTGGTCCGCCTCGTTCAACGAGCAGGAAAATGGTTCTCTTCGTCTCTCGCCCTTGGTACCTATGTTGTTGCCGACATGACCCCCCAGAGTCTCCCCTGACATGCCTTGCTTACATGATCGTGCAAGGTGTCACCACCCTTCCTACTTTCAACCCACATGGTGGGCCCATAACCCACAGGTCCACTGGATTGAAACCTGACTCTCCTGTACCCCCTGTTCCCAAAGTTATTCCTCCCGCGTGGACTCGTATGTAATTCACGGGCCACTTACTCTCGCGATACTTACTCTCGCTACTCTGAACCCCCCTTCTCACCCGCTTGAAACCTATTATGGTACCATCGTACCTTACTCTCGAGGTATTTCATATGTTCAACTCGAGAGATAATTTTATACTAATTCATGGGTTACCCCCAGTTTGTTTCCCTTAAAAGCATTATGTCGCAGTGAGCAAGCCCCTTTTCTTTCATAAGTACGATGGAGTTCCCAAGAAATGATGACCAGTTTATCATGATGCATCGGAATAAAGAATTGAAGACATCAACGAAGGGATTAACTTCTTCGAGAAGATCCGTTAGATTATCGTAACTGACCTTTCCCCTTGCTCCCTCTTAAATCTCGGGGCGAGATTTCTTGTAATGGAGGAGAATTGTGGCCTTGGGTGATTACGCTTACAAGAATCCGCACTTAATCCGACTGATGATGCCACGTCACCTCGGTTACCGATGACAACTCTCGCGTTGTTTCAAATCATTTTCAAAATTCATTTCAACAAGGTCAAACAATAAAAGTTTTCAAAATTAAAACAAAAATGTTCGGGGTTGCGAGAATATTGCCTTTAGTAATTATAGTGTAATCCACGCATTTTAATAAACTGCCTAAGTATTTTTTTAAATGAATTAAACTAGAAAAGAAAATTGCACAAAAAATAATAATAGAAGGACCCTCCTCCCCTGGGCGGATGGCCCGATTAATATCAGCCAAAAGGCCCATCTGGCCCCCTCACTCCTCCAGATCCCCCCACCGACCGAAACCCTACCCACCCCGATCCCCACGCCCCCCCTCGTTCCCCACTCACTCCCCTCGCCCGAACGGATCGGGGTCGATCCCCCCGCTCCCCCTCGACCTCTCTTCCTCCCTCCTTCGCCCCGTCGGCCCCCGCCCTCGTCCCCAGGCGCTTGCCCGCGCCCCTCTTCCCCGGCCTCGGCCTCCTCGCACTCCCGCGTCGGCCCCTCCACCCGCCCGAACCCCCACCACTACCCCATCGGTCGCCCAGCCGCCGCCGGTTCCTGTCCACCACCACGCGGCGCTCCCCGCTGGACCTCGCCGGACCTCCCTCGCCGGCCGGCTTCCTCTTCGCCGTCGTCTCCGTCCTCCTCCTCGCCCCCGTTGCCCGGACCCTACAAATCCGCCGTGGCGCCACTACCTCCCTCTCCTCTCCCAGTCGCTCGCCGCTGCCGCCCGCCAAGTCCCACACCCCCCCCGACGTCCTCACCCTCCCCTTTTCTCGACGGGAGGGGCCCCGCCGTCGTCGCCACGACGCTTCATTGCCGACCCAAGACGCCACAGACCCGCGCTTGGCAGCAAGCCCGGCCGTGACGGCAGCAGCCTTGCCCACCCCCGCTGCCCTTGCTGCTGCCGCCCGCCACCGACGCCTCCATCCATGGCTCTGGCGCGCTTCGCCAGGTTGTCGCCGCCGGGCTCTCTGCTACTCCCGCCTCCCGGCGCTAGCTAGGCTCGCGCCTTGTCTGCGGTAGCCTCGAACACGGCACCCATTGCTCAAACCGCCCACCCAAGACTGGTGCCCAGCGCCTGGCGCCGAAACCCACTAAGGCCCACAGGGCCTATGATGAGATGGGCCCTGACGCCCAAAACTTTATTTTATTTAATAAAATAAAGATTAATATTAATAAAATTAATAAATAAATTAATTAATTAAGGAATTAATTAAGTTAATTAATTATAATTAGCTTAACCTAATTAACTAATTAGCTTAATTAATTAGTGATTAGTAAGTTAAACCTAATTAACTTAATCGAGACTAACAGGTGGGACCCACATCGTCGGCGTTGACCATCAACGCCCACATTGATCGCCGACGTCATGTCGACGCTATGTCGACGGCGATGCATTTATTTGGATAATGTTGATTTAATTAATTAAATAAATTCCAGAAAATGATTAAATCTTTAGAAAATCATATCTTTTAATCCGTAATCCGGATTAAAATAATTTCAACATGAAAGTTGCTCAGAACGACGAGACGATTCCGGATACGCAGTCCGTTCGTCCACCGCACGTCTCTAACCTATCGAACCTGCAAACTTCCTCTCCGGTTCATCTGTATGACAGACGTCCGGAACCGGGATAACTTCCCGGATGCTTCCCCCCCTAAGCCAGTACCCTTCTTACCACGTTAGGGCACGCCTAGCTTCGCTTCTTGGCATGTCATGCATCGTTATGCATCTGTTATCGTGTATTCATTGTTTCTTCCCCCTCTTCTCTTCGGTAGACTACGAGACCGACGCTGCAGCTGGCCAGTCCGACTACAGTGCTGACGATCACTCTCTCTTGCCAGAGCAACCAGGCAAGCCCCCCCTTTTTGATCATCCCGATATCGCCCATTCCATTCTCTTATTGCTTGCACTAGTTTTTGCTACTGTTATTGTTGCTCCTATTCTGTTGCATAGCCTGTTTATTGTAACCTGCTATTGTTACCTACCTGCTTATCCTAAACTGCTTAGTATAGGTTGGTTAGAGACCCATCAGTGACCCCCACCTTGTCCTTGTTGCCCCTGCTTCATCATTGAAGACCCGATCAACGGGATCGAAGACCAGGCCCCGACACCGCACATCACTTCCCCTTAGTTGCTCGACACTACTAGGTTACTATCGAGTACCGAGGGTGAAACCTCTACAGCACCTCTGATATTAACCTGTAGTATAGCTATTCGGTTGTGGTCATCGAGGGTGATTTCCTCCTTAACCACTTCCGATACGACTCTGTCGTGCAACCCCTCAAGTGTGGACCTCGAGGGTGAATCCTCTTATGTTCACCTTGACGACTACATTGAGTGGAATACACCGGGGTGATTCTCGTGTTTTCCCTTGATGTTTGGACTCACAGTTACTTGGACTGTTACCACGGTTACTTAGAAAGACGGGTCGACCCTGAGGGGTACCCGCGCGTGCTTAATTGCGAGTGATGTGGAGACGGGTTGACCTGGAGGGTGCCCGCGAGATAATTACGAGGCGTGGCCGGGCATTCCTAGCCCTTGCCGCAAGTCCTCGAGACGGGCAACGGGTCACATCTTCGTGAGTCTCGCTTGTTACCGCGCGTTCCTAATCCACTACGATTTGGATATTTGATCCGAGGGCCTCGCCCGATAGCGCTAACCATCACGTGGGCTAAGTATGGGCGTTCTGCGTCAGTATACATCAGCCGGCTTATTAGACGTCGGCGTCGGGCGCTGGCGCCGGATTGGGCTGGAACGCTGTTAGGCTAGGTGCGCTTCCGGCCGCCCTCATAGCGTCGCAGAGTTCCCGGGAGATGGCCCATGACCCCGGGGCATAGGTTTAGTCCGCGTCTTGGCCTCTCTATTAAGCCTAGGTCGGGTTGCGGCGTATTGTTTGACCGAGGCGGGCATGACCACGAAAGTGTGTCCGGCGGAGTTAAGCGGCGTGGTGGGTAAGTTGGTGCACCCTGCGGAAGAAAACATCTATCGATAGCCTGTCCTCTGATAACGGACGCTTGGAGTTGTATCCCGATCGATACAACTAGAACTGGTTACTTGAGATGAGACATGGATATGAGCAATGGATTGCGATGAGAATTGGATTGTGATAATAACTGGATAGTATGGCTCAGGATTTCTTTCTCAGGAGTCGAGAGAGGATCTCGGCGAGGTTGATAACACTCTCGCTACTTTAAGTTATGTTACTCTACTCCCTCTTGTTTGCTGCAAGATGGAGGGTTTCGGAAGATGCTAGTCTTCGTTAGGACTAGGCCTTCTCTCTATTCTGGCATTCTGCAGTTCAGTCCACTGATATGGCCTTTACACATATATCCTTGCATATGTAGTGTAGCTCCTTGCTTGCGAGTACTTTGGATGAGTACTCACGGTTGCTTTGTTCCTCCTTTTCCCTATCTCTACTCGATTGCTGCAATCAGACGATGGAGACCAGGATCCAGACGCCACCGCCTCGGCATTTACTACTACTGCGGGCGCCTACTACTACGTGCAGCCCGGCGGCGACGACCACTGAGTGACCTAGGAGGATCCCAGCGGGAGGCCTGTCCTCTTCGATCTGTATCCCGGTTTGTGCTAGCCATCTTATGGCATCTTGTTTAACTTATGTCCAGTACTCAGATATTGTTGCTTCCGCTGACTCGTCTATGAACGAGCACTTGTATTCGAGCCCTCGAGGCCCCTGGCTTGTATTATGATGCTTGTATGACTTATTTTATTTGTAGAGTTGTGTTGTGATATCTTCCCGTGAGTCCTTGATCTTGATCGTACACATTTGCGTGTATGATTAGTGTACGATTGAATCGAGGGCGTCACATGGTTCCAATAAACTCAGATATTTCCTCTGGAGGGCTGACAATGTATGTCTCTTCACATATCTTACAATAGCTCCTTCATTAAAGCTCTTCTGTCAGAAGCATAGAGTTTTCCTCAAAAGCTTGGGTCGGTTCGTCAAAGTTGAAGTTCGTCCGAGACCGGATCTTCTTAGTCGACAGTGTATCGCCAATAAACAACTATCGAGATCTCATGGTGGTCGACCTTACTGGTTTCTCCTGCGTAAAACGGGTGCAGGTTGAACCTCACCGTATAACCTCGATGGGCAGCGGTTGCTGTAAAGGGGTTCCATCGTCCTACCATTCTATGGTTTTATGGCTTATCGCTATCGACACTCTTTAAAGGTTTTCAAGTCTCTCGATTTTCCATCAACATATGATAGTTCATGATAGAAGTCTTCGTATGGGGCCAATCCATCCTGCATTTGAATCATTACCACATACGTAAACATCGAATCACGTATTCTAACACTTGGGCATACTCACAAGCATTGCAGAATTTCTCTTGTCCTCGAATTTGGGTTCGAGTAAATCCATGGTTTCTGCAAGCCAAACAGAACATCTATCGTTACTTCACCACTCTTAGGTTTTTGCGTAATCTCCTACGAAACGTATGCTGATTGGACTGCTGATTCCTCCAATTTATTCCTTCATCAAGGTTACATCTGTTCCTTCAAAAAAAATCCTGGGCCTGTGGGTTATGGCCCACTTCAACACTAGTGCAGCTTTAACTCATCCTTGGAGTAACTCTCTTGTTACACCTCCTTAAATCCAGTAGTACTCTGTTTCTTCATACCATCATATCAAAACAAAACTCCAACTTATTTTGTCCAGCTTCCTTCTATGGCCGTCATGAATAACACGTTTCTTTCTTCATTGATCCTGTGGCTTTATAGAGTACTATGACCAAAAGAAGTGCACAAGTTTATCCATAAAATCTCATTAATCTCATATCAATCTTTCATTACATCCTTAACCATTTTCAGAATCCAAATTCCAAAAAGTACTTGTTACAAATGCTGCCACCCACATGATTTGGTATGGTGGACATTACTTCCACTTTATTTATTTATCCTCCTCGAGGATTCTTCATCCTCCCATCGAATTGTGCGACATGAGCCTTGAAATCTTCAATCTTCTGTTTCATCATGGTGGTCTTGAGCTTCACCTTCATCATCTCTCGCATGCACTTCGCTTAGGTATTCCCGAGTATAACGGAGTCTTGCTTCAAGTATTTCTCCGATCCGCGATGGCTTCCATGGCTGCTTCACTAACGGCATCGAAGAAAGTTGCTTGTGGCACACGTGAGATGAAAAGTAATGCCCCATCCTCTTTGGGCAAACTCCTTTCAAACGGTGGAGGTGTACCTCCACATACCAAAGTTCCACTCCCTTTTGCATGAAGGGGTAGCCTTTGTAGACTGCATCTCCTTCAAGGTGAATATGCTTCATCATGTCCTTCAAGATCTTCGGGTAATCATGATCACTTGTCAGGGTCATGATCGTTTCAGGGCCCTTAAGGAAAGACTCGTAAAGGGTTGTCATCTGCATGTGTAGGATAAGAGGGGTGCTCAGAACAAGGAATGTATCCCCATGGGGAAATTGCAATTGTCTCCAGAAAGGTTTGGTGTTTAGTTGTCCATGGTTTCAAGATTTGGGGTCTGGTTGAGATAGAAAGAGAAAGCAAATACCCACCCAAAGACAAAATTATCGCTTGTAATGGGCCGTTCTACTATGGTTTCGTTTCTAAGTCCTCATTTCTTCAGTCTTCAATGCTCGGAGTTTCCAATTCTGATGCTGTTCCCATATGAAGGCCTTCTACCATTCTTCCAGTAACTTCGTCTCTCATGGTTGAAATAAATACAAACCTACAAATATCGCATCTATCCAACCATTCAATAAACACACAAAAATAATAGCAACCAAGCATTCATTTATTCAATCAATACTACAGATCGCCACCCACATGATTTGGCATGGTCGATACTTAAATCGAGGGCGTTCATCTTTATTTCTCTCATGGTGGAATACTACTAAGTTCTTGGGTTTTCTTACTGTGGACTTGATCTCTTCCAGTTCTTACGCTAGATTTTCCTGTCGACTCGGAGTTTCTTGTGACGACCTGTATGTCTGAAGTTGTTCCTTGAGCTTCGGATTTCAACGTCCTTTGCATGAGACATGGTCCTGCTGTTCTTCGCCTCTGACGATTCTCGAAATCTCGAGGTTCTCCTCCTCCAGCTGGTTTATCTTGATCTACGAGTCTTGACCTCTTCTCGTAGTGCTTCATTGTCGAGCAGGGCTTCCGGGAGGTCCATCTGAAGATTCTTGACGTATTGTTCCAGATCCCGATTGTACACTAAAAGTGGGGAGAACTTCATCTTCGTGCTTCCGTCAAGGCAATAGTTGCTCCATCAAACTTCGCCATCCCATCCTTCCAAAGAAGTGTGGGTTTAGTGCAGCTACGATGACGATAGCATAAACGTGCAATAGCATCATGGACGGCAGTGTTGATGCCCATATCACATCACCATTTATAGTTCAAGCTGATGTCTGCAGTCTTGGGGGTTTCTTTACGACCAAAACTTGGGTCTTGACTCCCCACGATCTGGACGTCCTCTTAGTTGCCTTGATCTCGGTATCGGTAACTTCAAAGAGCCTGACTAGCTCCACAAGGAAGGGCCTCCAAGAACCTTCTCGTAGTGTTCTCTTTTGTTCGAATGTAGCTCTCCATCTATAGTGTGAAATAAGGAAGGTTCAGTAAAAGGAATCAGGTGTTACGAGAGTAGTACAAAACAAGGGTCATTCTATTGGGGTCTTCATATTACTAAGTCATTTTCTAGGGTCACGTTCTACAGCCAACATGTGCTCTGATACCATTTTGTAGCGACCCGACCTCGAGACGGTCAAGCCTACGTATTCTTGTGCCATCCTCGGATCGGTATCTTTGGCACACACAAGACATCAATGTATATATCAAAGTGCAATCACATGTATAAATAACGTAAAATGATATATACCTCATAATAATCAGCGGAAACAATCAAACGGGTGTGGAGTCCCATCAACGCCATCGGCAGGTTGAGTGTAGACCGTAACCTCAGATCGTAACTCTTACTCGTCGAGGAAATATCTGCAACATGATACGTTGCAGCCGTGTAGGTCAAGACATTGAATGTACCGCAAGATCACAATAAGATAAAACAGATGATAAACTATACTATATGCGGTATGGCTTTGTGGCTCAGATTCGAGTTTTGTTTATGCGTAAAAGCTAGTTTTATTTTACCTACATCAAAGGAATAATGAAGTCTGTACTATGGAGTTTTTCTATCATGACATGGTTCCGCCAACCGATGTCTCATAGCCCAAATCATCATAAGTTGCCCACAATTAAGTTATCAATCCGGTGTTGAGAGTTCCGAGATAGATCCAAGTCCAGATGCTCAAATTGTCCGTAACCGGGGACACGGCTAATCGATTAGGTTTAAACCCTCTGCAGAGGTTTGTACACTTTACCCGCAAGATTCGATCCCTCTCTTTACGTTCGCACTTCGAGTGTTTGAGAATAAGATGACCGAAACATGGTCTTCCAAAGAGTTCCACTGACCACTGTCCGGTACTCAACCCATCCTATCATAGTTCTACATCTGCTAGTACCGTCCCAGCCAGAGTCACAACTAGGGTCAACCAAGCGAGCCCATAATGACTTGCGGTTGCACGTAAGCTTCCGGCGTGAAGTATTCTTCCGTCTCTTTGAGTCTGGGTGAAGCTTTCCGCAAGATGTCATGGCGCTTCTCCATGCATCCCGCCAACCACTGGTTTCTCCAGGTGCCCGTCAACCGCCCTTCACCCAATGATCGTGTATTGAATTCTTGTCTCGAGTCTTGAAGTCTTGAGGCCTTGAAGATGCAGTCCTTGCAGCTTTCATCATGGTGTTGTCGTCAATGACGTAGATCCTCCATTCTCACACCACTCCAGTACTCATACCAAACCCCGCCTACTATAGCGTAGCACTAAAATAAAATATCGTCCGGGCATTGGTAACAGGGGGAATGGGTTCCTACCTCATGCATACTACTCAACTACAAGGATTCAATAACACTCTTGAGGGGTGGTTGCAATGGTGCCACTAAATGCAATAAAATATAGGTATGAAAACATGGTCAAAGTGAACTTGCACGGTGATGTTGACGAAGAAGAATTATCGTTCTCAAGAAATAACTTGATAGACTACTCGTCACTCTCGATGAAATCTATATAACAAACATATCATTCACATAAGCACTCACACTAACAATCAAAACAAAAGAGAGAGCGAATAAGAATCCAAGGAACTTCAAATAAAACTAGGGAGTCTTCTTCTACAACATTCACAAAAATAGTTTTGTCTAACGGAAAATAAAACACTAAAATAGCAGAGAATAAAATATAAATTTAGTTAAGACAAAAAAGTATTTTTTTCATAAAGCTATTTTGAAAGTATTTTCAATTGGGAGTTAAAACAGTAGAGAAATCCATTGCAAGTTATTAGCGAACTTGAATTGATTTCACGATAACAAAATAAAAATAAATATAAAAACTTGTTGAACACCTACTGTTTAAATAATAGAAACCAAACATAAACTTTCTGAAATATAAAATAAAATAATTTAAAAACAACTATAGAAAAAAGTAGCTATAATTCAATAGAACTAAAACAGAATTTTTTTACATGAAATAATAAGCTAAAATACTCAAACAAATTTGAAATTTTTACCACTGGTAAATATGATCACTAGTGATCAGTAGAAAAAAGAATCAAATAAAAATCTATTTTTAAACTCCCGGAATAAGCAAAACAAGCTTTAATTCAAATCTGATCTAACTCAATTTTTATAAATCCAAACATAGACAAATTATATATTTGGAAACTACAAGAAAATTGTGATCTAACGCAAAAAGAATCAGCATCATTGGACTTCTAGATCAAAAGTTATAAGCTAAACAAGAACGGAACTAAATCTGTTACGGAAATAAATCTGAAAACGAAAACGCGACGTGGCGAGATTTGATTGGTTGTCGGGTGTGCTGCGTTTAGGCTATCTAGAGGACGGCCGCACATTTGAAGAAAACGGTTTGGCTATTAAGTGATCTATTTGGGGCCTTAGGATCAAGATCTAACGGTGGTGCGGGAATAGACAAAAGAAAGAAAAAAAAACAACAAGGAGTTACATGACGTGAGGCAGAGATGGCAGGAAGGAGACGGCGATGTGGAGGCTGCTCGGCGAGGGGGCGAGGTCGCTTGGCGAGGTGGGGTGGCGGAGGAGGTGGGAGGAGGCGCGTGGGAGGCACAGCAGGGTGGGCGCGCGAGGTGCTGCTGAGGCGATGGGGAGGTTCGGGAGAGCTCTGGTGAGCGTTCTAGGCAGGAAAAGGAGGACGGTGGCGAGAAGGCTACGGGCAGGGAGGGCGTGGTGATGGGAAAAATGGAGCGAGGAGAGGGAGGGGTTTTATAGGCGGTCTCGGGGCGCTGGGATGGAAAGACGAGGGAGATCGGGAAGGTGGAGTTTCTGTCTCCATGGATATGGAAATCTTGTGTAACGTGAGAGGAAACAGAGGAAGGAGATGATCTCTTGTTGGACTAGAATAGGAAAGTGCTTAATGGGCCAGGTTTTTCCTAATAAAACGATTCCATTCCTATTTTTAAAATTAGGAAACTAAAACAATAAAAGGGAAATCAAATCAATTCGAATAAAGAGTTTTTATATACTAAAATTATCGGAAAAATAAGATGTAGATGATGAGCATTATTCCACGGCCAAAATAAAAACTTAAAAAAATGTTTTCAGAAAATCCCTAAAGGCTTTATTTCTTTTTGCAAATAATTTTAAATAAAAACTTTGGTTTTCTTGGCTCAAATATTTTCAAAAATGCCCTGATTTTGGAGGTCATTTTCCTCCGCTCTTTCTTGCTTGCAAGAATTTATTTTTCGGGTATTTCTCGGGAAGAAAAATAGAGAAGCAAGTGCAAATATTTGAAAGAATTAAATTGCAAAACTCCGTTCAAATTCTTTATAGTTGAAGAAGTCATGTCATCTTCTCTCATTGATTTTAATAGGATGAATTTGAATTTACGGAGAAGGGAAAGTCATTTTATTCCTCTCTTTCAAAAGTTTTTGAAAAGGTTCAAATTTCACTCAAGTTTAATTCACTCAAGCAAACAAACAAACAATTCAATTAATTATATTAACATTCCTAAATTTGGGATGTTACACTCAGTGTAGGGTATACAATAGATCTGGTACACAACATGGCATACTTTATAGAACCTATGGCTGAGGCATAGGGAATGACTTTCATTCTCTTTCTATCTTCTGCTTTGGTCGGGCTTTGAGTCTTACTCAATTTTACACCTTGTAACACAGGCAAGAACTCTTTCTTTGACTGTTCCATTTTGAACTACTTCAAAAACTTGTCAAGGTATATGCTCATTGAAAAACTTATCAAGCGTCTTTGATCTATCTCTATAGATCTTGATGCTCAATATGTAAGCAGCTTCACCGAGGTCCTTCATTGAAAAACTCTTATTCAAGTATCCTTTTATGCTATCCAGAAATTCTATATCATTTCCAATCAACAATATGTCATCCACATACAAGTTAAGAAATGCTACAGAGCCCCCACTCACTTTCTTGAAAATACATGCTTCACCACAAGTCTGTATAAAACTATATGCTTTGATCAACTCATGAAAGCGTATATTCCAACTCCGAGATGCCTGCACCAGTCCATAGATGGATCGCTGGAGCTTGCACATTCTGTTAGCATCTTTAGGATCGACAAAACCTTCTGGTTGCATCATATACAACTCTTCTTTAAGAAACCCATTAAGGAATTTAATTTTGACATCCATTTGCCAGATTTCATAAGATGTGGCAATTTGCTAACATGATTCAGACAGACTTAAGCATCGCTACGAGTGAGAAAATCTCATCGTAGTCAACACCTTGAACTTTGTCAAAACCTTTTTCGACAAGTCTAGCTTTGCAGATAGTAACACTACTATCAGCATCCGTCTTCCTCTTGAAGATCCATTTATTTTCTATGGCTTGCCGATCATCGGGCAAGTCAACCAAATTCCACACTTTGTTCTCATACATGGATCCCATCTTAGATTTTATGGCCTCAAGCCATTTTGCGGAATATGGGCTCATCATCGCTTCCTCATAGTTCGTAGGTTCGTCATGGTCAAGTAACATGACCTCCAGAACAGGACTATTGTACCACTCTGGTGCGGATCTCACTCTGGTTTACCTACGAGGTTTGTTAGTAACTTGATCTGAAGTTACATGATCATCATCATTAGCTTCCTCACTAATTGGTGTAGGAGTCACAGGAACAAATTTCTGTGATGAACTACTTTCCAATAAGGGAGCAGGTACAGTTACCTCATCAAGTTCTACTTTCCTCCCACTCACTTCTTTCGCGAGAAACTCTTTCTCTAGAAAGGATCCATTCTAAGCAACGAATGTCTTGCCTTCGGATCTGTGATAGAAGGTGTACCCAACTGTCTCCTTTGGGTATACTATGAAGACGCATTTCTCCGATTTGGGTTCGAGCTTATCAGGTTGAAACTTTTTCACATAAGCATCGCAACTCCAAACTTTAAGAAACGACAACTTTGGTTTCTTGCCAAACCATAGTTCATACGGTGTCGTCTCAACAGATTCAGATGGTGCCCTTTTAACGTGAATGCAACTGTCTCTAATGCATAACCCCAAAAAATAGTGGTAAATCGGTAAGAAACATCATAGATTGCACTATATCCAATAAAGTACGGTTATGACGTTCGGACACACCATTATGCTGTGGTGTTCCAGGTGGCATGAGTTTGTGAAACTATTCCACTTGTTTTAATTGAAGGCCAAACTCGTAACTCAAATATTTGCCTCTACGATCAGATCGTAGAAACTTTATTTTCTTGTTACGATGATTCTCTACTTCACTCTGAAATTCTTTGAACTTTTCAAATGTTTCATAAATATGTTTCATCAAGTAGATATACCCATACTTGCTCAAATCATCTGTGAAGGTCAGAAAACAATGATACCCGCCGTGAGCCTCAACACTCATTGGACCGCATACATCGGTATGTATTATTTCCAACAAGTCAGTGGCTCGCTCCATTGTTCCTGAGAACGGAGTCTTAGTCATCTTGCCCATGAGGCATGGTTCGCAAGTATCAAGTGATTCATAAGCAAGTGATTCCAAAATCCCATCAACATGGAGTTTCTTCATGTGCTTTACACCAATATGACCTAAACGGCAGTGCCACATACAAGTTGCACTATCATTATTAACTTTGCATCTTTTGGTTTCAATATTATGAATATGTGTATCACTACGATCGAGATCCAAAAAAACTATTTTCATTGGGTGTGTGACCATCGAAGGTTTTATTCATGTAAACAGAACAACAATTATTCTCTAATTTAAATGAATAACCGTATTGCAATAAACATGATCAAATCATATTCATGCTCAACGCAAACACCAAATAACATTTATTTAGGTTCAACACTAATCCCGAAAGTATAGGGAGTGTGCGATGATGATCATATCAATCTTGGAACTGCTTCCAACACACATCATCACTTCACCCTTAACTAGTTTCTGTTCATTCTGCAACTCATGTTTCGAGTTACTACTCTTAGCAACTGAACTAGTATCAAATACCGCGGGGTTGCTATAAGCACTAGTAAAGTACACATCAATAACATGTATATCAAATATACCTTTTTTCACTTTTCCATCCTTCTTATCCGCCAAATACCTGGGGCAGTTCCGCTTCCAGTGACTAGTCCCTTTGCAGTATAAGCACTTAGTCTCAGGTTTAGGTCCAGACTTGGGCTTCTTCACTTGAGTAGCAACTAGCTTGCCGTTCTTCTTGAAGTTCCCCTTTCTAGTGGTCTTGTTAACCATCAACATTTGATGCTTTTCTTGATTTCTACCTTCGTCGATTTCAGCATCACGAAGAGCTTGGGAATCGTTCCGTTATCCCTTGCATATTATAGTTCATCACGAAGTTCTAGCAACTTGGTGATAGTGACTAGAGAACTCTGTCAATCACTATCTTATCTGGAAGATTAACTCCCACTTGATTCAAGTGATTGTAGTACTCAGACAATCTGAGCACATGCTTACTGGTTGAGCTATTCTCCTCCATCTTGTAGGCAAAGTAATGTCAGAGGTCTCATACCTCTCAATGCGGGCATGCATATGAAATACCAATTTCAACTCTTGGAACATCTTATATGCTCCGTGGCGTTCAAAACATTTTTGAAGTCCCGTTTATAAGCCGTAAAGCATGGTGCACTAAACTATCAAGTAGTTATCATACCGAGCTTTGTCAAACATTCATAATGTCTGCATCTGCTCCTGCAATAGGTCTGTCACCTAGTGGTGCATCAAGGACATAATTCTTCTGTGCAGCAATGAGGATAATCCTCGGATCACGGATCCAATCAGCATCATTGCTACTAACATCTTTCAACTTAGTTTTCTCTAGGAACATATCAAAATAAAACAGGGGAGCTAAACGCGAGCTATTGATCTACAACATAGATATGCTAATACTACCAGGACTAAGTTCATGATAAATTAAAGTTCAATTAATCATATTACTTAAGAACTCCCACTTAGATAGATATCCCTCTAATCCTCTAAGTGATCACGTGATCCATATCAACTAAACCATGTTCGATCATCATGTGAGATGGAGTAGTTTCAATGGTGAACATCACTATGTTGATTATATCTACTATATGATTCACGCTCGACCTTTCGGTCTCAGTGTTCTGAGGCCATATCTGCATATGCTAGGTTCGTCAAGTTTAACCGGAGTATTCCGCGTGTGCAACTGTTTTGCACCCGTTGTATTTGAACGTAGAGCTTATCACACCCGATCATCACGTGGTGTCTCAGCACGAAGAACTTTCACAACGATGCATACTCAGGGAGAACACTTATACCTTGAAATTTAGTGAGAGATCATCTTATAATGCTACCGTCGAACTAAGCAAAATAAGATGCATAAAAGATAAACATCATATGCAATCAATATAAGTGATATGATATGGACATCATCATCTTGTGCTTGTGATCTCCATCTTCGAAGCACCGTCATGATTACCATCGTCACCGGTGCAACACCTTGATCTCCATCGTAGCATCATTGTCGTCTCGCAAACTATTGCTTCTACGACTATCGCTACCGCTTAGTGATAAAGTAAAGCAATTACAGGGCGATAGCATTGCATACAATAAAGCGACAACCATATGGCTCCTGCCAGTTGCCGATAACTCGGTTGCAAAACATGATCATCTCATACAATAAAATATAGCATCATGTCTTGACCATATCACATCACAACATGCCCTGCAAAAACAAGTTAGACGTCCTCTACTTTGTTGTTGCAAGTTTTACATGGCTGCTACGGGCTTAGCAAGAACCGTTCTTACCTACGCATCAAAACCACAACGATAGTTCGTCAAGTTAGTGCTGTTTTAACCTTCTCAAGGACCGGGCGTAGCCACACTCGGTTCAACTAAAGTTGGAGAAACTGACACCCACCAGCCACCTGTGTGCAAAGCACGTCGGTAGAACCAGTCACGCGTAATGTCGGTCCAGGCCGCTTCATCCAACAATACCGCCAAATCAAAGTGTAACATGCTGGTAAGCAGTATGACTTGTATCGCCCATAACTCAATTATGTTCTACTCGTGCATATAACATCTACGCATAAAACTAGGCTCGGATGCCACTGTTGTGGAACGTAGTAATTTTAAAAAATTCCTACGCACACGCAAGATCATGGTGATGCATAGCAACGAGAGGGGAGAGTGTTGTCCATGTACCCTCGCAGACTGAAAGCGGAAGCGTTAAAACAACGCGGTTGATGTAGTCGTACGTCTCCACGATCCGACCGATCCAAGTACCGAACACACGGCACCTCCGAGTTCAGCACACGTTCAGCTCGATGACATCCCACGAACTCCGATCCAGCAGAGCTTCATGGGTGAGTTCCCTCAGCACGACGGCGTGATGACGGTGATGATGTTGCTACCTGTAACACCCCGGATGTAACTTTCCATATTTGTAACTCCAACTCTTGCCATTTTCGGCATTGTGATATGATATTCCCTCCATGGTTGGGTTTTTGTCTTTCGTTTTTGCATTTTGTCCTTGTCATGCATTTTATATCATGTCATCATGTGCATCTCATTTGCATACGTGTTCGTCTCATGATTCCGAGCATTTTTCCCGTTGTCCATTTTGCAATCCGGCACTCCTATGTTCCCCGGCGTCCCCTTTTATGTTTTTCCGTGTGCGGGTACTAAACTTTCTCGGAATGGATCGAGGTTTGTCAAGTGGCCTTGGTATACCACCGGTAGACCACCTGTCAAGTTTCGGGTCATTTGGAGCTCGATTGGTACTCCAACGGTTAACCGCACTCTCGCAAAGGCCTCTTTTAAGTTGCAGCCCAACACCCCTCCAAAACAGCCCAATAACCCACCTAAGTCACTTCCATGCTCTCCGTCGTTCGATCACGATCGTGTGGGCGAAAACCGCACTCCATTTGGAGCTTCCTAGCTCCTTCTACCTATAAATATAGCCTCCCCCCTCAAATTCCGGATCAAACCCTAGCCTTCTTCCACCTCACACCGGACACGTCCGTCCGGCCAGACGAAACCGCCGCCGTGCTCGCCAATCGGGCAGCGCCACGTGCCCTCCGCGGCGCCCGCGCCGCCCGCCAGGCCAGGCGAAACCCGCCCAGCCCAGCCCATACCCTCCGCCTGCGCGTCCGCGCCCGGCCGCGCCCGAGCTCCGCCGCCGCCGCGAACCTCCTTCGGCGATCGCCGCCCGGCCCATGAGCTTCGCCGTCGCCGCCCGGCTGCCCTGCCACCGGCGCCCCGGCGCCGCCGCCGCCGCCTAACCACCGCGCCCCGGCCGCCCGCCCGGCCGTCCGTCACGGTCGCCGCGCCGCCTCCGCCAGCGCCGCCCGCCTCCTCCGGCCGGCCCGGCCTCCCCTCTCCTCCCGACGAGCTCCGCGAGCAAGGCCGCCGCCTCGCCCCGATCCGATCGGATCGGATCTCAGATCCACCTCGAGGGGGTTGACTTTCTCCTCCCCCCGAATCCCTCTAAGTCTTTTTCTATGATTAAGTTGTGGCATTTTCAACGCATCATAACTTTGCACCTGTGGCTCCGTTTCGTGCGTGTAATATGTCGAAATGTTCGCCTCGATGAGTAGATCATTTCATCTCATTGAATCATTTTCATTTGAGCTCATCTTGATGCCCGAAATTCTGTTAGAAGAGGGCTATGTGATGTTAGTTTCTGTTTCTTAACAGAACATGCACTTTTGTCATTTTTGCCATGATTGATGTGTGCACCCTATGAATTTGAGTCCTACATGTGTTTTGTAATATGCCATGCCATCTTTCCAGGGGTGTATGCCATGTATTTTTGTGATCTCTGTGGTGACTAGCACAAGCATGCAAACTAGGCTTCTGATGTTGCTGTTTTCATTCCTGCTTTCTTGATATTTTTATGCCATGTTAACTTGATGCTACCGAGAGATCCATGCATATTTTGAGATACTTCAGTAAGGATGTTTTGAACATATGGTTATGCTCTATCCATCCATGCCTTTGTTTGCAATTATGGAGTGCCTTAGTTTGACTCAATCGAGCTCTACTTTTGCTATAAAATGTTTCCTGGCAGATTGTTTACATGTTATTCGATTTTGCCAAGGTTGTTGTAGTTGATCCGTGTATGCTATGATGTTGTTCTTGCCATGTATATCTTCTATGCTATGTCTTCTTGATGTAGGTATGCTTAGTTTATCATGTAAGGCTCTGTAGTGAGTGCATCGATCTCTTAAACATGCCTACTTGTTATCTGTTTTTGCCATGCCCTGTTGCTGAATCTGTTAACGAAACTTGCTATTTTGACATGGGTGCTATTATATTTTATGATCCTTTTTGGCTTATGGTCAGTAAGGGACTTTTGTTCTATGCTTTGAGTAGATTCGTTCCATTCCTTGTTTTTCTATTATAAGTTCCTGTAGCATGTCGTTTGCTCGCTCTGAACATTGCTTCCTGATGCTGATTTTGCCATGTTTAGTAATTTCACTAAGTCTGTGAAGCTGATATGTTTTGCACTTTTGCCATGCTTGTTTGGACCTGTTGTGGTGTGATTTAGCCGTAGCTCCGTGTTCATCTTTTGTCAAGCATCTTGAGTAGATCACTGCCATATGCTTTTCTGGTACGTTTGGGTGCAGTAGCTTAATTTCTTGTTGGTTGCTAAGTGGTATCATGCTGTTAATGGCAGATTTGTGTCATTCTTGTTTTGCTTGTCATTTGCAAACCGTGCATCCGATTCCGGTGATCTTTATATCGATTTCAACCGAAATCATCTCGTCTTTCCAGCGGCATACTTGGTTTGCCAAGTTGATGCCTGGTTCATCATTTTCCTTCCGGAGCACGCATACGCATTGCATATCACATCTCGCATATCATGTCATGTTTTGCATCTTGTTGCTTGTGCATTGCACCGTGATTTATTGTGGTTCCTTTGTTTGTGTTCTTGCTTTGGGTAGAGCCGGAGACGAGTACGTGAGCGAGGAACCTGTTGAGAACGCTTCACGAGGATCAAGCTTTCGACAACTCGAGAACATTGCGAGCAAGATGACCATACCCTCGAAATCACTTCTATCTTTGCTATGCTAGATGCTCGCTCTTTTGCTATGCCTATGCTACGATGCCTATCACTTGCTTATCATGCCACCCATATTGCCATGTCAGCCCTAACCATCCTTTCCTAGCAAACCGTTGATTGGCTATGTTACCGCTTTGCTCAGCCCTCTTATAGCGTTGCTAGTTGCGGTGAAGATGAAGTTTGTTCCTTGTTGGAACATGGAGATGTTGTTCCTTGTTGGAACATATTTACTTGTTGGGGATATCACAATATATCTGCTATAATTAATGCATCTATATACTTGGTAAAGGGTGGAAGGCTCGGCCTTATGCCTGGTGTTTTGTTCCACTCTTGCCACCCAAGTTTCCGTCATACCGGTATTATGTTCCTTCATTTCGCGTTCCTTACACGGTTGGGTGATGTATGGGACCCCCTTGACAGTTCGCTTTGAATAAGACTCCTCCAAAGAAGGCCCAACTTTGGTTTTACCATTTGCCACCTAAGCCTTTTTCCCCGGGTTTCGCGAGCCCGAGGGTCATCTTTATTTTAACCCCGGGCGGTGCTCCTTCGAGTGTTGGTCCAAACTAGAGCACCGTCTGGGACCATTCCTTGGCAACTTGGATTACGTCGGTACCTGTACGCTTCGCTTATCCGGTGTGCCTGAGAACGAGATATGTGCAGCTCCTATCGGGATTTGTCGGCACATTCGGGCGGCTTTGCTGGTCTTGTTTTATTGTTGTCGAAATGTCTTGTAGTCCGGGATTCCGAGACTGATCGGGTCTTCCCGTAGAAGGAATATCCTTCATTGACCGTGAGAGCTTATAATGGGCTAAGTTGGGACACCCTGCAGGTATTATCTTTCAAAAGCCGTGCCCGCGTTATGAGGCAGATGGGAATTTGTTAATGTCGGTTGTAGAAAACCCGAAGTTGACCTTAATTTAAAATACACATCAACCGCGTGTGTAACCGTGATGGTCTCTTCTCGGCGGAGTCCGGGAAGTGAACACGGTGTTTGAGTAATGTTTGACGTAAGTAGTTCAGGATCACTTCTTGATCGCTAATAGCTTCACGTCCGTGCCTTGCTTCTCTTCTCGCTCTCTTTTGCGAGGGTAGCCACCATATATGCTAGTCATTTGCTGCAGCTCCACCTCACAACTCTGTCCTTCCTATAAGCTTAAATAGTCTTGATCTCACGGGTGTGAGATTGCTGAGTCCCCGTGACTCACATATTCTACCAAAACAGTTGCAGGTGCCGACGATGCCAGTGCAGGTGACGCAACCGAGCTCAAGTGGGAGTTCGATGAGGAACGTGGTCGTTACTATGTGTCTTTTCCTGATGATCAGTAGTGGAGCCCAGTTGGGATGATCGGGGATTTGTGTAGCATTTGGGGTATCTTCTTTTATTTTGGTTCCGTAGTCGGACCTTGAGTGTAATCTGAATGATGGATGTTTATTTATGTATTGTGTGAAGTGGCGACTGTAAGCCAACTATGTATCTCTTTCCCTTATGTATTACATGGGTTGTGTGAAGATTACCTCACTTGCGACATTGCTTTCAATGCGGTTATGCCTCTAAGTCGTGCTTCGACACGTGGGAGATATAGCCGCATCGAGGGTGTTACACTACCGACGCAGGGCTTCGCCTAAGCACCGCTACGATATGATCGAGGTGGAATATGGTGGAGGGGGGCACCGCACACGGCTAAGAGATCAAGAGATCAATTGTTTTGTCTCCAAGGGGTGCCCCCTCCCCGTATATAAAGGAGTGGAGGAGGGGGAGGGGGCCGGCCTCCCTAGGCGCGCCCCATGAGGAGTCCTACTCCCACCGGGAGTAGGACTCCCCCCTTCCAAGTGGGAGTAGGAGAGGAGAGGGAATGAGAGAGAGAGGGAAAAGAAAGGGGGGCGCTGCCCCCCTCCTTGTCCAATTCGGACTGGGGGGGGGGGGCGCTGCTGCCCTTGGCAGCCCCTCCTCTTCTCCACTAGGGCCCAATAGGCCCATTAGTCTCCCCGGGGGGTTCCGGTAACCCTTCGGTACTCCGGTATATGTCTGAAACTCTCCGAAACCATTCCGATGTCCGAACATAGTCGTCCAATATATTGATCTTTACGTCTCGACCATTTCGAGACTCCTCGTCATGTCCGTGATTATATCTGGGACATTGAACTACCTTCGGTACATCAAAACACAAAAACTCAAAATACAATCGTCACCGAAACTTTAAGCGTGCGGACCCTACGTGTTCGAGAACTATGTAGACATGACCAAGACATGTCTCCGGTCAATAACCAATAGCGGAACCTGGGTGCTCATATCGGCTCCTACATATTCTACAAAGATCTTTATCGGTCAAACCGCATAACAACATACCTTGTCCCCTTTGTCATCAGTGTGTTACTTGCCCGAGATTCGATCGTCGGTATCCCAATACCTAGTTCAATCTCGTCACCGACAAGTCTCTTTACTCGTTCCATAATACATCATCTCGCAACTAACTCATTAGTTACAATGCTTGCAAGGCTTATAGTGATGTGTATTACCAAGTGGGCCCAGAGACACCTCTCCAACAATCGGAGTGACAAATCCTAATCTCGAAATACGCCAACCCAACAAGTACTTCCGGAGACACCTGTAGAGCACCTTTATAATCACCCAGTTACGTTGCGATGTTTGGTTGCACACAAAGTGTTCCTCCGGTAAACGGGAGTTGCATAATCTCATAGTCATAGGAACATGTATAAGTCATGAAGAAAGCAATAGCAACAAACTAAACGATCAAGTGCTAAGCTAACGGAATGGGTCAAGTCAATCACATCATTCTCCTAATGATGTGATCCTGTTTATCAAATGACAACTCATGTCTATGGTTAGGAAACTTAACCATCTTTGATCAACGAGCTAGTCAAGTAGAGGCATACTAGTGACACTCTGTTTGTCTATGTATTCACACATGTATTATGTTTCCGGTTAATACAATTCTAGCATGAATAATAAACATTTATCATGAAATAAGGAAATGAATAATAACTTAATTATTGCCTTTAGGGCATATTTCCTTCAGCAACGTCTTATTTTTATTCGGCGGTGGGATGAAGCGGTGCAGACCAACCTTACATGTCCACGTACATGAGACCGGTTCCACCGACAGACATGCAACTAGTTTTTCATAAAGATGGCTGGCGGCTGTCTGTTTCTCCCACTTTAGTTGAATCGAATTTGACTACGGCAGGTCCTTGAAGAAGGTTAAAACAACAAACTTGATAAATCACTATTGTGGTTTTTGCCGTAGGTAAGAACGGTTCTTGCTAGAAGCCTGTAGCAGCCACATAAAACTTGCAACAACAAAGTAAAGGACATCTAACTTGTTTTTGCAGGGCACGTTGTGATGTGATATGGTCAAGAAATGATGTGATATACTTTGTTGTATGACATGATCATGTTTTATAATATATCGGCAACCGGCAGGAGCCTTATGTTTGTCTCTTTATTGTATGAAATGAAATTGCCATGTAATTGCTTTATTTTATCGCTATGCGTTAGCAATAGTTGGTGAGACGACCACGACGCAACGATGGAGATCAAGGAGTCGAGCCGGTGACAATGGAGATACGATGCTTTGGAGATGGAGATTAAAAGCACAAGATGATGATGGCCATATCATGTCACATATTTTGATTGCATGTGATGTTTATCCTTTATGCATCTAATTTTGCTTAGAACGATGGTAGCATTACAAGATGATCCCTTCACTAAATTTCAAGATAAAAGTGTTCTCCCCGAGTATGCACCGTTGCCAAAGTTCATCCTTTCGAAGCACCTCGTGATGATCGGGTGTGATAGACTCTACGTTCACATACAACGGCTGTAAGCCAGTTTTGCACATGTAGAATACTTGGGTTAGACTTGACGAGCCTAGCATGTACAGACATGGTCTCGGAACTCTGGAGACCGAAAGGTCGAATGTGAGTCATATAGTAGATATGATCAACATTGAGATGTTCACCATTGATGACTACCCCATCTCACGTGATGATCGGACATGGGTTAGTTGATTTGGATCATGTATCACTTAAATAACTTGAGGGATGTTAATTTAAGTGGGAGTTCAAGTAATTTGTTTAATTGAACTTTAATTTATCATGAACTTAGTCTTAATAGTTTTTGCATATCTATGTTGTAGATCAATAGCTCACAATATAGCTCCCCTATTTTCTGATATGTTCCTAGAGAAAACTAAGTTGAAAGATGATAGTAACAATGATGCAGACTAGGTCCGTGATCCAAGGGTTATCTTCATTGCTGCACAGAAGAATTATGTCCTTGATGCACTGCTAGGTGACAGACCTATTGCAGGAGCAGATGCAGATGTTATGAACGTTTGGCAAGCTCGATATGATGACTACTAAATAGTTTATTGCGCCATGCTTTACAGCTTAGAACCAGGACTTCAAAATCGTTTTGAACGCCATGGAGCATATGAGATGTTCCAAGAGCTGAAATTGGTATTTCAGACTCATGCCCGTGTCGAGAGGTATGAGACCTCTGACAAGTACTTTGCCTACAAGATGGAGTAGAATAGCTCAGCCAGTGAGCATGTACTAAGAATGTGTGGGTACTACAATCGCTTGAATCAAGTGGGAGTTAATCTTCCAGATAAGATAGTGATTGACAGAGTTCTCTAGTAACTATTACCAAGCTACTAGAACTTCGTGATGAACTATAATATACAAGGGATGACGAAAAAGATTCCCAAGCTCTTTGCGATGCTGAAATCGGCGAAGGTAGAAATCAAGAAAGAGCATCAAGTGTTGATGGTTAACAAGACCACTAGTTTCAAGAAAAAAAGGGCAAAGGGAAAGAAAGGGAACTTGAAGAAGAATGGCAAGCAAGTTGCCACCCCCGTGAAGAAGCCCAAAGCTAGACCTAAGCTTGAAACTGAGTGCTTCTACTGCAAAGAGAATGGTCACTAGAAGCGGAACTGCCCCAAATACTTGGCGGATAAGAAGAATGGAAAAGTGAACAAAGGTATATTTGATATACATGTTATTGATGTGTACCTTACTAGTATTCGTAGTAGCCCCTGGGTACTTGATACTGGTTCAGTTGCTAAGATTAGTAACTCGAAATAGGAGTTGCAGAATAAACAGAGACTAGTTAAGGGCAAGGTGACGATGTGTGTTGGAAATGATTCCAATGTTGATACGATCACCATCGCACACTCCCTCTACCTTCGGGATTAGTGTTGAGACTAAATAATGTTATTTGGTGTGTGCGTTGAGCATGAACAAGGTTAGATCGTGTTTATTGCAATACGGTTATTCGTTTAAGTCTGAGAATAATTGTTGTTCTGTTTACATGAATAAAACCTTCTATGGTCATACACTCAATGCAAATGGTTTATTGAATCTCGATCGTAGTGATACACATATTCATAATATTGATGCCAAAAGATGCAAAGTTGATAATGATAGTGCAACATACTTGTGACATTGCCATTTAGATCATATTGGTGTAAAGCGCATGAAGAAACTCCATGCAGATGGACTTTTGGAATCACTTGATACTTGCGAACCATGCCTCGTGGGAAAGATGACTAAAACTCCGTTCTCCAGAACAATGGAGCAAGCTAATGACTTATTGGAAATAATACATACCGATGTATGCGATCCAATGAGTGTTGAAGCACGCGGCGGGTATCGTTATTTTCTGACCTTCACAGATGATTTGAGTAGGTATGGGTCTATCTACTTGATGAAACACAAGTCTGAAACATTTCAAAAGTTCAAAGAATTTTAGAGTCGAGTGGAGAATCATCGTAACAAGAAAATAAAGTTTCTATAAACTGATCGCAGAGGCGAATATTTGAGTTACGAGTTTGGCCTTCATTTAAAACAATGTGGAATTATTTCACAACTCACGCCACCTGGAACACCACAGCGTAATGGTGTGTCCGAACGTCATAACCGTACTTTATTAGATATGATGTGTTCTATGATGTCTCTTACCGATTTACCGCTATCATTTTGGGGTTATGCATTAGAGACAGCCGCATTCACGTTAAATAGGGCACCGTCTAAATCCATTGAGACGACACTATATGAACTGAGGTTTGGCAAGAAACCTAAGCTGTCATTTCTTAAAGTTTGGGGATGCGATGCTTATGTCAAAAGGCTTTAGCCTGATAAGCTCGAACCTAAATCGGAGAAGTGTGTCTTCATATCATACCCTGGGGAAACAATTGGGTACACCTTCTATCACAGATCCGAAGGCAAGATCTTTGTTGCTAAGAATGGATCCTTTCTAGAGAAGGAGTTTCTCTCGAAAGAAGTGAGTGGGAGGAAAATAGAACTTGATGAGGTAATTGTACCTTCTCTCGAATTGGAAAGTAGAACATCACAGAAAACCGTTCCCGTGATGCCTACACCAACTAGAGAGGAAGCTAATGATGATGATTACGAAACTTCAGAGCAAGTTACTACTGAACTTCGTAGGTCGACCAGAGCATGATCCGCACCAGAGTGGTACGGTAATCATGTTCTGGAAGTCATGTTACTAGACCGAGGAGAACCTACGAACTATGAAGAAGGTATGATGAGCCCAAATTCCGACAGATGGCCCGAGGCCATGAAATCTGAGATAGGATCCATGTATGAGAACAAAGTGTGGACTTTGTTGGACTTGCCCGATGATCGGCAAGCCATAGATTATAAATGGATCTACCAGAAGAAGACTGGGGCTGACGGTAATATTACTCTCTACAAAGCATGACTTGTCGCAAAAGGTTTTCGACAAGTTCAAGGGGTTGACTACGATGAGACTTTCTCAGCCGTAGAGATGCTTAAGTCCGTCCGAATCATGTTAGCAATTACCGCATTTTATGATTATGAAATCTGGCAAATGGATGTCAAAACTGCTTTCCTTAATGGACATCTTAAATAAGAGTTGTATATGATGCAACCAGAAGGTTTTGCCGATCCTAAAGGTGCTAACAAAGTGTGCAAACTCCAGCGATCCATCTATGGACGGGTGCAAGCATCTCGGAGTTGGAACATACGCTTTGATGTGGTGATCAAAGCATATGGTTTTATACAAAAAGCATATGGTTTTATACAGACTTATGGTGAAGCGTGTATTTACAAGAAAGTGAGTGGGAGCTCTATTGCATTTTTGATATTATATGTGGATGACATATTATTGATTGGAAATGATATAGAATTTCCCGATAGCATAATAGTATACTTAAATAAGAATTTTTCAATGAAAGACCTCGATGAAGCCACTTACATATGGGGCATCAAGATCTATAGAGATAGATCTAGACGCTTGATAAGAATTTCAATAAGTACATACCTTGACAAGATTTTGAAGGAGTTCAAAATGGATCAGCCAAATAAGGAGTTCTAGCCTATATTGTAAGGTGTGAAGTTGAGTAAGACTCAAAACCCGACCACGGTAGAAGATAGAAAGAGAACGAAAGTCATTCCCTATGCCTCAGCCGTAGGTTCTATAAACTATGCCACGCTATGTACTAGACCTGTTGTGTGCCTTGCCATGAGTTTGGCAAGGGGGTACAATAGTGATCCAGGAGTAGATCACTAGACAGCGGTCAAAATTATCCATAGAGGACTAAGGAAATGTTTCTTGGTTATGGAGGTGATAAAGGGTTTGTCGTAAAGGGTTATGTCGATGCAAACTTTAACACTAATCCAGATGACTTTGAGTCTCAATCTGGATACGTATTAAAAGTGGGAGCAATTAGCTAGAGTAGCTCCATGCAGAGCAACGTAGACATAGAAAATTGCAAAATACATACGGATCTGAATGTGGCAGACCCGTTGACTAAACCTCTTTCACAAGCAAAACATGATCACACCTTAGTACTCTTTGGGTGTTAATCACATGTCGCTATGAACTAGATTATTGACTCTAGTAAACTCTTTGGGTGTTAGTAACATGGTGATGTGAACTATGGGTGTTAATCACATGATGATGTGAACTAGATTATTGACTCTAGTGCAAGTGGGAGACTGAAGGAAATATGCCCTAGAGGCAATAAAAAAGTTGTTATTTTGTATTTCCTTATTCATGATAAAGGTTTATTATTCATGCTAGAATTGTATTGATCGGAAACTTAAATACATGTGTGAATACATAAACAAATACCGTGTCCCTAGCGAGCCTCTACTAGACTAGCTCGTTGATCAAAGATGGTTAAGGTTTCCTAACCATAGACATGTGTTGTCATTTGATAACGAGACCACGTCATTAGGAGAATGATGTTATGGACAAGACCCATCCGGTAGCTTAGCATATTGTTCGTTCATTTTATTGCTATTGCTTTCTTGATGACAAATACATATTCCTTCGACTATGAGATTATGCAACTCCCGGATACCGTAGGAATACCTTGTGTGCTATCAAGCGTCACAACGTAACTGGGTGATTATAAATATGCTCTGCAGGTATCTCCAAAGGTGTTTGTTGAGTTGGCATAGATCGATATTAGGATTTGTCACTCCGAGTATCGGAGAGGTATCTCTGGGCCCTCTCGGTAATACACATCATAAGCTTGCAAGCAAATGACTAAGGAGTTAGTTATGAGGTGATGTATTACGGAATGAGTAAAGAGACTTGCCTGTAACGAGATTGAACTAGGTATGAAGATACCGAGAATCGAATCTCGGGCAAGTAACCTACCAATGGACAAAGGGAATTACGTATGTTGTCAGAACAGTTCGACCGATAAGGATCTTCGTAGAATATGTAGGAGCCAATATGGGCATCCAAGTTCCGCTATTGGTTATTGACCGGAGAGGTGTCTCGTTCATGTCTACATAGTTCTCGAACCTGTAGGGTCCCCATGCTTAAACGTTCGTTGACGATATAGTGTTATATGAGTTATATGATTTGGTGACCGAATGTTGTTCGAAGTCCCGGATGAGATCACGGACATGACGAGGAGTCTCGAAATGGTCGAGAGGTAAATATTGATATATAGGATGATGGTATTCGGACACCGAAATAGTTTAGGAGTGCACCGGGTAGTCATCGGGTCACTGGAAGGAGTTCCGGACACCCCCGGTAAGTGTATGGGCTTAATGGGCTAAAGGAGGGGACAAACCAGCCCACTAGGGGCTGGTGCGCCCCTCTACATGGCTGGCCGGCTCTAGGGGAAGGAAAGGGGAGGGGTGGTGATGCGGAGCATCCCATGGACATCACCATGTCAAGAGTTCGTTTGGCAAGTGACACGTGCGACCTCTACTTCACGTACATAAAGGTGAATCATTTCCTTTACACGTGTTCACTTGACCCCTTCGAGGATGGTATACTACTTGACACTCCACTCGCTTGCATGCATAGGTATTACCGAAGCTTCATGGACGACGAGGAGGAGTGCAAGCGCCAAGGAACAACTACACCATCCGCGAGGGAAGCATGGAAGAGAAGACGAAAGAAATGGAGCTGCTACAAGTTATAGCTCTCGAACGTCTGACACCTGGAGACTCCACCAGCCAGATCGACTACAACAGACGAAGACGCTACAGCAGTCGGACGACCAACAATCACTGGACGTCCGACAAGTCCCAGCTCCCGGAGGAGCGACGCCGGCCGGACGACCGGTGCCACCAGTCCATAGAAGAAACGTTGGAAGTCCGGCGCCCTCCGGACGTCCGACACCGACCGGACGTCCGACACTGCCTGTGGGTAGCCGTGCCTATGGCCTTGTATCCCTCTCCCACTTACCCCTTCGTGACTTAGACTGTAAATAGACCACCTCCACCTCCTTTCTAGGGTCAACAAAGTGATAGCTCATTTGTATGTGAGCTTTGCTCCTACCACTCCTCCTCTTGAGAGAGAGAGAGAGAGACCACCACTCCCATGGAGTTCAAGACCTCCATGTGAGAAGATCCTGCGGGATATACATCTTCAAGGCCCCTCACGGGAAGATCCGTCTAGGATATCATCAAGACCTCCTCATGGAGATGAACTTTACCTTGTATCTTTCCTTTTGTTGTTCATGTACCTTGTGGATCTTGTGTGTTTGATTGTCTAGTGGATGTGTGATTGGACTTGTTCTTGAGTGTTTTCTCCTTGTGATTTCGCTCCGTTCTTCCCCGTGCTCATCGTATTCTTCGTGTTCTTCGAGAGAATCCACTCCAATCGTGAAAGATCGGCCTACACTGGGTTAGCCCCGTATCATATGGTATCATGAGCCACGTTGATCACGAATTTGGAGCCTCCCCCATCATTTTGTAGCCTTGTTTTGTTTGATTTCATCCTAATTTCGAAAATCCCAACCAAAAATAGCCTCAATTTTTTTTGTGATTTGTTGGTTTGATGAAGTTTTGTTGATTTTGATCCATATACTTGCTTGGTTTTGAGTGGATCTAGCATCTCCACAAGTTTCCCCACTTTCCATCCACGAAACCTCATAAATTTTGACCCCAAAATCCCCAATTTCCGCTCAAAATCGCGTCCCGAATCTCGGATCTCAAGTTGATCCCGACCCATCGGACGACCGACGTTTACCGAACTTCCGAACACTCCCGAAATACCGGACGATCGACACCTTCCGGACGACCGGTGCCACCCAACAGAAAGAAATTAACGGATTTCCAAGACTTCCGGACGTCCGACCACCGGAAGTCCGACACCTACCGGACGTCCGGTATCTGTAGATATCAACTTCAGCTGATATTTGTCTGGGCCATAACTAATTCATCCGAACTCCGATTTTGACGTTCTTTAGCTCGTTTTGAAGCTATTGACATCCCCCATCCCACAAAAATACTTACAACATCATTTGACTACATCAAATTTTGTGAACTTTGCTGCCTAGGCCCTCTACCATATCATCCACATAACTCCCATAGCCTTCCGTGACCTAACCCATTTTGTTCATCATAGCATTAGTGGTTGCTTGAGTATTGATTCGAGTCTCCTAAGATGTTTCGGCCACTTAGGGACGGTTGCTTCTTCATCAACTACCACCATACCTTCCGCATAACCTTGCCCATCATACACTTCCGCCACCCCAACTTAACCCAATTTTGTTTGTGTTGTGAGTTGTGTCTCCTAAGGTGTTTCAGCTACTTAGGGACGGTGACTTCAACTCCAACACCGTGTATAGTCCACCACCATAACCTCCGCTTCTGCATTGCCTACTCCAAAACCCATCATTGCACATCTGTAATCCCTTTGAGCTTCCGTAAAACCACCACCGCATTCCGCTACCACCACTTGACATTTGACATTTGAGATTTTGAGTTTGCGGTTTTCCGTTCCCTAAGGTATTTCGGATAATTAGGAATGGTTCGACATCGAGAACACCGCCACTCATCATCGCCACGAGGTCATCATCGTACATAACGACGGTAACCTCGACGACACCATTGTATATTCCCCTTGCCATTGCATTGATAAACCCCTAGCCCATTTTGCTTCACTTGCCTATCGAGACTAGCCTTTGAGTATTGCCAGCAATGTTACTTGTGCAAATTAGTGATCATCGATCCGCCCCTCCATTACATACATACCATATCATACTGGTATCATCATATCATCTCTTGTGCCACAAGATTGTTCCCGCATATACACAATTGGTATCTTGGTTTGTGCATCAGGGCCATATATAAAAAAAATAAGCTTTTAAGCAAACAGAAAAGAGTGAGCAAAGAAGCTTGAAGCAATAGCCATAGCATCATACCACATTGCACATAAGATTCTCATATCCGATCATCTTGGATCATACCACTGGAACATCATACATATATATAGCATACTTGGGATAGAAAGTTGATACATTTTGCATCTTATAGGTTGTGCCCAAGTGTCGTATCCGCCTATTGAGCAACCGTGCTAGCGCCTCTCTTGAGTTGTGTGATACATCCATTTTCCATCATGCTTTTATATCGATATTTATTGCATTATGGGCTGTTACTACACATTATGTCACAATACTTATGCCTTTTCTCTCTTATTTTGCAAGGTTTACATGAAGAGGGAGAATACCGGCAGCTGGAATGCTGGGCTGGAAAAGGAGCAAATATTAGAGACCTATTCTGCACAACTCCAAAAGTCCTGAAACACCATGGAAGTCAGTTTTGGAATATATTAAAAATATTGGGCGAAGAAAGCACCAGAGGGGGGCCACACCCTGTCCACGAGGGTGGGGGGCGCGCCCCCTGCCTCGTGGGCCCCCTAGTAGGCCTCCGGTGCCCCTCTTTTGCATATGAAGTCTTTCGCCATGAAAAAAATCAGAAGGAAGCTTTCGGGACGAAGCGCCGCCATCTCGTGGCGGAACCTGGCGAAAACAATCTAGGGCTCCGGCGGAGCTGTTCTGCCGGGGAAACATCCCTCCGGGAGGGGGAAATCATCGCCATCGTCATCACCATCTATCCTCTCATCGGTAGGGGGTCAATCTCCATCAACATCTTCACCATCACCATCTCCTCTCAAACCCTAGTTCGTCTCTTGTATCCAATCTTTGTCTCAAAACCTCAGATTGGTACCTGTGGGTTGCTAGTAGTGTTGATTACTCCTTGTAGTTGATGCTAGTTGGTTTATTTGATGGAAGATCATATGTTCAGATCCTTTATGCATATTAATACCCCTCTGATTATGAACATGAATATGATTTGTGAGTAGTTACGTTTGTTCCTGAGGACATGGGAGAAGTCTTGCTATAAGTAGTCATGTGAATTTGGTATTCGTTCGATATTTTGACGAGATGTATGTTGTCTTTCCTCTAGTGGTGTTATGTGAACGTCGACTACATGCCACTTCACCATTTGGGCCTAGAGGAAGGCATTGGGAAGTAATAAGTAGATGATGGGTTGCTAGAGTGACAAAAACTTAAACCCTAGTTTATGCGTTGCTTCGTAAGGGGCTGATTTGGATCCATATGCTTCATGCTATGGTTAGGTTTACCTTAATACATCTTTTGTAGTTGTGGATGCTTGCAAGAGGGGTTAATCATAAGTGGGATGCTTGTCCAAGGAAGGGCAGTACCCAAGCACCGGTCCACCCACATATCAAATTATCAAATTAACGAACGCGAATCATATGAGCATGATGAAAACTAGCTTGACGATAATTCCCATGTGTCCTCGGGAGCGTTTTCCTTTATATAAGAGTTTGTCCAGGCTTGTTCTTTGCTACAAAAAGGATTGAGCCATCTTGCTGCTCCTTATTTACTTTTATTACTTGTTACTGTTACAAATTACCTTATCACAAACCTATCTGTTACCGATAATTTCAGTGCTTGCAGAGAATACCTTACTGAAAACCGCTTGTCATTTCCTTCTGCTCCTCGTTGGGTTTGACACTCTTACTTATCAAAAGGACCATGATAGGTCCTCTATACTTGTGGGTCATCAAGACTCTTTTCTGGCGCCGTTGTCGGGGAGTGAAGCGCCTTTGGTAAGGAAAAATTTATATAGTGTGCTGAAATTTACTGTCACTTGTTACTATGGAAAGTAATCCTTTGAGGGGCTTGTTCGGGGTATCTTCACCCCGACTAGTAGAGCAAAGAGTTGCTCCTCAACCTGCTGAACCTACTAAAAATGTTTGAAATTCCTTCGGTTATGATAGAGAAACTGCTAGCTAATCCTTTTACAGGAGATGGAACATTGCATCCCGATTTGCACCTAATCTATGTGGATGAAGTTTGTGGATTATGTAAGCTTGCAGTTATGCCCGAGGATGTTATCAAGAAGAAGTTCTTCCATTTATCTTTGAAGGGAAAGACATTGACATGGTTTAGGCTATGTGATGATATTGGATCATGGAACTACAATCGATTAAAATTGGAATTTCATCAAAAGTTTTATCCTATGCATTTGGTTCATCGTGATCGTAATTATATATATAATTTTTGGCCTCGCGAAGGAGAAAGTATAGCTCAAGCTTGGGGGAGGCTTAAGTCAATGTTATATTCATGCCCCAATCATGAGCTCTCAAGAGAAATTATTATTCAAAAATTTTATGCTCGGCTTTCTCTCAATAATCACTCCATGCTCGATACTTCTTGTACTAGTTCTTTTATGATGAAAACTATTGAACTCAGATGTAACATCCCAAAATTCTAAATTTTGGAATGTTATAAACAAATAGATAGTTTTGATTGATTGTTTGATTGATCGACTGAAAGTGAGTGAGTTTGAAACTTTTTGAAAGTTAAATGAGAGGGAATAAAAGGACTTTCCCAAACTTTCATTTTTGCTTTTATGATCTTCGGGAATTCAAATTCTTTTCATCACAAAACCCTAGAGAGAAGATGACATGACTTCTTCCATTTATTTAAATGACAAGGGGTGTTGAAAATATTTGAATTTCATTTGAGAATATTTCCAATTCTGAAACTTTATGCAACTCAATGATTTTCACGAGAGAAGATAAAATGACTTCTTCAAATTATATGAAATATGAGTTGGGAGTTTCAAAGAATTAAATTCAAAGTTCTTTTGAATTTATTTTCAATTTGGAGTTAATTGAGTTTTATTCAAATTATTTTCTCCAAAAATAAAATATATGGAAAATAGGGTAACATGATTCCCTACATCAGAAAATTGGAGAGAAATTAATTTGAAGTCATTTTGGTATTTTTAAAATGATTTTCAGTGGATTTTATTAAGGCAGTAGCACTCTTTGTTTTATTTGAATTTTTGTGTATTTTATTTGAAGCTAGAATAAAGTTCATCTTGTAGGAAATCTTTTTCTGAAATTTTTTATATATTATATGCCTATATAATATATTTGTTTTATTCTGTTTTTTTTATTTTGTGTGAGAAAATGTTTTATTAAAAAAAAACTCTTCGGACCGACTAGGCTGAAGCCCAGCCGGCCTAGCGCCGCGCCGGTCCACCCCGGGTCGTCCCCGATCTCCAGCGGGAGACCGAACCCCACACGAGTCCGCCGGCCGCCGCCGTCCCCTTCCCGGAGTCCGCCTCCCGCGCCGCCTTGCCTTACCCCCTCCTCCACGCCTTGCGCCTCCCTTCCCCTCCTTAAATAGCGGCCCCGGGCCCCGTTCCTCTCCTCCCCGAGCCACCGCCGCCGCCCTCGCCGGAGCTCCCGCCCCGACGAGATCCGCCGCCGCCGCTCCGCCCCGTCCGTCGTCGCGGACCATCGCCGACGCCGCCAACCTTGCTCTGCCTCGCCCGCCGCCCCTCCCGCCCCTTCGCCGCCCGCCTGGACCACCGGAGCCGCCGCCCCGGCCGGACCAGAGCCGCCGCCACCGTCAACGCCGTTGCTGGAGTTCGACCTCGCCGGCGCCGGTTTTCTCGCGAAAACCGCCGAAACCCCGCGAACCGGTATAACCGCTGGTCTGATCCGGTTTTCTTTTAATTTCGTTTTTTTTAAAAACCCTAGAATAGATCTGTTTTTTTGGTTTTATTAAACAGCGAACGTCCACTGTTTAGATCTTATAAACGAACATTCGCCTTTTAGACTTTTCTTTTTCTGTTAGTTTTTAGTCAGGGACTTCTTTGTAGGTAATTTATTTACAGATTAGCCCCTGGTTTTCAAACGTTCATAACATTTTACTCGTTTGTCCAAATTCAACGAAACCAACGCCCACATCTTCGTTATGATCTCCTCTATCCAGTAAAACAACTCAAACATATTTTTGAAAGTTTAAAATTTGAATTAGATCAGTTTTGAATTCAAATTTCGTTTGATCATAACTTGAGTTTTGTAACTCCGATTTAGTTGATTCTTTTTGCAAATCGAAGCTCTTGACCTAAACTTTCTGATAAGGCCAATTCACATAATTTTGGTACTGTTAGAAATTTTTTTATGTTGCAAGAGTTATTTTCTTGGTTTTGATGTTTTCCGATTTGTTCTCTTCGTTCTTTCCGATCTTTTGAGTGATTGCTTATGTGTGATTACTATTGCTTGCTTACGATAGATTGACCGGAGTGTGACGAGTAGAACTATCAAGAGTTTTGAGTATGAATCATCTTCATCAACATTGCAAGCAAGTAACACTTTGATCATACTCCTTTCATACCCAGTTTTTATGCATTAGTTCAACACTCAAACATTGCATGGTTAGGATGTCATTAATTTGTGGGTCGGGAAGTAGATAATGAGGTAGGAACCTGTTGCCCTGTTACTATCAAACCCTTGGGAGTTACTTCTACGTGTTGCTTATATTGCTATGCTATGCTCGTAGACGTGGTTGGGTTTGAGAGTTATTCATGACAGATGTGAGATTGTTAATTAATGGTTTACTTTAAGGTGGCAACTTTAATACACATCTGGTGGATTGAGGCACCAGGGAACCCAGGTCTTTGTCTGTTTTTTTGAAATCCGGGGTACCGTGTGATCTTCCTATGGACCGCCACCAGTGCTCAAAGGGAACTGAGATTATTCATGCTAGAAACTTCCGTGTGCAGCCACAAGCTATTATGGGCTCTAGCATAGTTGAGTAAGTTCGTGAAGCTCTTGAAGAGGTAGATCAGCAGTAGTGGGTTTTGTAGGTTTGGTATGATCTACCGGAGTAAAGAGTTAATGTTTACGAAAGATCGTGTCTCGGTCATCCGTTCTCAAACACCATGTAGTGCGAGAAAATCAGCGGAGGCGATCGAGTCTTGTGGGGAAAAGTCATAAACCTCTCAGAGTGTACAATCTAATCATGGTTAGCCGTGTCCCCAGTTATGGACAATTCGAGTATCTAGTACTTGAGTAATTACATGTATCTCATCACTCTAAATTAATATTGCTGGGTTGTTAATTACTTTAATTGGGATTGAGTTGGGGTTATACCTTCTCAATGATGTTTCAACCACCATGATAGTTAAATTAAAATTTATTCCTTTGATGTAGGGAAAAAATGGCTTTATGCAAAACTGTAACCATAGAGCTTTCCACCAGCCATATATGCATGTAGTATAGGCTTATTCCTTCATTATTCTCTATGTGTTACTTTGCCAAGATATTCCATGTGCTGACCCGTTTCGGCTGCAACGTTTCATGTTGCGACTTTCGAACGACAGTAAGTGATACGTTAGGGTTACGATTTCTACACTCAACTTTGTCGTTGGTGTTGATGGGAATCCACAACCTTGTTGCTTCTGCTATATTTTTGATTGAGGTAATAGTATTTACGTTATTTATACATGTGATTTACCTCTGTTATAAATCCTCGAGTACTGTGTGTGTCAGCATACCGATCCAGGGATGACACTTAAGCACAGAGACTTGACCCATTCGGGTCGGGTCGCTACAAGATGGTATCAGAGCACATGTTGACTGTAGGACGTGACCCTAGAAACTGACAAGCCCATAGGAAAGATTTTTCTCTACAACTTCATTTTCAAAAGAATCTTTTACCTCTCTTCTCTTCTGAGCTTATTCAAATATTCCCTTTTAGTGAGACCATACCCCTTTTCCCTTTTTGACCCCTCGAAGATTCGACTGATGAGACCAGTCCAAGACGGACCAGATATCGGACAACTGAGACCACTTCGGAATTAAGAGGATTTTACCGAGCATTGTAATGATGGAAACTACGACGGATAAAGACTTCAAGGACTAGGAGAATATGAAGAATTTCCAGTTTTGGTATGACCAAGGAAGGCTACACTTATGGAACTTGACGGACTATGGAAGCATCAATACCCGAGATCAAGGTGTATTGGAGTAAGACCGGAACATGGAGAGTTAGAAACTCAAAGTTCTGTCAAGGAAAACCCTAAGGCAGGAGATATCAACTATGGAGAGATAGCTCATGGAAATGACAAGAGCAGAAACCCGACTATCCATGATGTTATCGCCCGTTTATGCTATTGCCACCGTGCTGAGTTAAGCATGCATATGCATGGAAGGATTGGATGGTAGAAGGCTGATGGAGCACCAATCAGTAAAAGATGAAGTTTTAACCTTAGCTGATGTAACACCGGGATCTGGAGTATTACATCAAGAAGTTTAAGATGGATCTGCAGGAAGCCGTATTTGACAAGGAAGCAGTTCGTGAAGAACCAGGTTCCAGAAGATTAAAATAGCCAAGCTAGAGGAGCAAAACCTTGAGACATCAAAGATTTGTCAGGAACTGAAGGACAGTAGGATCATCGTTCATATCGAGGTTGATGAAACCCAGAAGTTTGGAACGCAACTTCAGAAATAATGAAGGACGCCACAAGAGACTTCGCGTCAACAGAGATGATCTGGCAAAAGAACTTGAGAAAGACAAGCACGATCGGAAGAAGCCATTGGAGACATGATAAAGACTGGAAGAGTTTGATGACTTGGAAGATTTATTGACCTTTAGAAGACCAAACCCCTATTATATACCTGCGCTAGATGCGACGATTGTGAGCTGTCATTTGTTTGATGTTTTCCGACAACCACAATAAAATCTGTCTTTTCAAAACTTTTGTTTGTCTTGTGTGTATCCCTCTCTATCTATCTTATCTCACCCCAAAACCCATGGACCCATTAGAGGATGAATGGAGATGAGCTTGTATTTTCTGGACCGATGAGTCAATTAGAGACGGACTGATGAATTCAGAACATGGAGGATTCACATGGAGAATAACCCTATAGCCGGAAAGGATATGACCCAGCATGCTCTTCCATTCTTTGAAAGAGGTGCTGCTACCTGGTGGAGGATGTACCAAACCATCAACGGATGGCAAGGAATAACCACTTGGAAGGAATTTAAGTGGACTTTGTTAAAGTCTCGGCTTGTGTCCCAGAAGTTGAAGCCTTATGGAAATGATATGGAGAAAGTGCATGCAAGCTTTGTGGAGAAACATGACACAACCATAAAGAACACCAGGATGAATACCCCATAAGTGGGGGATTACCAAAGGAGTTAGCCGAGGAACTCGGGGAACTTCGATTGGAGATTGTTCCCAGAGGTTTTGTTGCAGCAATGGAAGTTCAGCCTACATTGTTGGGAAAGATATGTGAAGCTTAGAAGGATGACAAAGAGATTGCTGAGGTAAAAGAGAGGATGAGCAAAGGAAAGGCCAAAGGCTTTCGTAAGGATGAGCACGACACCTTATGGTTCGAGGATCGTGTACATGTACCCAATAATGCAAAGATCAGGAAGTTAATGCTTCAGGAGGCTCATGACTCACCATACTCAATTCGCCCTAGAAACACCAAGATGTATTTGGATTTGAAGGAGTGTTTCTGGTGGACTGGTATGAAGAAGGATATTGCAGAGTATGTAGTCGTAGGTGATGTATGCCAGAGAGTAAAAGCAGAGCATCAGAAGCCAGCAGGATTACTACAACCTATGCCGATAACCGAATGGAAGTAGGATAAGCTTAGCATGGATTTCATTACCGGATTTCCCAGAACCCGAACGGGATATGATTCTATCTGGGTAGTAGTTGATTCGCTTGACCAAAGTGGCTCACTTTATCCCAGTGAAAACCACCTATACAAGTGAGAAGTTGGCCAATATATATTTGACCAGGATCTATGTCTGCATGGAGTTCCGAGGACCATTGTATCAGATAGAGGAAACCAATTTACTTCAAAGTTTTGGAATCAGTTGCGTGAAACTTTGGGAACCAGGCTAGAGTTCTGTACAGCCTTTCATCCGCAGACAGATGGATAAATCGAAAGAGTCAATCAGATTCTGGAGGACATGTTGAGAGCGTATGCGCTAGATTATGGATCTAGTAGTGATGATAATCTACCTTACGCAGAGTTCTCATACAACAACAGTTACCCAGCCAGTTTGAAGATGGCCCCTTTTGAAGCTTTGTATGGGAGAAGGAGCCAGACACCGTTGATGTGGGATGAAGTTGGAGACCGTCAGTTGTTTGGACCAAATGTGATCAAGGATGTCAGAAGAGAATGGTAAGTGGATTCGAGATAGACTGAAGGTAGCTCAGTCCAGGAAGAATAATTATGCAGACGCAAGGAGGTAGTCTATGAATTGGAGATAGAGCATGTCTTCGTATGTCCCCTCTGCGAGGAGTAAAACGATTTGGAGTTAAGGGAAAGTTAGCCCCGAGATTTGTAGGACCATACCGAGTTTTGGAACGTATGGGAGAATTGGCTAACAAGTTGTAGTCACCCGAAGGACTGTCAGGAGTTCATGATGTGTTTCACGTTTCCCAGTTGAAGAAGTGCCATGCAGAGATGGCCAAAATTACCCTGTAAGGACGCTTGACCCTGGAAAGGATAATGATGTTCCACGAAGTGGAGTATGGACTTCATAAGTATAAGTTTTTATCTTGGTATGTGGGACATCCCGCGTGGGTGAAGAGATGAATTACTATTGGAGATAAAGGAGGTATGATGTTGGAAACATGGATTAATGGAAAATTCCAAGATGAGTCTGAGTAATCATGTCCTAGTTTGGTGCCAATAGAAGGAAGGAAGACAGTACAATTGGATGGATTTAAGAATACTAGGAAGTTGGAAGTTGGAATAGTGATCAGAAGCCCGAGGATAAGTTCAAGGACTACAAGTGATGAGATGGGCCATAACCCACAGGCCTCAGGACCTGCCGAGAAGCAAGCACACTCTTGTTGAAGGAGAAATCCTAGAAGAAGAGGATATGCCTTTATCAACCAACGATTCTATAGGAGTTTACGCAAAACCTGAGAGTTGTTAAGGAACGATAGATGTTTGTTTGGCTTACAGAATCAATGGATTTATCCGAACTTGGTTCGTCGACAAGAGAAATTCTGCAATGCTTGTGAGGATGAGCGAGTGTTAGAATGCGAGATTCGCTAAACCATGTACAAGGTAATGATTTGGGTGCGGGATGGATTGATCACCATACCGACTTACTCTTATTATTCGCTTTGCTATATGGGATGGTAAATCTGAGTGACTTACCTATAGCAGAGAGACGATGATATTAAACCTTGTTTAAACCTTAGAATGGTATAGGTATTTTTTCCCTTGTACACGGCAGTTGTTGCCAACCGTAGGTCATACGGTGAGGTTCAACCCAGACCCATTTCCTGCAGGACAAACCATAAATTGTTGACCACCATGAGATATCGATAGCTGATTAGTATTGGTGCCAGACCCGTCAGCTATGAAGACCCAGTCTCGGAACAACCTTACCAAGAAGTAAAGGACAAAAGAATTGAGGAAAAGGTTATGCCACTACCGGAAGAGCCCAGAGAAGTAATTATCCAGAGGATCTGAGAAGATCGACACTGCCAACAAGAAGGATGGAGTATATGAGTTTTGATGGAACCGTAACCATGCTTCTAAGGATGGTAGCACCGAGACCCGGAGATGATCGATGGATTTTGAGAAGACCCCCAAACCCTAACCTATTTCTTGCTAGCCTCTCCGAATCTCGAGGACTAGATTCATTTTAAGGGTGGTAGTTTGTAACATCCCAAAATTCTAAATTTTGGAATGTTATAAACAAATAGATAGTTTTGATTGATTGTTTGATTGATTGACTGAAAGTGAGTGAGTTTGAAACTTTTGAAAGTTAAATGAGAGGAATAAAGGACTTTCCCAAACTTTCATTTTGCTTTTATGATCTTCGAATTCAAATTCTTTTCATCACAAAACCACGGAGAGAAGATGACATGACTTCTTCCATTTATTTAAATGACAAGGGGTGTTGAAAATATTTGAATCTCATTTGAGAATATTTCCAATTCTAAAACTTTATGCAACTCAATGATTTTCACGAGAGAAGATAAAATGACTTCTTCAAATTATATGAAATATGAGTTGGGAGTTTCAAAGAATTAAATTCAAAGTTCTTTTGAATTTATTTTCAATTGGAGTTAATTGAATTTTATTCAAATTATTTTCTCCAAAAATAAAATATATGGAAAATAGGGTACATGATTCCCTACATCGAAAATTGGAGAGAAATTAATTTGAAGTCATTTTGGTATTTTTAAAATGATTTTCAGTGGATTTTATTAAGGCAGTAGCACTCTTTGATTTATTTGAATTTTTGTGTATTTTATTTGCAGCTAGAATAAAGTTCATCTTGTAGGAAATATTTTTCTGAAAATTTTGATATATTATATGCCTTTATAATATATTTGTTTTATTCTGTTTTTTATTATTATTTTGTCTGAGAAAATGTTTTATTAAAAAAAACTCTTCGGACCGGCTGGGCCGAAGCCCAGCCGGCCCAGCGCCGCGCCGGCCTACCCCGGGTCGTCCCCGATCTCCAGCGGGAGACCGAACCCCGCACGAGTCCGCCCGCCGCCGTCCCCTTCACGAGTCCGCCTCCGCGCCGCCTTGCCTTGCCCCCTCCTCGCCTTCGCCTCCCTCCTCCTCCTTAAATAGCGGCCCGGCCCGTTCCTCTCCTCCCGAGCCACCGCCGCCGCCCTCGCGGAGCTCCCGCCTAACGAGATCCGCCGCCGCTCTCCGCCCGTCCGTCGTCGCGGACCACCGCCGACGCCGCCAACCCCTTGCTCGCCTGGCCGCCTCCCGCCCCTTCGCGCCCTCTGGACCACCGAGCTGCCGCCCGGCGGACCAGAAGCCGCCACCGTCAACGCCGTTGCGGAGTTCGACCTCGCCGGCGCCGGTTTTCTCAAAACCGCGAAACCCATGAACGGTATAACCGCGGTCGATCCAGTTTTCTTTAAATTTCGGTTTTTTTTAAACCCTAGAATAGATCTGTTTTTTTGGTTTTATTAAACAGCGAACGTCCACTGTTTAGATCTTATAAACGAACATTCACCTTTTAGACTTTTCTTTTTCTGTTAGTTTTTAGTCAGGGACTTCTTTGTAGGTAATTTATTTATAGATTAGCCCCTGGTTTTCAAACGTTCATAACTTTTTACTCGTTTGTCCAAATTCAACGAAACCAACGCCCACGTCTTCGTTATGCTCTCCTCTATCCAGTAAAACAACTCAAACATATTTTTGAAAGTTTAAAATTTGAATTAGATCAGTTTTGAATTCAAATTTCGTTTGATCATAAACTTGAGTTTCGTAACTCCGATTTAGTTGATTCTTTTTGCAAATCGAAGCTCTTGATCTAAACATTCTGATAAGGCCAATTCACATAATTTTGGTACTGTTAGAAAATTTTTTATGTTGCAAGAGTTATTTGCTTGGTTTTGATGTTTTCCGATTTGTTCTCTTCGTTCTTTCTGATCTTTTGAGTGATTGCTTATGTGTGGTTACTATTGCTTGCTTACGATAGATTGACCGGAGTGTGACGAGTAGAACTATCAAGAGTTTTGAGTATGAATCATCTTCATCAACATTGCATGCAAGTAACACTTTGATCATACTCTTTTCATACCCAGTTTTTATGCATTAGTTCAACACTCAAACATGGCATGGTTAGGATGTCATTAATTTGTGGGTTGGGAAGTAGATGATGAGGTAGGAACCTATTGCCCTGTTACTATCAAACCCTTGGGAGTTACTTCTACGTGTTGCTTATATTGCTATGCTATGCTCGTAGACGTGGTTGGGTTTGAGAGTTATTCATGACAGATGTGAGATTGTTAATTAATGGTTTACTTTAAGGTGGCAACTTTAATACACATCTGGGTGGATTGAGGCACTGGGGAACCCAGGTCTGTCTGCTTTTTTGAAATCCGGGTACCGTGTGATCTTCCTATGGACCGCCACCAGTGCTCAAAGGGAACTGAGATTATTCATGCTAGAAACTTCCGTGTGCAGCCACAAGCTATTATGGGCTCTAGCATAGTTGAGTAAGTTACGTGAAGCTCTTGAAGAGGTAGATCAGCAGGTAGTGGGTTTTGTAGGTTTGGTATGATCTACCCGGAGTAAAGAGTTAATGTTTCTGAAAGACTGTGTCTCGGTCATCCGTTTCTCAAACACCATGTAGTGCGAGAAAATCAACGGAGGCGATCGAGTCTTGTGGGGAAAAGTGCGCAAACCTCTGCAGAGTGTACAATCTAATCATGGTTAGTCGTGTCCCCGGTTATGGACAATTCTGAGTATCTAGTACTTGAGTAATTACATGTATCTCATCACTCTAAATTAATATTGCTGGGTTGTTAATTACTTTAATTGGGATTGAGTTGGGGTTATACCTTCTCAATGATGTTTCAACCACCATGATAGTTAAATTAAAATTTATTCCTTTGATGTAGGGAAAAAATGGCTTTATGCAAAACTGTAACCATAGAGCTTTCCACCAGCCATATATGCATGTAGTATAGGCTTATTCCTTCATTATTCTCTATGTGTTACTTTGCCAGCATATTCCATGTGCTGACCCGTTTTCGGGCTGCAACGTTTCATGTTGCAGACTTTCCAGACGACGAGTAAGTGATACGTTAGGGTTACGATTTCTACACTCAACTTTGCCGTTGGTGTTGATGGGAATCCACAACCTTGTTGCTTCCGCTATATTTTGGATTGAGGTAATAGTATTTACGTTATTTATACATGTGATTTACCTCTGTTATAAATCCTCGAGTACTGTGTGTCAGCATACCGATCCAGGGATGACACTTAAGCACAGAGACTTGACCCATTCGGGTCGGGTCGCTACATCAGATGGGATTTGTTGGAAAGAATTAAATGCAACTCTGAAGATTGGGAACTCGACGAAAGTAAGGAGTCAGGTATAACACCTAAGTTTGATTGTGTTAAATCTTTTATGGATACCAATGTTTCCCGTGAATTTAGCACTAAATATGGACTTGACTCTGAGATAGTAGCTTCTTTCTGTGAATCATTTGCTACTCATGTTGATCTTCCTAAGGAGAAGTGGTTTAAATATCATCCTCCCATTGAAGTAAAAGTAGTTGAACCTATTAAAGTTGAAGAAAAGACTATCACTTATAATGTTGATCCTATTGTTCCCACTGCTTATATTGTTGATTCTAAAGTAACTGTTCACACCGATCATGCTGCTATTAAATATCTTATGGAAAAGAAATATGCTAAACCTAGACTTATTAGATGGGTTCTCCTACTACAAGAATTTGATTTGCATATTATACATAGAAAGGGAGTTGAGAACCCCGTTGCAGACAACTTATCTAGATTAGAGAATGTTCTTGATGACCCACTACCTATTGATGATAGCTTTCCCGATGAACAATTAGCTGTCATAAATGCTTCTCGTACTGCTCCATGGTATGCTGATTATGCTAATTACATTGTTGCTAAATTTATACCACCTAGTTTCACATACCAGCAAAAGAAAAAGTTTTTCTGTGATTTAAGACATTACTTCTGGGATGACCCACACCTTTATAAAGAAGGAGTAGATGGTGTTATTAGACATTGTGTACCTGAGCATGAACAGGAACAGATCCTACGCAAGTGTCACTCCGAGGCTTATGGAGGACACCACACTGGAGATAGAACTGCACATAAGGTATTGCAATCCGGCTTTTGTTGGCCTACTCTCTTCAAAGATGCCCATAAGTTTGTCTTGTCTTGTGATGAATGTCAAAGAATTGGTAATATTAGTAGACGTCAAGAAATGCCTATGAACCACTTGTTATTGAACCATTCGATGTTTGGGGCTTTGATTATATGGGACCATTTCCTTCCTCCAATGGGTATACACATATTCTAGTTGTTGTTGATTACGTTACTAAACGGGTAGAAGCTATTCCAACTAGTAGTGTTGATCACAACACCTCTATTAAGATGCTTAAAGAAGTTATTTTCCCGAGGTTTGGAGTCCCTAGATACTTAATGACTGATGGTGGTTCACATTTTATTCATGGTGCTTTTCATAAGATGCTTGCTAAGTATGATGTTAATCATAAAATTGCATCTCCATACCACCCATAGTCTAGTGGTTAAGTAGAATTCAGTAATAGAGAGATCAAATTAATTTGCAAAAGACTGTTAATAGATCTAGAAAGAATTGGTCTAAGAAACTCGATGATGCATTATGGGCTTATAGAATTGCATATAAAAATCCTATGGGAATGTCTCCGTATAAAATGGTTTATGGAAAAGCATGTCATTTACCTCTCGAACTTGAACATAAGGCATATTGGGCCATTAAAGAGCTCAATTATGATTTCAAACTTGTCGGTGAGAAGAGGCTAGTTGACATTAGCTCACTTGATGAATGGAGAACTCAGGCCTATAATAATGCCAAACTGTTTAAACAAAAAGTTAAAAGATGGCATGCCAAAAGGATACAAAAGTGTGAGTTTAATGTAGGTGATTATATTTTGCTATACAACTCTCGTTTAAGATTTTTTGCAGGAAAACTCCTCTCTAAATGGGAAGGTCCTTATGTTATCGAGGAGGTCTATCGTTCCGGTGCTATAAAAATCAACAACTTCGAAGGCACAAATCCGAAGGTGGTGAACGGTCAAAGAATCAAACATTATATCTCAGGTAATCCCATAAATGTTGAAACCAATGTTATTGACACCGTAACCCCGGAGGAATACATAAGGGACACTTTCCAGAATGTTTCAGACTCCGAAAAGGAATAGGTATGTGGTACAGTAAGTAAACCGACTCCAAAACAGTTCTAATAGCAATTTTTCTCCATTTTGGAATATTTAAGAAAATAGGAAAAATAAGAAGTATTCCGAAAAGGACACAAGGCATCCACGAGGGTGGAGGGCGCGCCCCCTGCCTCGTGGGCACCTCGTGTGCCCTCCAGACTCCGTTTTCTTGCACGATACTTCTTTTGGTCGGTAAAAATTCATTATATATTCTCCCGAAGGTTTTGACCATCGTACCACGCAAATATCCTCTATTTTTCATTTTGAGTTGTTTCTACCGCAGATTAGAGCAAGATGTCTTCTCAAGAGTCAGCCGGGGAGAGTCGGGTGTCTCATCCGACACCGAGACCAGGAGCAAACAGTGATGCTGACCACTTTGGGCCATCAACGGAGGAAGAGATGGAGGCCGACTAGAAATGGATAGATGCCATGGAAGAGGATCAAGAAGTTACTTCTCGTTTCCGAGCCGGATTCACGATGGGGGAACTACAGAGCTCAGCTATTCCAAACTCGGTCATCCCTTCCAATGTTAGATTTCTTTCTTATGAAAATATGAAAAAGAGTGTTACTTGTTCTCCCACAGCTATGCAACATCCATGGGTGAAAGGAGCTTTAGCCGTCACAGGCAAGCTCTGTAAGGAAATAATGGACCTCAAGCAGCAAGTCAATAAGCTCGAGGAAGAGAATCGTATCCTGAGGGGCATCATCGCCAAGAATATCACATCACCACCTCCAAAGAAAGAGACATAAATACATGGGTATGGGCACTCCCCTTGGCAACTGCCAAGCTTGGGGGAGGTGCCCCGGTATCGTATCGCCATCACACTTCTATCTTTACCGTTCTTCTTAGTTCGATCCTTTTGGTAATATCTTGATCTAGTAGAATAAAGTTTTAGTATGATTTAATTTTGAGTTTTGCTTTATGATCCTTCTATGTAATCGAGTCCGTGAGCTATATATAATAAAGATTAGTTTTGAGTCAAGGGCTTTATTATCTTGCTATGATCTTGAGGGAATAAAAATAAAAGAGAAGAGAAAGAGTAAAAAGAATTAAAGAGATCATATTGATCTTATGGAGAGTAATGACTTCACATATAAAAGAGTATGATGAATAAAAGTTGTTGAGAGTTGACAAACATAGTTTTGATCATCGTTGCAATTAATAGGAAGTAATAAAGAAAGAGAGGTTTTAACATATAAATATACTATCTTGGACATATTTTATGATTGTGAGCACTCATTAAAATATGACATGCTAAAAATTTGATGTTGGACAGGGAAGACAATGTAATGGGTTATGTTTTCTTATATCCGAAATAAAGTATATTGTCATGGATCATCCAACATGTTGGGCTTGCCTTTCCCCCTCACGCTAGCCAAATTCCTTGCACCAAGTAGAGATACTACTTGTGCTTCTGAATGTGCTTAAACCCAGTTTTGCCATGAGTGTCTACCATACCTACCTATGGATTGAGTAAGATCCTTCAAGTAAGTTGTCATTGTCGCATGCAATAAAAATTGCTCTCTAAATATTTATGATCTATTAGTGTGGAGAAAATAAGGTTTATACGATCTTGTGATATGGAAGCAATAAAAGCGATGGACTGCATAATAAACGTCCATATCACAAGTGGCACTATAAAGTGACGTTCTTTCGCATTAAGATTTTGTGCATCCAACCATAAAAGCACATGACAACCTCTGCTTCCCTCTGCGAAGGGCCTATCTTTTATTTTTGCTTTATGCCTTATGCAAGAGTCGCGATGATCTTCACCTTTCCTTTTTACACTTTCTCCTTTGGCAAGCACATTGTGTTGGAAAGATCTTGATATATATATCCAATTGGATGTAAGTTATCATAAACTATTATTGTTGACATTACCCTTGAGGTAAAAGGTTGGGAGGCAGCACTATAAGCCCCTAAAACTCCATACCATAAGTATTGCATGAGTGTTAGCAATTGTGAAAGACTAAATGATAGTTAAGTATGTGGACTTGCTGAAAAGCTCTTATATTGACTCTTTCCGATGTTATGATAAATTGCAATTGCTTCAATGACCGAGATCATAGTTTGTAAGTTTTCAATAAAGTTTCTGACTTATACTTGATTAGCATAGGAAATCATATGAATATATATATATATATTGCTATTATAAGAATGATCATGATGCCCTTATGTTCATATTTTATTTTATCGACACCTCTATCTCTAAACATGTGGACATATTTTTTGTTATCGGCTTCCGCATGAGGACAAGCGAGGTCTAAGCTTGGGGGAGTTGATACGTCCATTTTGCATCATGCTTTTATATCGATATTTATTGCATTATGGGCTGTTACCACACATTATGTCACAATACTTATGCCTTTTCTCTCTTATTTTACAAGGTTCACATGAAGAGGCAGAATACCGGCAGCTGGAATTCTGGGCTGGAAAAGGAGCAAATATTAGAGACCTATTCTGCACAACTCCAAAAGTCCTGAAATTCTAGGGAAGTCAGTTTTTGAATATATTAAAAATATTGGGCATAGAAAGCACCAGAGGGGGCCACACCCTATCCACGAGGGTTGGGGGCGCGCCCCCTGCCTCGTGGGCCCCCTGGTAGGCCTCCGGTGCCCATCTATATGAAGTCTTTCGCCCAGAAAAAAATCATAAGGAAGCTTTCGGGACGAAGCGCCGCCGTATCGAGGCGGAACCTGGTGAAACCAATGTAGGGCTCCGGCGAAGCTGTTCTGCCGGGGAAACATCCCTCCGGGAGGTGGAAATCATCGCCATCGCCATCACCATCGATCCTCTCATCGGTAGGGGGTCAATCTCCATCAACATCTTCACTAGCACCATCTCCTCTCAAACACTAGTTCGTCTCTTTTATCCAATCTTTGTCTCAAAACCTCAGATTGGTACCTGTGGGTTGCTAGTAGTGTTGATTACTCCTTGTAGTTGATGCTAGTTGGTTTATTTGGTGGAAGATCATATGTTCAGATCCTTTATGCATATTAATACCCCTCTGATTATGAACATGAATATGATTTGTGAGTAGTTACGTTTGTTCCTGAGGACATGGGAGAAGTCGTGCTATAAGTAGTCATGTGAATTTGGTATTCGTTCGATATTTGATGAGATGTATGTTGTCTTTCCTCTAGTGGTGTTATGTGAACGTCGACTACATGACACTTCACCATTATTTGGGCCTAGAGGAAGGCATTGGGAAATAATAAGTAGATGATGGGTTGCTAGAGTGACAGAAGCTTAAACCCTAGTTTATGCGTTGCTTTGTAAGGGGCTGATTTGGATCCATATGTTTCATGCTATGGTTAGGTTTACCTTAATACTTATTTTGTAGTTGTGGATGCTTGCAAGAGGGGTTAATAATAAGTGGGATGCTTGTCCAAGGAAGGGTAGTACCCAAGCACTGGTCCACCCACATATCAAATTATCAAAGTAACGAATGTGAATCATATGAGTATGATGAAAACTAGCTTGACGATAATTCCCATGTGTCCTCGGGAGCGTTTTCCTTTATATAAGAGTTTGTTCAGGCTTGTCGCTACAAAAAGGATTGGGCCATCTTGCTGCACCTTATTTACTTTTATTACTTGTTACTCGTTACAAATTACCTTATCACAAAACTATGTGTTACCGATAATTTCAGTGCTTGCAGAGAATACCTTACTGAAAACCGCTTGTCATTTCCTTCTGCTCCTTGTTGGGTTCGACACTCTTACTTATCGAAAGGACTATTATAGATCCCCTATACTTGTGGGTCATCATTGTGCAATGATACGTCTCCAACGTAACTATAATTTTTATTGCTCCACACTATTATATATTCTGTTTTGGATGTTTAATGGGATTATTTATACACTTTTATATGATTTTTGGGACTAACCTATTAACCTAGAGCCCAGTGCCAGTTTCTGTTTTTTGCCTATTTCAGTGTCTCGCAGAAAAGGAATATCAAACGGAGTCCAAACGGAATGAAACCTTCGAGGGGGGGGGGGGTTATTTTTGGAATGGAAGCAATCCAGGATACTTGGAGTAGACGTCAGGGAAGCTTCGAGGAAGCCACGAGGCAGGGAGGCACACCCCCACCCTCGTGGGCCCCTCGTGGCTCCCCTGACCAACTTCTTTCGCCTATATATATCCATATACCCTAAAAACATCCCAGAGCAGAATAGATCGGGAGTTCCGCCGCCGCAAGCCTCTGTAGCCACCGAAAACCAATCGGGACCCTATTCCGGCACCCTGCCGAAGGGGGGAACCCTCACCGGTGGCCATCTTCATCATCCCGGCGCTCTGCATGACGAGGAGGGCGTAGTTCACCCTCGGGGCTGAGGGTATGTACTAGTAGCTATGTGTTTGATCTCTCTCTCTAGTGTTCTTGATTAGGCACGATCTTGATGTATCGCGAGCTTTGCTATTATAGTTGGATCTTATAATGTTTCTCCCCCTCTACTCTCTTGTAATGGATTGAGTTTTCCCTTTGAAGTTATCTTATCGGATTGAGTCTTTAAGGACTTGAGAACACTTGATGTATGTCTTGCATGTGCTTATCTATGGTGACAATGGTATATTCACGTGATTCACTTGATGTATGTTTTGGTGATCAACTTGCGGGTTCCGTGACCTCATGAACTTATCCATAGGGGTTCGCACACGTTTTCGTCTCGACTCTTCGGTAGAAACTTTGGGGCACTCTTTGAAGTACTTTGTGTTGGTTGAATAGATGAATCTGAGATTGTGTGATGCATATCGTATAATCATACCCACAGATACTTGAGGTGACATTGGAGTATCTAGGTGACATTAGGGTTTTGGTTGATTTGTGTCTTAAGGTGTTACTCTAGTACGAACTCTATGATAGATTGAACGGAAATAATAGCTTCGTGTTATTTTACTACGGACTCTTGAATAGATCGATCAGAAAGAATAACTTTGAGGTGGTTTCGTACCCTACAATAATCTCTTCGTTTGTTCTCCGCTATTAGTGACTTTGGAGTGACTCTTTGTTGCATGTTGAGGGATAGTTATATGATCCAATTATGTTATTATTGTTGAGAGAACTTGCACTAGTGAAATTATGAACCCTAGGCCTTGTTTCCTAGCATTGCAATACCGTTTACGCTCACTTTTACCACTTGTTACCTTGCTGTTTTTATAATTTCAGATTACAAAAACCTATATCTACCATCCATATTGCACTTGTATCACCATCTCTTCCCCGAACTAGTGCACCTATACAATTTACCATTGTATTGGGTGTGTTGGGGACACAATAGACTCTTTGTTATTTGATTGCAGGGTTTCTTGAGAGAGACCATCTTCATCCTACACCTCCCACGGATTGATAAACCTTAGGTCATCCACTTGAGGGAAATTTGCTACTGTCCTACAAACCTCTGCACTTGGAGGCCCAACAACGTCTACAAGAAGAAGGTTGTGTAGTAGACATCAAGCAGTTTCTGGCGCAGTTGCCGGGGAGGTGAGTGCTTGAAGGTATATCTTTAGATCTTGCAATCGAATCTTTTAGTTTCTTGTTTTAACACTAGTTTGGTTTATAAAATAAAACTACAAAAAAATGGAATTGAGGTTACCTCATATGCTTCATCTTTTTAATGTATTTCGTGAAAATGATGGGAAGGAAAATTGTACTCAATTGCTAGAGGAAGAATGCATTAGAATGTTTGGCACTAAATCTTTGAATGATGAGCATGATTGCAATGTTGTTAGTATGAACTCTTTGAATATCCATAGTACTAATGATGATTGCACTAGTCATGATGAAAATGTCTCTTATAAGCATGTCAACTTTTCTGGAGTGCATAGAGTTTGCAAGTACACACCAAATGGGGAAGATAGATTTTTCAAGAGGCATAAGTATTTAGAAACTAAATGGTTGCAAGAGAGGCTAGATGCTTGTGCTGAAAATTTAAAATTTCTTTGCCATCCTTGTGAACTTTGCAATGAACGTGATCATTTAAATCCCCAATGCAAATTGTTTCATGATCGTATCATGTCTAAAAATTGTGATGACTTGATTTCCCTTGCACATCATAATGAACTTAGTTTGCTTTTGGGTTATGAAGAGATGAAACGTATAACTAAGGATATGCCAGAATTTGTCCTTGATAAAGTTCTTGATTTTGATCTGGAAGAAATTTTTATGTATTGTGCGGTGAATTGCATTGAAAATCCTTATATTGCCAATTACATAAAGACAAGAAAACAAATAGAAGATAAAGAGAATACTAATGAAAGGGAAGAGACTTCCCAATATCCTCCTATTATTTCTTATGATGAATCAGGTAACGAGGAGGAGCTTTCTATTCAACCAATCTCATTAATAAGGAGCTCAAAAAAGAGGGTTAAACCCACACATGATGTGAAGAAGAAAAAGAAAAGACGGAGAAGCAAAGGTAGAAAGGTATCCCTCCCAAATGATGTTGCTCCTATTACTCATTGTGATGATGATAATTGCTATACTATTGGTGCTATCCATACTATTAATGATGAGAGTGATTATGCTTATGATATGAAAAGGCCCAAGCTTGGGGATGCTATGTTTGATGAGAATGACATGTTTGAGAATATATTTGCAACTAATGTTTGTCCCAAGCTTGGGGATGCTATGTTTTATGAAGATGATATGTTTAGCCTCCAAAGTTTTGATGAGAAAATTTATTATGATGATAGCATGCCTCCTATTTATGATGATTATATTGATGAAAGTGGGTTTGGAAGAGTGTAAACTTTAGGAAGTAATGATCCCACTATTTTTGAGTGTGTTGAATCTTATTGTGACAATTATGAAAGTGGATTTGGAGAAGTCATGACTTTATTTAGTAATTATTCCACTATCTTGGAAGAGGTTTCAATCGATTATGATGAGAACAAAGTTGCTACTTATGATGATTATTGTGATGACACTTATGCTATAAAGAGTAGTGATGATTATATTTATAAAACTTGTCATGATTATGATTACCCTTTTTCTGAACACTACTCTTTTAACGTGGACACAATTTATAGTATTCAAGTCTCTTATGATACTCCCACAATTCCGATTGAGAAGAATTTTTCTTATGTAGAGAGTAGAAAATTTTCTATGCTTGTAGATCATGAAAAGAATGCTTTAGGTGCTGGTTATATTGTTTAATTCATTCATGATGCTACTGAAAATTATTATGAGGGAGGAATATATGCTTGTAGGAATTGCAACAATGTCAAGTTTCCTCTCTATGTGCTTAAAGTCTTGAAGTTATGCTTGTTTTGCCTTCCTATGCTAGTTGATTATTGTTCCCATAAGTTGTTTTCTCAAAAAATCCCTATGAATAGGAAGTGGATTATACTTAAATGTGCTAGTAATATTCTTCATGATGCTCCATTTATGTTTCAATTCTTATCTTTTTTGTGAGCATCATTGAAATCATGCCTAGCTAGGGGTGTTAAACGTTAGCGCTTGTTGGGAGGCAACCAAATTTTATTTTTGTTCCTTGCTTTTTGCTCCTGTTTAGCAATAAATAATCTATATATACTCTGGCTATATGTGGTTTTATGTTTTAATTAGTCTTTGTGCCAAGTAGAACCTTTGGGAAGACTTGGGTGAAGTCTTTATGATCATGCTGTAAAAAACAGAAACTTTAGCGCTCACGAGATTAGCTGCCATGTTTTACTGGAAAGTGATTTTAGGTTGATTCTTTTTTCAGATGATTAATATAGAAATTCCTCAGGTTCACCAATTTATTTCAGAATTTTTGGAGTTAAATAAGTATATGTTTGATACAGATTACTACAGACTGTTCTGTTTTTGACAGATTCTGTTTTCTGTGTGTTGTTTGCTTATTTTAGTGAATCTATGAGTAGTATCGGAGGGTATGAACAATAGAGAAGTTGGAATAAAGTAGATATTAGACCAATATGAATTTATAATGAGTTCACAACAGTACCTAAGTGGTGGTTTTATTTTCTTATACTAACGGAGCTTACGAATTTTCTGTTGAGTTTTGTGTTGTGAAGTTTTCAAGTTTTGGGTAAAGATTTGATGGGCTATGGAATAAGGAGTGACAAGAGCCTAAGCTTGGGGATGCCCAAGGCACCCCAAGGTAATATTCAAGAACAACCAAGAGGCTAATCTTGGGGATGCCCCGGATGGCATCCCCTCTTTCGTCTTCGTTCATCGGTAACTTTACTTGGAACTATATTTTTATTCACCACATGATATGTGTTTTGCTTGGAGCGTCATTTTATTTTATTTTGCTTTGCTTGCTGTTTGAATAATATACCAAGATCTGAAATTATTAAATGTTAGAGATTCTTCACATAGTTGTATAATTATTCGACTACTCATTGATCTTCACTTATATCTTTCGGAGTAGTTTGTTGTTTGCTCTAGTGCTTCACTTATATCTTTTAGAGCACGGCGGTGGATTTATTTTGAAAAAATAGATGAACTCTCATGCTTCACTTATATTATTTTGAGAGTCTTAAATAGCATGGTAATTTGATTTGGTTATGAATTTAGTCCTAATATGATGGGCATCCAAGAGGGATATAATAAAAACTTCCATATAGAGTGCATTGAATACTAAGAGAAGTTTGATACTTGATAATTGTTTTGAGATATGGAGATAGTGATATTAAAGTTGTGCTAGTTGAGTAGTTGTAAATTTGAGAAATACTTGTGTTGAAGTTTGCAAGTCCCGTAGCATGCACGTATGGTAAACTTTGTGTAACAAATTTGAAACATGAGGTGTTCTTTGATTGTCATCCTTATGAGTGGCGGTCGGGGACGAGCGATGGTCTTTTCCTACCAATCTATCCCCCTAGGATCATGCGCGTAGTGCTTGGTTTTTGATGACTTGTAGATTTTTGCATAATTATGTGAGTTCTTTATGACTAATGTTGATTCCATGGATTATACGCATTCTCACCCTTCCATCATTGCTAGCCTCTTCAGTACCGTGCATTGCCCTTTATCACCTTGAAAGTTGGTGCAAACTTCGCCAGTGCATCCAAACCCCGTGATATGATACGCTCTATCACACATAAACTTCCCTATATCTTCCTCAAAACAGCCACCATTACTACCTATTATGGCATTTCCATAGCCATTCCGAGATACATTGCCATGCAACTTTCCACCGTTCCGTATATTATGACACGCATCATCATTGTCATATTACCTTGCATGATCATGTAGTTGACATCATATTTGTGGCAAAGCCACTGTTCATAATTCTTGCATACATGTCACTCATGAGTCATTGCCCTTCCCGGTACACCGCCGGAGGCATTCATATAGAGTCATACTTTGTTCTAGTATCGAGTTGTAATTTTCGAGTTGTAAATAAATAGAAGTGTGATGATCATCATTAATAGAGCATTGTCCCCCAAAAAAGAGAAAGGCCCAAAAAAAGGAAAGGCCAAAAAAAAGAGAAAGGACAAAAAAAGGAAGGCCCAAAAAAGAGAAATAAAAAGGGACAATGCTACTATCCTTTTTCCACACTTGTACTTCAAAGTAGCACCATGATCTTTATGATAGAGCATCTCTTGTTTTGTCATTTTCATATACTAGTGGGAATTTTTCATTATAGAACTTGGCTGGTATATTCCAACGATGGGCTTCCTCAAATGCCCTAGGTCTTCGTGAGCAAGCAAGTTGGATGCACACCTACTTAGTTTCTTTTGTTGAGCTTTCATACATTTATAGCTCTAGTGCATCCGTTGCATGGCAATCCCTACTCCTCGCATTGAAATCAATTGATGGGCATCTCCATAGCCCGTTGATTAGCCGCGTCAATGTGAGACTTTCTCCTTTTTTGTCTTCTCCACACAACCCCCGTCATTATATTCTATTCCACCCATAGTGCTATGTGCATGGCTCACGCTCATGTATTGCGTGAAAGTTGAAAAGGTTTGAGAATACTAAAGTATGAAACAATTGCTTGGCTTGTCATCGGGGTTGTGGATGATGAGAGCATTTTGTGTGACGAAGAAGGAGCATGGCCAAACTATATGATTTTGTAGGGATGAGCTTTCTTTGGCCATGTTATTTTGATAAGACATAATTGCTTGGTTAGTATGCTTGAAGTATTATTATTTTTATGTCAATATTAAACTTTTGTCTTGAATCTTTCAGATCTGAACATTCATGCCACAATAAAGAGAAATACATTGAAGAATATGCTAAATAGCATTCCACATCAAAAATTCTGTTTTTATCATTTACCTACTCGAGGTCGAGCAGGAATTAAGCTTGGGGATGCTTGATACGTCTCCAACGTATCTATAATTTTTGATTGCTCCATGCTATTATATATATTCTGTTTTGGACGTTTAATGGGCTTATTTATCCACTTTTATATTATTTTTGGGACTAACCTATTAACCTAGAGCCCAGTGCCAGTTTTTGTTTTTTTGCCTATTTCAGTGTTTCGCAGAAAAGGAATATCAAACGGAGTCCAAACGGAATGAAACCTTCGGGAGAGTTATTTTTGGAACGGAAGCAATCCAGGAGACTTGGAGTAGACGTCTGGGAAGCTTCTAGGAAGCCACGAGGCAGGGAGGCGCGCCCCCACCCTCGTGGGCCCCTCGTGGCTCCCCTAACCAACTTCTTTCGCCTATATATATATATCCATATATCCTAAAAACATCCCAGAGCAGAATAGATCGGGAGTTCCGCCGCCACAAGCCTCTGTAGCCACCGAAAACCAATCGGGACCCTATTCCGCACCGCCGGAGGGGGAACCTCACCGTGGCCATCTTCATCATCCCGGCGCTCTCCATGACGAGGAGGGAGTAGTTCACCCTCGGGGCTGAGGGTATGTACCAGTAGCTATGTGTTTGATCTCTCTCTCTCCCTCTCTCTCTCTCTCTCTCTCTCTCTCTCTCTCTCTCTCATGTTCTTGATTCAGCACGATCTTGATGTATCGCGAGCTTTCTATTATAGTTGGATCTTATAATGTTTCTCCCCCTCTACTCTCTTGTAATGGATTGAGTTTTCCCTTTGAAGTTATCTTATCGGTCTTTAAGGACTTGAGAACACTTGATGTATGTCTTGCATGTGCTTATCTATGGTGACAATGGGATATTCACGTGATTCGCCTGATGTATGTTTTGGTGATCAACTTGCGGGTTCCGTGACCTCGTGAACTCAAGCATAGGGTTTGGCACACGTTTTCGTCTCGACTCTCCGGTAGAAACTTTGGGGCACTCTTTGAAGTACTTTGTGTTTGTTGAATAGATGAATCTAAGATTGTGTGATGCATATCATATAATCATACCCACGGATACTTGAGGTGACATTGGAGTATCTAGGTGACATTAGGGTTTTGGTTGATTTGTGTCTTAAGGTGTTATTCTAGTACGAACTCTATAATAGATCGAACGGAAAGAATAGCTTCGTGTTATTTTACTACGGACTCTTGAATAGATCGATCAGAAAGAATAACTTTGAGGTGGTTTCGTACCCTACAATAATCTCTTCGTTTGTTCTCCGCTATTAGTGACTTTGGAGTGACTCTTTGTTGCATGTTGAGGGATAGTTATATGATCCAATTATGTTATTATTGTTGAGAGAACTTGCACTAGTGAAAGTATGAACCCTAGGCCTTGTTTCCTAGCATTACAATACCGTTTGCGCTCACTTTTACCACTTGTTACCTTGCTGTTTTTATAATTTCAGATTACAAAAACCTATATCTACCATCCATATTGCACTTGTATCACCATCTCTTCGCCGAACTAGTGCACCTATACAATTTACCATTGTATTGGGTGTGTTGGGGACACAAGAGATTCTTTGTTATTTGGTTGCATGGTTGCTTGAGAGAGACCATCTTCATCCTACACCTCCCACGGATTGATAAACTTAGGTCATCCACTTGAGGGAAATTTGCTACTGTCCTACAAACCTCTGCACTTGGAGGCCCAACAACGTCTACAAGAAGAAGGTTGTGTAGCAGACATCATGCAACACGAGTGTTTTTCGTGGATTCCACATTTTTTGCTCATTCCTTGGTTGCACGACCCCATTTATCTATCTGTGTGTGTGTTTCCGTGTGCCACATATTGCTATTAGTCTACTTGTTTCACTTGCAAATTTGTGAATTTGTTTCAACATTATTGACTCTTACTAACAATTGCATCAAATTTTTGTGCCACTATCCTTACCAGGATACTCCATAAGCTTTAGTTTGTAGGTGTGAGTGAACAAGTCCAGTACCAATTCCACTATTCTTTCATTTCACATTGAGTGAAACAGGATAAATCCTCAACTTTGGGAAAAGGTAACTTAGTATTGTTTATCTCATTTCGTACTCACCTCTACTCGAGTCTTGTGATGGATAGGCAAAGCACACCCCCTCCGGTCTACAACAACAACGATGAGTTCGATGCCACGAACAACTTGAACGACAAGATGGATGCTCAAATGGAGGGGATCAAAGCCCTCATCAAGTCCTACAAGCGGTCTTCCTCATCTTCGAGAAGACGCTCTAGTGCACATGCTTCCGAGCTACCATCTCTGGCAAGATCACATCGGCATCGACACCACCACCGACAAGGATGCAAAGATCAAGAGCTCTACACCAACCATCGCTCTATGGCTTCACCATCTCCCTTGGCATCCGCCAAGCAACTACAAGGCATCTTCGCCTACGGACATACGGCATCTTGGCCAACATGCACCTCAAGACTACGCTCAAGAGAAGCTCACCAAGCTCAATTTCATGACTTCCACGGGCTACTATGACCTCGACCCCGACCATGAGATTCCTTTCTATGGGACTCTAGAACCCGAGGAGTATCTCGAGTGGGAGCGTTTGATGGACGACTACCTCAAGCTACATCAAGTTCCTCCCGAAGATCAAGTGAAGTGCGCCACCAGAAACTTCCACGACTACGCGTCGACATGGTGGCTTCACACACCTTCAGAGAGATACGACATGAGTTGGCCCAAGACGAACAGAGCTATGCGGCGAGAGTTCGTGCCACCAACCTACATGGAACATCTTCTACGCCAATTGGAGAACACCATCCAAGGATCCAAGTCCATTGACGCGTACTTCAAGGAGATGAAGATTGCCTTGCGACGAGCCGGCGTGGACGACCCCATTTCGATGAAGTTCTACTTCATGATGGGATTGACCAACGACATCTCCAAGACTATCTTCCTCGAGAACTACAAGTCCCTTGACGACAACTACATTGGTGCTCTCAAGGCGGAACAAGAACTCATGAAGGCCAAGGCTTCTCCACCCCAAGCACACTTCTCGAAGACCAAGCTCCAAGTCGACGAGCATGAGGCTAGTACCACCACGATGTCCAAGCCTGACGAGCTCCAAGACGATGCTCCCAAGTTCGAATTCACCGCCATCCCTCTTTGTGGCATTGATGGTGCTGAGTCTACCACGACTCTTTTTCAAGACGATGCGGCGACAACTACGACTATGGAGCCAATCAAGGAACATGCTTTGGAGGCGAGCGACACGGTGGCAAGGAAGGATGATGCTTCCATCTTAGGAGGCGAGAGTGATGATGTGCCATCTTCGGCCTTCTTTCATGGCGACGGTGATGAGATGATCGAGCATGGAATTTTCCCTTCGGTCATGAAGGAGAGTGATGATGTGCCATCTTCGGACTTCATCCATGGCGACAGTGATGAGATGGTTGAGTATTTCACCTCAACCACGGCGGCATATGATGACTTGAGTGACTTTTGCCACCATATTGAGAGTAAGAGTGACTTCGTCACTAGCCCCATATATGATGTGTTGCCCCAATCCCATGTGAGGAGAGCCACAAACCCCACCACTCGAGTGAGATGAGTGACTCCACCATATGTGACTTTGAGTGCACCTAGTGAGCCACCACATATAGAGAGTGAGACCGTTGATAGGTTCATGCGGCCATTTGCATTTCTAACAACTTGACCTCTGCCTCTATTGTGTCTTCTCATTTGGTGCTAGGTCCCATTTATGATGACGCGCCGATCCTCGATGACTTCGTCCTTTGTTTGGACAAGACGATGACCATGGTGGAATATGATGCACCCCCACATGGTTCCATCAAGTTGATGATGATGACCACCATTTGGTCTTTACCACCTCACCTACACCACATGAGTGGAATGACAAAGGTAACATAGGTGAAGGTGATGCTCTAGTCCCACTAGTGGACATTCTTGACATTGATTGCTTGCATGATGTTGATCCACCTATTACCATGCTTCATGCTAGTGCGACTTACCCATGCGATGATTTATTGCCCATTTATGATGAGTATGATGATTGCCATGTGGAGTCTATTAGTTGTGATGCCATGTTACATAGGATTTCTTGTGACAATTCTCTAGGTCACATCATGTTTGACAATCCGCTTGACTTGTCATATGCTATGCATGAGATCAACCATATGTCATATTTGCAATCTCTTCGTAGTGACTATGCTTATGACATTAAAATAAACCCAATTTGCACATATGGCATAGATGACAAGCCCATGATTATTGTCATTTGTTTTTCTTGTGATGATATTGATATGCTCCCTTTGCATCATCTATCTCATATGTTATGCCATGACCGCCTAGCTTCGGATATGCATTGTTTTGGATGTTGTCCATTTTCTTCATATATTGTTTCCGATATTGCTCATGAGGAGACCCCCGTAGTTTCCTCATACATTTTAGGAGATTTTGATCCATCACATCCATTGCATGATCCCAATAATTATGTGCACAATATGCTCCCCATAAATCATAATGATATTGATGTGCCATATACTTGCCCACTCAATTTGTGTCCCCATCGTGTCATACATAACAACTATTCTTTCATGATACCCTAGAATAAAATTCCTTTAAAAAGGTTATCCAATACCTCGTTCATGAAAAAAGATGAATTCAGGTCGGATTCGTATTCGCGTAGAAAATAGATCCAAAAAGTGATGCACTAATCGGAAGGTTCCCGGAGTTTGGGCGGTCGGATCGAGCTGAAATTTTGAGAGGTGGTAGATATAGGAATTCCGCAACCGATCAACGGTTGGATCTTCCAAAGGACGTCCGAACTAGATGCTGGACACCATGCTCCAAACTCATCCAGATTCCCTTCCAGATTCGACAGGGCTCCGGTATATCAGAGATCGGCGAAGATTGCTCCATCGGAACCGAAATTTTACAGTGTTGTTGTAGACTCAATTCTGCACAATTCCACTGAAGGAATCATCAAAATGATGCTCGAGGAGGTGGTGGTAGCAGATACAAATTCGTCGAAAAAACAGCACGGTCGCCTGAGGGCAATGTTGACGTTGAGCCCCCGAGCTCCATGGATGATTCCTCCATGATCATGATAGAGATCAGAGTTGATGTTGATGAAGGCCCTCGTCTGAACATGACGATTGGTGGCAGGGCACATTCCTTGGTCAAGGCAAGGTGACCAGTCGATCCGGCAACGAAGACGCCGACGTCGCAGGCGAGCCATTGATCTTTTGCCGATCACACAGCGGAACTCTCAATGAAAGCACCATTGTCGGTGTCAAAACCGGCAGATCTCGGGTAGGGGGTTCCCAAGTTGTGTGTCATGGATCGTTGGGTAACAGGAGACAGGGGACACGATGTTTACCCAGGTTCGGGCCCTCTTAATGGAGGTAATACCCTACTTCCTGCTTGATTGATCTTGATGAATATAGAGATTACAAGAGTTGATCTACCTCGAGATCATATGTGGTGGTCTAAAACCTAAGGGTATGATAAATAATGCCATCATGATATATCCTCCCCCTCTCGACTAGCCCGTCCTCGGCTTATATAATGTACCAAAGGCCTAGGATAATGAGAGTCCTAGTCGAATACGTTGGTGGAGAGGAGTCCTTGTCTTGATCATCAAGTCTTGTGGAATACTCCTTGTATGCGGCATGGGCTGCCCGGAGTGGCCCATGAGTAAACCGCCATGGGGGTCCTCGGCCCGATCCACCTGATCGGGAGACGACGTGGTGAGTACCCCCTAGTCCAGGACACCGTCACCCGGCTTCTTAAATGATTTGATCAAATTCATCTTGTCAGGATCACCTCCCGTCTTAAGATTAAGAACTTTTCTAGCTCGAATTTTATTGTTCCGAGATCTAGAACTAGTACAAGTACAAGCAATACTCATCACTAAAATGCGAAGGAGAATGCAAGTATTTGTATGCCACATCAAACTTGCATGGATTCATCAACGAGCCTTCATCCTCCTTGTCAGAATCCTACTATGCTAGTAATCATAAGTGGTTACCGGCAGGGAGACCCCTACTCCACCATGCGCGAACAAGTGAGGCTGGAGTAGACTCGTAGGACATCGAGGGAAGCACGACGACCGCCTAAGTGTGTAGATCACCTCCTTGACCTTCTTCTTCCATGGCGGCGGCCCATCATCTTCGATGAGAATAAGAATCGCCATCGTCCCTGGCGATTAGAGGGACATCACCAACCCCATCTTGATTTCCCCCAGACTCTGGGAGCTCGATGATGGGAGTGGAATGCCCTCCACTTCCTCGCTCGCTTGGGGTCCTTCAATTCTGCTTACTCCATGGCCTAGAGCATGATCTCCAGCGGCCACTTTGGCATCCCATCGGGAGTGAGCCTCTCGTTCTGCTCCATAGTCGAATCTTCACAAATATCCATCGCCGCCCTACTGAGCTTGATTTTGCTGACGAACCATGAATGGATCTCCTGCACCCTCTCCATCTTCCTATCCTCCCTACTTGCGATCTCCACCATCTGCGCCTCCATCTTTAACCTCCAGTCTGCCATCAAGGTCCGGTTGCGGCAGAGATTGAGAGCCGAGCAAAGTGGAGGAGATGAAGTCAAAGTGAGAGGGAATATGGAGCGGGTGCATGGAGGAAATGGTAGTCTGTAGCGCAAGAGAGGAATAAATGGCAGCCAGCCCTGACGCAGAGCCGTGGTGTCACGTCTCCTCCTCCTCCTCCTCCTCCTCGAGACTTGGTCCATGCACCACACCACCCTGCAATGCACCGACACGAACAATGTGATAGGGAAAGAAACAAAAGGAAAAATAAAGAAAGAAAAAGATCTATCCAATTCTAGTTTTTGGGAACATTAGACCAACCATGGTTAAAAGCAATGGTCTACAAAATTGGAGTCAATCCAATCTTTTAAGATACTTAAGTTTTTTTTTCTGTTTCACTCTATGTTCAAGAAGAGGAAGATCTTTTTTCAGCAGGTATTTCCAAGTGTCTAAGCGGTGAGCTTATTTCCTAAACACCTTTCTATTTCTTTGAATCCAAACATTGTGCCTTCAAAAGTGGAATTTCCTCTAGGTTTATTTGGAATGATGGATGTCCAACAATATTGATCATATGTGCCATCCCAGAACAGGTGCAAGGATGTTTCTTCAGATCTTTCATTGCAGAAAACGCAATCATAACTCTCCAAATGCATGGAATTCCTTTTGAGCATATTGTGTTGGCTCTGTCATGAAGTAAGAGCCAAAAAAATCTTATGACTTATTATGTCGTTGCATTTCCAGAGCCCCTGAAATAGTTTATGATGTTTAGTGTCCCCAATTAAAGCAAGGTACATCTTCATAGAAGAATATTTTCTTTCACATGGTGAGCACCATCTATCTTGAATATCATGGTTATAGTGTTGTTCCAAAGGAGCATGAAGTTATTCAAACCACAGAATAGCTTGTGCTGAAAGAGAGATGTCGAAGTGTTCAGAGATGTTAGCATTTCTCAACAGGGAGGGCAATGTCTGGTTGTTGTCCTTAGCAAAGAGTGAAGCTCGGGAAGCTTTTGAATTAGTGGCATGTCCAACCAAGTATCATGGAGAGCAACATAGACATTGGAGCAGCTTGAGGTGTGCTCTCCACCGGCTAGATCCCACCATCCTTACTCCAGGAAGCTGGCTAGTATAGTAACTCTCCCAAATTAATTTCACCCAAGGGAGATTGTCTCTACTGAAGAACTTGTGCAAGTTTTTCAGCATTGGAGCTTTACTATGGACAACCAAATGAAGAATGCCCAAACACCATTTTTCTTTGGGGTTGACAAACATTCTTTCAAGCAATGAGAGTTGTACCAGACTCTTGTTGTTTATATTTCCCCCAGAAAAAATGTCTAAGATATATTTTGATCCACCTCGATAACTTCACCCACACACCCCTCGCGAGCATCGACCAGTTGCCCATCCTCGTTAAGCACGAGAATGCGATGAGCACCACCTCGTAGAACAAGGATGCGGGGCAATAAATCAACAACCCCGCCGCCCGGAGATCAGAGATGAATATCGTCGCCCAGTGTGTGTCACATGAAACCGCGATGTCAGAGTCATGCTTCATTCCCTCACCCCAAGGGCAACTCTAGCCGATCCCCTATCCGGTGTTAGAGGACGATAAATTCAGTTATCCTCCTCTAACGCGCACCTAGCCGATCCCCAATAGTCGTTAGTGGAGGATAAATTATCCTTCAGCGCCTATCCCACCGCTACCGCTCAGAGCAAAAGCTCGCGCCTCTCTGTCGCCTCTCCCCCGCTGCTGCCTCTTCGTCGGTGACCGCCCGTCAGCCCCCGCCGCTATCGCGTTGCCTTCCTTGGTCCTTCTGTCCAATGCCCAGTCCGTTCGTCCGCCTCGCCAAAATTGAGGTGAAACGTCGCCGCCTCGCCATAGCCGATTTGTCGGATTGATTCTTTTTTATTCCTCTTTTGTGGGCGCCGCTTCCTGACCTTGCTTCCGCTCAGCTGCAAGTCATTTTCACGCTTCGCCAGCCGCCGGTTTGACCGAAACAACGACGGCTGGCCGGTGCATCACAACCGCACCATAAGTGTTCGACTAATTGCCTAGGTGAGTTTTTTTGTTCATTTATTTTTAAACTGAGCCATTTGGATTGAACCTAGCCGTTTGAATTGTAGATGAAGAGGTTGAGGGAGATGGTCTTCGAAGACTCGTCGTCATCCAAAGAGGAAGAAGACCGCGAAGACTTTGAAACCGTTTTAGGAATGATTTTCCATGATGATATTCGACTTCCTAGGAGAGGATCACAGTTCAGACGCATACACATCAACCGTGATAGAGTGGAGGGCCATGCTAAGATCATGAGAGACTACTTTGCTCCAAAGCGAACACATCCGGAGAAGTACTGTCGCCGATGCTTTCGAATGCACACAAGTCTTTTTCTAACCATTGCAAAACCCATTGAGAAGTATGATGATTGGTTCGAGCTCTGGAGAAATGCAAGTGGATAGATAAGGGAAAGCCCTCTGATGAAGTGCATTGCATATGTTCGAGTATTGGCATATGGGTGCTCGACCGATGCCGTTGATGACTATGCCCGCATTGGTGAAGGCACAATCTTGAATGCTTCAAAGGTTCACAAAAGCAGTGATTGATGTCTTTGGACCTGAGTACTTGAGAGCACCCACCGAGGAAGGCACCCAGGGGCTGTTGACCGAGAGTGAAGCAAGAGGATGGCCAGGGATGCTTGGATTACTTGACTGTATGCACTGGACATGGAAAAATTGTCCTATACGATGGAAGGGTCAGTACAAAGGTCACTGCAATGATTATTCTTGAGGCAGTTGCATCGAAGGATGTTTGGATATGGCATTCATTCTTTGGTTTGTCTGACTCTCACAATGACTTGAATGTGCTGTCGAGATCACCAATGTTTTCTAGACTTATTACAAGAGATGCTTCTGCTTGCAACTACTCGGTCAATGCGCACAACTACTCAATGGGTTACTACCTTGCGGATGGCATCTATCCACTATGGGCCACATTGGTCAAAGAAATTCCGCGTCCAAAAGGTAAAAAAAATATTCACTTTGCCCAATGTCAAGAAGCTGCTAGGAAAGATGTGGAGAGAGCCTTCGGCGTGCTTCACAAGCGCTTTGCAATTGTTCGTGTCCCTGCCGAGTACTGGACCTCCCAGGTTCCATGGCAGATCATGACTTGTTGCATCATAATGCATAACATGATCATTGAAGATGAGAGGGAGATGCCCGAGAACTTTTGGTACATCACCAACGAGACTCCTGTTGAGCTAGAGTATGATCCAAATAGGATCCTGACATTCCTTGAAGAGCATCACAAGATTGAGAATCGACAAGTTTATGCTCAGCTTCAAGATAATCTTATTAAGCATCACTGGCAACGTCTTAGTGAGTCATAGTTGTTGTAACATATGTTATTTGCTACATTTGGACCATTCGGCGTGTCTAAATTTGAATAATTCAGTTTGTAAACTTTGAATTCTATTTGTAAACTATATTCGTGATTTGCTTGAACATCATATTTATGTTTAGTTTCCATATGTGTGATAATATGTAGTTGCAATGTATACTGCATAAGTTTAGAAAAGACAAAAATTCACTCGGGAATCAGTTAGGTCCGGTCAAAACTTAGTGGAGTAAAAATACTTCAATAAGGAATCGTGTCGTTGCATGTAATCCCCCAGGGATCCCTGCCTTTTCCTGAGGGCGGAAACCCACGCCGAAATCATGCCCAGGGAAAAGAAGCGAGACATTTAGATGCCCAAAACCATGGGCCCTCCAGCCCGATCCCCTCAATCTCCCTTGGTAAGGGATCCACGCCTCTCTAGTCGTGGAATTTCTCCTTGCGTTGTTTCCCTCTCGCATTGCCGTGACTTGCGAAGCTTGCCCCCCTCTCTCCCTCCAGCTCCATGTCGCTCAGCCTCCCTCACGCACAGTCATGTGCCTCCCCCTCACCCTTCATCTGGCCACCCACACAACCTCCTCCGCCTGCTCCTGCCCCTTCCCTTTGTTGCCAATTTAAAAACAGGGGTGGGAAGATCCCTCCCATGAAGGAGGGGATCCTATGTGCCCTCTCAAAATCCCCTGACGTGCTTGCTTCCGTGGGTATTACACCCATCACAGCCAAATGAGTCCTAAGAGGGTTTACTCGGGTGGATCCTCCTCTATTTATTAAGGATCGGTTAGAGTTGTCCCTAAGTCCTGGCGAGACGAAAGTTATGAATCGTTGCTTCTTTTAAAACCCCCTTTTTTATGCATAAATCCAGTTCCCTTTTAGGTCGGGAGATAATAGGAGAAAGGTTCGCCCGCCGCGAAGATCCAATCTAGTCCCAACACCCAGACCATTGAACCGAACCAGAGCAAAAAGCGCACATACCACGTAGCTGGTCACGTGTACATACACGTAAAAGCACGGAGCAGGTAGTGCACATCGTGCAGCTTAGCTTGCCAGCCTGCGTGGTTGGAAACTAGCTAGCGGCTTGTACAGTATAAACCCCGGCACCGGCAGGTGGACCAAGCCAAAGCCCGGGACGAAGCGTGCTCCTCCACCCTTCCACCTAGTCCATCAGAGCGAAGAGCTCTCCATTGTAATGGGGGACGAGGAAAGAGGAGCGGCGGCGGCGCCGCTGCTGCTGCCAGCGCCGTCGTCGTCGGCGAGCCGTCACCACGAGGCGGGGTGCCCCGGCTGCGCGCTGGACCGGAGGAAGGAGAGCTCCGGCGGCAGGATCCCCTACAAGGAGCTCTTCTTCGTCGGCCTCACCACCCTCGCCTCATGTACGTAACCACTGCCTCTACGATTAGATTGGATTCGATTACATTCTGCACTGCAATGTACTATACGTACATTACGGTCTTTGTTATCATAGGCGTCGTCGTAATGGAAATATACGGTGTTATCGGTGACCGGCCGTACGGCGACAGGACGCCACAAACAGAGACAAGTCATTGTCCTTTTTTTTTTTGAGACAAAGACAAGTCATTGTCCGACACACAGGTTGCACAGAGGTAGGGGTAGGGCCCGATTGATCGGGGCCCGGGCCGTACGGCACATGTTCGTCCCGTGACACGAGAATTGTTACACGGACCCGGCCTGATACTCCTATATGGGCTAGTCAGTCAGGTGATCACCTCACTTCCTCTGCCTGCATGGCTGCATATAGCATTGCAGAGATGGGACGGGGCCCAATAATTATACGCAGTTTTCGCGCACACCTTAGGGCATCTCCAAGAGAAAATTCCTTATTTGACACTATCTTAAAATCTGGTTCCTTATTTGACACTGGGAAAGTTTTTCTTCCCTATTTGACACTAGTCCTAAATTTTATTCCCTATACGACATTTCCGTCCATTTTGAACCTAAATGACACTTGAAAAGACGATTTTGCCCCTCATGCGGTATGTGTGTCCGCGCGTGTGTGTGCTGTTGCGTGTGTTGGTGCACGCGCACATGTGTGCTGCTGCTGCATGTGTGTGTGCATGTGTGCTGCTGCGTGTGTGTTTGCTACTGCATGTGTACGTGCGCGTGTGTGTGCGCTGTTGCGTGCCTATGTGTTGCGTGCGTGTGTGCTGCTGCTTGCGTGTGTATGTGTGTGTACTGCGTGCGTGTGTGTGCGCGTGCATGTGCGTTGCTGCGTGTGTGTGCGTGTGTGTGTGCACGCGCGCGTGCGTGTTGTTGCGTGTGTGCGCGTGTGTGTGTTGGTGCATGTGTATGTGTTGCTGCGTGTGCCTCGCCTCAAGACCGACGCTGATACAGATGTATCTTATCGCCCCACACACACATACCGCATGAGGGCAAAAGAGTCTTTTCAGGTGTCATTTAGGCTCAAAATGGACGGAAATGTCATATAGGGAATAAAATTTAGAGCTTGTGTCAAATAGGGAAGAAAAACTTTTCCAGTGTCAAATAAGGAAGCAGATTTTAAGATAGTGTCAAATAAGGAATTTTCTCCATCTCCAATGTAGATCACCAAACCTCCCATAAATTTATTGTGGAAATGCTAAAGATCTGACATCAGATTTTTAAGCATGACAAACCAACGTTTTTAATGGCAATTTATCTTGTCGTGAGATTGACAATTTCCTAGCAAGCATGGCAATTCCTCAAAAAAAATGGCAAGGATTTGCCACGCTTGTGAAAGAAAATTGTCACTCTCACAACAACATGATTTGCCATCTTGGGCATTTGATTTACCATGCTAAAATATCCGACTTTGATTTGTAGCGAATTCATTTGTTGAACACCAAAGTTTTGCTATTGGATCGTTCGATGGGTATATAAAACTTATTGAACTTTCGGTGCTTTTTCTATTAGTTGCATTTGTTCGCAACTATTCAACTGTATCAACGAATTGCTATTGATCGAGTAAATTTGACAAAGGAGGATGCTGACAAGGGATATCATTAGGTGGCGTCCGCCCTACCATATGTCCGCGGACACGTCTAAACATGTCTGTGAACCTTTAGGGGTGTCCGTTTGATAAACACCATTGAAGATGCCCTTACACGTGTCTTAGGGGTGAAGCCAAGTACGCGGAAGTACTGGGCGATGGTGGATCAGGATTCACAACCTGTACTGAAAAAAATAAAATTGAGCCTGTTCTTTAGATTTGTTTAGAGTTTGCCTTAATTCTACAAAAGTCAATATGCAAACTTCAAGAATAGCGGACCGTCTGATTGCCTAGAAAAAACAGTAGGATTATGTATACTTGTGAGCTGGTAAATACAGTACAAAACAGCTTACCTTTTTCCAGATCTAACTAATGAAAGAAAAACAGTACATATATAGCTCATCTGCAAACTCGTTTTCCATCCGTTCTCAAAATACGAAATTCCATGATGAAGCTAATGCTGCCCCAGAGCAGGAATGTCCATTCACAACCTGTACTCTAGCTTCATGTGTTTTATCTACTCCAAAATGTCCATTCTTACACGGAGGCAAGATGACCATTCACACCCTGTACTCTAGCATGTATGCATTGGGTACTGAGCTTGCAAGATTCAAAATACCCAATGCATGCATGCTATAGTATTTCCGAAGACATGCAAGGTTCTACCCAGTGGGATACGTCCATGCACGTGTTCAGACAAGAGAAGAACTGCTTTACAGAGTAGATCCAGCATCATGCCTGAGATAGAAAGCTACCTAGAGTAACATGAACTACCACATGTTGGTTGTTCCATGATCATGCATCTAACTGCTTTCTTCTCTTGTTTTGTTTCTAGCTGTCGATTTTTCCTCTTGCAAAGATCATGCAGTTTCACCTAACGCATCCGGCGGTGCAATATGTGTCCCTCATTCTGACAATGAATATTTGCTCTTGCTTTGTCTTTTTCAGCTTTGCCCATCACATGCCTCTTTCCCTTTATGTATTTCATGGTATGTATTTTATCGCCGACCTATCGCATCCACTAATCTCTAGATCAAGTTATTGATTAGATTATATTAGATTACTTTTGGTTGGTTACTTGGTCCAGGAGCTCTTAAAGTTGAAGTTTAGATGTAGATTTAGATTTTAAAATAGGTTAATTCAGCCGCTAGTTATTCTTTGGATTTACCCTACTACTTTGCTCCAAAATTCAAAGACTTATCAAAATAGTAGGGTAAATCCAAAAATTTCGGACATCACCGAAATATCTGAAATCTCAAAAATTCTTCGAAACTGAATCTATCAAAAATTCACTAAAATTTGGATTTTGTTTGAATCTAGCCTGAAATTTCGAGGATACAAATGTTTTGGTACTCACCGAAATTAAGGAAATTTTGGACATTTCATTGAAATTTTAAACTTTCTTTCATGCAAAAAAAATCTCATTTTGTAACAAAAAATGCAAACAACATCTCATCTCGTTGTATCCCTTTCCACAGGTTAGAGACTTCCACGTTGCTAAAACAGAGGAAGATATAGGGTCTTATGCTGGTTTCCTTGGTATAGTTTCTGGCTCCACTATTCAAAAACAAATATCATCATTTAGGCCGCATCATGCATTGTACTTGAGATATCAAAATATATTTAAATATATAGGCATGAAATTTGTATGTTGGTGTTTTCAAATGTAGCTTCTTCGTACATGATTGGCAGAGCCTTTTCTGCGATTTTTTGGGGCATTGTTGCGGACCGTATTGGACGGAAGCCTGTCATTGTATTTTCCATCCTGTCTGTGTAAGTATAACATGAATTCTAAATCAGTTTATAACAGGAGTTCTGATTCAACTTGGCAACAATTTTTATCTTGCTATTGGGTAACTCATTAGTCACTAAATTAGCTTTCTTTATATTCCAGGGTCATATTTAACACACTGTTTGGACTAAGTACAGAGTACTGGATGGCAATAGCTACAAGACTTGTTCTAGGTTCCCTAAATGGTTTACTTGCTCCAATCAAGGTACTAAAAATTACCAGCTTCAACATGAAGGCATCTCAGTTCTGATTACAAATATTTATCGACCCTGCAGGCTTATGCTATTGAAGTTTGTCAAGCTGAACATCATGCTCTTGGTCTCTCAGTTGTAATCTCTCAGAACAACTATGTGTTATTTCTTCATGTTCTTACTGTTTTCATATTATATAGTCCTTTCAAAACAAAGATTGTGTTAATACGATTTTCTTTGATTAAAGGTGAACACAGCGTGGGGTTTTGGTCTTGTAATCGGTCCAGCTCTTGGAGGCTACCTTGCTCAGGTACTAGTCTACATTTATAAATGGACTTGCATTACACCAGTAAGATTGCTAGTTTGACAAAAACGAAGAGATGTACTGCCTTGATTTTCTTACTCCACTCTCCTTTTGTCAGCCTGCTGAAAAGTACCCACAAATATTCTCCAAGGAGTCAGTTTTTGGGAGGTAGATCTAGCAAGATCAAGATATAGTTATTTACAAAACTGCTTGCAATATATTTATACTGGACTTCATGGCTGATTCATTGGATTAATTTTGCAGGTTTCCATATTTCTTACCTTGTGTAGCTGTGTCATTGCTTGCTGCCATTGTTCTCATAAGTTGTATATGGATGCCGGTGGGTATAGTTTCACTACATATTATCATCAGTCTTCAGTTAACCTTTCCTTAGCTAATGCTGACAAGGAATATTAGTATTACCTGGCACAATCTGTAGTCTGAGCAATTTTATGTTCCATTTGCAACAGACAAACAAAATATGCTACAGAAGTTAAAATTTATTTTGTCCACATTATATCTAGCTTTTCTTCCCACATTTGCTAATACTGAAAATGCTGTGGATATATTCTTTTAATAAATTCAAATCAGGGGCACATTACATCTAGCTTTTCTTCCCACGTTTGCTAATCTTATTTGTCAAATGGAACTGACAGGAGACCATACACAAACATAAGAGTCCGGAGAAGGATATCCAAAAGGTCAAAGCCTTGCCATCAGAACAATCTTATTTAGATTCACCTCGCAAGAAGAGTTTGCTCCAGAATTGGCCATGGATGTCAACTATGGTGTCCTATTGTTTCTTTGGTCTTCATGACACTGCATATAGTGAGGTAAATATTGTTTCGAATTCTTGTCTTGTCCTTTCTGCATTCTGCTGCTACATGACAAAGTCTCCAAATCTATCTAAATGCTATTCAATTTTATTTCTCATAGCATCTTATCTACTACTTACATTCATTTTTTATAGTTATTATTGAATAACACTCTAGCTGTCACGCGATTCTTTCAATACTAGATACTTTCCTTGTGGGCTGTTAGTGACAGAAAGTATGGTGGTCTTAGCTTCTCATCTGAAGATATCGGTGGAGTTCTTGCCGTGGCAGGTATCGCATCCCTCTGCCTTTACCTAATGTTCTAACTTTTTGAACTTCCATGTAGCTTTGAAGGTGCATGTTAGTATCACGGGGTGACCTAAACCTAATACTTTCTCCTTTTGGTCCAGGTGCTAGTCTTCTTGTATATCAGCTTATCGTTTATCACTGGGTTCATAAGTTTCTGGGGCCAGTCATTTCGTCGCGTGTTGCTTCTGTGAGTAGCCTCCTACTGTGCCTTTTCCAGATAAACAAATACTAGATCAAGTTTCATGATCATCGCTGATGTTTTTGATTGACACTGTAGGCTCTGTCCATACTTATTGTCAGTACTTATCCCTTTATGACATACTTATCTGGCGCCAAACTTTCTTTTGCTCTCTACTCTGCAGCCATGATGAGAAGTGTTGTTGCGGTAGGCATTTTTCTGCACTTTCTTACTCTCTGAAAGTTTAGTGCGTACTGTATCCAAGGGTATCTAATCTTTGTATACTGCAAACTTGTATAGATTACTGCCAGCACAGGAATTTCCCTTCTGCAGAACCATGCTGTGGTATGTACATGTATATATATAACCAAGTGAGCTTTATTTGCAACGCCATGTTTGCGTCAATCGAACTAAATGAAACAATGTTTCTGAATTTGATGCCAGCGTCAAGATCAAAGAGGCACTGCGAATGGTATATCGACAACTGCCATGTCGTTTTTCAAGGCGATTGCTCCAATCGGGGCTGGTTATCTGTGAGTAGCTCCTGTCATCTCATATTTTCCATAAACAGGGTGCAGTGAGCGAAACAATTACGATTAATGATCTTTGTTTCAAACCGAAAAACTATAATCTTCGTGCTGAATGACTCTGCTGTGGGCTCCTAATCCTCATCCCCTAATGTCACTGAATGAATGCAGGTTCTCATGGGCGCAGAAACATCAGGACAGCACCTTCTTCCCAGGTAACCAATCAATATGTTCTGTACTAGTAGTACAGAAGGACTTTCTGATTATACATACTTGATATAGTTATTTTAGGAAGTAACTTGATCTAGTCTGGCCCACTGAATCTGCAGGTGATCAGATGGTGTTCTTGGTGCTGAATTTGGTGCAGCTCCTTGGGCTCATGTTTACCTTTGAGCCTTTCCTGGTCTTGCCCACTGTAGGAGAAGAGTGCAGTTAGGAACATAGCAGTACAGATTGTCACCTGTCAAAATCTGTAATAACAGGAACGTTCTTCCAATTATTTTATATTGTAATAATAACAGCAACATTCTATAAGTTGGCATGTGCCTAGGCGGCCAATGTTCTTTTTCTTTTAAAATTCCAATGCACACTTGACCTGGTGGGCATTTTCTGAAAAGGAGGAGGATGACTCTGCATCAGTTGACGAATATTTTGGTTAAAGCCAAGAAAATCAACAAAAGGAGAAAAGGTTTCGGAAACGGAAAAACGGTGGCGGAAAGACGATGATGGCCTGCACTTGATCTCAGAAACTGCTTTAATATATTTTTCGATGAAGAAAAAGGGAAGAAGGAACTAGCCTGATAGATCAAGACACGGATCAGTGGACGACAAAAGCTAGCTAGGCAGCCAGTGAAAACGACTGAGAAACAAATCATTTCGCCGGCGACTGGGAAGTCATCGAATAACCTTCTTTTTCTCCTTCTGTAAAAGCCATGCACGTTCATGTTCAGGATCGCAACGCACTAAAACTCACTGATCTAGTACGTACGCACGTAGTCACTCGTCATCCATCAGCGAAGCTGCTTGCTCGGAAAGCAGGAGGAGCTCCAGGTGGGGCTGAAAGAGCACTCGCAAATTTGTCGTTGATCCATGGCCAAGTAATCTGCCGCTATGTACTGCAATAATCTACTGTGCCCTTGCTGGTGGAAAGCGCTGCCTCGTCACTAACCACTGTCAGCAAGCTAAGGGACAGGATTCCTGGGATCTCTTCTTGTTAACTCATCACGAGTTGATAAAATATATTAATAGCATTTTGTCATCAGTATATATGCTTTTCAGTAAATTGGCTAGATGTGTGATATTCAATACTATTAGGCGAGATGGGTGACAGGCGGCGCGTACCTGGCCATCCATCGGGCCGGGCTTAACAAAGCCTGAAGCAGAAAACCTAGGCTCGGGCCCGGCCTAGTCGCCGGGCCTAGATTTCAGGCCCAAGCCTGACACGTCAGTGAAAAAGCTCGCCAGGCCTCTTCCCTAAAACACAAATATGGCAATCCAGGCCCGATGTGTCACTCAGGCTCAAAACCTAGGCATGGGCCCGGCCCGTGGGCAAGATCGGGCCGGGTCGGGTTGGGCTTTTTCGGGCCAGGCTAGGTTTCCCGTGGCTAGGTATATCCTGGCGGGACCTATGGTGTGGGCGGGACACGTCACCAGGAGCAAAATGCCTACCTGAATATTCATTTAGCCGAGATACCGGCAAACCATTAGACCATCAGAGATATAGGGTTTTTAGGTGCCGTTAGAGAAACGAGGCGTGAGTCCACAAACGGCGCACTAGGGCAAGACGGCGAAGCGTTGCACCAGGATACTAGGATTGATTTACAGATTGTGCGAGAGCATCGCCATCTCGATAGTAGCACATCAGCGGCAAATATTGCACACGACAGCAGAAGGGGCAAGTTGTTGATCGCGGAAGACCTTAGCGTTGCGGTTCTTTCAAAAATTCCAAAGAATGGGGGTGCAAATCATGGAGCAAAGGTGAGATTGAGCCGGGAGGCTAGCGACACTGTTTAGGCACAGATCGTCCACCAAGGCACCAACCAGGTGTTCAAGGGTTTCTTCCTCACCGCAGAACAATGATGGGGATGATGTGGCGGTGATGCAGGTGAGCGTCATATGGACGTCAATGATTTTTTTTTTCCAAAAGGGAATAACCCCGGCCTCTGCATCATATGATGCACAAGACCATCTTATAAATCGTAAAGTACATCCCAGTCATCGAGTACCCCAAACATTTACATCAAAACACGACCATCTCGATTGGAAACAAGATTACGTAGCTCATCCACATAATCTGCCACTGGACCACCAGCCAAACTGCATGTGTAACTGTTTCCAGACGGATGCACCCAGAGGCCATAGGCTCTCCCGCGTCCACACGCTGCAGTGATGACCATGTATGGATTGACGTCGTAGCTCTGTAGGGACGTCAACGATGACAGAGCCAAAGGAAAAGCTTACATTTCACAAGGCTTAGTTGCACCAGATGATGGGGCGAAAGTGTCCACGACGTGCAAAGCCGTGTTGTGTGTCCCTCCCACAGTACAGGTCCCGCCAGAACGACATGTGCCGCCCGTCACACACCATGCAAATAGTGCAGACACGAAGCGCGATAGCATTGCCAGAAGAAACTTTCATGTGGGCATGTCCATGCACATGGAATCACCCAGTCCACCCATAGGGCTTCATGAACCATATATGCCACACCGTCGACGGTGTAGCGTGGATGCAAGCAAGCATTCGGTAGGCCTAGGTCTCGCTCGCCAGACCACCTCATGCCCTAGGCTTGCAAACCTCCTCCCATGCAATCTTGCACTGGGCAACACTCACCGCGTGTCATTTCCCCAGAAGAAAGCATTCCACCTTTTCTCAAAGGCGACGTGCGTACCCTCGACGAGTTGTAGTGACCCGATGGCATAGGTGGGAAGGGAGGTGAGGACGACGTCAACAAGAGCTCATTTGCGAGTCAAAGAGAGCAGAAAGCCACACCACCCAACGAGCCACTTGTCCACCCTGGCAATAAGAGGACTAAGATCCATGATCTATAGCTTGAGAAGAGAGAACGGGAGCCCACGTATTGTTGCGGGAAGCTATCCATAGGACACCCGAACACGAGGCAAGCTGCGCAGCCGACTCTGGCGAGACAAAGGTGCACTTATCGAAGTTAAGTCTGGGGCCGGTGTTTGCCGTGAAGGCGTCTAGCAACACCTTGAGCTAGGCCACCTAAGCAGCATCTTCCTGGATCATCTACATGGATCTGGATCAGGGTGTCGTCTGCGTACTGCAACACCGGGCATGCGAGCGACAGGTTGAGGGGGTTTTGGAGGCCACCCCTAGCACCAATGGTGAGGATGAGGTGTTGGAGCACATCAGTAACAAGGATGAATAGGTAGGGAAACGAGGTGTCTCCTTGTCGCGACCCTTTTTTTGACAAGCAATCCATTTGCTTGACACCTCATTGAGGATGACCATAGATTGACTCGACGTGTTCAGGTCTAGTACCCGCCGGGGTAGGAACCCCTTGGCTCTGAGAACACAATACAGCGCCACCCAGGAGAGTTAAACGCCTGGATTCAATAATAATTTGTTAGATCTAACTAAGAGAACCGGAGTTGAAGACATCTACTTGTTGGGTTTGTTCTTTTTCCAAGCCCCTCCCTCTCCACAAACTCTAACCACAACTGCTCCTAGCTCCCCACCGGTGAGGTCTTAGGTCCCCCCTTCTGCGCTTGCCGCATTAGCAAAGGGAGGGGGCTGGGACCATAAATCTGTGTTGTGACGTTGTAATTAGGTCTCTTAGGATAAGAGTCATGTTCCTGCATGAGGTGATGACATCGATGTCTGTGTGGATTAATAATGTTTCCTCGACTACTAGTGCACCTCGACGGTGCCACACCTCTTTCGTCCATAATTGATCGGTATGATTATTCGAAGCTATATTTTTATTCATCACATAATATGAGTTTTACCTGGAACATCTTATGCTATAGTTTTATTTTCTTTATTAGTTTGCCACAATCATTGTTTGCTGGACACACCTTTTGAGAGAGACACACATTCATCATGATTTGTTACAATACTCTATGTGCTTCACTTATATCTTTTGATCTAGGCAGTTGCTCATGCGCTTCACTTATATCTTTAGAGCATTGTGGTTGTCATATTTTATGAAAATCATTTGCACTATCATGCTTCACTTATATATTTCTTTTTAGAGTCTAAATAGGAAGTGGTAATGTGCACGAGTTATGAGACTAGTCTAAAAATGATAGGTATACAAGAGTGGTATGCTAAAAACTTTCATGTAGATCACTGAATGTGAAATGTGTGATTTAATTATCTTGATGTGGTAATATGAAAGTGTATTGGTTCATAATCATTGGTTAGTAAAGATATCGATATTAAAGCTTGTTATGTATTTCTTACTTAAGAGTCTGTCATGGCATGACGGGAATTTGGAGCATATTTATTCCTCGTTGAAATCCTTTGTGTTGTTTGAATCGTGGGTGCGATGGTTAACTCCTACCGACCTCCTCCCTAGGGGCATGCGAGTAGTACTTTGCTTCGAGGGCTAATAAAACATTCACAATCAGTATATGAGTTCTGTATGACTAATGTGATTTCATGGACTAACACGACACTCCCACCTATCCACATATTGCTAGCCTCTCCGGTACCATGCATTACCCATTTTCACCTCAAGAATTGGTGTGAACTTCACCAGTTCATCCAAATCTCGTGATATGATACACTCTATCACACATAAGCCTTATTGTATCCTTCCTCAAAACAGCCACCATACCTACCTATCATGGCATTTCTATAGCCATTCCAAGATATATTGCCATGCAACTTCTACGATTACTATCACATGAGTTGTGTGTTCATCATCATATTGCTTTGCGTGATCATGTAGAGTTGACATGATATTTGTGGCAAAGCATCGTTGATACGTCTCCAATGTATCTATAATTTTTTATTATTCCATGCTATTATATTATCCATCTTGGATGTTTTATATGCATTATTATGCTATTTTATATCATTTTTTAGGACTAACCTATTAACCTAGTGCCCAATGCCAGTTGTTGTTTTTTTACTTGTTTTTGCCTTTATAGAAAATGAATAGCAAACGGAATGAAAATTTTTGACGATTTTTCTTGGGCCAGAAGACAACCACGAAGCTTCGGGAGGAGGCCATAGGAGCCACGAGGTGGCCACAAGCCTGGAGGGCGTGCCCCCCAAGCTTGTGGGCCCCTCGGGACTCCCCTAACCCTAATTCCGGCTCTATAAATACCCAAATATTCCCCGTATACCAGGGCACACAAAAAATACTTTTCCGCCGCCGCAAGCTTCTGTTCTCGTGAGATCCCATCTTGGGGCCTTTTTCGGTACTCTGCCGGAGGGGGGTTCGATCACGGAGGTCTTCTAAATCAGCCTTGCTGCCCTACCGATGATGTGTGAGTAGTTTACCACAGACCTACGGGTCCGTAGCTAGTAGCTAGATGGCCTCTTCTCTCTCTTTGATCTTTGATACAATGTTCTCCTCGATGTTCTTGGAGATATATTCGATGTAATCTTATTTTGCGGTGTGTTTGTTGAGATCCGATGAACTGTGGATTTATGATCAGATTATCTATGAATATTATTTGAATCTTTTCTGAACTCTTTTATGCATGATTAAGATAGCTTTGTATTTCTCTCCGATCTATTGATTTGGTTTGGCCAACTAGATTGATTTATCTTGCAATAGCAGAGGTGCTTTGTGATGGGTTCAATCTTGCGTTGTCCTCACCCAGTGACAGTAGGAGTAGCGAGGCATGTATTTGTATTGTTGCCATTAAGGATAGAAAGATGGTGTTTATATCATATTGCTTGGATTTATCCTTCTACATCATGTCATCTTGCTTAAGGCGTTACTCCGTTCTTGTTAACTTAATACACTAGATGCATGCTGGATAGCGGTCGATGTGTGGATTAATAGTAGTAGATGCAGAATCGTTTCGGTCTACTTTTCACAGACGTGATGCCTATATTCATGATCATTGCCTTAGATATCGTCATAACTTTGCGCTTTCCTATCAATTTCTCAACAGTAATTTATTTACCCAACGTATGTGTTCTTTCAAGAGAGATGCCTCTAGTGAAAACTATGGCCCCTGGGTCTATTTCTCATCATATATTTTCAGATCTATAAAACCAAAAATACAAAAATACCTTGCTGAAATTTATTTACCTTTACATTATTTTGCCTTTTTACTTATCTTTTATACCTATCTCTATCAGATATCATCCTTGCAATTAACCGTGAAGGGATTGACAACCCCTTTTCACGTTGGGTGCAAGTATTTATTTGTTTGTGTAGGTGTAACTATTGGAGACTTGTGTGCACATTCTAATGAATTGATACCTTGGTTCTTAACTGAGGGAAATACTTATCTCTACTTTGTTGCATCACCCTTTCCTCTTCAAGGGAAAAACCAAGGCAAGCTCAAGAAGTAGCAGGAAGAATTTCTGGCGCCGTTGTCGGGGAGGTTCTACATCAAGCCTACCAAGTACCTATCATAAACTCTCATCTCTTGCACTTACATTATTCGCCATTTTCCTCTCGTTTTCATCTATCTCCCTTAGTTCTAAATGTTTTTAGAAAAACACAACAATATTTGCCTTTTTATTTGACCTTTTCGTTTGCCCTTATGTCTTACTTGATTTGTTTGCTATTTTGGTTGCCATAATTGTGTGTTTATTGCATATCAGAAGCAATGAAAAATAAGGGGGTTTATGGATCCTCATCCACTTAATAATCTTTTTAAAAGATCCAATTATGATGAACCAATTGCTAGTGAGTTGAGTACACTAGATTACCTTTATGAAGTTTTGCTTGAAATTCATGAATCTGAAAATTGTGACGAAGTGCTAAAAGAGGAAATTTATGAAGTGATTCACGATAGCTCCTTGCATGAAAAGTATGATTTCAATGGTGCTATTAGAAATTCTACTAATGTCAATTGTGCTAATAACATGCAAAACCCCAAGCTTGGGGATGTTATTTTTTATATGTCCACTACATATTGCAATGATCATGATTGGGGTGATTCTTCTTATGATCTTGAAAATTTATTTAAGCCTCATGATGAATATGTTTGCGATAATATTGAAAGTGGGTTTGGAAGAGTTACAACTTTAGGTAATAATTATGCCACTACTTTGGAGAATGATCAATCTTATGAAATTTTTGATAAAGTGGGCTTGAAGAGGTCATGACTTTAGTTGATGTTAATCCCACTATCTTGGAAGATTATAAAACTTTTATACATGTGGATCATGAAGAGAAAATTTTATATGATAGATATATTGTCGAATTTGATTATAATCCTACATGTAATAATTATGAGAGAGGAAAATATGGTTGTAGAAAATTTTCATGTTACTAAATTACCTCTCGTTATGTTGAGATTGCTATTGTTTCTTTCTTCTTTCTTGCATATGCTAGTTTTTGCTTGTCATGATAATTTGTTCGCTTATATAATGCCTATTCATAGGAAGTATGTTAGACTTAAACATGTTTTTCATATGCTACATGATTGTCTCTTCGTGTTTGATTGCTATCTTTCATGTGAGCATCATTAAAATTATCAATGCCTGGCTAAAAGGCTTTAAAGAGAAGAGCTTGTTGGAAGACAACCCAATATTTTTAATTTTTCTTTTATATGTTTACACAATTATGCTACTGTTTTGATTCTGCTTAAGATTTTAATTAGTGTTTGTGCCAAGTTGAGCCTTTGGGATGGTCTATGGCGATAGTTGATTTGATTTTGCTGAAAAACAGAAACTTTTGCGCCCAGCTCTGGAATTTTCAAAATTCACAAAAATGTGATTTTGTTCTAACTTTTTTACAAAAGATTGATATACAAATTTACCAGGCTTTACTAAATTTTCAGAATTTTTGGAGTTATAGAAGTATACAAAATTTCCAGATTGCTACAGACTGTTCCGTTTTTGACAGATTCTACTTTCATTGTGTTATTTGCTTATTTTGATGAATCCATGGGTAGTATTGGGGGGTATGAACCATGGAGAAGTTGGAACACAGTAGATATAACACCAATATAAATTTAGAATGAGTTCACAACAGTACCTAAAGTGGTTATTTGTTTTATTATACTAACGGAGCTTATGAGTTTTCTGTTGAGTTTTGTGTTGTGAAGTTTTCAAGTTTTGGGTAAAGATTTGATGGACTACGGAATAAGGAGGGGAAATAGCATAAACCTGGGATGAACAAGGCACCCCAAGGTAATATTCAAGGATAACCAAGCATCTAAGCTTGGGGATGCCCCGGTTGGCATCCCCTCCTTTGTCTTCAATCCATCAGTAAATTTACTTGAGGCTATATTTTTATTCACCGCATGATATGTGTTTTGCTTGGAGCGTCTTATATTATATGAGTATTTTATTTTTAGTTTGCCGCAATCATCCTTGCTTTATACACCTTTTGAGAGGGACACACATTAATAATGAATTTATTAGAATACTCTATGTGCTTCACTTATATCTTTTGAGCTAGGCGGTTGCTCTAGTACTTTGCTTATATCTTTTTAGAGCACGATGGTGGTTTTATTTTGTATAAATTGATAAGCTCTCATGCTTCACTTATATTATTTTGAGAGTTTTAAAAATAGTATGGCAATTTGCTTAGGTTATGAATTTAGTCCTAATATGATGGGTATCCAAGAGGGATATAATAAAAACTTTCATGAAGATCATTGAATATATGAGAAGTTTGATTCCATTGTATTATAAAAATAATTTGCCAAGTTTTGGTTTTAGAATGTTTAAATTGCTTGTTTACTATGTGCGGCGCAAAAACAGAAACTTTTGCTGTAGTAATTGAATTTACATTTTTTACTAGACCGCGATAAAATCTTGAAATTTTTACACAATATTTCTATGTAAAAAACTTAGATTATCCTAATTCTTTTAGAATTTTTGAAGTTACAGAAGTATACGAAAGTTCCAGATTGCTACAAACTGTCATGTTTTTGACAGATTCTGTTTTCTATGTGTTGTTCGCTTATTTTGATAAATCTATGGGTTGCATTGGGGGGTACGAACCATGGTGAAGTTGGAATAAAGTAGATATAATTCTAATATGAAATTGGAATGAGTTTACAACAGTACCTAAAGGTAGTGATTAGCTTTATTATACTAGCGGATCTCACAAGGTATTTTGTTAAGGTTTGTGTGGATGAAGTGTTCGAAGATCGAGGAGTTATCGATATGAGAATAATAAGGAGAGGCAAGAGTTCAAGCTTGGGGATGCCCAAGGCACCCCAAGTAAATATTTCAAGGATACTCAAGCATCTAAGCTTGGGGATGCCCCGGTTGGCATCCCATCTTTATTCCTCAACAATTATCGCTATACCTTGGTTTTTGTTTTGTTCACATGATATGCGTCTTTTGTGTTTATTTCTCTTTTATTTTACTATATTCTCCATGCTAGTATGAGATAGTCATTCATTGATTTAAAGAATGCTTCATGCGCTTCACTTAAATCTTTTGAGTATGGCTTTATAGAATGCCCTTTGTGCTTCACTTTAATCTTTTGAGTATGGCTTTATAGAATGCTTCGTGTGCTTCACTTATATAATTTGAGCTTGGATGTTGGTAAATCTATATTAATTGTAGAATGTTCCATGAAATTCACTTGTATCTTTTGGATAAGGCTATCATGGAAATTGGTCTTGGAAGAGTATCATTAAAATATCATGCCTAGCTAGGGGCGTTAAACAATAGCGCTTGTTGGGAGGCAACCCAATTTTATTTTGTTATGTTTTTGGTTTTTGGTTCTGTTTTTGAATGAATACACATTATTACCTCTGTAGTAATTGTGTTTTGGTGTTTTAATTAGTGTTTGTGCCAAGTAAGACCTTTGGGGTGGCTTATAGTGATAGTTGATTTGATCTTGCTGAAAAACAGAAACTTTTGCGCCCAGTAAAATAATTTTATTTTTAACAGAAGCGCGATAAAATACCGATTCTTTCTGCACAAGATTTCCTAGGTTTTCCTAATGTTTCAGAATTTTTGGAGTAACAGAAGTATGGTTGTTGTTCAGATCATTACATACTGTTCTGTTTTTGGCAGATTCTGTTTTCAATGCATAGTTTGCTTGTTTTCTAATTTCTATGGCTTATATTGCTCAACATAAATTTGTAGAAATGATATGGTACAGTAGGCATTGTGTGAGAACAATTATGAATCTTATCTTGACAGTACCAAAGTGAATGATTTACTCTTTATCATACTAATCCATCTCACGAAGTTCCGTTAAGTTTTGTGTGATTGAAGTTTTCAAGTTTTGGGTGAGATATCGATACGAGGAGAATAAGGAGTGGAAAGACCCTAAGCTTGGGGATGCCCAAGGCACCCCAAGGTAATATTCAAGGAAGACTCAAGCGTCTAAGCTTGGGGATGCCCCTGAAGGCATCCCTTCTTTCGTCTTCAAAACCATCGGTATACCTTACTCGGAGCTATATTTTTATTCGTCACATGATATGTGTTTTTCTTGGAGCGTATTTTCATTTTACTTGTTGTTTGAATAAAATCATTGGATCTGAAATCTCGAATGAGAGAGATTCCTCCCATGGCTATTTAACTATTTGACTACTCATTGATCTTCACTTATATCTTTCTGGAGTAGTTTTTTCATTTACTCTCGTGCTTCACTTATATCCTATAGTAAATGGTTGAATGAATTGAATATCATAAATCTGAAATTCTATATGCTTCATATGCTTATCTCATGGGGAGTAATGAACAAGTATAGGTGGTAAAATTTATTGAAAGTTAGCAAACACAACATTGGTCACTTGAACAATTCATGAAAGAATATTGAAGGAAGAGAGATTTCACATATAAATATACTATCTTGGACATCTTCTATGATTGTGAGCCCCATTAATTATTTTCAAACTTGAGCAAATTAGTTGAAGTTGGACAAGGAAGACAATGTAATGAGTTATGTTTGGGTATATTTGCAAAGAAGTTATATTGTTATGGATCCTCTAACATGTGATGCTTGCTTAGGATCTTTTGCTAGCCAAAATTTTGTACTAAGTAGAGATACTACATGTGCATCCAAAACCCTTAAACCCTGTTTCATGTCATGAGTGTCCATCATATCTACCTATGGATTGAATAAGATCCTTCAAGTAAGTTGTCATCAGTGCAAAAAGCAATAAAAATGCTCCTAAATATGTATGATCTTTTATTGTAAGGGAAAATAAGCGTTGTACGAACTTGTGATGGTAAAGAAATAAAAAAGACGGAATGCATAATAAAGGTTGCTATCACAAAGGGCAATACAACATGATGTTCCTTTACATTAAGGGTTTGCACATCCAAAATTAAAAAGTGCATGACAACCTCTGCTTCCCTCTGCGAAGGGCCTATCTTTTACTTTCATGTATTTACTTTTATGCAAGAGTCAGTAGTATTCCTTCTTATTTCAACCTCAATTATTCTTTAGTTGGCAAGCATCATGTGGTGGGGAAAGATCCAAGCATATATTACCATTCAAATATATTTGACCATGAATTATTATTGTCGACAATTATCTATATGATAAGTAAGTTGGGAGGCAAAATATTAAGCCTCTATCTTTCTTTGTGTTTGACGGATGCTATTTGTCCTAAAAATATGCTTTGAGTGTTAGCTATCATGGAAGACTATATGATAGTTGAGTATGTGGAATTTGCTAAATCAAAGCTCTTACATAGACCCTTCCTGAAAGTAAGATGAACTCCAATTGTTTGGTGAATAAGAACATAGTTTGCTAGTTTTCAAGAAACTTTACAGTCTATACTTTAACATGTGAATAGCTTGTTACTTGATCATGAGAAGTTTTATTAGATGAGCTACTATTTATGATAAAGAATAATTCTAGAAAAAGTGTTTGGAACTATCATTGATCAAATTTATGCACTATGCTAGCATTCACACTTCATAAATTATTTCTTTTATCATTTACGTACTTGAGGACGAGCAGGAATTAAGCTTGGGGATGCTGATATGTCTCTGACGTATCTATAATTTATGAAGTATTCATGCCATGTTTACAACAATTTTATATGGTTTTGGTATGATTTGATTGGAACTAACCCATACTGACGCCGTTTTCAGCAGAACTACCGTGGTGTTGTTTTTTGTGCAGAAATAAAAGTTCAGCTGCAAATTTACGGTGATTTTTTATGGACCAAAAGAGAACCCCGAAGCACAAGAGTTGGAGCAGAAGAGTCCCGAGGTGACGACAAGGTAGGGGGCGCGCCCTACCCCTCGGGAGGGTGCTCCTACCATGCCACTGCCTCGTGGATCCCCTTGACGTGAGACTGACGCCAAAAATTCCTATAAATACCAAAAACCCCAGAAATAAACCTAGATCGGGAGTTCCGCCGCCGCAAGCCTCTGTAGCCACAAAAAATCAATCTAGGCCCTCTCTGGCACCCTGTCGGAGGGGGCCATCATCACCGGAGGCCATGGAGGAGGATCCCGGAGGGGGGCATCATCACCATGGAGGCCAAGGACCACAGAGAGAACCTCTCCCCATCTAGGGGGGCATGGAGGAGGAAGCACAAGGGGGAGACTCTCTCCCCCTCTCTCTCGGTGGTGCCAGAGTGTCGCCGGGGGAATCATCGCCGCGGTGATCGTCTTCATCAACATCACCTTCCTCATCTTTTACGCGGTCCACTCTCCCGCACCCCGCTGTAATCCCCTACTTGAACATGGTGCTTTATGCCACATATTATGATCCAATGATGTGTTGTCATCCTATGATGTTTTGAGTAGATTTCTTTTGTCTTTTGGGTTGATTGATTATCTAGATTGGTTTGAGTTGTATGTTTTATTTTGGTGATGTCCTATGGTTCCTTCCGTGTCGCGCACACGTGAAGGATTCCCGTTGTAGGGTGTTGCAATACTTTCATGATTCGCTTATAGTGGGTTGCTTGAGTGACAGAAGCATAAACCCGAGTAAGGGGGTTGCTATGTATGGGATAAAGGGGACTTGATACTTCAATGCTATGGTTGGGTTTTACCTTAGTGATGTTTAGTAGTTGCAGATGCTTGCTAGAGTTCCAATCATAAGTGCATATGATCCAAGGAGAGAAAGTATGTTAGCTTATGCCTCTCCCTCATATCAAATTGCAATGACGACCACCAATCTTGTGAACAATTGCCTAGGATAATTCCGCACACCGATCCATCATTATTCCACACTCGCTATTTATAATATATAGTAATATATTCTAACTTTATGTTAACAGCACCTATTTTTATATTTTAGTTCTCCGATATCATGCAAAGTTATCCTCTTCATACCCGCAACGTAGTTTTATTTCTCGTTTCTAGAAGGAAGCAAACGTTCGGTGTACGTAGAGTCATATCAGTGGCAGATAGGACTTGAGAGAATATTGATCTTACCTTTAGCTCCTTGTGGGTTCAACACTCCATACTTATCACTTCCACCTTTGGAAATTGCTACGATGATTCCTTGCACTTGGGGATTATCATAGCATTCCACATCAAAAATTCAATTTTTATCCTTTACCTACTCGAGGACGAGCAGGAATTAAGCTTGGGGATGCTTGATACGTCTCCAACGTATCTATAACTTTTTATTGTTCCATGCTATTATATTATCAATCTTGGATGTTTTATATGGATTATTATGCTATTTTATACCATTTTTTGGGACTAACCTATTAACCTAGTGCCCAGTGCTAGTTGCTGCTTTTTTTCCTTGTTTTTTTCTTTTACAGAAAATCAATACCAAACGGAACAAAACATTTTGATGATTTTTCTTGGGCTAGAAGACAACCACGAAGCTTCGGGAGGAGGCCAGAGGAGCCACGAGGTGGCCACAAGCCTGGAGGGCGCGCCACAGGGAGACGTAAAAATAGTGCATATTGCCATTACTATTTATTAGACTCTAAAAATATATAAGTGAAGCATGAGAGTGCAACTATTTGTTTAAAATATAACCATCGGCATGCTCTAAAAGATATAACTGAAGCAATAGAGCAACTGGCTAGCTCAAAAGATATAAGTGAAGCAGAAAGAGTATTATAACAAATCACGAATAAATGTGTGTCCCTCTCAAAAGTGTGTGCAGAAAATATGATTGTGGCAAACTAAAAAGCAAACAAAGAAAAGACTCATATAATGCACGACGCTCCAATCACAACTCATATCATGTGATGAATAAAAATATAGCTCCAAGTAATTTACCGGTGGATTGTATACGAAAGAGGGGATGCCATCCGAGGCATCCCCAAGCTTATATGCTTGGGTCTCCTTGAATACTACCTTGGGTTTCCTTGGGCATCCCCAAGCTTAGGGTCTTGTGTGACGCCCCTGATTCAATCGTACACAAATCATACACGCAAACGTGTACGATCAAGATCAGGGACTCAGGGGAAGATATCACAACACACCTCTAAAAATAAAATAAGTCATACAAGCATCATAATACAAGTCAGGGGCCTCGAGGGCTTGAATACAAGTGCTCGATCATAGACGAGTCAGCGGAAGCAACAATATCTGAGTACAGACATAAGTTAAACAAGTTTGCCTTAAGAAGGCTAGCACAAACTGGGATGCAGATCGAAAGAGGCGCAGGCCTCCTGCCTGGGATCCTCCTAACTACTCCTGATCGTCGTCAGCGGGCTGCACGTAGTAGTAGGCACCTCCGGTGTAGTAGGAGTCGTCATCGACGGTGGTGTCTGGCTCCTGGGCTCCGTTGTCTGGTCGCAGCAATTGGATAGAGATAGAGGGAAAAGGGGGAACAAGGCAACCGTGAGTACTCATCCAAAGTACTCGCAAGCAAGGAGCTACACTACATATGCATGGATATATGTGTAAAGGGCCATATCAGTGGACTGAACTACAGAATGCCAGAATAAGAGGAGGATAACTAATCATGTCGAAGACTACGCTTTTGGCAGCCTCCGTCTTGCAGCTTGTAGAAGAGAGTAGACAGAAGTCCTCCAAGTAGCATCGCATAGCATAATCCTACCCGGCGATCCCCTCCTCATTGCCCTGTTAGAGAGTGATCACCGGGTTATATCTGGCATTTGGAAGGGTGTGTTTTATTAAGTATCCAGTTCTAGTTGTCATAAGGTCAAGGTACAACTCCAAGTCGTCCTGTTACCTAAGATCACGGCTATTCGAATAGATTAACTTCCCTGCAGGGGTGCACCACATAACCCAACACGCTTGATCCCATTTGGCTGGACACACTTTCTCGGTCATGCCCGCCGCGAAGATCAACACGCCGCAGCCCCACCTAGGCATAACAGAGAGGTCAAGACGCCGATCTAAACCTAAGCGCCAGGGTCGGGCCCATCGCCTTAGCACACCAAGACGTTATGCGACGCTGCCGGAAGCAGACCTAGCCTAGCAGGCATTCCAGTCCAATCCGGCGCGCCGCTCAGTCGCTGACGTCACGAAATGCTTCGGCTGATACCACGACGCCGAGTGCCCATAACTGTTCCCGCGCAGTTGGTTAGTGCGTATAGACCAAATGGCCAGACTCAGATCAAATACCAAGATCGCGTTAAGCGTGTAAGTATCCATGAACGCCGACCAGGCCAGCCCACCTCTCTCCTAGGTGGTCTCAACCTGCCTGCCGCCTCCGCCACAAAGTAACAATGGGGCCGTGGGAACCCAGCCCACCTCTACCGGATGGAGCCACCGTTCTTTCACCCCATCTTCTAACAATATCACGGTAATGTAATAGTGTAAAGTATATAGTATATGCCCGTGATCACCTCCCAAAGTGATCACAGCCAAAGAGTATAGCATGGCGCACGGACAAGAGTGTAGGGCCACCGATGGAACACTAGCATCCTATACTAAGCAAGAGGATAGCGGTAAAGGTAACAACAAGAGTAGCAAGGACAAAGCTATGCAACAAGATAGGATTAACGAAAGCAAGAATATGCTACACTACTCTAATGCAAGCAAGATAGAGAAGAATAGGCGATATCCGGTGATCAAGGGGGGGGGGCTTGCCTGGTTGCTCTAGCAAGAGAGAGGGGTTGTCAACACCGTAGTCGTACTGGGTAGTAGCAGCGTCGGTCTCGGTGTATAGCGAGAGAGGGGGAGGAAACAATAAATACAATGCAAACATATGCATGACGATGCATGACAAAGCAAAGCGTGATGCTTGGCGTGCCCTAACGCAGTATGAGGTGATGCAGGTGAAGGGGGGAAACATCCGGGAAAGTATCCCCGGTGTTTCGTGTTTTCGGGCAAAGGAGCCGGAGGGGGAAAGTTGAGAGTTCGATAGGTTAAGGATGCGTGACGGACAAACAGGCTACGTTTCCGGATTCGTCTCGTCGTTTTGAGCAACTTTCATGTTGAAAATGATTTAATCCGACTTACAGATTAAAAGTTGTGATTTTCTAAAGATTTTATTAATTTCTGGAATTTAATTAGTTATTTAAATTAATTCAAAAATGGAATAATGACATCAGCATGATGTCATGCGAGGTCAGCAGTCAACAGAGTTGACTGGTCAACCTGACCAGTGGGTCCCACTGGTTAGAGACACATGTTAATTATCCAAATTTAATTTAATCTAATGAGAATTAATTAGGGGTGGGCCCCACTGTCATACTAATTAACTAACCATGTTAATTAGATAACTGATGTTTAATTAGTTGTTTATTTTAATTAAACAAAATTAATTAAGTTAATTATTTCTCTAATTAATTAATTAATTATTTTTATTTTTTTATTTTTATTTTTATAAATACGTTCAGGGGGTGGGGGCCCCTTGTCATTGGCCCAGGGGGCCTAGTGGGTTTGCGGGCGCTGCGGTTGTCGCGGTGCGCCATCAAGCGTCGCGCCCGATCGGGCGAGCGCCAGATCGACAGTGCAGGGGGGGGCGCCACCACGGGCGTGCGAGGCCGCCGGCGTGGCCGCCGGGCGCCACGACGCCGCCAAGGAACGGAGGCGGCGCCACGGAGGCGGTGACGGTGTTCAGCAGGCAAGGCCGCAGCGAGGAGGAGAGAGCGGGCGGTCGAGCGCGGAGTTGGCCATGACATGGCGGCGTCACCGGTGCAGGGGGGTGCAGGAGCGGGGCAAGGTGAACGGCGGCGAGCACGGAGGAGTCGGCGACGGGTGAGAGGGGCGCCAGCGGCAGAGGTAGGCGGGGGAAGCGGAGCTGCGCGTCAGCAGCAGTGGAGCGGCGACAGTGGCGGAGGCACGATCGGGCGCATTCGTGCGAGGTCAGAGCAGGGAAAGGACGGCTGGGGTTCCTCACCGCGGGGCTGTAGGGACTAGGCAGTGGGGGTCGGGGTGGTCGACGGGGACGACGCGCGACGGGGAGGCAGGCCGGTGGGGAAGTCCGGCAGGGCGGCGTGGTGGTTCGGGCGGCGCCATGAGCGGTCGATCCAGCGGCGGGTCATGGTTGCCGCCACAAGGCGAGGGGCCATCGAGGAGAGGGGACGGGTGCGATGACGAGGGCGGGGCCGCGGAGCAGCTCGGCGTCGGTTCGGCCCGATCCAGCCTGGATCATGGGGATGGGGAGCGAGAGGGGGAGTGGGGTTTCATCCCCGATCTAGATCGGATCGGGAGGGGGAGAGGGAGTGGCAATGTGGGGAGGGAGTGGGTTAGGGTTTCGGTCGCCACGGAGTTATGGGGAGTGAGGTGGCCGGCTGGGCCTTAGGGCGGCTCAGGCCACCGGGCCACGAGGCCCAATGGGGGTCTGTTTTTTTGCTTTGTTTTTTATTCTTTTATTTATTTTCTTTTCTGTTTTATTTCAATTTAAATCGTTTAGGCATTTTATAAAAATGTGTTTGCTTTATTATAATTACCCTTGTAATATCCGGCACCCACCGAACATTTTTGTTTCAACTTTTGAAAACTGTTATTGTTGACATTAATTTGAGTTTGAATTTTGAAGCGGTTTCGAATTAACCCGAGATTAACTACAGTGATAGAGGTGACGTGGCATCATTAACGTGAGATTGTTGTAGCATGATTATCCAAGGCCACAATTCTCCTCCATTACAAGAAATCTCGTCCGAGATTTAAGAGGTAGTGAAAGGGGGAAAGGTTTGGTAACTAATCTAGCGGGTCTTCTCATTCTCGCTTGCTCTTCTCAAGAGACCGTCCAATACATTGATGTCTTCATTCCTTTGCTTCCGGTCATCATGATGAAGTCGCCATCCTTTCTTCGGGATCTTCATCGCATTTACGAATAGGTAATGTGGCAGATCGGCAACGACGGAATGCTATAAGGGTAATAATCTGGGATTAACCCATGAATGAGTATATGTGTACCTCTCGAGTTGAACAAATAAAACACATCGAGAGTGAGGTTCGAAGGTATAATAAGAGGTTCCAAGAAGATAGATAGTTTCTCGAAGTCTGAACCAGAGTGGGAAAGGGGTTCAGAGCAGCGAGAGTAAGTATAGCGTCTGATACCAGAATAGAGCACTAGGAAGGTGGCCCATGAATTAATTACAAAGCCAAGCATGGGGAATAACCATTAGAAACAGGATTGAACATGCGAGTCAGGTTTCGATCCTGCGAAACTGTGGGTTATGGGCCCACCATGTGGGTTAAAAGTAGGAAGGGCGATGACGTCTTGCATGATCATGTAAGCAAGGCATGTCAGAGGATAGCCTATCAGTTATGTTGACTGCATTGTCGGTACCAAGGGCGAGGGACGAAGAGAACCATTTTCCTGCTCGTTGAAACGAGGCGGACCAATAGGCAAAGTTCTCGTCCATCAGTGGTTTACCGAAATGTCATCAACAAAAGTAACAGGATCTCACTGGCAGAGTTGTACACCGAGGTGTTTACATAAGCAGTGAATTATTACTGCTTAGATTATATAGATCACAAGAAAGGTCAAATAAACCAATGGAAAGGAAAATGTGATCATCAGGTTAAACAGAACAATGGAAGGAAAAATGTGTTTAAAACATATTTCAGGGGTATATCCTTCCCAAGGACAAGCAGAGCATGATATCCATGACAGGATATTATGTAGAAAACTCCTTAGGTAGGGGAGAGAAATTTCATGACATTACCCATACAACGGTGTTTGGATAATGGACAAAGAAAATTTAGCATTGTTTTTCAAATGCTCTTATTGAAAATCGGAGTACCACAGACATGCTTCGAGATAGCATTGACATGGTCACTAGGTAAAGATCAGACTTTGGATACTCGAAGGATCCATCAGGAACAGCTTGTAGAATAAGCCTTACAATTTCCTCATGGAAGAATGGATAGCATTGCCAAAAGAGAAAATTATAACAGTAGGTCCTCTGGCCAAGGGTGCTAAGCAAAAGACACCACCTTACCGGGTTATGTAGAGACCAATGTTATAACTCTTGGAAATATGTCCCAACCATCATATCTGACCGAGATTCAGATCCGATTGGTGTCCGGATACCTCAGACTTAGGATGTCTGAGAAGAAAAGGTGCAACACAAGTTGACAAGATGACATTATAAGATTCTCGGGAAATGAACTATAGAAGCAAGTTCCAAAACAAAAGTTCATCATTAAACCAAGGAGAGGATGAGGAGGTGGCTGATGAACTCAGCGACAATTCATCAAGATTTCCTAAGGATGGATTTTCACAATTAAATATTGAACGAAAATGCACCTGGAGATATGGACCAAGTAGGACGTTCAAAGTTAGAATGGTGATTCGATAACGAAACTATCGGCCATTCACCTCAAAACAATAGGGTTCACTCAACACGGGGGCCAAGGAAAGAATGGTGATGACGAGAAGCATCACTGTAACAAGAATTTGTTAAGAGGTGGTGAAATCCTCACAACAATTTTGACATAAAAGATGGTAATACTCCAATGTAAAGAAGAACAATGCTGGTTAGCAACGAACTCAAGGTATAACACAAAGTGTCTAACAAGTTTGTGTCGGAGGGAAGGCAATAAAGTGGCCGATGATAATATAAATCATCGAGGGCAAGGATGGTATTTCTCTTCATGAATTCAATTGATATCCTGGAAGAGCTCAAAATGTTAATGATGATCACGACACAATTGTTGAGAGATTTCACGAAGAAGCAATCGAACAGCGACGACATCAAGAAAAAACAATAATGAAGCAAAGGGTCATTGGAACCACGGATACGACACACACTCGGAATCAAGCTTGATGTTCAAGGCGAAATGATAAGACGAGGAAGATCGACGTAAGCTTGGCTCATTGTCAAAAGTTGTGCTCCGGGAAGAAGGACCAGGTAGCGTAGATAAAAGTTTGCACGATAAGGATATAGCCGATCAGGTTAGGAATGATTTGAAGGATTAATAAACTCATAAGCAACGAAAATTACTTAGAGTTATCGATTCGGAGTGCGGAACCGATTCACTTATCGGTGTTTCGGGTTGACAAACAACCCAGCACCCATGAAGTGACAGCGATAGGGAAAGGTAGTACCTCTTCAAAAATTCATAAGATGTAGAGCAATGGCATGATATCCTCGAGATACTAGGGGTAATACTCGAAGGTAGATCATAATAGAGGTCAGGCAGACACATTGATCTGTAGAAGACAAATGTTTAACTTGTCCGAGAAATGGGATCAAAGAAGAACAATCATGGTCGGAACCACGGTTGCAAAGGATCAATTCACAGATACTATATGTTAGTTATCAAGGAAATAGTTATTATTACAAGAAGCTTCCATGATAGGATATACATCGCGTCCATGGGCATGAACACAAAGTTCAAGGTCGACTCCCACTTCCACAATGCATAATCTTCCATTCACCTCTCGTATTTCGAAGATGACATTAGTTGTTGAAAGTTTTACCTGTTGCAATACCAGATAAGTATGACCCGTGAAATCTTTCGGGTTCACATCGATGAGGGAAGGCGTTGGTTCAATCCAATCGGGGCTTCTTACGAACATATACCATATGCTTCAAGAGTAAATATCACCAGCTCGAAAGCAGAGCATGGTTGACAAAAGGAGAGGATACAATTTACCAAAGGCATTATGTATCCGAGAAAGAACTCACAAGGTGATTAATTATGAAGGACACTGTCGGATATAATAATCCAACAATGGATATGGCGATCCACAGTGGAGCTGATGTGAGTATCGATACCCAATCAGAGGAAGAAAGAATGCAAATGCATCGGTTTATAGAACATCTGAATAATTCAACGTTTAAATAGCAAAGGAATTATGATTTTCAAATCAAGGGATCAGGAGCAAACGCTCGGATCAAGGATGGATAAGTTGAATAGACTTAGGGGTACAGTCGATGGCAATCTAATTGGCCGAGAACCAGCTCATGTTCGAAAGTAATCGGAAATATAATTTATAAGGATCAACTGATGATTGCGTGCATTCACACACATATAGAATCAACGGACACAAAATGATAGTGACAAAGGATGCCAATAAGATTATTAGACTTATGGGATTAACCATAATGAAAGAAAGCAAGAATTTCAAGAGCAAATGGCTGCCGAAGATTTTCGGAAGATCGAATGGTATTTTCAAGACTATTGTGAAACACCTAAACAACTAGGGGTGAGCGGATACTCGGTAAGTGCGAGGAATTATCCGCATGGGTATTCATGTGGCAAAGAACTGAAGGCAGTAGGCGCAAAGTATTCTCGGAACAATAGAGAGAATTTCAGGGTATCTTGTAATAACAAGATCAACGGGGAATGATTGTATGAATGGAAAGTGTACTTCCATTGGGGTTTATCGATGGAATGGAACTGCAAAAGTGATGGCACAAAGTATCGAGGGAACATCGGAGAGTAACTTCGAAACCTTCTATTGTATCAGGTGATCACCTGTATCGAGTGGCTCTCCGGGAGGAAGTAGTTACGAGAACCTAGAGTTAGATTTAGTAAAATCATTTTAATCCGAATAGACGAGAGATCAGAGTCCTAGAGTATAGACGAGGAATAAAAGATCCTACTACCACCCAATGGCGACGTGGGCCCATGGGCCGCACAGCCATGTTAGTAAAAGTTTTGCAATGTCTAGACTCGACTTCGGCCAAGGAGTGTGGAAGGGGGATTCCTACAGGCAGTTGGCTCTGATACCAACTTGTGACGCCCCCGATTCAATCGTACACAAATCATACACGCAAACGTGTACGATCAAGATCAGGGACTCACGGGAAGATATCACAACACAACTCTAAAAATAAAATAAGTCATACAAGCATCATAATACAAGCCAGGGGCCTCGAGGGCTCGAATACAAGTGCTCGATCATAGACGAGTCAGCGGAAGCAACAATATCTGAGTACGGACATAAGTTAAACAAGTTTGCCTTAAGAAGGCTAGCACAAAGCGGGATGCAGATCGAAGAGGCGCAGCCTCCTTCTGGGATCCTCCTAACTACTCCCGATCGCCGCCGGGGCTGCACGTAGTAGTAGGAACCTCCGTGTAGTAGGAGTCGCCGACGACGGCGCGCTCGCTCTGGGCTCCATCGCCTAGTCGCAGCAATCGGATAGAGATAGGGAAAAAGGGGAACAAGGCAACCGTGAGTACTCATCCAAAGTACTGCAAGCAAGGAGCTACACTACATATGCATGGATATATGTGTAAAGGCCATATCGAGGACCGAACTGCAGAATGCCGTAATAAGAGGGGATAACTAATCCTGTCGAAGACTACGCTTTTGGCAGCCTCCGTCCTGCAGCTTGTAGAAGAGAGTAGACAGAAGTCCTCCAAGTAGCATCGCATAGCATTCCTACCCGGTGATCCCCTCCTCATTGCCCTGTTAAAGAGCGATCACCGGGTTATATCTGACATTTGGAAGGGTTCGTTTTATTAAGTATCCAGTTCTAGTTGTCATAAGGTCAAGGTACAACTCCAAGTCGTCCTGTTACCGAAGATCATGACTATTCGAATAGATTAACTTCCCTGCAGGGTGCACCACATAACCCAACACGCTTGATCCCATTTGGCGGACACACTTTCTCGGTCATGCCCGCCGCGAAGATCAACACGCCGCAGCCCCACCTAGGCATAACAGAGAGGTCAGCATACCGGTCTAAACCTAAGCGCATAGGGGTCTGGGCCCATCGCCCTTAGCACACCTGCACGTTGTGTACGCGGCCGGAAGCAGACCTAGCCTAGCAGTGCGCTCAGCCCAATCCGCGCTACGCTGATCGATCGGCGACGTCACGAAATGCTTGCCGATACCACGACGCCGAAAGTGCCCATAACTGCTCCCGCGTAGTTGGTTAGTGCGATAGACCAACCGCCGCACTCGATCAAATACCAAGATCTCGTTAAGCGTGTTAAGTATCCGCGAACGCCGACCAGGCCAGCCCACCTCTCCTAGGTGGTCTCAACCTGCCCTGCCGCTCCGCCACAAAGTAATCGGGGGCCGTGGGAACCCAGCCCACCTCTACCGGATGGAGCCACCGTCCTTTCAAATTTCCCATCTCCTAACAGTATCATAGGTAATGTAATAGTGTAAAGTATATAGTATATGCCCGTGATCACCTCCCAAGTGATCACAACCCAATAGTATAGCATGGCGACGGACAAGAGTGTAGGGCCACCGATGGAACACTAGCATCCTATACTAAGCAAGAGGATAGCGTGTAAAGGTAACAACAATAGTAGCAAGGACAAAGCTATGCAACAAGATAGGATTAATCGAAGCAAGAATATGCTACACTACTCTAATGCAAGCAGATAGAGAAGAATAGGCAATATCCGGTGATCAAGGGGGGGGCTTGCCTGGTTGCTCGCAAGAGAGAGGGTCACAACACCGTAGTCGTCTTGGGTAGCAGCAAGCGTCGGTCTCGGTGTCTAGCGAGAGAAGAGGGGGAGGAAACAATAAATACAATGCAAACATATGCATGACGATGCATGACAAAGCAAAGCGTGATAATAGGCGTGCCTTAACGCAGTATGAGGTGATGCCGGTGAAGGGGGGAAACATCCGGGAAAGTATCTCCGGTGTTTCGTGTTTTCGGGCAGAGGAGCCGGAGGGGAAAGTTGAGAGTTCGATAGGTTAGGGATGCATGGCGGACAAACGGGCTACGTTTCTGGATTCGTCTCGTCGTTTTGAGCAACTTTCATGTTGAAAATGATTTAATCCGAGTTACGGATTAAAAGTTATGATTTTCTAAAGATTTTATTAATTTCTGGAATTTAATTAGTTATTTAAATTAATTCGAAAATGGAATAATGACATCGGCATGATGTCATGCTAACGCCGCCAGATCAATGAGTTGATTGAAGTCAACCTGACCAAGGGGTCCCACCGTCGAGACACATGTTAATTATCCAAATTTAATTTAATCTAATCTAAATTAATTAGGTGGGCCCCACCGTCATACTAATTAAGTAACTGTGTTAATTAGATAACTAATGTTTAATTAGTTTAGTTAGTTGTTTATTTTAATTAAACAAAATTAATTAAGTTAATTATTTCTCTAATTAATTATTTAATTATTTTTATTTTTATTTTTATAAATACGTTCAGGGGGGTGGGGGCCCCTTGTCATTGGCCCAGGGGGCCTAGTGGGTTTGGTGGCGGCATGCTGTCAAGACCCGGCCGGGCCAGCCCAGATCGACAGTGGGGGGCGCCACCACCAGGCGTGGCGAGAGCCGCGCCACGACGCCGACCAAGGAACGGAGGGCGGCGCCACGTGAGGCGGTGATTTGCGCTCAGGGCAAGGTCACATGAGAGGAGGAGACCGGGCGGTCGAGCGCGGAGTTGGTCATGACATGGCGGCGCCACCGGTCTGAGGTGCGAGGCGGGCAAGGTGAACGGCGGCGAGCACGGAGGAGTCGGCGACGGGTGAGAGGGGCGCCAGCGGCAGAGGTAGGCGGGGGAGGCGGAGCTGCGCGTCAGCAGCAGTGGAGCGGCGACAGTGGCGGAGGCACGATCGGGCGCATTCGTGCGGGGTCAGAGCAGGGGAAGGACGGCCGGGGTTCCTCACCGCGGGGCTGTAGGGACTAGGCAGTGGGGGTTGGGGTGGTCGACGGGACGACGTCGACGGGAGGCAGCGGTGGGGAAGTCCGGCAGGGCGGCGTGGTGGTCTTCGGGCGGCGCCGGCGAGCGGTCGATCCAGGCGGCGGGGTCATGGTCGCCACAAGACGACGAGGGCGCCACGAGGAGAGGGGACGGGGTGCGATGACGAGGGCGGGGGCCGGCGAGCAGGCTCCGGCGTCGGGGAGTTCGCCCGATCCAGCCTGGATCGCGGAGGGATGGGGAGCGAGAGGGGGAGTGGGGTTTCATCCCCGATCTAGATCGGATCGGGAGGGGGAGAGGGAGTGGCAATGTGGGGAGGGAGTGGGAGCGAGTGGGTTAGGGTTTCGGTCGCCACGGGGTTATGGGGAGTGAGGTGGCCGGCTGGGCCTTAGGGCGGCTCAGGCTACCGGGCCACGAGGCCCAATGGGGGTCTGTTTTTTGCTTTGTTTTTTTAATTCTTTTATTTATTTGCTTTTCTGTTTTATTTGAATTTAAATCGTTTAGGCATTTTATAAAAATGTGTTCGCTTTATTATAATTACCCTTGTAATATCCGGCACCCACCGAACATTTTTGTTTCAACTTTTGAAAACTTTTATTGTTGACATTAATTTGAGTTTGAATTTTGAAGCGGTTTCGAATTAACCCGAGATTAACTACAGTGACAGAGGTGACGTGGCATCATTAACGTGAGATTACTGTAGCATGATTATCCGGGCGTCACATCTTGCCACTCCTTAATCCTTCATCCATTGCGATCTCACTTAAAACTTGAAAACTTCAGCACACAAAACTCAACAGAAAACTTGTGAGATCTGTTATAACAAGCAAATCATAAACTTTAGGTACTATTTTAAACCCATTCATATTTTATTATTGCATAATACCTGTTGTATTCTAACTTCTCCATGACTTATACCCGCCGATACAATCCGTAGATTCATTAAAACAAGCAAACTATGTAACAAAAATATAATCTGTCAAAAACATAACAGTCTGTAATGATCTAGCGAAACACAATACTTCTATAACACAAAAAATTTGGAAACATCAAGACAGCGTGTCAAATTTGTATATAAATCATGTGTAAAAAATTCAGAATCTTATCACATTACAGGGAATTTAGAAAATTCTTCTACTAGGCGCAAAAGTTTCTGTCTTTTCACAGAATTAAATCAATTATTCACCAAATCATCCCAAAGGATTTACTTGGCACAAACACTAATTAAAACAAAAAAACACAGTAGTAACAGTAGCATAATTGTGTGAACGCAAAAAAATGATAACTATTGGGTTGTCTCCCAACAAGCTCTTCCTTTATAGTCATTAAGGTACGCTTTGAGATTTCAATGAAGTTCATATAAAAGATAAGAATTAAAGCACAAAGAGAGCACCATAATACATGTGACAAACACGTTAAGCCTAACATACTTGCTATGCATAGGAATTTTATAAGGAAACAAATTATCAAGGCAAGAAACCTAGCATATGCAAGGAGTAAGAAAGAAACTATAGCAATCTCAACACGAAAAGAGGAAATTTGGTAACATGAAGATTTCTACAACCATATTTTCCTCTCTCATAATAATTACATGCAGGATCATATTCAAATTCAATAATATATCTATCATAAAAAATATTCTCTTCATGATCCACATGCATAAAATTCTTATAATCTTCCAAGATAGTGGGATTGACATCAACTAAAGTCACGAACTCTCCAAACCCACTTTCATCAAAAAATTGATAAGACTGAACACTCTTTGAATATGTGGGGTTCTTTTTATCTAAAGTTTACACTCTTCCAAACCCACTTTCCATATTACTGCAAACATTATTAACAATCTCATTATCATCATGAGGCTTAAATAAATTTTCAAGACCATAAGAAGCATTATCACCCCAATCATGATCATTGCAATAAACAGTGGACATAATAAAATTATCATCCCCAAGCTTGTAGCTTTGCATATCATTAGCATAATTGAAATTAATATAATTTATAATAACATCATTTCAATCATACTTTTCATTCAAGGAGCTATCATGAATCACTTTATATATGTCTTCTTTCAACACTTCATCACAATTTTCAGATTCATGATTTTCAAGCAAAACTTCATAGAGATAATCAAGTGCACTCAACTCACTAGCAATTGGTTCAACATAAGTAGATATTTTGAAAAGATTAGAAAGTGGATGAGGATCCATACATCTTTACTTTCCTTCCTATTTTTGAGTGTCCACGTGAAGGCAATTAAAAGCAAGCAAACGAGCAAAGTAACGAGGCAAATATTTTTGTGTTTTTGTAAAAAAAAAATAGAAGTGGGGGAGAAGAAAATGAGAGGCAAAGGTAAATAAATATAAGAGCAAGTAGATGATAGTTTGTGCGAATGTACTTGATAGGTTTTAGTGATGTTCCTCGGCAATGGCGCTGGAAATTCTTCATGCTACTTGTGAGATGCGTTGAGATTTCCTCGAGCAGGAGAGGATGATAAGTATTTCCCTCAGTTAAGAACCAAGGTTATCAATCTAGTAGGAGAACCACCCAGAACCTCATTAGCAGTACCTGCACACACAAAAGCAAATACTTGCACCCAACGCAAACAAGGGGTTGTCAATCCCCTCGGTGGTTAATTACAAGGATCAAATCTCGTAGTGGTAGATAGATAAAGTAAATTTCAAAATAAAATAAAGGAAATAAAATTGCAGCAATGTATTTTTGGATTTTATATATGATAAAATTAGACCCAGGGGCCATAGTTTTCACTAGAGGCTTCTCTCTCGAACACAAAGCATATGGTGGGTGAGAAAATTACTGTTGGGCAATTGATAGAAAAGCGCATAGTTATGACGATATTCAAGGCAATGATCATGTATATAGGCATCACGTCCGAAACAAGTAGATTGAATCCCGCCTGCATCTACTACTATTACTCCACCCATCGAGCGCTATCTAATACGTCTCCAATGTATGTATAATTTTTTTATTGTTTCATGCTGTTATATTTTCAATCTTGGATGTTTTATATTCATTTACTAGCAACTTTATATCATTTATTGGGACTAACCTATTGACATAGTGCCCAGTGCCAGTTGGTGTTTTTTTGCTTGTTTTTTACTTTGCATAATATCAATACAAAACAAAGTCCAAATGCAGCGAAACTTTTTGAAGATTTTTTCTGGACAAAAGACACCCATGGAGCCAAAGGAGCATACGGGAGGAGGCCCGTGGGGCTGATAACCCACAAGTATAGGGGATCAATTGTAGCCTCTTTCGATAAGTAAGAGTGTCAAACCCAACGAGGAGCTAAAGGTAGAACAAATATTCCCTCAAGTTCTATCGACCACTGATACAACTCTACGCACGCTTGACGTTCACTTTACCTAGAACAAGAATAAAACTAGAAGTACTTTGTAGGTGTTTTTGGATAGGTTGCAAGGTAATAAAGAGCGCATAAATAAAAGCTAGGGGATGTTTAGATAAAGAAACAACTAAGTTAGTTTTAGTAGAGAGCTTTTTGTTACGAGAAAGTTATTTGTCCCTAGGCAATCGATAACTAGACCGGTAATCATTATTGTAATTTTATTTGAGGGAGAGGCATAAGCTAACATACTTTCTCTACTTGGATCATATGCACTTATGATTGGAACTCTAGCAAGCATCCGCAACTACTAAAGATCATTAAGGTAAAACCCAACCATAGCATTAAAGTATCAAGTCCCTTTATCCCATACGCAAACAACCTACTTACTCGGTCTCAGGCTTCACACTCACGCCACCCACCATAAGCAAATCATAAAAATATTGCAAACCCTACAGCGGGAATCCCTCACGCTTGTGCGACACGGAGAGCACCATAGGACAACACCAATAATAAAACATGCAACTCAAACCAATCTTGATCATCAAATAGCCATTAGGACAAAACAGATCTACTCAAACATCATAGGATAGCCATACATCATTGGGAAATAATATATAGCGTTGAGCACCATGTTTAAGTAGAGATTACAACGGGTAAGAGAGAGGTTACACCGCTGCATAGAGGGGGGAAGAGTTGGTGATGATGGCTGTGAAGTTGTTGGTGAAGATTGCGGTGATGATGATGGCCCCGGCAGCGCTCCGGCGCCACCGGAAGCAAGGGGGAGAGGGCACCCCTTCTTCTTCTTCTTCCTTGACCTCCTCCCTAGATGGGAGAAGGGTTTCCCCTCTGTTCCTTGGCTCCCATGGCGTGGGAGGGGCGAGAGCCCCTCCGAGATTGGATCTATCTCTCTGTTTCTCTCTGTTTCTGCGTTCTCTTCTGCTACCTTTTCACCGTTTTTTAATATCCGGAGATCCGTAACTCCGATTGTAACGAAACCTTCGCCGTGATTTTTTTCCTGAAAATTAGCTTTCTTGCGGCCGAAGAAGGGCGTCAACCGCCTTACAGGTGGATAACGAGGGTCGTGGCGCCCTTAGGGGGCTACCTCGTGCCCACCTCGGACACTGGTTCGCGTTGATTTTTCCTCCAGATTTTCCAAATATTCCGAAAAGCATCTCCGTCCGTTTTTATCCCGTTTGGACTCCGTTTGATATGGATATTCTGCGAAACGAAAAACATGCAATGAGACGAGAACTGGCAAAGGCAATCGGATCAATATGTTAGTCCCAAAAATAGTATAAAAAGTTGCCAAAAAGTATATGAAAGTTGAATAATATTGGCATGGAACAATCAAAAATTATAGATACGGCGGAGACGTATCAGCATCCCCAAGCTTAATTCCTGCTCGTCCTCGAGTAGGTAAATGATAAAAAAGATAATTTTTGATGTGGAATGCTACCTAGCATAATCTTGATCATATGTCTAATCATGGCATGAATATTAAGACACGAGTGATTGAAGGCAATAGTATATCGTTTGACATAAAAACAATAATACTTCAAGCATACCAACCAAGCAATTATGTCTTATTGAAATAACATAGCCAAAGAAAGCTCATCCCTACAAAATCATATAGTCTGGCTATGCTCCATCTTCACCACACAAAATATTCACATCATGCACAACCCCGATGACAAGCCAAGCAATTGTTTCATACTTTTGACGTTGCTCAAACCTTTTGAACTTTCACGCAATACATGAGCGTGAGCCATGGACATAGCACTATAGGTGGAATAGAATATGATGATGGGGGTTATGTGGGGAAGACAAAAAGGAGAAAGTCTCACATCGACGCGGCTAATCGACGGGCTATGGAGATGCCCATCAATTGATGTCAATGTGAGGAGTAGGGATTGCCATGCAACAGATGCACTAGAGCTATAAGTGTATGAAAGCTCAAAATGAAACTAAGTGGGTGTGCATCCAACTTGCTTGCTCATGAAGACCTAGGGCATTTGAGGAAGCCCATCGTTGGAATATACAAGCCAAGTTCTATAATGAAAATTCCCACTAGTATATGAAAGTGATAACTTAAGAGACTCTCTATATGAAGAACATGGTGCTACTTTGAAGCACAAGTGTGGTAAAAGGATAGTAACATTGCCCCTTCTTTTTTTTGCGGGCTTCTTTGGCCTCATTTTTTTATTTAGGCTTCTTTGGCCTCTCCTTTTTTTGATGGGGCAATGCTCTAATAATGATGATCATCACACTTTTATTTTCTTACAACTCGATACTAGAACAAAGATATGACTCTATATGAATGCCTCCGGCGGTGTACCGGGATGTGCAATGATCTAGCATAGCAATGACATAAAAAACGGACAACATGAAAACATCATGCTAGCTATCTTACGATCATGCAAAGCAATATGACAATAAATGCTCAAGTCATGTATAGGATGATGATGGAAGTTGCATGGCAATATATCTCAGAATGGCTATGGAAATGCCATAATAGGTAGGTATGGTGGCTGTTTTGAGGAAGATATAATGAGGCTTATGTGTGATAGAGCGTATCGTATCACGGGGTTTGGATGCACCGGTGAAGTTTGCACCAACTCTCGAGGTGATAAAGGGCAATGCACGGTACCGAAGAGGCTAGCAATGATGGAAGGGTGAGAGTGCGTATAATCCATGGACTCAACATTAGTCATAAAGAACTCACATACTTATTGAAAAAATCTATTAGTCATCAAAAAAAAGTACTACACGCATGCTCCTAGGGGGATAGATTGGTAGGAAAAGACCATCGCTCGTCCCCGACCGCCACTCATAAGGAAGACAATCAATAAACACCTCATGCTCCGACTTCGTTATATAACGGTTCACCATATGTGCACGCTACAGGACTTGCAAACCTCAACACAAGTATTTCTCAATTTCACAATTACTCAACTAGCACGACTCTAATATCATCACCTTTATATCGTAAAACTATTGCAAGGAATCAAACCTATCATATTCAGCGATCTACAAGTTTATGTAGGATTTTATGACTAACCATGTGAATGACCAGTTCCTGTCATCTCTCTAAATAGATATAAGTGAAGCAAGAGAGTTTAATTCTTTCTACAAAATATATGCCCACGCTCTAACAAATATAAGTGAAGCAAAAGAGCATTCTACAAATGGTGGTTGTCTATGTAAAGAGAAACAGGCAATCCAAACTTCAAATGATATAAGTGAAGCACATGAAGCATTCTATAAAGCCATACTCAAAAGATATAAGTGAAGTGCATAGAGCATTCTATAAATAAACCAAGGACCATCTCATATCAGCATGGTGCATAAAAAAATGAAAACTAAATGCAAAATACGCTCCAAGATTTGCACATATCACATGAATGAAATTAACATACCGATATTTGTTGAAGAAAGAGGGGATGCCTTCCGGGGCATCCCCAAGCTTAGACGCTTGAGTCTACTTGAATATTTACTTGGGGTTCCTTGGGAATCCCCAAGCTTGAGCTCTTGCCTCTCTTCCTTCTTCTCACATCGAGACCTCCTCGATCATCGAACACTTCATCCACACAAAACTTCAACATAAAACTCGGTAAGATACGTTAGTATAATAAAGCAAATCACTACTCTAAGTACTGTTGCAAACCAATTCATATTTTGTTTTTTCATTCTGTTTACTGTAATATAACTTTTTCATGGCTTAATCCACTGATATAAATCTATAGTTTCATCAAAACAAGCAAACTATGCATCAAAAACAGAATCTGTCTAAAACAGAACAGTCTGTAGCAATCTGAACATTCACCATACTTATGATACTTGAAAAATTCTGCCAAAATTAGTAAAAATAAAAAAATTGTACAGGTAGACATTTCAAAAAGAATCAGAACCATTTGACGTTCCAGTAAACGATTAAAATTCACGCACTACAGCCAAAGTTTCTGTCCTGCACCGCACAAACCAACAAGCATTGTAAACATCCTAAAGGCAAATCTTGGCACATTATTTTTATAATACAATGGAATTGTACAAGGGGATAATTATTTTTGTTGAAAAGTTTATGTAATCAAGATTCACAAAGTTGCCGTGAGCATGAACAAAGTTCAAGGAGCTCTCCCACTTCAATAATGCTTGTCTTTCTCACTTTCGCTTTCCTTTTTGAAAAAGTTTTGGGTTCCCCTCTTTATTTTTGTTGTTTTTAAACTATATGAAAGCACTCAACAGAAATAAATGACTCACTAAAACTTCCGGGTTGTCTCCCTGGCAGCACTTTCTTTAAAGCCATTAAGCTAGGCATATAGTGCTCAAGTAGTGAATCCACCCGGATCCCAAGGTATATCAAAACCAATTTTAATTAGCAATGATTTATAATTTAGTAGTGAGCACAAAGCAACATATATCATGTAATGACGAAGTCTAACTCTCTTTCTATGCACCGGCATGTCATAAAAGAACAATTCATGCACACATAGTAAAGGCCAATGCATATATAAACAGTTTCTTGCAATTTTTTCGTATTGGAAACATTGAGAGGTGGAGATATAGTTCCTCTCTCATAATAATTGCAAGTAGGAGCAGCAAGCACATGCATATTATATCTATGAAAATCATCATGTGCAATGGTAAAAGGCAACCCATCAATATAATCGTTAATAAGTGCAAGCTTCTCCGATATAGTGTAGTCGGGAGAATTCAAAAAGATAATAGGACTATCATGCATGGGTGCAATAGCAACAATTTCATTCATAACATAAGGAACTATAGCAAGTTCATATCCATAAGCATAATTCATATTGGCATCTTGGCCACAAGCATAGCAAGCATCATCAAAAAGGGATATTTCAAAAGAATCATAGGGATCATAACAGTCATCATAGCAATCATCCTTCGGTAAGCACGAAGGGAATTAAACAATGTATGAGTTGAAGGGTTACTCTCATTGGAAGGTGGGCACGGGTGATCAATCCGCTCTTCCTCCTTTTGTTCTTCGCTCTCCTCCTCATCTTTTTCATCCAATGAGCTCACAGTTTCATCAATTTCTTCTTCCATAGCTTCCTGCAAAATATTAGTCTCTTCTTGGACAGCGGAGACTTTCTCAATAAGTGCATTAATATCGGAATTGTATTCATAATTCTCATAGCAATATTTGAGGATAGCCAAATTTTCAGATCTATAAACAACATCATCAAAATCTTCAAACTCTTTACACATAGATTCAATTTCATAAGCACCCATAAAAGCAACAAATTCTTCTATTCGTTCCACATTATAGTAATCATATATACCATTAGCATAAGAAGCTAAGGTTTTATTATCATTAAATTTGCATGAAAAGGGAAGGTGTGGAGCCTTCATCCTAGAGCAACAAGTATAATCATAACTCACGCATAGTTGCCAAGCATACCACTTAAATATATGAATTTGATCCCATAATAGTTTCCCTTTTTGTGTTAAGCGATAATCCCTAAAGTATTCACGTTGATCCAGCGTTACTCCCATTACATAATTGAATGGGGTTTTCTCAGGATTATTAAAGTAGTACATAAAATCTTTCACATAACCAGCATCGAGGGTTTTAGGAGGTTCCCCATCTCCATGAGCAGAAAGTACACCTAATTTTTTTGGTATTTCGTGTTCCATATCCATAACTAAAGATAGAGAACAACTAAGAACAACAAATAAAAATTACTTAGTGATAAAACAAACAAGCACACACGAGAATATTCACCCCATGCTATAACTCCCCGGCAACGGCGCCAGAAAAAGGTCTTGATAACCCACAAGTATAGGGGATCAATTGTAGCCTCTTTCGATAAGTAAGAGTGTCGAACCCAACGTGGAGCTAAAGGTAGAACAAATATTCCCTCAAGTTCTATCGACCACCGATACAACTCTACGCACGCTTGACGTTCACTTTACCTAGAACAAGAATAAAACTAGAAGTACTTTGTAGGTGTTTTTGGATATGTGCAAGGTAATAAAGAGCGCGTAAATAAAAGCTAGGGGCTGTTTAGATAAAGACATAACTAAATTAGTTTTAGTAGAGAGCTTTTTGTTACGAGAAAGTTATTTGTCCCTAGGCAATCGATAACTATACCGGTAATCATTATTGCAATTTTATTTGAGGGAGAGGCATAAGCTAACATACTTTCTCTACTTGGATCATATGCACTTATGATTGGAACTCTAGCAAGCATCCGCAACTACTAAAGATCATTAAGGTAAAACCCAACCATAGCATTAAAGTATCAAGTCCCTTTATCCCATACGCAAACAACCTACTTACTCGGTCTCTGTGCTTCACACTCACGCCACCCACCATAAGAAAATCATAAACATATTGCAAACCCTACAGCGGAATCCCTCACGCTATGCCGACACGGAGAGCACCATAGGACAACACCAATAATAAAACATGCAACTCAAACCAATCTTGATCATCAAATAGCCATTAGGACAAAACAGATCTACTCAAACATCATAGGATAGCCATACATCATTGGGAAATAATATATAGCGTTGAGCACCATGTTTAAGTAGAGATTACAGCGGTAAGAGAGAGGTTACACCGCTGCATAGAGGGGGAAGAGTTGGTGATGATGGCGGTGAAGTTGTTTGTGAAGATTGCGGTGATGATGATGGCCCCAGCAGCTCGGCGCCACCGGAAGCAAGGGGAGAGGGCCCCTTCTTCTTCTTCCTTGACCTCCTCCTAGATGGGAGAAGGGTTTCCCCTCTGGTCCTTGGCTCCCATGGCGTGGGAGGGCGAGAGCCCTCCGAGATTGGATCTATCTCTGCTTTTTCTCTCTGCTTCTGCGTTCTCCCGCTGCCTTTTCACGCTTTCTTTTATATCCGGAGATCCGTAACTCCGATTGGAACGAAACCTTCGCCGTGATTTTTTTATGAAAATTAGCTTTCTTGCGGCCGAAGAAGGGCGCCAACCGCCTTACTGGTGGGTCACGAGGTCGGGCGCGCCCTAGGGGCGCCTCACCTCGTGCCCACCTCGGACACCGGTTCACGTTGATTTTCCTCTAGATTTTCCAAATATTCCAAAAGTATCTCCGTCTGTTTTATCCCGCTTGCACTCCGCTTGATATGGATATTCTGCGAAACCAAAAACATGCAATGATAGAACTGCACTGGGCCTCGGATCAATATGTTAGTCCCGAAATAGTATAAAAAGTTGCCAAAAAGTATATGAAAGTTGAATAATATTGGCATGGAACAATCAAAAATTATAGATACGACGGAGACGTATCAGGGGCCCTGTAGGATCGAAAGTATGTCTAGAGGGGGGGGGGGTGATTAGACTACTTTCGATCCTACAAGTGGTATCGGAGCTTTGGTCTCCATTTGCTTTGATTTCTATAGCTTTTGGTGGTTATAGCCTTGGTTTCACAACCTAGGAGAGTATGGCGTCTAGCGAGGGAAATTATCACCGTAGAGGTCTTTACTTTGATGGTACTAATTTTGCTAGTTGGAAGCATAAGATGAAAATGCATATTCTTGGACATAACCCCGCCATTTGGGCTATTGTGTGTATTGGCTTGCAAGGTGAATTCTTCGATGGGAAAGAACCGAACCGTGAAGCTACCGCGGAAGAGTTGAAGATGCTGCAGTACAATGCTCAAGCTTGTGATATCCTCTTCAACGGATTGTGCCCCGAAGAATTCAACAAAATCAGCCGTCTTGAGAATGCAAAGGAAATTTGGGATACTTTGATTGATATGCACGAAGGTACCGACTCCGTCAAGGCATCCAAATTGGATGTGCTTCAAAGTCAACTTGACAAGTTCAAAATGAAGGATGGTGAAGGTTTCGCTGAAATGTACTCTAGGCTTGCTCTTATCACAAATGAGATCGCCGGCTTAGGAAGTGAAGAGATGACCGACAGATTCATCATCAAGAAGATCCTAAGAGCCTTGGATGGAAAATATGATACTGTGTGCACATTGATCCAAATGATGCCCAATTACAAAGATCTCAAGCCAACGGAAGTCATTGGAAGAATCGTTGCTCATGAGATATCACTCAAGGATAAGGAGGAGCTCCATAACAAGTCAAGTGGTGCTTACAAAGCCTCATGTGAAGCTCCCACATCATCAAGTGAGAAACAAACCTTCAATGAAGAATTGAGCCTAATAGTGAAGAACTTTAACAAGTTCTACAAGAGTAGAAGCAAAGAGAGAAGTTCCAAGTCAAGGTCCTACAATGACAAAAGATCTTCTAGTCGAGAGCGTAATTGCTACAATTGTGGAAAACCCGGAGACTACTCAAATGAGTGTACGGCCCCCTACAAAAGAAGAGAAGATTCTCCCAAAAGAAGAAGTAGAAGAGAAGAATCACCATCAAGAGAGAGAAGGAGTAGGGATGATCGTTATGAACGAAGACCCTCACGGAGAAGCAAGGATTCGAAAGGAAGGACAAGTCATCAAGGAGCTACACAAAACGAAGACATCAAGCTCATGTTGGTGAATGGGTATCCGCTCCGACTCGACAATCACTCCGAGAGAAGCTATCACTCCGACTCCGAATATACTCAAGATGAAGGTGTTGCCGGTCTAGCACTTGTGTCAACCAACTCCTACGACATATTTGATTCACCAAATGAAGGAATTGGAAGGTGCTTCATGGCCAAAGGTCCAAAGGTATCACACACCGAGTATGTTGATTTCAATAGTGATGAAGATGACTTGTTAGGTGATCTTGATTTACTTGTTGACAACTCTAGTGATGAATACTATGATGAAACGTCAATTAATCATGATAATCAAGATTAAACGAATGACAATGATAAGAAGAAGATTGAGTCTCTAACTAAAGAACTAAACACTCTTAAGTTAGCTCATGAAACTATCTTAGGAGATCATCGAGAACTTTTAAGGACTCATGAGAAATTACGTTTTGAAAAGCTCAACCTTGAGCAAGAGCATGAGTTCTTAAAGGAAATCAATGATGATCTTCTCAAGAAAAGTTCTTCTTACATTGCCAAGCGTTTACTCTTATCCACTTACATGCCTCAAGTCAAGTCTAGTAACAAGAACAAGAAAGATTCTTCCTCTAGTAGTAACAATAATGTAACATCCCAAAATTCTAAATTTTGGAATGTTATATTAAATAAATAATTATGCTGGTTTGTTTGATTGTTGTGTAACTGATTGTGTGAAATTGAGTGAAATTTGAAACTTTTTGAAAGTTTACTGAGAGGGAATGAAATGACATTCCCAAACTTTCACCTTGCATTTATGATCTCCATGAATTCAAATTCAATTCAAACACAAAACCCTAGAGAGAAGATGATATGACTTCTTCCATTTAAATAAATGAAAAGGGTTTTGAAAATATTTGAATTCCATTTGGAAATATTTCAATTCTGAAACTTTATGCAACTCAATGATTTTCACGAGAGAAGATAAAATGACTTCTTCAAATTAAATGAAATATGAGTTGGGAGTTTTAAAAGAATTAAATCCAAAGTTCTTTGAATTTATTTCCAATTTGGAGTTATTTGAGTTTTATTCAAAATATTTTCTCCAAAAACAAAATATATGGAAAATAGGGTAACATGATTCCCTACATCAGAAAATTGAGAGAAATTAGTTTGAAGCCATTTTGGTATTTTAAAATGATTTTTGTTGGATTTTATTGGACCAGAAGCACTCTTTGCTTTATTTAAATTTGTGTGTATTTTATTTAATGCTAGAATAATGTTCATCATGTAGGAAATCTTTTTCTGAAAATTTTGATATATTATATGCCTATATAATGTTTTCATTTTATTTTGTTTTATCATTTTGTTTTCCTCTCTGTTTGTAAAAAAAAAAAATCTCAGCGCCTTGGGCCAAAGGCCCAAGCCGCCAACCAGCCGGCCGGCCAAGGCCAAGACCATCGCACGCACGCACCTAGGGAGCCAGGGAGCCAAGGTTTTATTCTTTTACAAATCCTAGTAGGATTTGATCCTGCTTCGTTATTCCGCTTATTCCGATTTGTTTCTAGATCTTTCCCTCTTTGTTTCCTAATCCCAGTCTATTCCTTGTCCCTACCCCAAGCAAAACCCTCCCTCCCCAATATAAATACCCAAGCACCTCCCTCTCCAACACATCAAACCAACACCTCTCCTCTCCTCTCCGCAGAAGAGCAGTGCAGCACCACCACCGCCGCCACCACCGCCGCCAAGTGCTGCCGCCGCCTCGACCTCTCCCGAGGTTTATATGATCTCCTCTCCACCGCCCGTGATCTCCTTTCCTCTAGGAGCAACCGCAACATCGGATCCGATCTTCTTCCCCAACTCCGACGACTACTCCGTGAGATCCACGAAATCCCGTAATTCATTTTTTTCAGAAAATAGCAATCTTAGAAAATTCATATCTTTTAGAGTTTTTAGTATTTTTGAGTGATTCCAATTGCTATGTGTCACAAATTTGCTGAAGTTTCTGTTAGTGTCTCTGGATTTCAAATTTGAGTAGTTTAAATTTGAATTTGATAAAAAATTTTCAGATTAGTATTTTAGCCATAACTTGAGTTTAAAAATAGGTTTTTAATTTCTTTTTGCTCCTGGTCACTTGTGATATTGTTTAGCTGTAGGATTTAGTTTGGTAATTTTGGAGTATTTTAAGTTAGATTTTTAGTAAAAACAGTACTGTTTTGCTTATATAGTTGTTTTAGTTATGTAATTATTGTTTTTAATTATTTTAGTTCATTCCTTTTGTAGATTTTTACTTGTTGTTATATGTTTATGTTTAGCTACAGTAGATAAATTTTTGTAGTTATTTATTAGTGTTTAGCTACTGTTTTTGTAATTGCTTGTTTAGTTCATAGTGATAGTGGATAAAAATAGTTTTATTAGTTTTTCTTTTCCACTTCAAGTTATATTGTTTTGTTTCTGTTATTTGTGAACACATTAGTTGTTGTATTTATTTAGTATAGTTTATTAATGTTTTAATAAACGATTTGCTGTTATAGTTGTCTTAGTGTTTTGCTAGTTGCTATATTTGTTCTAGTATTAACTAGATGGTTATAGTAGTTTTATATTAGTTCTTCTTGTTAGTTAGTAAATTAGTAATTTATTTTCTGTTATTTTATTAGATTTATATTTTTTTGCTGTAGAAAAATTATTAGAATAATTTAGTGATGTTATGTTAAGATTTGTGTGAGTTGGTCACCACTAGTTTTTCCGTGAATTTTTCTTTCGAAGTTTTTCCTTTGGTTTTCGACTTGGTTTTCTTTGTTGCTTTTATTTTGATTGAGTATTGTTATGATTGATAGAATTGATTGCTAGGATGATTGCTTATATGATTGTCTGCTTAATATAGATTTTCAACGGAGTGACTAATAGTCCTATCAAGTTATTTTCGAGAGCGTTATTATCTTCATCAAGTAATACCGTGCAAGTTCACTTTGACCATGTTTTTCATACCTATGTGTTTTATTGCATCTAGTGTCATCTTCGCAACAATCCCTCCAGAGTGATATTGAATCCTTGTAGTTGAGTAGTATGCATGAGGTAGGAACCCATCACCCTGTTACCAAGCCCGGACGTTATTTATTTTAATGCTACGCTATAGTAGACGGGTTGGTATGAGTGCTCGGAGTGGTGTGAGAATGGAGGATCTACGCCAATGACGATAACTCCATGATGGAATCTGCAAGGACTGCATCTTCAAGGCCTCAAGACTTCAAGACTCGAGACAAGAATTCAATACACACTCTGGGTGAAGGATGGTTGACGGGCACCTGGAGAAACCAAGGGTTGGCGGGATGCATGGAGAAGCGCCATGACATCTTGGAAAGCTTCACCTGACTCAAAGAGACGGAAGAATACTTCATGCCCGGAAGCTTACCTGCAACCGCAAGTCATTATGGGCTCGCTTGGTTGACCTTGGTTGTGACTCTGGCTGGGACGGTGCTAGCAGATGTAGAACTACGGTAGGATTGGATGAGCACCGACGGTGGTCGAGGAACTCTTCGAAGACCATGTTTGGTCATCTTGTTCTCAAACACCTCAAGTGCGAGAACGTAAAGAGAGGGATCGAATCTTGCGGGTAAAGTGTACAAACCTCTGCAGAGGGTTTAAACCTAATCGATTAGCCGTGTCCCGATTCTACGGACAATTTGAGCATCCGGACTTGGATCTATCTCGGAACTCTCAACACCGGATTGATAACTTAATTGTGGGCAACTTATGATGATTTTGGGCTATGAGACATCGGTTGGCGGAACCATGTCATGATAGAAAACTCCATAGTACAGACTTCATTTATTCCTTTGATGTAGGGAAAATAAAACCAGCTTTTACGCAAACAAAACTCAGACCCGAGCCACAAAGCCAAATTGCATATAGTATAGCTTTACCATCTGTTTTCTCATGTTGTGATCTTGCCGGTACATTCAATGTAATGACCTACACGGCTGCAACGTATCATGTTGCAGGATTTTCTTCGACGAGTAAGAGTTACGATACAGAGGTTACGGTCTACACTCAACCTGCCGATGGCGCTGATGGGACTCCACACCCGACTATTTGTTTCATTGTGACTTATGAGGTATATATCAGTTTTATGCTAATTATACATGTGATTGCACTTTGATATATACATTGATGTACTGTGTGTGCCAAAGATACTGATCCGTGGATGGCACGAAACACGAGGCTTGACCGTCTGAGGTATATATCAGAAGTTTGTTCCTCAACAAGAGAAGTATGATCCTACTTCTTTCAAAGGGACACAAGCTCAAGATGATCTTCCACCACAAGACCACAAGGAAAAAGGCAAGGACAAGCTTCAAGAAGAAATTGATGCATTTGAAGAAGCTCCTACGGCCTTGGTCAAGTGGGTTCCCAAGACTACATCAAGATCCACTTCATCAAGTACGACTACAACTACAAGGATTCCCATCAAGATGGTGTGGATCCCAAAGAAGAAGAACTAGAGAGTTCTTGAGGGTGACTCCGCCAACATACTTCACTCTTATCATTTTGGGAAGAACAAGTGCAATCAACCTCCACATCTTGCACTAGTTCAAGGAGTCACAAACCCTCTTGTTGGCAAGACAAGGGACAAGGTAACCAAATGCTTTCATAGACATCATCTTGTGTATGCATCACTCTATGTCTATGGATATTCCTTGCTTGTTCCTTGTGGGACTAACCCGTGTAGGTATTGAAAGTGCAACTTACTCCAAAGGATTGCTTCAAATGATCTACATCAACATTGAGCATCTACATCTTCAGCACCTACATGAAGTCATCATCGACAAAACCCAAGGTTAGTTCATCCCTCTTAGGGGGGATCTCACATCTAGGGGGAGCTTTACTCTAAGAATTGAGCTAAAGCAACTCTAATGGTGTGAACACAACAACGCTTTATGTAAAAGTGGTAACCCCACTTGTGCTTAAACGATGAGTATGACCTATGATCAAATGTTCTCATTTGACTCCTAAGTCAATATACTCATATATAGATGACCTAGTCATCGCCAATTGCTTGATAGATGCTAGAATTGTTTGTGCATGCTTTGCCACATATTTCATTTGCCATTTTATTGGGTGAGCATGTTGGTTGCATAATTTACTCATTCGAGGACATCCACCTGTTGTTTTGATTGTTTGGCTCCTCTTTTTCTTTTGCCAAGTGGATGGACAAGAATGCCTAAGAACCTTCTCTAGCTATCTATGCTCTTCTCGTCTCAAACTCTATTCATGCTGCATCACAAAGTTTGATCAAGTCAGATTCGAACCACTCTGTGTGAGGAGCACTCGGAGTCCCCGATTCGTCGTAGACTTAAACTTCCAAAACTTCTTTGTGCGTTTCGGTCTAACCGATTCATCCATTTCGGTCATACCGAGATCACTAAGTCGATCTAGGTTTTCAATCTCGGTGCAACCGATTTGAACTTTTTGGTCACACCGAGTTTCAGTAACTGCTTGTAGTTATGAATCTCGGTGCCACCGAGTTGTTCCACTCGGTCACACCGACAGGGTCAGGCTATATATTCCCACGGGCGAAAATTTGGAAAACTTTCCGAACCTCTTCGCCTGCACTCAGCCTGCTCTGCCTCTGTGGTCTCTGGATCATCCTCCTCGTCGCCAGCCGCCTCCAGCCGCTGGTCTCCGCCGCCAACAGATCGTCTCCGCCGTTGCCGCCGTAGCAAGTCCATCGCCGCACTAGGGTATGGACTTGATCCTTGTGCTGATCTCTTTCCGATTCCCCAGCACATTGTTTTGCATGTATCTTGCCACGATTGAGATCACTCTATCCAATGAAAACACTTCGTAGATTAGTTGTGGATTGAAAATTTAGGGTTAGGTTTCCGCCGAAACCATCTCGGACCGACCGAATTGTTGAAATCGATTCCACCGATTTGGCTCAGGCCATTGCACATGTGATTCTCGATCTGACCGAGAATTGCAAATCGGTGTGACCGAGTTAAAGTCTTTGTGAAACCCTACAGTCTCGGTGCCACCGAACTGTGACTCGGTCTGACCGAGTTCACTAGTTTCGGTTCCAATAGCTGCTTCGGTATCACCGAGATTTCAAATCGGTAGATCCGAAATGCTTTCTGTGGAAAACTAAAACTAAGTTTTTTATTCATTCTTTTGCAAAAACCTCTGCACTTTGTGATGCTCATCCACTCTACCTCATCTATAAACTATTCACAGGGTCAGCTGTCAGTGTTTGCATTATGTCAGATCAGAGTGACAGTCAGAACAAGTCTGAGGAGCAGGTTCACATGAGTGAGGGCACTAGTCCCACTAGCAGCTCAGATGATGGAAGCAGGAGCACACCCAGCAACTTGCCAAAGGCTCCCATGAGAGCCAACAAGAAAATAACCTCGGATTCAGAGGATGAGGACTATGTGGCTGAGGAGGAAGAAGCTACCTCCAAGAGGAAAGTGCTGAAGAAAGAAGTTGGCACAGCAGCTCCACTAAAGCCAGGTCTGAAAACAAAAATGGCAACAAGAAGAGTTCCAATGTCCAAAGCCAGAGCTTCAACTGTTGAAGCCTCAAAAACTGTTGCTGAAGAAACTGGAGATGGCAAGAAAAGAAAAGAAAGGGTCAAGAAGACCATGGCCAGAGTAATTGGGAAGCCCTTAATGATGGAAGATGAAGAGGAAGAGGTTGCTGCACCAGCACCTAAGGCACATAAGCTTATGGGAGATGCCATAAGATCAGGGGCTGCTCCATCTAAGCCCAAAGAAGCTCCCAAGCCAGCTGCTTCAAAATCCAAAACTGCACCCAAGAGGAGCACCAGGAACATTCCAGCTGCAGAGAAGAACAAGGCCCAAGTGCCTGAAGCTGCTATAGAAGAAGAAGATGATGAGTCACATGTCTTGAGGAAGCTCAAGCCAAAAATTCCAGATCACAATGATGCTCATCCAGTATTGAGGCTATGGAGAGAGTCAGATCCATATGCCACCATAAGGAGAACTGCTGTGGATTACAGGTTCCATACCAAGGAATAGCAGGACTTCTATGAGACAGTGTTGCTTGACATGAAGCCAATAGTGTGTGACATGAGACGGGTCAACTGGGAGTACATCAAGGAGAATGAACAACACTATCCTGGAGTCTATGATAGTTTCAAGGCTTGTGGAGTTGATGAGTTTGTGGCTCAGAAGCTCACAAAGTGGAATGATGAGCTTATCATGCGTTCTCTTCAAGACAGCTCACTTCTACCCGATGGAAAGATTATCCGGATGTCCGAAGGTACTAGGTGCCGCCAACAGCTGCGAGAATGGGCTCGGCTTGATCAATGCCCCGAAGAACAAGAAGATGACTTGGATGTCTATGCCAAGAAGAAGAAGGATCACAACTCCATGGCTAGCATGTACAAGGATATTCCTGATGCAGATCTTGAGACTCACCAGCTAGGATCTATGAAACACTTGCTGTCAGGACTTCCACAATCAACTGGATCCTCAGGCACACACTTCTGCCAAAGTCAGGTGATCCCAGAATGATCAGAGGTCACTCCATCAATTTGTTGCACATTTTTTATGTCCCACAAAAGTTCAAGGTCATGAGCCTAATTGTGGAAACCATAAAGAGGACAGCTGCAGATCAGGAGAGGATTTGTGGGTATGCCCCACAGATTCAGGAGCTGATCAACTCCAAGATGGGCACTGGCACATATCTCTTGGACAAGGAGCACCTACCCATCTACCCAGACTTTGAGGATAACACTGTTGTGATGGATGAAAATGAACCATCTTCTGTGCAAGCACAAGCAAAGAGGGAGAAGGCAAAGACTGAAAAAGCTGCAAAGATGCCAACCATGGATGAGGAATCTCAGTATCTTCTAAAGAGCAAGCAAGATCAGCTTGGCTACTCGATTGCCTCCACTCTGAGAATTGAGAAGGGACTGGCCACCCTGACTCAAAACCAGGAGAGCTTGGAGAGGATCATGGAGTAGAAATTCTATGACTTAGATGTGAAGGTCACTGAGATACAGTCTGTTGTTGAGCAACTTCAGGAGGAAGTGCAGGAGAAGAAGGGCAAGACAACCACTGATGCTTTTTCCAGAGTGCCCCGAGGACAGAGGTCTGCTGCTATGCATGTCACAGACACCAGAGCAACTTCATCTACACCAGCTACAGCTTCAGTGCCACCAGCTCCAGCATCTACTCCTCCAGCACCATCTAGATCGATTGATGCCTTCATTCTTGGAGTTCTGTCTACGCCACCACCTGAAGATCAAGCATGAGTGTGGATCTAGCACTATGCATTTTTTATGAACTTTTTGGTAACTTGTTGCCAAAGGGGGAGAAAATGTATAGATCATAGGCTTTGAGAGAGAGTGTTGTTTTTGTTCTCTCTTGCATTTCTCCTTGGTGGTTGAACTTTGTTATTTGCTTGTTTGAGATACTTTATGCTTGCGTGTGATACTTGGATGATCATGTGTTTGATCATATGCTACCTTAATACTTATTGGATGACATTATCCTTTTATATCCCATATGATCATTCACTTTGCTTGGTGATGAGTGCATGTATTTATTTATTATCATTTTGAGCGCTCCACCAAGATGTATGTGACATGGAAGAGTAATCCATAATCCTAACTCATTGTGCATTTGAAGCCCAAAGCAAATCTTAAACTATGCACAAATTTAGGGGGGGGGGGCTCTTTCTTTTCACATACTTCTCAAAGCGACAATGTGTTTCACTCTTATTATCATTTGTCGAAGCTTTGATCTATATGTTGTCATCAATTACCAAAAAGGGGGAGATTGAAAGTGCAACTATCCCTAGGTGGTTTTGGTAATTCCTAACAACATATAGCTCATTGAGCTAACACTATTTCAAGACTAATATTTCAGTAAAGCTCAATGATTAGCATGGCATGGATGAGAAAAGTGGACCCCTCGAAATGCTAAGGACAAAGGGATTGGCTCAAGCTTAAAGCTCAAGACTCTACATTTTCTATTTCAGTGATCCAAGATCACATTGAGTCTATAGGAAAAGCCAATACTATCAAGGAGGGATGAGGTGTTGCTTAATGGCTTGCTTGCTCAAAGTGCTTAGTGATATGCTCCAAAGCCCTCAACCACTTTCTCACTTCCACATATGACCTAAACCAAAAGTCAAACTCGGCCCCACCGATTCTTTCCATCCAGCGCCACCGAGTTCAGATGTCATAGCCACTGCCACAAACCCTAGGCAAATCGGTCTCACCGATAGGGATCTCGGTCTCACCGAATGGGATTGTAATCTCTCTGTTTCCCTTCGTAACATTTCGGTCCCACCGAGTTTACCTGACCAACTCTCTGGTTAGCTTAGTACCAAAATCAGTCTCATCGAGTTTGTGTAATCGGTCTCACTGAGATTACGTTATGCCCTAACCCTAACCATATCGGTCCTACCGAGTTGCATGTCGGTCCCATCGAAAATCCTAACGGTCACTAGATTTGCTGAATCGGCCCGACCGAGTTTAACAATTCGGTCCCACCGAGTTTGCCAAGTTGTGTGTAACGGTTAGATTTTGTGTGGAGGCTATATGTACCCCTCCACCTCCTCTTCATTCGTGGAGAGAGCCATCAGAACATGCCTACACTTCCAATACACATTTTCTGAGAGAGAACCACCTACACTTGTGTTGAGGTCAAGATATTCCATTCCAACCACATAAATCTTGATCTCTAGCCTTCCCCAAGTTGCTTTCCACTCAAATATTCTTTCCACCAAATCCAAATCCTATGAGAGAGAGTTGAGTGTTGGGGAGACTATCATTTGAAGCACAAGAGCAAGGAGTTCATCATCAACACACCATTTGTTACTTCTTGGAGAGTGGTGTCTCCTAGATTGGCTAGGTGACACTTGGGAGCCTCTGACAAGATTGTGGAGTTGAACCGTGGAGTTTGTAAGGGCAAGGAGATCGCCTACTTCGTGAAGATCTACCGCTAGTGAGGCAAGTCCTTCGTGGGCGACGACCATGGTGGGATAGACAAGGTTGCTTCTTCGTGGACCCTTCGTGGGTGGAGCCCTCCGTGGACTCGCGCAACTGTTACCCTTAGTGGTTGAAGTCTCCATCAACGTGGATGTACGATAGCACCACCTATCGGAACCACGACAAAAACATCCGTGTCTCCAATTGCGTTTGAATCCTCCAAACCCTTCCCTTTACATTCTTGCAAGTTGCATGCTTTACTTTCCGCTGCTCATATACTCTTTGCATGCTTGCTTGAATTGTGTTAAGATTGCTTGACTTGTTCTAAAGTTGCTAAAATCTGCCAAGAACTAAAATTGGGAAAAGGCTAGATTTTTATTTGGTTAAGTAGTCTAATGACCCCCCTGTAGACATATTTTTGATCCTACAGGTCCACTAGGCACCAGGGCGCGCAGAGGCCCCAAGCGTGCCCTGGTGGGTAGTGGAGCCCACAGGAACCTCCTCGACCGACTTTCACCTCTATAAGTACTCTAAAATCCCAAAAACCCTGGGGTAGTTGATTAAACACTTTTCCCGCCGCCGCAAGTTCCAGAACCATGAGATCCAATCTGGAGGCCTTTTTTGGCACTCTACCGGAGGGGGCAACAATCACGGAGGGGTTCTTCATCATCCTTGTTGCCCCTCCGATGATGCCTGAGTAGTTTACCATAGGCCTATGGGTCCGTATCTAGTAGCTAGATGGCTTCTTCTCTCTTTTTTATCTTCAATATAATGTTCTCCTCGATGTTCTTGGAGATCTATTTGATGTAACTCCTTTTTGCCGTGTGTTTGTTGGGATCCGATGAATTGTAGGTTTATGATCGGTTCTATATATCCATGAATATTATTTGAGTCTTTGCTGAACTCTTATATGCATCATTGTTATAGCCTCGTATTTCTTCTCCGAAATTTTGGTTTGGTTTGGCCAACTAGATTGATTTTTCTTGCCATGGGAAGAGGTGCTTTGTGATGGGTTCGATCTTGTGATGCTCAATCTTAGTGACAGAAAGAGACATGACACGCATGTATCGTTGCTATTAAGGGTAACCAGATGGGGTTTATTCCTACATGCATAAATCTTGTCTACATCATGTCATCATTCTTATTGCATACTTCATTTTTCCATGAACATAATACACTAGATGCATACTGGATAGCAGTAGATGTGCAGAGTAATAGTAGTAGATGCAGGCAGGAGTCGGTCTACTAATCTTGGACGTGATGCCTATATACATGATCATTGACTTGGATATCGTCATGATTATTCGTATCAATTGCCCAACAGTAATTTGTTTACCCACCGTGTGCTATTTTCTCAAGAAAAGCCTCTAGTGAAAACTACAACCCCCGGGTCTATTTCCTATCATATTAAATCTAAAAATACCTTTATGCACTTCTTATTTATTTATTTTATTTTGTGTTCTACTTAGATCTATTTATCAAATCTCATACAATTTAATCTATCTCAATACCGTTGAGGGATCAACCACCCCTTTTACGCGTTGGGTTGCAAGTTTTTGTTGTTTGTGTGCAAGTGATGTTTACATAGTGTTTCTTGGTTCTCCTACTACATTGATAACCTTGGTTTCATAACTAAGGGAAATACTTACCTTTGTTGTGTTGCATCATCCTCTCCTCTTTGGGGATTTACCAACGCAGATGCAAGCAACCAGGAAGAATTTTTGGCACCGTTGCCGGGGAGACACCATCAACATCTATCAAGTACCTACGCACAAACACTCATCTCCTTACAATTACTTTATTTGTCATTTGCATCTCATTTTCATCTCCCCCACTCTTTGTCGGGTGGTAGGTGCGACATATGCCAACGGGTGGCTTATCATTGTGGGAGCCAATAAGACGTCGCCGGTGTCTGGAAACGGGATGAGGCGAAGACATGCACGCCGGCGAATCTTACCCAGCTTCGGGGCTCTCCGTGGAGACAACACCCCTACTACTGCTCTGCGGGGTCTCCGCATGATCACTAGATGAACAATTAGCTACAAGAGGCTCCTTGAGCTGTTCGGTGAGAGGAAGAGGAAGGGCACGGCTAGCCCTCCTTTTCCCTCTATGTGGTGTCTAAAACTCTAAGAGATCAACCCTTTGCATGGGTGCCCTGGGGGCTTTATATAGGCCTACCCCCCAGGGGTACAATGGTAATCCGGCTAGGCGTAGGCCCTAGCCGCCGCCGCTCACGTCACGGCTTCTCCGCCGGCCGCTGGGGCCCGCCGACTGGTGGGTCCCGCCGGCTGCCGGCCTCTGGGTCGACAAGCTGGTCCCACCGCTGAGGGCCTTGTCGGGGGCTGGTTACTGTTGCCTCAATCCTGATGACGAGGGCTTTATCGAGGTAAGCATGGCTACAGTGCCGCCGCTTTGGCGGCGATCACTGTAGCCTTACCTCGTCTTGTCTCCTTAATGAGGCGCCTTCGAGGAGGGAGCAAGCCGGCTACGGAAGCCGCCATATCTCATGCCAACTGGGGGAGGCCGGGCCGCCTTCGGGCATCTCTCTGACCGGAGGGGCCCGCCGCCTGCGGGTCGTACTAACAACCTGTCGTGGGTGACATCATGGTCAACATGGCAACAAGGTTGCCACGGACGGGTGATGGCCGCCCGATGGCGACTGTGGCCATGCACGCCCGGATGTGGGGTGGCAGGCTTCACTATAGCCACGCCTGCCTCATCACTGCATGTGGGTGCAGATTCGAGGTGCGGCCTTGGCCGCCACTGGGGTCGGCTTGAGTCGGCCTTCTCGCTGGGCCATGCGAGTCGGCCCCCTGGTGGCCGGCTCCTTGGTAGTCGGCCCTCAGGCGGCCTTCTTCCTGTAGGTTTTAGGGCCGGGCCGCCTCCCGGTAGCTGGCCTGAGAGACAGCCGGCCGGGGGAAGGCGGCCCCGCGTCTTGGATGTTGGAGGGCTTGATTGACTCATAATTTTTTCAGAAGTCCCAGGGGGAGCCGGCTAGGCTACCCGTGGTCATTTACTCTGACAGTAGTCCCCGAAGCTGGTTGAGCTTCGAGGCTGAAGAGAGGACGAGAAGCTCGATCAACTTCCTATTCTGAGGGGTCGGCAGTTAGGAGCCGGCTTTGAGCGGGTGCGTTGTCCTCGGGAAGCTCTGCGGCTTGAAGGTGAGAACGCGAGCCGAATTGCGAGTTGACTGCGCGCCACTTCGCGTGCCACGTGGCAAAAAAGGCCTGCCAGCCCACGCGCGCGACGAGACTTCGCCGTAGGCCGGGGCCTGCCATACCTAGGCCTCGGCCCATGTGCAGATCCTTTGCGGCCCGAACGGACCGCTCGCCTTCCCGCGGCGGTTTCAGCACGCCTTTAGGGCGCAATAATCGCGGGACATGGGGGAGTGGGCGCAGTTAATCCCACGTCCCCCCACGCCTCGCCTCCTCGGATCCGCCGCACGAGCCTATAAGTAGGGGGAGGGGGAGCAGCAGACGCTCACACGCTCGCCCTCGCTCCACCCTTCCTTCTACTTCCTTCTCCCTTCCTCCGCAGCTGCAGCGCCTCACCGCCGCGCCGTTTCGCCTTCGACCTTCTTGGCTCGCCGTAGCTCCGCTGCAGCGTGGTTGCGCGTCCTCCGCCACCGCGCCTCTCTCGCTTCCTCCTCACTCCCATGGCGCTATCTAGCTCTTGGGATGGTTCCAACGTCCACGAGGACCACATTGACTGGCTTCGCAAGACGCGGCGGCTGCCGGGTGAGGGCTACGTGAAGACCCGCCTCGCGCCGGAGACGGAGGTTTCGCCTGGCGCGGAGGAGGGCGAAGGGTCATCTTCCGCCAGACCGCTCAAGCGCGGCCTTGGCCTGCCGGGCGAGCGGGTTCTTCCGCTCCTTCCTCGAATTCTACTGTCTCCACCGCATCATCTCACCCCAACACGGTGATGTTGCTATCGGCCTTCGCCACTCTGTGCGAAGGTTTTCTTGGCGCCCTCCCACCCTTGAGCTCGGGGAGTTTTTCAGATGCAAGCTCGGCACCGCCTCCGCTGGCGTGTTCCGCCCCTCGTGGCGCCTTCATCGCCATGCGGAGGTCAGCCGACAACAACCCGTTTCCGCCTATCCCGCTGATCCAGTTGGTGAAACTCTGGCAGCAATCATACTTCTACGTGAAGAACATCACCCCGCAAGGCGACTTCGTCAATCTGCCGGCTTACGTAGCCGGCCCGCCGGCTGGGAGGCAACCGTCTTGGTCCTACCGAGCCAGGTCGCTCTCCCTGGCTGGGGCCGCTGCCGTCACCCGGCTCCGGGTGATGGTCCAATCAGAGGGCTTGGTCGGGGCCGACCTAGTCGCCACCTTCGTGGAGTGCCGGGTGCTCCCCCTCCAAGGCCGGCCGCACATGATCTGCCAGATGAGCGGCCGCTTCGACCCATGCCGGCTGAGCACCAAGGAGATGCCTCGTGATGAGGTATCTTACATGGTGAACTACATCTCCAACTGCAAGCTCACCGAGGAGTGGCAGTATGGCAAGGCGCCTTATTCTCCAGCTGATCCCCCGCCTATGGTGAGTTTTCCTTCTTTTCTTCTTCTCTTGTTGCCGGGTTCGTGACGGCCGACTCTTAACTAGCCGGCTTGTCTTGAGCAGAACCCCCTTCTTTGACCTGCGGCCGGGGCCGCAGGGCCGGAGCGCCAGTTCATGGCCGACTGCACGGTGGATGACCCCGACGACCCAGATCTGGGGGCGGCCGCCATGGACGACGCCGTTGTCGGAGCCGGCAGAGAGGCAGGCGGCCCCGAGCTCGCGGCCGGCTTCGGGGACTGGCTGGACGATGATGAAGCCGAGGCCATCCCGCGTCGCCAGCCGGCGGCCGATCGCCAAGGCGCGAGACCTTCTGCCGCGCCGGCTGCTCGGGGTGGCGCTCAAAAACTTCGGGCCGCGCCGACTCTCTTCGGCAGCCGGTCGAAGAAGCCCAAGGGTTCCATGGCGGCAACCAAGCAGGACGAGGCGGTCGCGAAGGTGGCCCGCTTCCGCAAGGTGGTGAAGCAGCCGCAGGCGGTTTCGGCGTAAGTGTTGAATGTCTCGTGCTTTTTTATTGTCTTCTTTGGTTGAGGCTCTTCTGAACCTTCTTCTTGATTTGCTGATCAGGGCGCCGCTTTCCCTCGAACGGGTTCCTGCCGCCTCCATAGTCGGACCGACGTGAGGGTCTTCGAGCTTTCGCCGCGTGGATCCCCGCGCCGACCTCACGGAGGCAACGGAGCGGAACGCGCGGGAAGCGTGGGAGGAGCAGGAAGCGGAGGAGAGGAGGGCCGCCCAGGAGGCGAAGGAGAAGTCGGCCGAGGCGCAAGCCGACGCGACGGCCAAGGCTCGGGCGGAGGCCGCGGCCGCGGAAAGGGAGGCGGAGGCCCTGCGCAATCAGCCTCCGCAGCTCGTCATTCCCCTCCGCGTCGTGGCTCCCAACATCCCCGTGCCCCCATCGGAGGAAACCGACCGTGACCGGTCGGCGATGGAGAGGAGGGAGGACGACGTGATCATCCTGGAGGAGGCGCCACAGTCGGCGCCGACTGGAACGGGCCAAGGCGGCCGACCTGCTGCACCGCCCGAGCAGCCGGCTAGGGGCGAGTCGGCAGCGGGGGCGGATCTTGTGGTTCAATCGCCGCCTCGCCGGCGCGCGGGAGAGGCGCCCTCGGCGCCAGAGCCGCAGAGAGCCGCAGAGAGCCGCGGGCGCCAGCTCGACGGCTCAGGATCTGGAGGCGGCCAGTGCCAGCACGTCCGAGTGGACGCCCAGCGGTGGAACGGCCGAGCTGAATGTGGCGGCGTAGGAGGTCCGGAGCCGGCTTCAGGCCCAGGCCGCCTCGCTACAACGGTACACCCAAGAGTTTCTCACGATGCGAGCGGTCATCCGGGTGAGTCCTCTAGCCTTGATCGATTGCTTTCCTGATTTCTGCTTGTGGGGCGCCACACTCCACTGGTGTAGTCCCGAGTTCCGAGTTGGCTCTTTGGCGAAGCAGCGGCTTGGAACTTCTAGTAGGCCTTGACGGCTATCTTATTCTTATCCGCACCCCGTATGATTTCCAGGAATATCATAATCTCCGCGCAGCTGCCTTCAACTCCCAGGCCCAGGAGCTGAGCCAGAAGGCCGCCGACCTGACTAATAGCTAGAGTGAGTGCTTCGTTCCTTTTATCTCACGTGGGGCGCAACAGACTGCATCGGGTGTAGTCCCCGAGATTCGGGCCGACTGCTGAGCAGTCGGGTCGGATCTTTCCTGGGGACTTCTTCCTTATTGTTTTTTCTTTTTCTCCATGCTTGCAGGGGCCAACGCCGACTTGAGGGAGCAGCTAGGCGGGGCCCAGACCGCCCTTCGTGCCAAGGATACCGAAAAGTGCCTTGGCCCAGAACGCCACCACTGCCAAGAAACTGGCCGACCAGGAGGAGAGCCATAAGGCGGCCCTGAAGAAGGCGCAGGACGGCGAGGCCGCCCTTAAAGCCGAGTACGAGACCGAGGCGGCGGGTTGGGCTGAGGCGAAGCAAGCGCTGAGTGAGGGCTATGGACGGGTTGAGGATCTGATTGACGGTAAGCCGCCTTCCTCTTCGTCCCTTTGCTTGCCCCTTGCCCTCTGGTTTGTCTTCTGATTTTGTGCTGCTTCTTTGTTCTTCGCGGAAATTACTTTCCCGGTTACTCCGTCGCCGCCACCCAAGCCATCGAGGCCCACCGCGAGGCACGCCAGCAAGCAGGGGTCGAGATTGCGCCAGATGCCAGCCGGACGCTTGAGGAGCAGCTTTTGGCGATCCAGGCCCGATTGCAACCGGCTCACCGCATGCTCTGCCGCCTTCAGCGTGCCGGGGCGCAAGTGCTGACCGCCCTCTGGCCCGGCGAGGCGATTCCCCGCACCCCCAGTCGGACTGCCGACTGGCTGGAGGTTGCAGTCGGCCACTTCGAGGCCTGGAAGGCTTCCGCCGCTTGGTCCGGCGCCAGGCGGGCGCTGGAGTTCGTCCGAGCCTGGTATCCTGGGCTGAGCTTAGCCCAGCTAAGCACCTGGCGGCAGGAGGCCGATGAGGAGCTGGTGGCGGTGCGGCCGGCTATCATCCAGCGCGCCTCGGCAATCGCCGACTATACCGACACCAGCGCTTTTGCTCCTGAGGTGGATGACAACGGCGTCGCCCAGCCGGAGGAGTGGTTTGGGCTGAACCCGGCGGAAGGTGAGGACTCGGCGGAGGAGATCGCTTCCAGCGACGAAGGCGAGGATGAGGAAGGGGAGGGTGGCGAAGATGTCGTGCCCGACGGCGAAGCGACCAAACAGCTTCAGCCTGATCGTGCCTCCAGCAACAAGGCACGCGCGAGCGCGCCGTCTGCCAGAGGTGATGATCAAGCCGAGACCCGCCAGCCGGCCACTCCTCTGGCAGGCACTGCCGCCTCCACCGACCTGCCCGACTTGCCCGTCGTTCCCTTGGCCTGATCTGCCATCCTTGCTTTCCTGTTGTTACACTTTGAACAACTATTTATTAAATTCGCGCAGTTCCACCCACTGGGGGTGTATTCAAACTATGTTGAATGCCGGCCTTTCGAAGGCTTTTTGTGTAAATGTAATCATGCATGTGTTTGGCTTCCATTCGTATTTGCTTTTTATCCTTAGGCTGTTTCCTTTGCCGCCTTCCCTTGGTCGCCGCCTTCCCGTCGGACAGCTGCTCTGCAATTGTGGTGAGAGGAACTTGGCCATTTTTGGGAAGACAAGCACTTGAGCTTTCTTAGATTGTGGCAAGGTGAATGGGAAGCCGGCCGGCCGGCTGCTCTGGTAGCCGGTCGGCGATGGGGGGAAGCCGGCTTTTGTTATATAAGTTCGTTAGTCCTTAGCCGTTTTTCACGTGGGCATCCCTTCCTGCATTTGACTCTTGCCAGCCTGACAGCCGATTCTTCGAGCTGCGACTTTCAACAAGAGAGGGCTTGGGTGCCGGCACACTACTTGTCTGACTGCCGGTAGAACTTGAATATAACTTAAGGCGGCAAGTCCCCGGGCCGACTGGTCGAACCCGGTGCCGGACGAGAAGAATGAATGTAGTGACATAATCATAAGCATGATACTCCTCATTCATAGATAAAAGATGGTAGTCCCCGAGTGCTCCTCGGGGGGCCTATTGTCTCATACTTAGTACAAAAGGTAGCATGATACATACTGCATTTTAATTGTAAAATCTTCGGAGGAGGTTGGCGTTCCATGGTCATTCTGACTCCTTGCCGGAATCATCTCTCTTTCGTGCCTTCAGCTTCTATGCGGCGATCAGGTAGTAGGAGTCGTTTCCCAATGCTCTGCTGATGATGAAGGGGCCTTCCCAAGGGGCCGAGAGCTTGTGCTGGCCGGCTGTTCGCTGGATCAGCCGGAGCACAAGGTTACCCTCTTGGAAGGTTCTTGGCTTGACCTTCCGGCTGTGGTAGCGGCGCAAACCCTGCTGGTAGATGGCGGACCGGCTGAGGGCTAACAGCCAGCTTTCTTCCAGCAGGTCGACACCGTCTTCTCGTGCTTCCTTGGCCTCTGCTTCCGTGTACATGGTCACCCGAGGCGAGTCGAACTCGATGTCAGTTGGGATGACAGCCTCGGCACCATATACAAGGAAGAAAGGGGTGAAGCCGGTTGACTTGTTCGGGGTAGTGCGCAGACTCCAGAGGACGGCCGGCAGCTCGTCGAGCCAACAACCGGCCGAATGCTCTAGTGGAACGATTAGTCGGGGCTTGATGCCGGAAAGGATGAGGCCGTTTGCTTGCTCGACTTGGCCGTTTGACTGCGGATGGGCAACGGATGCTAAGTCCAGTCGGATGCCCTGTGTCGCGCATAAACGTACCAATGCTCCTTTGGAAAAATTCGTGCCATTGTTGGTGATGATGCTGTGTGGCACGCCGTACCGAATTGTAATATCTGCGATGAATGTCACGGCAGTCGGCTCATTCAGCTTTTTGATCGGCTTCGCTTCAATCCACTTGGTAAATTTGTCCATGCCGACGAGCAGATGTTTCATGCCGCCGTGCGCCGTCTTGAATGGGCCCACCATGTCCAGTCCCCAGACGGCAAAAGGCCAGGTGAGGGGAATGGTCTTGAGTGCTGAAGCCGGCAGGTGCTGCTTGGAGCTGAAGACTTGGCACCCTTAGCAATGTTTGACCAACTCCTTGGCGTCGTCCAAAGCAGTCGCCAAAAGAATCCATGGCGGAAAGCTTTGGCAACGAGTGATCTTGAGGCCGCGTGGTGGCCGCATTCGCCTTGGTGAATGTCTTTGAGGATTGCTATACCCTTCTCTGGCTCGACGTAGCGCTGGAAGACTCCAGTGACACTGCGCCTGACGAGCTCTCTGTTAACAATTGTGTATGCTCCGGCCCAGCGGTTGACTTGTCTTGCCGCGATCTCGTCAGCCCGTCAGTTCTCTGTTTACCAAGAAGTTGAGGATGGGTTGGGCCCATGCTGAAGTTGTGACTTCTTCTATAGCCAACACGGCTACTGTGACCAGGGCGGGTGGGTTGGGTGGTGAAGAGATGGAGTCGGCCACCGCTGTGTGTGACGAGTCCACAGGCAGCTGTCCTAGTCCTCGGGCCGGGTTCTGAAGTCCCCGGGCCGGGTGCGACTATGGCAGTCCTCATGCCGCCTATCAGAGTCCCCGGGCCGCCTATCGAAGTCCCCGAGCCGCCTGCTTGGTTCCCCAAGCCGGGTCCGACTGCTTCGGGATTAGGCGGCACAAAGATGGAATCGGATTACAGGCGGCTTGATAGACGGCTTGAGGAGGCGTTGGAGAGAGGCGCCCGGTCGGTATAGCTTGTCGAGTGGAGCCTATTCGTGCGGGCATCGCTTGCTCGTTGTCGGCCCGTGTACGGGAGGAACTCGCATCCTTCAAAATACCCGCTAATTTGCTGAGCGAGGAAGCGGTAGCTTGCCATGTTTGCGTCCTTGGCGTCGATCGCGGATGATTGCTGGACTACCAAATCCGAGTCGCCATAGCACAGGATCCGGCGGATGTCGAGCTGTTTGGCTAGCCGGAGCCCGTGTATGAGCGCCTCGTACTCGGCCACATTGTTGGAGGCGGCAAAATGAATTTGCAATGTGTATCTGAGCTTGTCGCCTTTGGGAGAGATGAGGATGATGCCGGCTCCCAAGCCGGTGCGCATCTTGGACCCATCGAAGTGCATCCGCCAATGAGTGGAGTCGGGGCGGTGGCGAGTCTTTGGTCTCGGCCGGTCGGCGAGGAAGTCGGCCAATGCTTGGGACTTGATGGCGGTGCGAGGCTGGTAGAAGACGGTGTAGGGGGCCAGCTCAATGGCCCATTTTGCCACCCGGCCGGATGCATCCCCGCTACCTATGATCTCGGCGAGCGGGGCGGTGCATACAACCGTGATGGGGTGCTCTTGAAAGTAGGGCTTGAGCTTCTTGGCGGTGAAGTAGACACCATAGCACATCTTCTGGTAGTGCGGGTAGTTCTGCTTCAAGGTAGACAGTACTTCACTTAAATAATACACCGGCCTCTGGACTGGCTGAGCTCGGCCTTCTTCCGGGCGCTGGACCACGATGACGGTGCTGACCACCTGGTTGGTAGCGGCAATGTAAAGGAGCATGGCCTCTTTCTCAGTCGGCGCCGCCAGGACAGGCGGTGTGGCCAGCATCTTCTTCAGCTCGCAAAAAGCATGGTCGGCTTGGTCGTTCCACTCGAAGTGAGTGGCTTTCTTCATGAGTCGGTAGAGGGGAGAGCTTTTTCTCCAAGCCGGCTGATAAAGCGGTTCACGGAGGCCAGGCATCCGGTAAACTTCTGGACGTCTCGTAGTTTGGTGGGAATCTCCATTCTCTCAATGGCTTTGATCTTCACGGGGTTGCATTCGATGCCGCGTTCGGAGACCAGGAAGCCTAGAAGCTGGTCGGCTGGTACTCCGAACACGCATTTCTCGGGGTTGAGCTTGATCTGAAACCGGCGCAGATTCTCAAACGTCTCCTTGAGGTCTTCTAGCAGAAAATCGTTAGCGCCCCCCCCCCCTCGCGTCGCCCCTGCTCGGGCGACTCGGGGGTCCAAACCCTAGCGCCGCCGCCTCCTTTTCCCCTCCCTTACCCCTACGCCGCCGCTGAGGCCTTGCCGAGCAAGCCAGGCGCGCCGAGAAGGTGGCGGCGGCCTGGCTGCCCTGCCTCTTCTGCGGGGCCGAGGTCCCAGGGGCGGCCCTGTCGGAGAGCGTCACCGGCCGTCGACAGGCGGTGGCGGGGGCGTGGGCCGGCGAACCTGGCCGTGTGGACGGCGGGTGAACCGAAGGACGGGTGGCGTGGTGCAACGGCAGTCCGGCAGCGCCAGATCTGGCCGCCCCTGCCTCCCCTGTTTGGCGAGCTCCTCCCCGGCCAGATCCGGCCTGCTCCTCTGCGGGCCACCAGGTCTCGCGCTGTTGGGGTATGGGTGGCGGGGATTCGTCGACCGGGAGAAATCCTAGGCCGGCCTCGCCGGTCTTGGCAGCGGCAACGCTTGAGGGCGCCGCTCCCCTCCTTGGAGGCTCCGTTCAGGTCAGATCCGCCGCCCCTTCCCCTCTAGTGTCCCGGGTGAAAACCACAACACTGTTGGGCGGCGGCGGTGCCCTTGGCGTCGCGTTCCTTCCTGAAGGCGCCGTCTTTGGGAACTAGGTGGGCATTGGGCTCGCTCGGCGATGTGGTGGGTGTGCAGCGGCGGTAGCTGTCCTCCATCTCTTCTCCGCCCGTTCCGCATCTCTTTCTCATTCATGTCCAGTCCATGGATTTGGTGGTGCTCTGCTCGGTGAGCACTCCGTGGCTTGTCGGTGCGCTCGGTTCCTTCTCCGGATGCAGCTTGCGGTGTCCTTCCTCCCAGGTTCTAGGGTGAACGCGACAACATCAACGGTTGGCGCCTTCGATCGAAAGCGAGGCGGGGCTTTCTTTAACAGTGGAGCTGGGAGGTCATGGCATGTCGGGGCCGCTGGCGATTTGGCGACGGCGTGCCCCTCCTCGCCGTCGGAAGTGCTACTCCTGTGCTGACATTCTCCTACTTCCTTGGTGACCCGTACGCGATTGAGGACCTACACATCTCCGAGCTGCGTGTCTCCATGTTCGATCTTATTTAGCTTGGTGTGTGTGAGGCTTGTGAGCTGCTGTTCAGCGTCTTTGTACCTTGTCGTTTTTCTATTTTCTTGTGTTGGTTTAGCGCTTGTATTACTATTCCTGGCCGGTTGATGGCTTTGTTAATTCAAAGTCGGGCTCCTCTAGAGCCTTCGTTCTAAAAAAAGGTCTTCTAGCAAGGTGCCGCGCTTCTCCGTCTTCACCACGATATCGTCTACATAGACGTGGGCATTTCTGCCGAGTTGCTTGAGGAGGCATTTCTGCATGCAACGCTGAAAAGTGGCACCGACATTTCTCAAGCGAATGTCATAGTCGGGTGCGAAAGCTCGAATAAGCGTGATGAAGGCGGTCTTGAGCGATCGGTGGGTCCAACTTTATCTGGTGGTAGCCTGAGTAAGCATCCAAAACTTAACAGCTTCGCATCCGGCCATGGAGTCTATCACTTGGTCAATCCTTGGCGGGCGAAGGGATCTTTAGGGCAGGCTTTGTTGAGGCTAGTGTAGTCTATACATCATCGCCACTTATTATTCTTCTTGAGCACGAGGACCGGGTTGGCGAGCCATTCGGAAAGAACACCTCCATTATGAAGCCGCTGCCGCCCGACGGACTATCTCTTCTCCTACAATCCTTCTCTTCTCTTCCGACAGTCGACGGAGGGGCTGCTTGACTGGTTTTGCATCTACTCGGACGTGTAGCTTGTGCTCGGCAAACTCCTTCGGAACACCCGGCATGTCCTTGGGGGACCATGTGAAGATGTCCCGATTCTCACGGAGGAAATCGACGAGCTCACCTTCCTATTAGCTGTCCAGGTTTGCCCCAATGACGGCAAACCTTTCTGGGCGCTCCGGGTCCAGAGGTATCTTCTCCGTTTCCTTGGCCGGCTGGAAAGAACCTTGGGCATCATACTCCTTGGGGTCGGGGGACAGGGCTGGTTGTTTGCCAGCCATGGCCACGACTCGGTCCAACATCTTTTTTTCTTCAGCGATCACAAGGGACTCGGCCAGCCGGCTGCTGGCTGCCGCGCACTCGGAGGATTTCTTGTAATCGCCGGCTATGGTGATGATACCCTTGGTACTCGGCATCTTCATCTTGAGGTAAGCGTAGTGGGGTACAACCATGAACTTAGCCAAGGCAGGTCGGCCAAGCAGTGCATGGTAGGGGCTCTCGAGGTCCACCACTTCAAAACAGATCGCTTCTCGGCGGAAATGATCCTTGTCCCCAAAGAGAACATCTATCTTGATCTTGCCGATTGGTGAGCAGGACAGGCCGGGTACAATGCCATGGAACACGGTTCGACTAGGCATGAGTTGCTTCGTCTTGATGTTTAGCTTCTCCATGGTGTCACGGTACAGGATGTTGATGCTTCTCCCGCCGTCTATCAGTACGCGGGAGAAACGGGCAGCACGCCTGTCTATTGCGAGGGTGGCGTCCAAAACCAATGCATAAGAGCCGGGAGACGGCATCACCTCTGGGTGGTCGGCCCGGCTCCAGCTGATAGGCCTTTTTGACCAGTGCATGTACTCGGGGGTGTTGGAGGCGACCGCATTGACTTCTTGGAGCTGTCGGCGCCTGCTGCACCGGTCTTCGGGCTGGCTTGTAAAGATGACATAGGTGGCATGCTCGTCAGGGAACACATCTTGAACGGCTCCGACTGCTGGTCGAGCGGCCGGCTGTTGAGGAGCTGGAGGCGGCTGACCAGCAGGCGGAGGCGGCACCAGCCCTTCGCCCTTGGAGATTTGCGTGAGCCAGTGGCACTTCCGGGTCGTGTGGTTGGGCGGACCCGGCGCGCTGTGGAACTTGCATGGGGCGTCAAGGGCCTGCTCGTAGGAGAAGGCGGCTACCAAGCGGCTGTCGCCCTTTGCTTCTTGGCGTGGGCCGCCCCTCGGGCTGTTAAATCTTCATTGTAGCCACACCCGACCGGTTGAAGGCGGCATGGGGCCCTGCGCTTGTTGTCGTTACAATGCAGGCGTCGGTTGGAGTCCCCAGCCGGCGTCTTGGGAGCCGGGTTGAGTACCTTCCCGGAGGCTAAACAAAAGGCAAGGGTTCTTCGAATAAGAACCACCGTCCATCCGGAGCTCGGTTTTCATCGAGGAGTCGGCGGTGGCGTACTTGTCCGCTATGACTAGCAGCTCGTCGAGGGTAGTCGGCTCGTCGCAGAGGAGCTTGTGCTTGAGGAGGGTGCCGTCTCGGCAGCTGGCGGTGAAGTACTCTATGGCTTGAACCTCGTGCACCCCCTCGCTGGAATTGCAGAGCTCGGCCCAGCGCATGAGGTAGTCGTGAGTTGATTCAGTGGGTCCTTGTACGCACAAGGAGAGCTGTCTGGACTTGGGAGCCTGCTTGTAGGTGCTGGTGAAGTTGCGGATGAAGGCTTCCGTGAAGTCTAGCCAGCTGTTGATGCTGTACGGCTTGAGGCTGTTGAGCCAGGTTCGCACCGTGCCATGAAGCATGAGGGGCACATACTTCACGGCAACGCGCGAGCTGCCGTTCGCTATGCTGACTGCAATGGAGTAGTCGATCAGCCAATCCTCCGGCTTCACAGAGCCGTTGTACTTGGGCGTGTCTCTTGGGAGCGAGAACCCTTTGGGGAAGGGCTCGTCGCAGATGCGGGGGCCGAAGCAAGGCGGGACGACATCATCTTCCTCTTCTAGCACCAGGGATCGCGCTAGGCGGTCGATCCGATGGCGAGCATCGTTCTCGCCGACTCCTTCGTGGCGCCTAGTCGGCCGCTGAGAGTCGGATGCGTGACAGGCGGCGGGGTGGGATATCTCTCCCCATGAGGCGGAGGAGGAGGCGGGTTGCCCCGTCGCTCCACGGCTCGAGGGCGGCCTTCTGCGTCTCGCTCGATGGAGATCCGGGTTCGGCTGCGGCTGGCAGCCGACTCTTTTCCTTGCCGCGCGCGGGTGTTGCCCGCAGTCGGCGTCCATGACGTTGCGCCGTGCTCTTGGCGCGGGGGAGGACTCTCCACGCGGACGCCGACTTCGTGCCGCTGCGCAGCTGCATCGATCATTCTGAATTAAATCGGTCATGTGGGGAGCTCTTGGCCCCATCCATTCAACTTCGTCCACGGCCGCCCCCGGCGCGCGCCGGTTCTCGGCGTGGCGTAGACTGGGCGTTCAACTCCTAGCATGTCGGCGATGGTTGCGCCACGCTGCTTGATGGCGCCGATTCGGCTCGGCCCGTTAGGAGGCGGTGTGCCGAAGGCGGCGTGATCGACTTCGCGTTGGTGAGCCTCAGTGAGGTGCCTCATGGAGGCTAACTTTCGGCCCTCCGCAATGAGGGCGAGGCGGCGTGCCTCCAGTGTTTCGGCGTCGGTGTCGGCCGGGAGGGGGACGGACAGGTCGTGGATTGCCGCTTGCTGGGCGTCGTGGGCGTTCGCCCGGGCGCCGCCGTGTTGATGACCAGCACCTCGGTGATGGCACCGCCACAACCGTCGGCTAAGGAGCAGGTCGTTGAAGATCCTGGCGTTGGTGGGGAAAGCGTCGGCGATGCAGATGTCGGTCGACTAGAATCGGTCGGTGGAGCCAACCGACTCCAAATCCTGGCAGAGCTTCTTTGAGAGGCGTGGAGTGGGTCAAGGAGGCTGACGAGGTGGCTCTCGAGGCAGCCTCTGCCCCCGTCGGAGGCGGGCTCGTCGTAGATGCGAGCCTCGCCAAGAAGATCGGCGAGGCAGCTCGCCGTGCAGGCGTCAGCAACGCCTTGCAGCGCGTCGGGGCAAGCGCCATCGGGCGTGCCGGGCTGGCTACGCTCGCTGGGGAGGAACAGGGTTCCCGTCCAGAACAGGTCTCCGGACGACGGTGCACCTGGCCCCATGGTGGGCGCCAAATGTCGGGTGGTAGGTGCGACATATGCCAACGGGTGGCTTGTCATTGTGGGAGCCAATAAGACGTCGCCGTTGCCTGGAAATGGGATGAGGCGAAGACATGCACGCCGGTGAATCTTACCCAGCTTCGGGGCTCTTCGTGGAGAGAACACCCCTGCTGCTGCTCTGCGGGGTCTCCGCATGATCACTAGATGAACAAGTAGCTACAAGAGGCTCCTTGAGCTGTTCGGTGAGAGGAAGAGGAAGGGCACGGCTAGCTCTCCTTTTCCCTCTATGTGGTGTCTAAAACTCTAAGAGATCAACCCTTTGCATGGGTGCCCTGGGGGGTTTATATAGGCCTACCCCCCAAGGGTACAATGGTAATCGAGCTGGCCACTGGCCCTAGCCGACAGCGTCTACGTTCGCCAACTTCTCCGTCGGCCGCTGGGGCCCGCCGGCTACCGGCCTCTGGGTCGACAAGCTGGTCCCACCGCTGAGGGCCTTGTCAGGGACTGGTTACTGTTGCCTCAATCCTGATGACGAGGGCTTTGTCAAGGTAAGCATGGCTCTGATGCAGCCGCTTTGGCGGCGATCCTCGTAGCCTTACCTCGTCTTGTCTCCTTAATGAGGCGCCTCCTTGAGGGAGGGAGCAAGCCCGGCTCTGGAAGCCGGCCATATCTCGAGCCGACTGGGAGGCGGGCCGCCTCGGGCATCTCTCGACCGGAGGGCAGGCGCTATCTGCGGTCGTATTGACAACTTTGTCGTGGGTGACATCATGGTCAGCGTGGCATGATGCCGCGCCGGACGGGTGATGGCCGACCCGTCTGGCGCTCTGCAGGCATCGCGCTCCGGGATGTGGGGTGGCAGGCTTCATTTAGCCATGCCCGTCTCATCACTGTTATCTGGGTGCAGATTACGAGGTGCGGCCTTGGCACTTTCTTTGAGGGCGGCTTCTTGGAGTCGGCCTTCTCGCCGGGCCATGGTCGGCCCCCGGTGGCCGGCTCCTTGGTAGTCGACCCTCGGTGACCTTCTTCCTGTAGGTTTTAGGGCGGACCGCCTCCCGTAGCCGGCTGAGAGACAGCCCGGCCAGGGAAGGCGGCCCCGCGTCTTGGATGTTGGAGGGCTTGATTGACTCATAATTTTTTCAGAAGTCCCAGGGGGAGCCGGCTAGGCTACCCGTGGTCATTTACTCCGACACTCTTAAACAGTTGTTACAAAAATACAAAAATATTTTCGGTTTGCATTTTTCTTGTTTTGCCCATTTGCTTGCTTTGAACCTGTCATCATGAGTGATTTTGGTATGATTGAAATAGATGATGGTATAAATCCTAAAATTGGATGTTCTACTAATCTAGATGCTAAAACTTTTGTTAGAAAGTTATAGGAAAAGGTGCCATCCAAGAATTCTTTAATTGCATTGGAACTTTAACTTGTGATGATGCTCCTATACTTAAAAGAACTAAAACTTATGCCGAAGCTATTTCGGCACTTGTTCTTAAACTTGAGAAAAGATTTATTCGTACTCATCCTACCTTGCAAAGATTGTTTATGAGCTACCTGTTATAAAAGATCCTAGAGCTAAGAAGATAGCTACCCTACATAGTGCGGGAAGCTAGGGAGATCTTCGACTTTTATGGTATGAACTGTGGAAAATCGGTAATAGATGAGATCATTTATATTTGAAAATGATCACATCTTTGATGATAAACTTAAAAAGGAAGTGCCCGTTTTGGATATGATCCAACAAGTTATCAATGATGTTAATCCACAATAATCTTGGATTGTAGCCGGTGATCAAAGGGGATATGCAGATGGACAACTTGATAATTCTAAAAATTCTATGGATGATGTGTTTCATGTTAGAAAGACCTCCTGGCAAAAACGCATCTATGGAAAGTAAGAAGAAAGATGACAACACTTGAATCTATGCATTATGCCTAGCTAGGGGCGTAAAACGATAGCGCTTGTTGGGAGGCAACCCAGTAGTTATCTTTGAAATTTTGTTTTTCTTTTTGTTCTTCAATAAATACACAATTATACTTCTATAATAATTATGTTTTTCATGTTTTAATTAGTGTTTGTGCCAAGTAAAGCCTTTAGGATAGTTTGGGTGATAGTTGATTTAATCTTGTTGGAAAACAGAAACTTTTGCATCCAGTAGCAAAATTTTAAAAAAATCACTTGAGCGACGAACAATTATGATTTTTTTACACAAGATTTCCTACGTTGTCCTAATTTTTCAGATTTTTTGGAGTTACAAAAGTATGCTTGAAGTATAGATTACTACAGACTTTTCTATTTTTGACAGATTCTGTTTTCGTTGCATTGTGTGCTTATTTTGATGAATCTATGGATTTTATCGGGGAGTATAAGCCATGGTAAAGTTAGAATATAGTAGGTATAATGCAATAATAAAATATTAATGGGTTTGCAATAGTACTTAAACTGGTGATTTGCTTTATTATACTAACGGATCTCACGAAGGTTTTGTTATGTTTTGTGCGATTGAAGTTTTGAAGTTTTGGGTGAGATCACGATGGATGAAGGAATAAGGAGTGAAAAGAGCCTAAGCTTGGGGATGCCCATGGCACCCCAAGGTAATATTCAAGGAGTAACAATCAACTAAGACTGGGGATGCCCCAGAAGGCATCCCCTCTTTTCTTCTAACGACCATCGGTAATTTTACTTGGAGCTATATTTTTATTCGTCACATATCATGAGTTTTGCTTGGAGCGACTTGCATTATATGAGTCTTTGCTTGTTTTGCTTTTTAGTTTGTCTGTTGAAATTTTTTAAGAAATATTTACGCTGTCGGACTTCACTTTTCCAGACGCCCCAATTTCAGAACCACGAGATCCAATCTAGAGGACTTTTCTAGCACTCTGCCGGAGGGGGCAACGATCACGGAGGGATTCTTCATCATCCTTGTTGCCCCTCTGGTGATGCGTGAGTAGTTTACCACAGACCTACGGGTCCATAACTAGTAGCTAGATGGCTTCTTCTCTCTTTTTCATCTTCAACTACAATATTCTCCTCGATGTTCTTGCAGATCTATTTGATGTAACTCCTTTTTGTGGTGTGTTTGTTGGGATCGGATAAATGGTGGGTTTATGATCAGTTCTATCCATGAATATTATTTGAGTCTTTGCTGAACTCTTATATGCATGATTGTTATAGCCTCGTTTTTCTTCTCCGAAATTTTGGTGTGGTTTGGCCAACTAGATTGATTTTTCTTGCCATGGGAAGAGGTGCCTTTTGATGGGTTCGATTTTGCGGTGCTCAATCTTAGTGACTTAGTGACAGAAAGAGACATGACATGCATGTACCGTTGCTACTAAGAATAACAAGATGGGGTTTATTCCAACATGAATAAATCTTGTCTACATCATTTCATCGTTCTTATTGCACTACTCTATTTTTTCCATGAACTTAATACACTCGATGCATGCTGGATAGCGGTCGATGTGTGGAGTAATAGTAGTAGACGTATGCAAGAGTCGGTCTACTAATCTTAGACGTGATGCCTATATACATGATCATTGCCTTGGATATCGTCATGATAATTCGCCTTTCTATCAATTGCCCAACAGTAATTTGTTTACCCACCGTGTGCTATTTTCTCGAGAGAAGCCTCTAGTGAAAACTATGGCCCTAGGTATATTTCCTATCATAATCTAAAAATACTTTGCTGCACTTTTTATTTATTTATTTTATTTTTTGTTTTAGTTAGATTTATTTATCGAATCTCATATAATTTATATCTCAATACCGTTGAGGGATTGACTGTCGGATTTCGGGTTCCGGCAGACCCTCTAGGTTCGAACACTGGGGTGCGCGCGGAGATCTCGCCCTCTACCTACCTGCACCTTGCCGCCTTGCTAGGATCTAGAGCTATGAAAGGAACAACACAAGAGACACATGGTTTATACTAGTTCGGGCCACCATTGTGGTGTAATACCCTACTCTAGTTTGTGGTGTGGTGGATTGCCTCTTGGGCTGATGATGATGAACAATACAAGGAAGAACAGCCTCGTGAGGGTCTGTTCTTGGCTGGTGCGATGAACTTCTAGGGGGAGTTCAGTCGCTCTCTCTCTGCTGATCCCAGATGCTGGATCCCCTCTCTAGATGCCTCTACCTTGCGGGTGGCTAGTCCTATTTATAGGCAAAGGCCCTGGGCCTCTTCCCAAATATTGAGCGGGAAGGACGCCAACAATTGGCCATTTTGAAGGGGAACATCTAGTACACTTATCCTGACTAAAGTTGTTCCTCGCTTTGCCAAAGGCTCTGGTGGTGGCCTTGGCTTGGGCTCCACAATGACTTCCTTCCTGCCGTTGCGGCGGTCTTGGTCTTGTTGCAATCAAACGGATGCCTTTGCTTGATACTCTTGCCTGCGCTTGCTCCTTTGCACCAAAGAGGAAAGGAGGACATCGCGTGGGCTGGCACCCACCGGGCGCCCTTAGTGCGTCATGGCTGCGTCATGGGCACCTCGTGAGGTACCCGCCTTGATCTCTCCGCCTCCTCGCGAGCCAGCCTGGACGAGGCCGTGCACGAGGAAGCTCCTGTCGTCCGCCCATGAGGCTTGGCCCCTCGCGAGGGTCTTGAGCTTGTGTTGATGAAGATGGGCCTTGATGGGCCACCCCTTGAGCCACACCGCAGGCCGCAGGCAGGCAAGTCTGGGGACCCCGTTCCCGGCACCGGCAATAGCCCCCGGCCCAAAAGCGCGCTGGACTTGGCTGAGCAGAGAAGCGAAGGGGCAAGGGCGAAGCGCCGCAGGTCCTAACAGCCTGTGGCCTCGGGCGCCGCGTGGCGGTTGATTGGACGTGGGCGCCATTGTTTCCCCACGCCTCCTTATTTTGCGCCCAGCTAGGCGGACCCGCGGTTGCACACAGTCGTTCCGCTTTCCATTGCTCGACCGTCCCCTGTTCTTCCTCCTCTCAAGCTCCAGTCTCCGCTTCCAATCCAATCTCGAATCCTCCCCTCTTCCGTCGCCATGGCTCCGACGAAGAAGGGGAAAGGGAAGAAACCCGTGCCCCCGCCTCGCTCGCCGTCGTTGGCGGCCCCTACCGTCGATCGGTCGATCATACTCAACCGAGAAGGCTTGGGCAAGGTCAGCTCTGCTCTGGCCACCATCTTCAATGAGTGCGGGAGGACGACGGCCTGGCCCGCGTCTCACTTCTCCATCGAGAATAGTCACCCAGTCCGGTACTTTGCCGGCATACGTATGGACTAGTTCCCCTTTTCCAATTTCTTCAACGATGTGCTTTCCCATTACCAGATCCATATAATGCATTTGGGTCCTGAATCCATTACTCTTCTTGCCGTCTTCGCCTTTGTCTGTGAGGCAATGATGGGTATCCCTCCTTCAGTTGCCTTGCTGCGTCACTTCTTCTCTCTGTGCCTCGTCGACCCCACCCAATGCTCGGGGTGCGTGCACTTCATTGCCGCACCAGAAACAGCGGCTTCAGGGATTGATTTTAGTCTTCCTCAGCCCGCGCCTGGGTTCTGCGAGCGGTGGCTGTACGTGGATGTCGGGGTGCCCAGCCCCCTGCTTTCGGAGCCAACATCTCCCGCTGTCCCCAATTCAGGCTGGGGCGGGAGGCGCCACGAGCCCCAGCTCATCTTAAATGCCGCGTCGCCCGGCGTTCTGAGGCGCTTCGATGTGGCGGTGCCCAAGGTGGTGAAGGAGTTCCTGCTATGCGCATTGCCCTCTCCGCCGCCACTCCGCGGATGTGGGCCTTCAGCGGTCGTGAGGATCGCATGAGGCTCGAGGAGGAGGACCTAACGCCTGAAGCGTTGAGGAAGGTGCTCTTGGTCTTGACTAGGGACCCCACCCCTAGCAGCATCCGGCAAGGGGGGGCTTTGCTGTACTTTTGCTCGAGCAGGCGACTTTGTGAATCGATGTCTGGCCGGCGAATGGGGCTGCGCCCGCTGGCCTCCCTGGGCCTCGCGAAACCAGCGGTGGTGACTGCCCTTCCAGTCGCCCAGGCGGTCCTTCCTCGAGTGGCGGAGCAGGGAGGCATGGGCCGCTGGAGGCCGAGGGGGCCCCCGCCGGGATGACGATGCCAGGCAGCACTCCTGAGGGGGCAGCTCCTGAGGCCCGTACTGCTGCGGTTGAAGGCGTTGAGCCGCTGCCCGTGGCGCCCGTGGTTGAGGCCCCTTAGGCCCCAGCTACCCTTCTTGGTGAGGCGACCGTCGGCGTGCATCAGGATGATGCCCCTGACGCTGGTCACCTTGATGCTTCTTCCTCGTCGCAGGCTGACCCCTGCGCCCAACTCTGGGCCGCTTCGCATGGACTTCGAGGCTCTCCTAAGAGAAGGAGGCCTTGGGTGGCGATTACCCTTGCCGCTTCTTTGAGCGCAGGAAGTATTCGCCATTGATGAGTAAGCCTTCCCTTTCCTAGCTCCCGATCCTCCTGTTGCTTTGGCTGATCCTTGCTCTGCAGGGCCCTTCCTGCCGAGCTCACAGAGATGGCTGAGGAGCCATCTCCCCAGGCTTAGCCCTCTCCACCACCTTGGCGCTCCGAGCTCAAGCGAGCCCTTGTGGTGAGGCCGGTCGGAGAGATGAGCCATCTGTGGCGCGATCGCGGCTCTGCAGCCCTCCTGACCCTCCTTGCGAGCCTTCTCGGGGCATAGCCAGCCTGCCTGGCTTCTCAACTGGTCGTGGATGGCGATTGGCTGAGGTCAGCCATCGCTCTCCATTTGGGGATGGGCTGGCTCGGGCCGGGCTTCGCGAGGCGTGCCCGGCCATCACGAGGCGCCAGCCCCAGCCCCCCGCCGAGGGGGCAGCACTGTTCGTGGCCCTCCGCGCTTACTTGGGGCGGATGGCGGCGCAGAAGACGTGCTCGGCCTCGGGAGCGCGCGCTCTTCGCCAAGGGTTTCTTGAAGGGCGGCTGGCGCGTGAGCCTGCTTGGTGAAGAGCTCACGACGAAGACGCGCCTTGAGGCCGAGGGCCTAGGCCTAGTGAAGAGAGGCGCAAGCTGAAAGCGGTTGTTGCCCTTGCAGCGCCACCAACGTGACCTCGACAATGAGGAAGCCGGCGTCGTGGCGGCCTCTCGGGAGGCCTGTTCCTGGTCGTCGAGGAGGCCCGAGAGGCTGACCCGGCCTTGAGGTGGCGAAAGGCGGGCGCGGGAACTCGGGCCAGTGCCATTCCTGGAGCAGCAGGTGGAGCTGCGTGAGGCGTCCTTGCATCGATGAAGGTGGCTCTGATCGACCAGCAGAGCTCGAGGCGTGAGGAGGCACCGTGGCTGGAAGCGCCAACGCAGCAGCGATCTTGAGCGTCTGGAGACGAGGGAGGCGCTTGGTGGCACAGCGGAGGATGGCGTCGCTCTTGCGGGAAGCCAGCGTCTGGAAGAGGTTGGGCGCCAGTGGCGGCGGCCCGCTTGAACCTTGGCGCGAGTTCGAGGAGAGGCTGGGGTTGATTCGGTCGGCTGAAGGCAGGACCGCCGCCACGAGGCCAAGCTGGATGAAGTGGCGCGCGGGCGATGCTTCCCGGGCCGCCCTTGGTGTGGCGCAGGAGGAGCTGACTACCTCCCGCGCTGAGGCGCTTCTTCTCCGCCAACGGGTGGACGAGGCTGAGGCCGTTGCGCGGCAGAACGAGGACGAGATACGCCAGTGGCGGACCCTGGAGCACGAGCATGGCCCCATGCTCACCACTCTCCGGGAGAGAGCCAACACGGCCTTGGGTAACATCTGCGAGGCGGCTGTTGGCGAGCCCCACGCAGTCAACTATGCTGGCAACCTTCAGTTCTTCACCGACGTGGTGACGCAGCTGGAGGTGCGATCGGTCAGAGCCAACAGGTTGGTGGAGGAGAGGAGCCGCGCCCTGCTCGGGCGCGCCTTTTCTCGTGTCTTCAGCCATCTTCGAAACATGGACCCCAACTTCAATTTTGACGCCGCCATCGCCCCAGTACCCCAGGCCGTCCGGGACGACCTGGCGCACTGGGTGGAAGACAACGTGGATGCCCTCGTCAGGGCCTTCGCTTCTGATAACGACGGCGTGGTCGTGGCTGCTGATGAAGGTGGCGTGGTGAACGGCCCTGACGCCGCTGACGGCAATGCGGAGAGCAATGGCGAGGCCAGCGACGATTCAGGAGGTGCCCCTGAGGATGCATTGGGGGATTTATCCGACTGACCGCGTGTCGTCCCTGCTTTCTTACCCTGCACAGATAGAGTTCGGGCTTTGCCCTGAAGGTTGTAAGAGCATTTTGGGAGGGGGAGCCCCTCATGTAAAAACTTGTGTTTAGCGTATTAGTAGATGCTATATCACCCGTACGCCTGCGCCAAGCGGCTGGCTTTGCGACGAGCTGGTTGGCTAGTTTACCTTCGACCCGCGTGGGCCCTGAGACAGCCTGCGGAGGGCTGCGGTGTCTCGAGTGTCTCCTGATCGAGCCCATAGGACCTGTAACAAAAACCTCCTGAGAGGGCGCGGCAAGGGCAGTCTGGGCTGCACGCAAGCTAGGCCTGACCCGGCTCGCGAGGGGCTCACGAGGGGAGGCAGCTGAGGCAAAGTGGTAACCAGAACTCGAGAGATTGCTCGAGCGAGACTAAACACCCCTTCCCGGACACACGCAAATCTCAAGCTCAAATCCAACTTAAATCCAGCGGGGAAAACGACAGCCAAGGAAAAAAGCAATGAAAGCAGAAAAAAGGCGCGTCGCACCTAGTCTTGTCTTGGACGTCTTCTCACCAGCGCGGAGCTAAGTGCTGCCACTGGGCGTGGGAGGGAGCCCCAGGGCCTGAGGCCGGCACCCCTGAGACTCCGGGGCGTGTACAGCCCCACTCATTATTACGTGAGAGTGTCACGGGGCGGCGAGCTTCACAGGCACTGGGCCTTCTTCACAAGTACCGGCCTTGCTTCATATCGCCAGACGAGGGCCCCGCCTTGCGCCACACTCTAGTGCCACCGACGATGACCGAAAACCAGAACGCCGCCGATGGGGTAGAGCGGTCGCCAGCGGTTCCCCCGACGACCACGGGTCCTCTCCCAGGGGTAGGCCCTGAGGCACCTCCCTAGCAGAGGGCCTACCTCCTGAAACGCCTTGCTCCGAATGCCATGGTGGTGATGCCGGATCTCGGCCCCTCTCCTGCAGCCCCCGGCGCCCTCCTCCTGAGGGGTAGGAAACTGCCGGAGTGGGGCAGCCGCCCGCTGTGGCGATCTGCACCTCCCGTGATCCATGGTTAGCGTATGCCTGTTCCTAAGGAATCAACGGTACCCGATAATTGTCGCTTCCAACGTGGCCGACAGCGCCTTCCCGGGACTCCTGGAAGAGCTCAGCTTCTGGTTCTTCGTCCCCCAGCTTGGGCCGAGGAGCGAGCCTTGTTCGTCCTCATGCGCGTGCCCTTGGTCCATCATGTGGGGCACGTACTCTTCTGGGGCCGCCATCCCGAAGGTTGCGCCATAGTGCTCCGTGTGCCACATAGTTCTGCTTGAGGCGCCCACCTGGGGGTGGTAGCGCGGCCGCCCACTAGGGCCGTGGGTCGTGACGAGTCCTTCGGTGGCCGGTGGCGGAGGTAGCCGCGCTGCTGGCCCGGTGCTGATGGCCTGGCTGGCGTTGGGGTGGCCTTGGAGTCCTCTTGGAGCTTCGCGGGTGTGCGTGGAGCCTCCGCGTGGGCCGCCCTGGACCTGAGGTGGGAGTTGGGTGCAGAAGGGGTGAGCCCCCGATGCGGCGAAGCCCAGGAGCTCTGCCACCCGTTCCAGCAGCACGTCGCAGCCGCCCTCCGGCCTTTGCATTGCGGTAACTCTCGGACCACCGTGAGCGCGGCCCTTGAGTTCGCCTGCTCCCGTCGGGTGTACGGCGTCGTGGCCGCGGCTTGTTTGGAGGCCCTCGCCGCCGACCGTGCCTGCCGTGGCGTGAGAGCTGTCGTTGACTGTCCGCGTCGCCCGTGGCCTGCAGCGCCCTGCGGATCGCGAGCTGCTTGGGGCATAAGTCGCCCGGCGAGTGAGCTGCGTGGGCGGTCCAGCCGCCCGAGGATCGGGGTTGCCCTTTGGTCGCGGACATGATGATGATGATGCGACGTATGGCGGCAGCGAAAAGCGGATTCGGCGCACCTACTGGCGCGCCAAATGTCGGATTTCGGGTTCCGGCAGACCCTCTAGGTTCGAACACTAGGGTGCGCGCGGAGATCTCGCCCTCTACCTACCTGCACCTTGCCGCCTTGCTAGGATCTAGAGCTATGAAAGGAACAACACAAGAGACACAGGGTTTATACTAGTTCGGGACACTATTGTGGTGTAATACCCTACTCTAGTTTGTGGTGTGGTGGACTGCCTCTTGGGCTGATGATGATGAACAATACAAGGAAGAACAGCCTCGCGAGGGTCTGTTCTTGGCTGGTGCGATGAACTGCTAGGGGGAGTTCAGTCGCTCTCTCTCTTCTGATCTCAGATGCTGGATCCCCTCTCTAGATGCCTCTACCTTGCGGGTGGCTAGTCCTATTTATAGGCAAAGGCCCTGGGCCTCTGTAACATCCCAAATTTCCTATTTGGAATGTTTTACAATTACAGCTAAGCATCTATGCATGTTGTTTGAATTTGAGTGGCATTTGAAGTTTTGGGGGTTTTGGAATTTGAATTCAAATTTTGGCAAGTGGAAATCATTTCAAAAACTATGCCTGATAAATACTTGAGAAAAAGTATGAGAGGAGTAAACATGACACTCCAAAAATATCAGAGGAAAAACATTGCCAAAAGTTTGAAATTCAAATTTGAGTTTTATTTGAATTTTGAAAAAAATGAATTTTATAAAGTTTGGATTTTGCCTGGAAAATGTTCAAATGATAGGAATATTCCCTGATCATTTTGGTATATATATGTCCTATATAAAATATTTATAGTTTATATATTATATCTGTTTTGTTTTTTTCAAAAAATAAAAACTAGAAAAAAAAAAAAATGCCTGAGCAGGCCAGGCCCAGCCGACCGCCCAGCCAAGACTGGGCAGCCCACCCAACCCAGCGCCCACCAGGGCTCACCAGGGCCGAGCCCGCCCAATGAACCACCGAGCCACCGCGCCGAATCCCTCCCGATCGGTCGCCTGCTCGCTCACCCGCTCTCTCCTCACCGCGCCCGACCCCACCTCGTCCCTTTCCCTCGCCCGCCTCGCCCCGCCGAAACCACCGCCGCCCGACTCACGGAGACCCCGGATCCTCCCGATTCGCTTCCTCGCGCAAGCCGACGCCCCGCCCTATAAATGCCCCCCCCTCACCCCATTTCCCCCTCGCGGACCTCTCCTCTCCCATAAGGCCTTGCCGAGCCCGAGAGCGCCGCCGCCATTGCCACCGTCCCGACCCACCCCGCCACCCCGAGCTCGCCCGACCCCACCCCAGACTCCCTCGCGCTGCACCCGCCGGAGACCTCCGCCGGCGCCCCCGACCACCGGAGTCGACGGAACCATCGCCGCCCGAGCCGCGGTCGCCGTCGCCGTCCGGTACGTCGCCGGAGTCCCCCCTCGCCGTCCGATTCATTTTCAACGGCGTAGATTAGATCCCCCCGAAGGGGTATGATTTATTAGGTTTAGTTAAAATAAACCGGTTCAGTCCGGTTTATTCTTAGTTAGGGTTTTTATTTTTAATCGGCCCGATTCGTTTAAACCCTAGGGCGTAGTTTAGTTATTTAACGCCGAAGCATTAGTTAGGCCCATTAGGCCATTTTTCTTCTATTTTCATTTTCTGTTTTAGCAGAATAGTTTCAGATTTGAAAAATTCATATCTTTTAATCTACTTAATATTTTTAAGTGATTCTTTTTTTGTTGGTTTTCAAATTTCTTATAGTTTCTGTAGAAAATATATTTAGCTATGTTAAAATTATTTAAAATTGCTTTATTTTAAATTTAGACAGAATAGTAAATCTGCTATAAAATTAGTTAGGAAAATTATTTTTGGGTGATTCTTTTGTCCCAACTTTGTTTTGACATTGCCTAACCGTAGGAATTTATTTGGGCATTTTAGGATTAATAAAAAAATAGTTTTAATCAGAATCATGTTATTCTTAATTAATTAACTAGCTACTGTTTTCCTATTATTTTAATTAGCAAATCAATTTATTTTTCACATGTGATAGATTATTCTAGGTTAGTTTCTGTCACTTTAGAGCATGAACTTTTATTTATAATAAATAAAACTTTTATTTTATTTTTCCTATTAGAAATTGCTTTAGGCCTAATAGGAGTTTTAAAATAGCTTTTAAGATGATTCTTTTTGCTCCTAGTTACTTAATGCATTCTTTTCTGTTAGGTAACATAAACCCATGCTTAGGTTATGTTAAGAAATTTTTGTTATATAAAACTATTTTGTTGTTGCTTGAAATAGGAAAAACTTTGAGTTGGATTTCTTGAGTTTCCTTTGGGTTTTGATTCGTTTGTTTTGGTGTGTTATGTTACTATGCTATTGTGTTAAGTGATCATGTGCTATGTGCTTATTATGGTTATTGTTTGCCTCGGTAGAATTTCCGGTCTGAAGCTTGCTACCACAAATCCCTAGTTTTCAAGATCGTCGACAAGGCAAGTTCACTTTGACCATGTTTTCATACCTATGTGTTTTATTGCATCTAGTGTCATCTTCGCAACAATCCCTCCAAAGAGTGATATTGAATCCTTGTAGTTGAGTAGTATGCATGAGGTAGGAACCCATCACCCTATTACCAAGCCGGGACGTTATTTATTTTAATGCTACGCTATAGTAGACGGGTTGGTATGAGTGCTCGGAGTGGTGTGAAGAAGGAGGACTCTCGTCAATGGCGACAACTCCATGGTGGCATCTGCAAGGACTGCATTTTCAAGGCCTCAAGACTTCAAGACTCGAGACAAGAATTAAATACACACTCTTGGGTGAAGGATGGTTGTGGGCACCTGGAGAAACCAGTGGTTGGCGGGATGCATGGAGAAGCGCCATGACATCTTGCGGAAAGCTTTACCTGACTCAAAGAGATGGAAGAATACTTCATGCCCTGAAGCTTACATGCAACCGCAAGTCATTATGGGCTATGGCTTGGTTGACCTTGGTTGTGACTCTGGCTGGGGCGGTGCTAGCGGATGTAGAACTACGGTAGGATTGGATGAGCACCGACGGTGGATGAGGAACTCTTCGAAGACCATGTTTGGTCATCTTGTTCTCAAACACCACTGAAGTGCGAGAACGTAAAAGAGGGATCGAATCTTGCGGGTAAAGTGTACAAACCTCTGCAGAGGGTTTAAACCTAATCGATTAGCCGTGTCCCGATTACGGACAATTTGAGCATCTGGACTTGGATCTATCTCGAACTCTCAACACCGGATTGATAACTTAATTGTGAGCAACTTATGATGATTTTGGGCTATGAGACATCGGTTGGCGGAACCATGTCATGATAGAAAACTCCATAGTACAGACTTCATTTATTCCTTTGATGTAGGGAAAATAAATCAGCTTTTACGCAAACAAAACTCGAATCTGAGCCACAAAGCCATACCGCATATAGTATAGTTTATCATCTGTTTTCTCTTATTGTGATCTTGCGGTACATTCAATGTAATGACCTACACAGCTCAACGTATCATGTTGCAGATATTTCCTCGACAGTAAGAGTTGCGATCTGAGGTTACGGTCTACACTCAACCCGCCGATGGCGTTGATGGGACTCCACACCCGTTGTTGTTTCCACAGACATATGAGGTATATATATCAGTTTTACGTTATTTATACATGTGATTGCACTTTGATATATACATTGATGTACTTGTGTGTGCAAAGATACTGATCCGTGGATGGCACAAATACACGAGACTTGACCGTCTCGAGGTCGGGTCGCTCTGAATATGGTATCGAGCACATGTTGATCAGAGGACGTGACTCTAGAAATCGAAAAAACCCCTTGGGCAGGATATCTCAAAAACTTTATTTTCAAAAAGACTCTTACTTCTCATCTTTTCTGATTTTATCAAATAGACCCCCTCACCTCAAATAGTTAGAATATACCCCTTTTCCCTTTTGACCACATGAAGGATCAACTGAAGCCGCTCCAAGAAAGATATCGGACAGCTGATGACCTCTTCAAAGTAACAAGGATTTCACCATGCATTAGAAGAGTTGGGGCTGCAACAATTGAAGACTCTGAAGACCAGAAGAATTTGAAGAATCCGAAGAATTATTTGACCTTTAGAAGACCAAACCCCTGTTATATACTTACGTTAGATGCGACGATTTGTGAGCTGTCATTTTGTTTGATGTTTTTCCGACAGCCACAAAATAAAACTTGTTTCTTCAAAAACTATTGGTTGTATTGTGTGTATATCCCTCCCCACCTCTCTCATATCTCATCCCAAAACTTTTGGACCCCATAGATGATGAATGAAGTTGGACTGATATTCTCTCGATCGAAGACTCAATGGAGGCGAGCTATGGATTCGAACATGGAGAATCACTTGGGAGCAATTTGGTTTCAAGGAAGAATGAAGTATCGTGACGCTCTTGAAGACTTTGAAGGAAGTGCTGCAACATGGTGGCAGATGCACCAAGCTATCTGAGGATGAAATGGAGCAAAGACTTGGGAAGAATTCAAGAAGACTCGACAAGATCTCGCCTTACCCGGAAGCACCATGATACACCAAGAAATAAACCTTGTGCCTGCAAGATTTATGGAGAAATAGGACACACCTGGGAGGAACACAAGGATGGATGCCCTCATTGTGAGGAGAAACACCCACCGAGGAATGCCCAACTAGTCGGGTGACTTGTTTCTTGTGTGAAGGAACCACCCACTACCCGACTCAGTGTCACATTTACCCCATGGTGCAACAAACTATTCAGGAGCAGGAAGAAGGAATGAAAGAAGTCCTCCGAGAAGTTATGAAAGAACCTGTGATGAAGGAATGTGTTGAAGACCCTGATGGAGAAGGCCTCAACAGATTTTACTCCAATTCATGTGGAGAAGAAGGACATTTTTCGCAGTATTGCCCCAAGGGAAGAAAAGAGTATCTGGGATATTTCCAGACAGCAGAAGTGAAGTTTGACCCTCGGGAAATAGAAACTCTGATCATTGCAGAGAAATCCAGGAAGAGAAAACAAAGACACCCTCAGAACAACCCAATTTCTGCAAATAGGGACAAGAGTCATATTACCTGTTTTGAATGTAAGGACGTCGGGCATTATGCCAATCATTGTCTCGAAAGGAAGCAAGGAACTCAAGGAGCAGGCACCATCTCCAAGAAGTCCAAAGACTTATCAAAAGTCATTTGTTTTCGCTGCAAGGAAGCAGGACATTATGCTACTAAATGTCCCAACAAGACGAAAGCTGGAGTTGAGTAGTTGGAATTCTGATATGGATAATAAGAGTAGTAGAAAGCAATTTCATTTTCATGAGTTCGATGAGTTGAGTTATGTAATAGATTACTCAGAGATTGTAATAGTTCATGACTCAATAAAGTTGTAATGTCACATGCTTTGAAAGGCTTTAAGGAGTTGTCATATTTTATCTTGGAAATTAATATTCGGATGAACATGGAAGAAAGTGAGTTGTGATGCATAAACGGAAATTGGAAATTGAGTTTGAAGTTTTGTTTGGATGATATGAATGTGTGGCCCAGAAATATGTACCTTATTCGAGCACCATTTTGTTTTACAACTGCAGATGACGACCCTTTACGAGTCTTTCCTTAAAGGTCCGGAAACAATCATGACCACGACAAGTGATCATGATTACCCAAGATCCTGAAGGACATGATGAAGCATATTCACCTTGAAGGAGATGCAGTCTACAAAGGCTACCCCTTCATGCAAAAGGGAGTGGAACTTTGGTATGTGGAGGTACACCTCCACTGTATGAAAGGAGTTTGCCCAAAGACGATGGGGCAATACTTTTTCATTTCACGTGTGCCACAAGCAACTTTCTTCGATGCTGTTCGTGAAGCAGCCATGGAAGCCATACGCCAGATCGGAGAAATACTTGAAGCAAGACTCCATTATACTCAGGAATACCTAAGCGAAGTACATGCAGAGATGATGGAGGTGAAGCTCAAGGCCACCACGATGAAACAGAAGATTGAAGATTTCAAGGCGCATGTCGCACAATTCCAGTGGGACTGAAGAATCCTCAAGGAGGAAAAATGAATAAGTTGGAAGTAATGTCTGACCATACCGAACCATGTGGGTGGCGGCATTTGTAATAAACTTTTTGGAATTTGAATTCACGAAAAATGGTTAAGGATGTAATAAAAGATTGATATAATGAGATTTATGGATAAACTAGTGCATTTTCATTGGTGTCGTAGTACTCCGTAAAGCCACACGATCAATGAAGAGAGAAATGTGTTATTCATGACGGTCCATAGAAGGAAGCTGGACAAAATAAGTTGGAGTTTTGTTTTTGATATGATGGTATGAAGAAACAGAGTACTACTGGATTTAAAGGAGGTGTAATATGGAACAAGAGAGTTACTCCAAGGATGAGTAAAAGCTGCACTAGTGTTGAAGTGGGCCATAACCCACAGGCCCAGGATTTTGAAAAGGAACAGATGTAACCTTGATAAAGGAATAAATTTGGAAGAATCAGTGATCCAATCAGCATACGTTTCATAGGAGGTTACGCAAAAACCTGAGAGTGGTGAAGTAACGATAGATGTTTGTTCAGCTTGCAGAAACCATGGATTTACTCGAACCCAGTTCGAGAACAAGAGAAATTCTGCAATGCTTGTGAGTATGCCCAAGTGTTAGAATACGTGATTCACTGTTTATGTATGTGGTAATGATTCAAGTACGGGATGGATTGGCCCCCATACCGGTGACTTCTATCATGAACTATCATATGTTGATAGAAAATCAGAGAGCCTTGAAAACCTTAGAAGAGTGTCGACGCGATAAGCCATAAAACCATAGAATGGTAGGACGATGGAACCCTTTACAGGCAACCATTGCCAATCGTAGGTTATACGGTGAGGTTCAACCCAGACCCGTTTTCTGCAGGAGAAACCATAAATTGTAGACCACCATGAGTATTTCGATAGTTGTCTAGAATGGACACGAACCTATCAAATAAGAAGATCCAGTCCCGGACGAACTTCAACTTTGACGAACCGACCCAAGCTTTTGAGGAAAACTCTATGCTTCTGACAGAAGAGCGTTACTGAAGGAGCTGTTGTAAGATATGTGAAGAGACATACATTGCCGGCACTCCAGAGGAAGTATCTGAGTTTATTGGAACCGTAACCTTGTTTTTAAGTGTGGTAGCACCCCTGACCTTTCTGACCAAAACAATTGCTAGAAGACCCCCAACCCCTAACCCTTTCTTGCTAGCCTCTTCGAATCTCGAGGACGAGATTCATTTTAAGTGTGGTAGGTTTGTAACATCCCAACTTTCCTATTTGGAATGTTTTACAATTATAGATAAGCATCTATGCATGTTGTTTGAATTTGAGTGGCATTTGAAGTTTTGGGGGTTTTGGAATTTGAATTCAAATTTTGGCAAGTGGAAATAATTTCAAAAACTATGCCTGATAAATACTTGAGAAAAAGTATGAGAGGAGTAAACATGACACTCCAAAAATATCAGAGGAAAAACATTGCCAAAAGTTTGAAATTCAAATTTGAGTTTTATTTGAATTTTGAAAAAAAATGAATTTTTATAAAGTTTGGATTTTGCCTCGGAAAATGTTCAAATGATAGGGAATATTACCCTGATCATTTTGGTATATATATGTCCTATATAAAATATTTATAGTTTATATATTATATCTGTTTTTGTTTTTTTCAAAAAAATAAAAACTAGAAAAAAAAAATGCCCAGCACCACCAGCCGACTGCCCACCAAGACTGGCAGCCCACCCAACCGCGCCCAGGCGGGCCCACCAGTGGCCGAGCTGCCCAATAACCACCGAGCCACTGCGCCCGAATCCCCTCCCGATCGGTTGCCCGCTCGCTCACCCCTCTCTCTCCCTCACTGACGCCCCGACCCCACCTCGTCCCTTTCCCCTCGCCCACGCCGCCCCACGCTGAAACCACCCACACAGACTGCGGAGACCCCGGGATCCTCCCCGATCCTCCCCGATTCGCTCCCTCGCGCAAGCCGACGCCCCGCCCTATAAATGCCCTCCCCCCTCACCCCATTTCCCCCTCGCCGGACCTCTCCCTCTCCCCGCAAGGCCTCGCCGGAGCCCGAGAGCGCCGCCGCCGCCATTGCCACCGTCCCGACCCACCCCGGCCACCCCGAGCTCGCCCGACCCCACCCCCGGACTCCCCTCGTCACACTGCACCCGCCGGAGACCTCCTTGGCGCCCCGACCACCGAGTCGCCGAACCATCGCCGCCTGAGCCACGTCGCCGTCGCCCCCGACGTCGCCGAGTCCCTCCCCGTCCGATTCGTTTTCACGGCGAGATTAGATCCCCAAGGGGTATGATTTATTAGGTTTAGTTAAAATAAATCGGTTCAGTCCGTTTATTCTTAGTTAGGGTTTTATTTTAATCGCCCGATTCGCTTAAACCCTAGGGCGAAGTTTAGTTATTTAACGCCGAAGCGTTAGTTAGGCCCATTAGGCCATTTTTCTTTTATTTTCATTTTCTGTTTTAGCGTAATAGTTTCGATTTGAAAATTCATATCTTTTAATCTACTTAATATTTTTAAGTGATTCTTTTTTGTTGGTTTGCAAATTTCTTATAGTTTCTGTAGAAAATATATTTAGCAATGTTAAAATTATTTAAAATTGCTTTATTTTAAATTTAGACAGAATAGTAAATCTGCTATAAAATTAGTTAGGAAAATAATTTTTGGGTGATTATTTTGTCCCAACTTTGTTTTGACATTGCCTAACCGTAGGAATTTATTTGGGCATTTTAGGATTAATAAAAAATAGTTTTAATCAGAATCATGTTATTCTTAATTAATTAACTAGCTACTGTTTTCCTATTATTTTAATTAGCAAATCAATTTATTTTTCACATGTGATAGATTATTCTAGGTTAGTTTCTGTCACTTTAAAGCATGAACTTTTATTTATAATAAATAAAACTTTTATTTTATTTTTCCTATTAGAAAATGCTTTAGGCCTAATAGGAGTTTTAAAATAGCTTTTAAGATGATTCTTTTTGCTCCTAGTTACTTAATGCATTCTTTTCTGTTAGGTAACATAAACCCATGCTTAGGTTATGTTAAGAAATTTTTTGTTATATAAAACTATTTTGTTGTTGCTTGAAATAGGAAAAAACTTTGAGTTGGATTTCTTCGAGTTTCCTTTGGGTTTTGATTCGTTTGTTTTGGTGTGTTATGTTACTATGCTATTGTGTTAAGTGATCATGTGCTATGTGCTTATTATGGTTATTGTTTGCCTCGGTAGAATTTCCGGAGTGCGAAGCTTGCTACCACGAATCCCTAGTTTTCGAAGATCGTCAGCAAGGCAAGTTCACTTTGACCATGTTTTTCATACCTATGTGTTTTATTGCATCTAGTGTCATCTTCGCAACAATCCCTCCAGTAGTGATATTGAATCCTTGTAGTTGAGTAGTATGCATGAGGTAGGAACCCATCACCCTGTTACCAAGCCCGGGACGTTATTTATTTTAATGCTACGCTATAGTAGACGGGGTTGGTATGAGTGCTCGGGAGTGGTGTGAAGAAGGAGGACTCTCGTCAATGACGATAACTCCATGGTGGCATCTGCAAGGACTGCATTTTCAAGGCTTCAAGACTTCAAGACTCGAGACAAGAATTCAATACACACCATGGGTGAAGGATGGTTGACGAGCACCTGGAGAAACCAAGGGTTGGCGGGATGCATGGAGAAGCGCCATGACATCTTGCGGAAAGCTTCACCCAGACTCAAAGAGACGGAAGAATACTTCATGCCCGGAAGCTTACCTGCAACCGCAAGTCATTATGGGCTCGCTTGGTTGACCTTGGTTGTGACTCTGGCTGGGGCGGTGCTAGCAGATGTAGAACTACGGTAGGATTGGATGAGCACCGACGGTGGTCGAGGAACTCTTCGAAGACCATGTTTGGTCATCTTGTTCTCAAACACCACGAAGTGCGAGAACGTAAAAGAGGATTGAATCTTGCGGGTAAAGTGTACAAACCTCTGCAGAGGGTTTAAACCTAATCGATTAGCCGTGTCCCGATTACGGACAATTTGAGCATCTGGACTTGGATCTATCTCGGAACTCTCAACACCGGATTGATAACTTAATTGTGGGCAACTTATGAAGATTTTGGGCTATGAGACATCGGTTGGCGGAACCATGTCATGGTAGAAAACTCCATAGTACAGACTTCATTTATTCCTTTGATGTAGGGAAAATAAATCAGCTTTTACGCAAACAAAACTCAGATACAGAGCCACAAAGCCATACTGCATATAGTATAGTTTATCATCTGTTTTCTCTTATTGTGATCTTGCCGGTACATTCAATGTACTGACCTACACGGCTGCAACGTATCATGTTGCAGATATTTCCTCAACGAGTAAGAGTTACGATACAGGGTTACGGTCTACACTCAACCTGCCGATGGCGTTGATGGGACTCCACACCCGTTGTTGTTTCCACTGAGACATATGAGGTATATATATTAGTTTTACGTTATTTATACATGTGATTGCACTTTGATATATACATTGATGTACTGTGTGTGCCAGCATACTGATCCAGGGATGGCACAAATACACAGAGACTTGACCGTCTGAGGTCGGGTCGCTACAGCCTCTTCCCAAATATTGAGCGGGAAGGGCGCCAACAGTTGGCCATTTTGAAGGGGAACATCTAGTACACTTATCCTGACTAAAGTTGGTCCTCGCCTGCCAAAGGCTCTGGTGGTGACGCCGGCTTGGGCTCCACAATGACTTCCTTCATGCCATTGCGACGGTCTTGGTATTGTTGCACCGAAACGGATGCCTTTGCTTGATACTCTTGCCTGCGCTTGCTCCCTTTGCACCAAAGAGGAAAGGAGGACACTCTTGGGCTGGCGCCCACCGGCGCCCTTGGTCGTCATGGCTTGCGTCATGGGCACCTCGTGAGGTACCCCGCCTTGATCTCTCCGCCTCCTCGCGAGCCAGCCTGACGAGGCCGTGCCTGAGGAAGCTCCCTGTCGTCCGGCCCGCGGGGCTTGGCCCCTCGCGAGGGTCTTGAGCTTGTGTTGATGAAGATGGGCCTTGATGGGCCACCCCTTGAGCCACGCCGCAGGCCGCAGGCAGGCATGTTTGGGGACCCCCGTTCCCAGAACGCCGACATTGACAACCCCTCTTACGCGTTGGGTTGCAAGTTTTTGTTGTTTGTGTGCAGGTGTTGTTTACATAGTGTTGCTTGGTTATCCTACTGGATTGATAACCTTCATTTCATAACTGAGGGAAATGCTTACCTTTGTTATGCTGCATCATCCTCTCCTCTTCGGGGAATTACCAACGCAGATACAAGCAATCATTATCCATCATGCATCTAGGGTATTAAGATATAAAAACGGAGTAACGCCTTAAGCAAGATGATATGATGTAGACAAAGTAAACCCAATCAATATGAATAAACCCCATCTTTTTATCCTTAATGGCAACAATACAAATACGTGTCATGTTCCTTTGTGTCACTAGGTTTTAGCATTGCAAGATTGAACCCATCACAATGCATCTCTGCCATTGCAAGATAAATCAATCTAGTTGGCCAAACAAAACGGATAGATCCGAGAGAAATACAATGCTATAATAATCATGCATAAAAGAATTAAGAGAAGACACAATTAATATTCAATAATAATCTGATCATAAACCCACAATTCATCGAATCCCAAAAGACACACAGCAAAAGAAGATTCCATCGAATAGAACTCCAAGAAGATCGAGGAGAACATTGTATTGAAGATCAAAGAGAGAGAAGAAGCCATCTAGCTACTTGCTATGGACCCGTAGGTCTCTGGTGAACTGCTCATGCATCATCGGAAGGGCAGCAAGGATGATGTAGAAGCCCTCCATGATCGATTCCCCCTCCAATAGAGTACCGGAGAAGGCCTCCAAACGGTATCTCGGAAGAACAGAAACTTGCGGCGGCGAAAAAAAGTGTTTCAGCGGCGGAATATTTGAGAAGTTATAGAGGTGGAATTAGGTCAAGATGTGCCATGAGGGGCCCACAAGCCCAGGGGCGCTTGAGGGAGTCCTGGATTAGGGGGTATCCGGACAGCCGGACTGTGTACAACGTCCGGACTATTGAAACGTGAAGATACAAGACTGAAGACTTCGACCCGTGTCCGGATGGGACTTTCCTTGGCGTGGAAGGCAAGCTTGGCGATCCAGATATTATATTTCCTTCCTTGTAACCGACTCCATGTGAACCCTAGTCCTCTCCGGTGCCTATATAAACCGGAGAGGTTGGTCCTTAGAAGGCCGATCACAATTACATTCATACCATCATAGGCTAGCTCTTAGGGTTTAGACTCTATGATCTCGTGGTAGATCTACTCTTGTACTAACCATATCATCAATATTAATCAAGCGTAAAGTAGGGTTTTACCTCCATCGAGAGGGCCCAACTCGGTAAACATCTCGTGTCCCTTTCTTCCTGTTACCATCAGCCTTGACGCACAGATCGGGACCCCCTACCCGAGATCTGCCGGTTTTGACACCGACATTGGTGCTTTCATTGAGAGTTCCTCTGTGTCGTCGCTATTGGGCTCGATGGCTCCTTCAACCATCGTCAATAACATGATACCAGACAGTCACGACGAGCATGGCTTAGACCTGCTGTCGGACAAAGCTCCAGGTATCGCCCCCGCATTAGCCTCGGACCTAAATCCGGAGCAGAGGACGGAGGGCTGGAACCCGCCCCGCAGGTTGTGCACTCATCGGTGTTGGAGCCAAACACGGGCCTTACCTCTGTGGTGGCCCATAACTCCGGACCCCCGGATTCGTATCCGGATGTTGAGTCCGGTCCGCGCACTCCCGAACCGGTCGAGCCAGATTGGGCTCCGGTAATGGAATTCACCGCCGCGGACATTTTTTGGCACTCGCCCTTTGGCGACATGCTGAACTCGTTGAAAACTCTCTCTTTGACATTTCTGGGCCAAACTACGTCCGGTTCGAGTGGTAAGCAGATGACGAAGAAATTCGTTGCCCACCCACCACCCACTTCATAGCCACGGTCGATGATTTAACCGACATGCCTGACTTCGACTCCGAAGACATCGACGGTATGGACGAGGATGCAGGAGAGGATGCGGAATCTATGGGGCGCCAGACTTCCCCCTCGTCACACGATGTATACATGGTGGATACGCCCAAAGAGGACAAAGGCGACAGTCCGGATGATAAAACCCCCGGACAAAAGCCAAAGCGACGGCGCAGACGCCATTCTAAGTCCAGCAACAGTAAAAATAGTGACAAGAGCACCAGAAGGATCGATAATACAATCAACTCCGAAGGCAACAACGATGACCCAACGATGGAGCAGGACGAACCAGGTCACCCTGAACATAGTTAGGAGCAGACGCCCGAGGACAATGATCCCGACGGATGAGGTCATCAAGACGAACCAGCACAGGAAAACGGTCCGGATAACGATTCAACCCCGGAAAAACACGTGGAACGAGATAACCTCCACAGAAAGCTTATGGCCACCGCAAGAAGCCTAAAGAAGCAGAAGCAACGGCTCAAGGCCGCACAGGAAACGCTCAACCGTAGATGGAATAAAGTGCTAGACACTGAAGAAAGATACGGCGATGATCGCCATACAAAGAGCTATCCAAAACGCAAGCTACTGCCAGAATTCGACGACGAAGCTGTCCCACTTCATAACCGCAACAAAGCGGCTACCAATCCACATGAACACCTGAATAAGAAAGTTGGCGCGGCCAGGTCCATTTATGGATCCAAAGGACGCACCCGGTGAAGGACTATGGTCGCCAAAACGATTACGCCAATCGAATACCAGTCCGGAATAAAGACCGGACACAACAACATCCGATGGCATGCCACAGCACGTCCAGATACAGAGGGGCTGCTCACCCCCTGTGCTTTACCGATGAAGTACTGGACCACGAATTCCCACAGGGCTTTAAACCTGTGAACATAGAGGCATACGATGGAACGACAGACCCAGGGGTCTGGATCGAGGACTTTATCCTACACATACATATGGCTCGTGGGGATGACCTTCACGCCATCAAATACCTCCCCCTCAAGCTGAAGGGACCAGCTCGGCACTGGTTGAAAAGCCTCCCCGAAAATTCAATTGGGAGCTGGGAGGAACTCGAGGACGCTTTCAGGGCCAACTTTCAAGGGACCTATGTCCGCCTCCGAGATGCCGATGACTTAAGTCACATAGTCCAACAGCCCGAGAATCCGCCAGAAGTTTTGGAACAGATTCTCACTAAGAAGAATCAATTGTTGATCGTCCGGATGTCAAGCCTTAGCAGCATTCAAACACAAGATCCGTGACGAGTGGCTCGCTGCACACCTCGGTCAAGAAAAGCCAAGGACAATGGCAGCCCTAATAAGTTTTATGACCCGCTTATGCTGGGAGAAGATAGCTGGCTAGCCCAGTAAAGGCACCAGCGATCCCAGACATCCAAATAAGGGATGGCAACGGAAGCCACGGCGTCATAAAACAAACGCCAAAACAAGGAAGAGAGCCCGATAACACAACGGTTAATGCCGATTCAGGGGCTCTCGACCTAATCAACAAAACAAGCCGCCTAAAGGCAGCAAAGAGGGACCGTCTGGTCTGAATAGAGTCCTAGACAGGCTATGCAAAATTCATGGCACCTCGACAACCTCAGAAACCACACGCACAGAGAGTGCCGGGTCTTCAAGCAGGCCGCAAATTAAACGCCGAACACAAGGAGAGGGAAACACCAAGTGAAGACGAGGATGAACCTCGCCAACAACACCGGGACGTAAAAATTCCTGCCAGAGGTTAAAACAGTGAACATGATCCACGCGACTCACACATCCATGAGGAGGCACGAACGCGTGCATAGAGACGCGCTCGATATAGAGCCCATCATACTCACGCCTAACCGCTGGATACCTTATCCGATCACTTTCGATAACTTGGATGACCGAACTAGTATTCGGCGTGGAGGATCAAAGGCCTTGGTGCTTGACCCAATACTCGACGGATACCGTCTCACCCGTGTCCTTATGGACGGCGGCAGCAGTCTCAATTTAATATATGAGGACACTGTCCGCAGGATGGGGATAGACCCATCCAGAATTAACCAAAGCAACACCACCTTTGAAGGGGTGATACCAGGCGTTGAAGCCCATAGCAGAGGCTCCGACACACTGGAGGTAACATTCGGCTCTCCAGGCAACTCCAGAAGCGAAGAACTACTCTTCACCATCGCACCCTTCCAAAGCGACTATCACGCAGTGCTCAGAAGAACGGCCTTCGCCCGCTTCAACGCATTGCCACACTATGGCTACCTTACACTTAAGATGCCCGGTCCACGTGGCGTCATCACCGTTAGCGGACTAACAGAGCGCCCGTCACGCGCAGAGGAACACGCGACGACCCTCGCGGCCGGACTATAAGCGGCCTCCAACATCAGAAAACATGATTGGTCCTTAAAGACCACAGACTCAGCTAGACGAGTCCGGTCGCCCGGATAAAATTGAACCAGGGTACCGTATATGTAATCCCATAGCAGACACCGGGGGCTATAAATACTTAACACAGTCCCACAGTTGGCTCAACCTTATGGGCAGGCCAACATCTTACACTTTTATTATCCATTTGAAAGTGCAACTATCCCTAGGTGCTTTTGGTAATTCATAACAACATATAGCTCATTGAGCTAATGCTATTCCAAGACTATTGTTTCAGGAAAGCTCAATGAATGGCATGTCATGGATGATGAAAGTGGATCCCTCAAAATACTAAGGACAAAGGATTGGCTCAAGCTCAAAAGCTCAAGACTCTTCATTTCACATTTTAGTGATCCAAGATCACATTGAGTCTATAGGAAAAGCCAATACTATCAAGAAGGGATGAGGTGTTGCTTAATGAGCCTCTTGCTTCATGTGCTTAGTGATTTGCTCCAAAACCCTCAACTACTTTCCCACATCCACAAATGACCTAAACCTAAAGCCAAAATCGGTCACACCGATTCTTTCTATCCGGCGCCACCGATTCCAAAAGTCATAGACACTGCCACAAACCCTAAGCAAATCGGTCTTACCGATAGGGATCTCGGTCTCACCGAGATGGGGTTGCAATCTCTCTGTTTCCCTTCGTAACGTTTCGGTCTAACCAAAGTGAGCGATCGGTCCCACCGAGATTGCAATGTAAACTCTCTGCTTCCTTTTGTAACATTTCGGTCTCACCGAAAAGAGCAAATCGGTCCCACCGAGTTTACGACCAACTCTCTGAAAGCTTATTACCAAATCGGTCTCACCGAGTTTGTGTAATCGGTCTCACCGAGATTACGTTATGCCCTAACCCTAACCGAATCGGCCTCACCGAGATGCATGTCACCCCACGAAAATCACTAACGGTCACTAGGTTTACTAAATCGGTCCGACCGAGTTTAACGATTCGATCCCACCGAGTTTGGTAAATTGTGTGTAATCATTAGTTTTGTGTGGATGCTATATATACCCTCCACCTCCTCTTCATTCGTGGAGAGTGCCATCGAACGAACCTACACTTCTAACTTACCATTTCGAGAGAGAACCACCTACTCATGTGTTGAGGCCAAGATATTCCATTCCTACCATATGAATCTTGATCTCTAGCCTTCCCTGTTGCTTTCCACTCAAACCCTCTTTCCACCAGATCCAAAACCTATGAGAGAGAGTTGAGTGTTGGGGAGACTATCATTTGAAGCACAAGAGCAAGGAGTTCATCATCAATGCACCATTTTTTACTTCTTGGAGAGTGGTGTCTCCTAGATTGGCTAGGTGTCACTTGGGAGCCTCCGACAAGATTGTGGAGTTGAACCAAGGAGTTTGTAAGGGCAAGCGATCGCCTACTTCGTGAAGATCTACCGCTAGTGAGGCAAGTCCTTCGTGGGCGACGGCCATGGTGGGATAGACAAGGTTGCTTCTTCGTGGACCCTTCGTGGGTGGAGCCCTCCGTGGACTCACGCAGCCGTTACCCTTCGTGGGTTGAAGTCTCCATCAACGTGGATGTACGATAGCACCACCTATCGAAACCACGCCAAAAACATCCGTGTCTCCAATTGCGTTTGAATCCTCCAAACCCTTCTCTTTACTTTCTTGCAAGTTGCATGCTTTAATTTCCGCTGCCTATACACTCTTTGCATGCTTGCTTGAATTGTGTGATGATTGCTTTACTTGTCCTAAAATAGCTAAAATCTGCCAAACTCTAAAATTGGGAAAAGGTTAAGTTTTTATTGGTCAAGTAGTCTAATCACCCCTCTAGACATACTTCAAGGTCCTACAAGTGGTATCGAGCGTTGGTCTCCATTTGCTTTGATTTCCATAGCTTTTGTGGTCATAGCCTTGGTTTCACAACCTAGGAGAGTATGGCGCCTAGCGAGGAAATTATCACCGTGAGGTCCTTACTTTGATGGTACTAATTTTGCTAGTTGGAAGCATAAGATGAAAATGCATATTCTTGGACATAACCCCACCGCTTGGGCAATTATTTGTATTGGCTTGCAAGGTGAATTCTTCGATGGGAGAGAACCGAACCGTGAAGCTAATGCGGAAGAATTGAAGATGCTGCAATACAACGCCAAGCATGAGACATCATCTTCAACGGATTGTGCCTCAAGAATTCAACAAGATCAGCCGCCTTGAGAATGCAAAGGAAATTTGGGATACTTTGATTGATATGCATGAAGGTACCGAATCCGTCAAGGAATCCAAGTTGATGTGCTCCAAAGTCAGCTTGACAAGTTCAAAATGAAGGATGGTGAAGGTGTCGCTGAAATGTACTCTAGGCTTGCTCTTATCACAAATGAGATTGCCGGCTTAGGGAGTGAAGAGATGACCGACAAATTCATCATCAAGAAAATCCTAAGAGCATTGGATGGAAAGTATGACACCGTGCACATTGATCCAAATGATGCCAAACTACAAAGATCTCAAGCCAACGGAAGTCATTGGAAGGATTGTTGCTCATGAGATGTCGCTCAAGGATAAGGAGGAACTTCACAACAAGTCAAGTGGTGCTTACAAAGCCTCAAGTGAAGCCCCCACATCATCAAGTGAAAAACCAACCTTCAATGAAGAATTGAGCTTAATGGTGAAGAACTTCAACAAATTCTACAAAAGTAGAAGCAAAGAAAGAAGCTCCAAGTCATGGTCTTACAATGACAAGAGATCTTCTAGTCGAGAGAGCAATTCCTACAATTGTGGGAGACCCGGACACTACTCCAATGAATGTACGGCACCCTACAAAAGAAGAGAAGATTCTCCAAGAAGAAGGAGCAAAAGAGAAGAATCACCACCAAGAGAGAGGAGTAGAGATGATCGTTACGAATGAAGACCCTCACGGAGAAGTAAGGATTCGGAAAGAAAGGACAAGTCATCAAGGAGCTACACAAAACGAAGACATCAAGCTCATATTGGTGAATGGGTTTCCGACTCCGACTCCGACAATCACTTCGAGAGAAGCTATCACTCCGACTCCGAATATACTCAAGATGAAGGTGTTGCCGGTCTAGCACTTGTGTCAACCAACTCCTACGACATATTTAACTCACCAAATGAAGGTGTTGGAAGATGCTTCATGGCCAAAGGTCCAAATGTAACACATTCCGAGTATGTTGATTTTAATAGTGATGAAGATGACTTGCTTGTGGATGATGATTTACTTGTTGACAACTCTAGTGATGAATACTATGATGAAACGTCAATTAATCATGCTAATCAAACGAATGACAATGATAAGGAGAAAATTGAGCTTCTAACTAAAGAACAAAACACTCTTAAGTTGGCTAATGAAACTATCTTCGAAGATCATCGAGAACTTTTAAGGGCTCATGAGAAGTTACGCTTTGAAAAGCTCAATCTTGAGCAAGAGCATGAGTTCTTAAAGGCAATCAATGATGATCTCCGCAAGAAAAGTTCTTCTTACATTGCCAAGCGTTTACTCTTATCTACTTACATGCCTCAAGTCAAGTCTAGTAGCAAGTACAAGAAAGATACTTCCTCTAGTAGTAACAATAATAATGTCAAATCCAATGTTGTTGCTTCTAGTAGTTCTCTTGATTCCACTAATGATTCTCTTAGCCAAGTTACACTTGAGCAAGAAAATAGTTTATTGAAGGGAATTATAGAGAAAGGTGTTTACAAGAGCCTTGCTGGGAGTAAGCAATTCGAGGAAATTGTACGCAAGCAAGAAAGGTGTTGGTTTTGAACGAAAGTTCAACGCCAATGGAGTTGAGTGGGAAGAAGATCAATACCCCAAGACAAAGTTTGTTCCTCAACAAGAGAAGTATGATCCTACTTCCTTCAAGGGGACACAAGCTCAAGATGATCTTCCACCACAAGACCACAAGAACAAAGGCAAGGACAAGCTTCAAGAAGAGATTGATGCATTTGAAGAAGCACCTAAAGCCTCGCTCAAGTGGGTCCCCAAGACTACGCCAAGTTCTACTTCATCAAGTACAACTATAACTCCAAGGATTCCCATCAAGATGATGTGGATCCCAAGAAGAAGAACTAGAGAGTTCTTGAGGGTGACTCCGCCAACATTCTTCACTCATATCATTTTGCAAGAACAAGTGCAATCAACTTTCACATCTTGCACTAGTTCAAGGAGTCACAAACCCTCATGTTGGTAAGGCAAGGGACAAGGTAACCTAATGATTTCATGGACATCATCTTGTGTGTGCATCACTCTATGTCTATGGATATTCTTGTTTGTTCCTTGTGGGACTAACCCATGTAGGCAAGTTGAAAGTGCAACTCACTCCAAAGGATTGCTCCAAATGATCTACATCAACATTGAGCATTTACATCTTCAACACCTACATGAAGTCATCATTGACAAAACCCAAGGTTAGTTCATCCCTATAAGGGGGGATCTCACATCTAGGGGAGGTTAACTCTAAGAACTGAGTCAAAGCAACTCTAATGGTGTGAACACATTAATGCATTATGTAAAAGTGGTAACCCCACCTGAGCTTAAACGATGAGTATGACCTATGATCAAATGTTCTCATTTGACTCCTAAGTTAATATACTCATATATAGATGATCTAGTCATCGCCAATTGCTTGATAGATGCTAAAATTGGTTGTGCATGCTTTGCCACATATTTCAATTGCCATCTTATTGTGTGAGCATGTTGGTGCATATTTTACTCATTCAAGGACATCCACTTGTTGTTTTGTTTGTTTGGATTCTTTTCTTTGTGCCAAGTGGATGGACAAGAATGCCTAAGAACCTTCTTTAGCTATCTATGCTTTTCTCGCCTCAAACTCTATTCATGCTACATCACAAAATTTGATCAAGTCGATTCGAACCACTCAGGTGAGGAGCACTTGAGTCCCCGATTCGTCATAGACTTAAACTTCCAAAACCTCTTAGTGATTCTCGGTCCGACCGATGCTTCCATTTCGGTCCTACCGAGATCATCAAGTTGATTTGAGTTTTCAATCTCGGTGCAACCGATTTGAACTTTCGGTCTCACCGATTTTCAGAATCGAACACAGTTTTGCATCTCGGTGCCACCAAGTTGTTCCACTCGGTCACACCGATGTGGTCGAGCTATATATATAGCCACGCAAATTTTTGAAATTTCTCCAAACCCTTCGCCTCGCAAGAACAGCTCGCTCTGCCATCGTGGTCTCCGGATCGCTCTCGCCGCCAGCAGCCTCCTGTCACTGGTCCCGCCGCCGTCAACAGATTTTGTCCCCGCCACAGCCGCCGTAGCAAGTCCACCACCAAGTTAGGGTATGGACTTAATCTTTGTGCTATCCACGTCGATTCCCGCACATTGTTTTCATAATGATTCTTGCCACGATTGAAACTCTTCTATCCAGCCAAAGTAGTTCATAGATTAGATGTGATTCAAATTTTTAGGTTAGGTTTCACGAAACCATCTCGGACCCACCGAGTTGAAAACTCGGTCTCACCGATTTGGCTTATGCCATTGCACTAGTGACTCTCGGTCCGACCGAGAATTACTAATCGGTGCAACCGATTTGAGGATTCTGTGAAACCCTAGCAGTCTCGGTATCACCGAATCAAACTCGGTCCAACCGAGATCATCGCTTAGGTTCCAAAACTGCTTCGGTATCACCGAGTTTGAAAATCGGTGGATCCAAATGCTTCGTGGAAAACTAAGACTGAACTTTTGAGTCATTCTTTGCAAAACCTCTGCATTTTGTGATGCTCATCTTTTCTATCTCATCTATAACTCTTCACGGGTCAGCAATCAGCTTTTGCAAGATGTCCGATCAAAGTGACAGCCGAACAGTCAAGAGCAGATGGACTTGAGTGAGGGCACTAGTCCCTCAACTTCAGATGAAGGGAGCGAAGTACTCCTAGCAATTTGCCTAAGGCTGCAACTAGGCAAAGGAGGAAAAGAACTTCAGATTCAGAGGATGAAGATTACAAAGTCGAGGAAGATGAGGCTACTTCCAAGAAATAGGTGCTCAAGAAGGAATATGGCTCAAGAAAGAATACAAAGCCGTGCATGAAGACCAAAAGCCTGCAGGAAGACAACCAATGTCCAAGGCCGAGCATCAACTCAACTGCCTAAAAGGCCTGATCCCAAAGAGCCAATTGCTGAAGGAAAGAAGAGGAAGGAAAGGGTCAAGAAGACCATGGCCAAAATTGTTGGTCAACCTTCCATGATGGAAGAGGAAGAGCTTGCTGCACCAGCTCCAAAGGCAGCTAAGCTTATGGGAGATGCAATCAGATCGGGGCTGCAACATCCAAGCCCAAGGAAACACCCAAAGCTGCCTCCAAGGCCAATCAAGTTCCAAAGAGGAATACTAGGAGTATTCCACTGCTGAGAAGAACAAGGCCCCAAAGGCCCAATGTTGTCAAGATTCAAGAAGAAGGACAGGTTCTAAGAAAGCTCAAGCCCAAGATACTGACCACAATGATGCCCATCCTGTGGTGAGGACATGAGAATCGTGAAGGATTCAGGGCTGAGACTGTGGAGAATGGAAGATCCATATGCTTCAAGAAGAAGAACTGCTGTTGACTACAGTGTTCCACACAAAGGAACAACAGGACTTCTATGAAACAATTCTGTTGGACAAGAAGCCCATAGTCCGTGACATGAGGTGGGTTGACTGAATTTCATCAAGGAAAATGAACAGCACTATCCTGGAGTGCAAGACAACTTTGTTGCTTGTGGAGTTGCAGATTTTGTTGGATGAAGTTCACCAACTGGAATGATGAGCTTATCATGCGTTCTACTCCACAACACACTTTTACCCAGATGGAAGAATAGTTTGATGTCCAAGGTACAAGGTACCAGTCCACTATTGAAGAATGGGCAAGTCCGATCAATGCCCCCAAGGAGAATGAGGATGACCTAGACATTTATGAAAATAAGAAGTTGGGTCACAATTCAATGGCTCACATGTACAAGGAAATTCCAGACAAGGCATTAGAGACTCACAAGTTTGGATGAGTTCACTTTCTGCTGTGAGGGTTGCCAACCATAAATTGGATTCGAGGCACACTTTGTTGCCCAAGTCCGTGACCATAACATGATTAGAGGGCATTCCATCAACATGTTGCATGTGTTTGATGTGCCACGAAGTTCAAAGTCATGAGCCCGATCATTGAAACAATCAAGAGGACTGCAGCAGATCGTAAGAGGAGCTGTGGATATGCACCTCAGATTCAAGAATTGATAAACTCAAAGATGGGCACAGAAAATATCAGTTGGATAAGGAACACTTTCCACTTTATCCAGACTTTGAGGACAATGAGGTTGTCATGAATGAAGATGATCCACAATCAGTTCAAGCTCAGAGAAGAAGGAGAAGGCAAAGAGGAGAGGCTGCCAAGATGCCAACTCAAGAGGAGGCATCTGAATATTTCTTGAAAACCAAATAGGAGCAGCTTGGTTACTTGATAGCATCATCTCGAGGATTGAGAAGGGTTGGCCACCCTAACTCAAAACCAGGAGAGCCTGGAAAGAATCATGGAACAAAAATTCTATGATCTAGATGTCAAGGTAATCGAGATTGATCGGTTGTGGAGCAGCTGCAGGATGACATGCAGGAGAGGAAGGGAAAGACTACCACCAATGTGTTTGCCAGAGTGCCCAGAGCCCAGAGGTCGGCTTGCAGTGCTGAGATGCACACTAGAGCAACAACTTCAGCACCAGCCACCGCCCCTCACAGCCCAAAGGCAACCAGCTCCAAAGACCAACTCCTCCAGCTCCATCCACTTCAACTGAAGCCTTCATCCAAGGAGCCATCTCTACACCACCACCGAAGATCAAGCCCGAGAGTCGATCTAGCACTGCATTTTCTATGAACTTTTGGTAACTTGTTGCCAAAGGGGAGAAAATGTATAGATCATAGGCTTTAGAGAGAGATAGAGAGTGTTGCTTTTGTTCTCTCTTGCTTTATTTGGTGGTTTTTCAATCTTTGTTTGCTTTTGGTTGAGATACTATGCTTGTGACACATTGATGATCATGTATTTGATCATAAGCTACACTTATGCATACTTGATATTATCCTATCTATCTTATGTGATCACTCACTATGCTTGGTGATGAGTGCATGTATTCATTGTTTATTATTTTGAGCGCCCACCAAGATGTATGTGACATGGAAGAGTAACCCATGAGCCTAATTCATTGTGCATTTGCAGTCCAAAGCAAATCTAAAACTATGCACAAATTTAGGGGAGCTCTTGCTTATCACATACTTCTCAAAGCGATTTATGTTATTTAAATTTTATTATCATTTGTCGAAGCTTTGATCTATATGTTGTCATCAATTACCAAAAAGGGGGAGATTGAAAGTGCAACTATCCCTAGGTGGTTTTGGTAATTCATAACAACATATAGCTCATTGAGCTAATGCTATTCCAAGACTATTGTTTCAGGAAAGCTCAATGAATGGCATGGCATGGATGATGAAAGTGGATCCTCAAAATACTAAGGACAAAGGATTGGCTCAAGCTCAAAAGCTCAAGACTCTTCATTTTACATTTTAGTGATCCAATATCACATTGAGTCTATAGGAAAAGCCAATACTATCAAGAAGGGATGAGGTGTTGCTTAATGAGCCTCTTGCTTCATGTGCTTAGTGATATGCTCCAAAACCCTCAACTACTTTCCCACATCCACAAATGACCTAAACCTAAAGCCAAAATCGGTCACACCGATTCTTTCTATCCGGCACCACCGATTCCAAAAGTCATAGCCACTACCACAAACCCTAAGCAAGTCGGTCTTACCGATAGGGATCTCGGTCTCACCGAGATGGGGTTGCAATCTCTCTGCTTCCTTCAGAACGCTTCGGTCTAACCAAGTGAGCGATCGGTCCCACCGAGAGTGCAACATAAACTCTCTTTCTTTTTGTAACATTTCGTCTCACCGAAAAGAGCAAATCGGTCCCACCGAGTTTACTCGACCAACTCTCTCGAAAGCTTATTACCAAATCGGTCTCACCGAAGTTTGTGTAATCGGTCTCACCGAGATTACGTTATGCCCTAACCCTAACCGAATCGGCCTCACCGAGATGCATGTCACCCCACCAAAATCAATAACGGTCACTAGGTTTACTAAATCGGTCAGACCGAGTTTAACGATTCGGTCCCACCGAGTTTGGTAAATTGTGTGTAACGGTTAGTTTTTGTGTGGAGGCTATATATACCCCTCCACCTCCTCTTCATTCGTGGAGAGAGCCATCAGAACGAACCTACACTTCCAACTTACCATTTCTGAGAGAGAACCACCTACTCATGTGTTGAGGCCAAGATATTCCATTCCTACTATATGAATCTTGATCTCTAGCCTTCCCCAAGTTGCTTTCCACTCAAACCCACTTTCCACCAGATCCAAAACCTATGAGAGAGAGTTGAGTGTTGGGGAGACTATCATTTGAAGCACAAGAGCAAGGAGTTCATCATCAACGCACCATTTGTTACTTCTTGGAGAGTGGTGTCTCCTAGATTGGCTAGGTGTCACTTGGGAGCCTCCGACAAGATTGTGGAGTTGAACCAAGGAGTTTGTAAGGGCAAGGAGATCACCTACTTCGTGAAGATCTACCGCTAGTGAGGCAAGTCCTTCATGGGCGACGGCCATGGTGGGATAGACAAGGTTGCTTCTTTGTGGATCCTTCGTGGGTGGAGCCCTCCGTGGACTCGCGCAGTCGTTACCCTTCGTGGGTTGAAGTCTCCATCAACGTGGATGTACGATAGCACCACCTATCGGAACCACGCCAAAAACATCCGTGTCTCCAATTGCGTTTGAATCCTCCAAACCCTTCTCTTTACTTTCTTGCAAGTTGCATGCTTTAATTTCCGCTGCCTATACACTCTTTGCATGCTTGCTTGAATTGTGTGATGATTGCTTGACTTGTCCTAAAATAGCTAAAATCTGCTAAACTCTAAAATTGGGAAAAGGTTAAGTTTTTATTGGTCAAGTAGTCTAATCACCCCCCTATAGACATACTTCAAGGTCCTACACCATCGCATACTTACGTTGTGCTCTTCTACGAGTTTTCCTTTTTCCACAGGCAACGTTCGCGCGATACCCTTCCAGGATACGACACAACGGAGACAAAGGCGCAGACGTGCAGCAGGGCCCCGTTCAACAGGTTTCTTTTTAGATTAAGCCCCTGTGTAAAGCTTTTTTATTGCCTCTTGTTGTTCAACAATCCCATGGGTCCCATACCCACAGAGGATACTGTCGTTTTTGGCATCTCGCCACGACAGATTAACGCACCTACCTGGAAAAACAGGGTTTATAACGAATGGGCATTCTTGAGCCCATCGATTATTATAAAGTCCGAATACCCTCGGGAGTGTTCGGTGTCACGAGTTTGGACTTATATGCAGCAGCTCCGAAGCATGTCTTTGGTCAAATGTTGGGTTTGCCCGGCTCCTGGATTTGCCGCCTTATGTTCCGTTACTATCGGCTAAGGTGGACAAAGGAGAACTACTGCGATTGTGCCCTGGTTATTCCGGATGAGCACCTCAGCAGAGAAAGCCGAAAACTGACTATCATGATGCAGTGAGAGACTGTTCAACCACTCGAAGACTTATCGGAATCTTTAGGATCCCTCCGCATTAACGAAGTTGTCACAGCCCTAGGGTTTGCTTGTAGCTAGTGGCTTTGCATCCATGCATCATGTTTAAATTTTATGAAACTTGAAATGGGGATGACAGAAACCCCCAGCTCCCCCTTAATCCAACTAGGGTCAAATTAAATATTTTCCATCTACCCAAAATGGTCTTTAGAAAAGTTCATCAATTTTGGAATGGTTGAAAACTTCTTCCAAAAATGATGCACACATTTCTAGGACACATTTCTGGATTTTGGAGTTAATTCAGACGTATTTGAATTTGGACAATTAAATGCTATATAATATTTTAAATGTCCAAATAATTCTGAACTTAAGTGAGGGCTGTTGGAAATATTCCAATCAGAGCCCACAATTATTTTTAGGATTTTTGGAAACGTCCTGGTATTTTTAATAAAGCCCAGAAGTTACAAAGAAATAGAAAAACATTAACAAAAAGAGAGAGAGAGAGAGAGACTTACTAGCTTACTCAAGGCTGCCCACTGGGCGGCCCAAGTAGCCAAGACAGCCCACCGGCCTCGGCATCACACCAGCCCACCAGAGCCCCACCGCCTTCAACCTCGACAAGAGGGCGAGGCGTGTCGCTGCAAGCGCCTCGATGCTCCACCTCATGCTTCCCCGCCTGCCTCCGCTCCACAGAACGGCCTCGACCCCTCCGCCTCTCCCTCACTGAGCTCTCTCCTCTCCTCTAGCTCCTCTCCGCAGCCCCACCAACATGCCTTCGCCACTGCACACTGCTATCATGCCACCGCAACCACACGCCTCACCAACGAGTCTTCGAGCTTCTGCGTGTCGTCCTCGACCTCCTCGATGAGATACTCAACGTCGGGCGCCCCCGAACACTGTCGACGCCGTCGTCTTCAACCTCGGCTCCCCAGATCGCCGGCAACGCCCCGCCATCGTCCGGCCTCCTACGAGCCCTCTGAGACGCGTGTTGCAACCGCTGTGAGCTCCTCCGTCGTTTGCCCCTCCTCCCCATGCCTCTCGATCACCGTAGCCTCTGTTTCGACCGAGGCCGAAGCTCACCGCCGCCGGCCATGTCGCCATCATGGCTGAAGACGCCGTAGCTCGTGCCTGGGCGTGTCATAGTGCTCGGTTTGCTCCCAGGAGATGACCCCGACCACCAGCTGGACCTGCCGTGCACCAGAACTCCGAACCCGTGCTTGCCCGAGCTCCGGCCGCCGCAGCCGTGCTCGTCGCCGTCGATTCCGACCATCCCAGGCCCGGCCACCACCACCATTCGACGCGCACCGGCAAGGGCTCTCCAACGAGCCCAGCCATGGCTCGAACCATGCCCCATAGCGCAATCCCGAGCACTAGCGTCGCCTCTGACCTCGCCGGCGATTAGCCGCCGGCCTAATCCCTAGGTGCTTAGCAGTAATGACGCCCTAACTAACCCCCTAGCTCACTGACACCTGGGGCCCACGCTCTAATTAACCTGGGTTTTATTTCTGTTTAGCTTAAACTAACACCACGGGCCCCACAGGTCAGTTTGACCTGGCCACATCACATGTTGACCGACCCCACACGTCAGCATTGACTTGCTGACACGGCTGTTGACCTCACCCCACCTGTTTGTGACTCAGAGAGCACGGTGTGTCTGACCAGTGGACCCCATGCGTCAGGTTTGACCTGGACCGTGTCTGTTGACCTGCTGAGGTCAGCATGACGCAACGCTGACGCAGTAATGCATTTTCTGGATTTATTCTTATTCAGGAAATTCCAGAAAATAGTGCTAACTTCTAAAAATCATATAAAATCAACGGTAGCTCCAAATGAGATAATTTATATATGAAAAATGATCAGAAAAATCCAATCTATCCATCTGTATGATTTTCATGCATGTTAGAACAACTTTTGTTCACTGTTTAGGTCAAATCAACTAAATGGCATTTGAATAATCACATATGGAGTTTGAATTTGAATCTTGTATACAAACCAACTTCATTTAATCTGTTGCTAGTTGCATTAGCTCAAGCCACAGCATATTGCCTTGTCATAATCATGCATCATAATTGTTGCATTGCATTGATTGTGTTCTTCCTTGTTTGCCGGTGTTTGTCCCCTCTGAGTAGACGTGGTTCCGACGATGAGTTCGATGACACCGATGAAGAACTATACTATCTTCAGAAGTGCCAGGCAAGCAAAACCCCCTTGTTCATTCTGATACAATCCCACTCTCTCGCTCCTGCTCTCTTTTACTGCATTAGGACAGCAATGATTCATCTGTTATTTGCTGCGGTAGTTGAACCCCTTTATCCTCTGCATGACCTGTCATTGCCACAAGAATAGATGAAACCCACTAGCATGAGTAGGAGTTGTTTGAGCCCTGATGTGCCTACTCATTCATGCTTGTTTGTCATGCCTGCTATTGCTTAGAGTTGTGTCAGGTCTGATTCATCAGGGATGAATCGGAGGTGTGTGAACATGTCCTACTGTTGGGAGCTAAGTGTGTGAACACGATTTGGTAAAGGTAGCGGTGAGAGGCCATGTAGGAGTACATGGTGGGTTGTCTCATTGCAGCCGTCCTCAGGAACTGAGTTCTGTGTTTGTGATCCATGAAACAGTTACTACCACACATTGGGTTCCGGTAACTCGGCCCCTCTCGGCTTATTAATCAACTTGATCTCTGTCCAGGAGTTGCAACTAGTCTCTGGTGTTTGTAGGTTGTGTTAGTAGTCTACCAAGTGGCACCCGGTACAGGTGGGCTTGGGACAGACTAGGCACCATGGCCGAGTATGCCAAGCGTCGCCCGTTTGGTGGGCTTGGAACCCTGTACACATCGTTTGGGGCCGTGAGCGACACCCCGGCCGGATCTCCTTGCGGATGGAACCCGAGTAGGCGATAAACCTGGACGAGAGACTTGTGTGGTTAGTCAGGTCATGGCCGACACCCTCGCCAGGCTTCCGCTTGAAGGTTGCCGAGATACACGAGGTGTACATGGCGGTAAGTGGAGAGAGCATGTGTGAAGAAGTACACCCCTGCAGGGTTAATATGATCTATTTGAATAGCCGTGTCTGCGGTAAAGGACTTCTGGGTTGCCTGTACAGTTCATAGACAAGTGAAAGTGGATACTCTAAAACACGCAAGATTATCGTGAGTGCTATGGATGGCGTTCTCGTAGGGAGACGGGAGCGGATCCATAGTGGTGTATTGATATGGTGAATATGTGGACTCGTGTGCGCCACCTCAAAAGAGTTACTTGCAATGTAGTTCAGATAGCCACTGAGTCAAAGCTGGCTTGTCGCAGCCAAACTCCACCACCCCTTTGTTGATACCGATGCATATGTAGCTAGTTCGATGTAAGTCTTGCTGGGTACATTTGTACTCATGTTTGCTTAATTTATGTTTTTGCAGAGAGACTTCCGTCTCGCTAGTAGTTTCGCATGGACTTCGACGTTTAGCTTGTTACCTCAGCTATGATCTTGTGCCCTCGGCAGGATCTGGTAGATAGTCAGGCTTCTCAGCCTTTTTCATTTGTAGATGTCTGTACTCAGACATATTAAGCTTCCGCATATGCTTTGATTTGTATGCTCTGAATGTTGGGTCATGAGACCCATGTTTGTAATATCTCGCTCCTCGGAGCCTAATGAATAAATACTTGAGCCGTAGAGTTATGTTGTGATGCCATGTTGTATTTACACATATTGAGCATATTGTGTGTATGATTGAAATGCTTGCTATGTGTGGGATTCGACAATCTAGTTGTTTATCCTTGGTAGCCTCTCTTATGGGGAAATGTAGTCTTGTGCTTCCATGAGCCATAGTAGTCCGCTACATCCCGGTTCACCGGAGTCCTGCTAGCTCAAGACTATCGCCTCCTAACACTTGACTGGTCGGCATGTGTTTCACTTCGCTCTCGTGTTCTGTCCTTCGGGAAATGCCACGCGTGACATTCGAGTCCTGCCTAGCCTGCTACAGCCGGGTTCCCGAGTCCTGCTAGCCCACTGCTACAACCCGGATTCACACGCTGCTGACCGACATGCTCGAAGTTGATTCATGTATGCCTGTCCCCATGGGTTAGTGCCGCTTTGGGTTCACGACTAGCCATGTCGGCCCGGGTTCTCTGTCATATGGATGCTAGCGACACTATCATATACGTGAGCCAAAAGGCTAAACGGTCCCGGCCATGGTAAGGCGACACCCGTGGGAATACCGCGCGTGAGGCCGCAAAGTGATATGAGGTGTTACCGGCTAGATCGATGTGACTTGGAATCGGGGTCCTGACAGCTTTGTTATCAAAGCCTGACTGCCTGTAGGATTACCAAGCCAAACCGGTCGAAGTTGTGTCTAGAAATGCTTTCGTTATGTAAGGGAATTGATTGGGGAAGGGAACGTAAGGCTCTTTTTACTCTTTATACCTTATGGCCTTCTGATCTGAGTCATCCTCTTCTCTTCTACGGGGATTAAGTACTAGGCTTCTCATCTTTCTATCAGGATCACGTGTTATTAATCTGTAGACTTGCAAGATTGTTAGATTTAAGCCCCAGTTCAGTTTCTATTACTTCCGTATGTTCATAGCTGGTCTCAGAACCTTGATATGATGTTGTTGAGTGGTTATGCCACCATTTTGCGTGATGTCTCAAATATTTTTGAGCATTTACAACCGTTATGCTGTCCGAGTCATCCCAGGTTTCTAAACTATCTGATGCATTTGCAAATTCTTCCTTCCTGTTCACGGTGTCCTTTTGGTCAGAATAAGCACACTAGTCGTCTGTTGAGGTACTCCTTGCCTTGACATATATGTTGGAACTAGTATTATGAACCTAGGCATCTTAGAGGATCACCTGGTAATATGGCCATGTTTTTGTGTTCCCAGTGTGATGATTCTGGCCGTCATTCCCGAAAGCATCCCGTGATGCTACCTAGTAGTAGGTATTCTACTCCTGGGTTTTGAACCCAAAATTCACCCTACTTACCTCATGTTGATAGTGTTGCTCGTACCTTTAGGTTATTAGTAACTTTTGTGATAGTCCTCGAGGTCCGTGGTATTCCCTTCTTCCAAATACCATGAACCATTTTGGCAGAAGTTCTCTTGAACCGAAAGATCACAACAAGAGTGCTCTCAATGAGTTTCCTATCCTATGTTGTGATTCTGCCAGTTCTACCTTTCTGCATGAGTTATCTGGAAGAAACATGTTGAACTTGTTTCGACATATTAATCTATGCATCCACAACTCAAAAAGATATATGTTCCTTTGAGTTGCTTCCATTGTAGCTGTATTCCGATCCCCGTCTATCGATTGATAGTCAGGAGTAGTTTTGCATTCGTGTTCATCCATGCCACTACTCTTGTGGCCCGTCAAGCCATTCTATTCGGGAATGACTAGGAGAAACAAACTCCAGTACCTCATCCATATCTAGGATTGGGTCAAAGCAATTGTATTCATGGATCAAAATGCCAAACCAGCTTTTGCTCTGCTGTACCTTGGAGTGTTACCATCTTTATGTCAAGAGTGGCATGAGAATTGCACCACCTCTTATGAATTCTTGACGCAGTAATACTTCTTGCCATCATGGTTCATTCCTCGGTTCCCGTGTTATTAAAACCGGAATGCCGACAAGTGTACCGTGATGTGTGAAATCAATACTTCTAGCAACCCCGTTGCTTGGTAGTTAATGGACAATATTCTCATTCTTAGCGTGTTGGTTATTAAATCATCATCCTAAGATTGATCGTGCTACCTAATCCTTATTTCTGGTGCACTCTTCGATCAATGAGTTAGGATTGTGTTAATCCCTCACTCTTTTGATCATATCATCTTGCCCTGAAAAGCAAGGTTGTTCTCGAGCTTAGTAACATATCGGTGGTTCGTGATTTTCCGAATATCTTCTCGGAAGTATCACCAGGTCGTCACCTGACCGCTATTTTGAGTTCGTGATCATGTTGGTTTTCCTCCAAGCCACCCATTCTCCAAGAATCTGTGTTGGATACCCCTGAGCTAGTTGGTTGAGCCAAACAACAACTTGGAGAGTTGTAAGATAAAAGCTTGCCCGACTTAGTTCATTTTAAGGGATATCCTTTTGTGTGTGTGTTGAAGAAGGATGATACCTTCACCAATTGGTCCTCGTGATCAGTTGTTGGATCTGTTGTCTTGCCAAAACTTTGACTTGAGTATGGGCCATCGTCAAGTCAAATCAGAACCAACGATGTTCGTAATGTTGTCTTACTCGTGGTTGATCCCTCGAGCATACACCATTACATCTTTTGGTCTGACCAATACTAACACATTGTTCACATAATGGTGGAAGTCCAAAGGATATGGAAATTCGATGAGTTGTTGTTGAGCCCAACAGCAAAGATCTTGTCTCCTCCATGATTCATGTTGAACATTGAGCTAGTGTTGGAAACTTTTGTAAGCATTGCCTTCGTGGTCCGCTCATGAGGTTTACGTTTGGATGAAAGAAGTGACTTTCTCTAATTCACGTGCACTTGATGTAAGTTTCCGCCGTGAATTCGAGAAAGATTGTTTTTGCTTCCTCTGGAATCATCCCAAGTTAGTCACGCATATGTGCGAAGTACTCTATGGTTTGATAGGTTGGTCGCCTCCATTCTATATGTGTTCCTAGCACACTAAGCCACTGATTGACCTGTTCTAGGAAAAGGAGTTATTGTGCTATCCTAGGTCATGCACAAGATTTCGATATCCTCAATGATGGTTCCCCACCTGAACTTGGTAGTGTTTTATTGTAAGACTACCATGTGGTCATGCTTGTCTGGGACAGCGTGCTCACATGTATGTAGCAGAACCAGCTCATGTTTTGGAGCTTGCTATCGTAGTTCATCTCCCGAGAATCTCACAACTTCATCTCGTCGACTTGTGTTGCAACCTTTCTTTTCTAGACATGTTGTCTAAAAAAAATCCTGTTACCAGCTAGATCTGAATCTCAGGCAAATATGATGGCTGGAACATTTCCAGGATCTATGATGTAGGTCCCGACGAGGTTGATGTTCTGGCCGACACACCTAGCCGGAAGATCTATTATTGTAGTATCTTGAACAAGCAATTCAAACCTTCTCCATGAATATTTGGTATGACTTATTCCACAAGTTGTTCCTTATGGATTTTTGTGCTCCCAAAGTCCGACCTTTGCTTGATGGCCATGTCGATGCTTTTAAGCATGATCGTGGTAGCTAGAACATCCGGGAGAACATCAGAAGCGGAGTGCTAAATGTCTCTCGGTCGATCATCCAGATTTTGTTCTCTTGGCCTCGCTAAGGGGAAGTCTGAGAAGGTGTTATCTTCCTTTGTATCCGCATCATCCATCACTATTCATCATGGTAGTAAGATGTGTTGCCAGGATCCTTGGCACGGATGTTGGTAAAACCTTGATGACTATGGAAACGCTCAAGTTCTTGAGAGCACACTCAGTCACTAGGTTATATCCTCGATATCAATTGGAATGTGCCTCCCGTTTGCCGAGTTGTTCTATAACCATAGTTTCCTTTCTGAACTGAGTATGCCATTTCCCCGAACCCCTTTCAAACGATCAATTGTAAATTGCCTTCAGCTGGTATGAAGAGTTTCAATGATCTATGGATCAAAAGTAATTCTTTTTGCCACTTAAGGGAGCAGTTCAACGAGTCACCTTTTCCAAGGTGCCCCGTTACGGAATCATGGCAATTATTTTCTCGCCACCTTGACACCATCCACCATCTTTCTAAGTGTGGAATTGTTGCCCACCAAATCAAACCCCCTCGTTTGTTCTTCCATCCCTCTCGGTGTGTTTTGTGTCTCAACTCAAGATGTTTCAACAATTCTTTCCGCGAGTTGAGATTGTATAGTTCGATCTTTGAGAAGATAAATCCTAGTAGAGCTCCTTTCCATCGTCATCGCATGGATGAAGATCTCAAAAGCGAGGATGTCAAGATCAACGTATGCAACGAATCAACAACCTTATGAGGTGCAACCTGGATCGTGAAGATTGTGTTGGTCTTGTGCCCCCTCTGTCTTCTTACCTCACGTCTTGAATCTCGGGACGAGATTCTTGTTTAGTGGGGTTGAGTTGTCACAGCCCTAGGGTTTGCTTGTAGCTAGTGGCTTTGCATCCATGCATCATGTTTAAATTTCATGAAACTTGAAATGGGGATGACAGAAACCCCCAGCTCCCCCTTAATCCAACTAGGGTCAAATTAAATATTTTCCATCTACCCAAAATGGTCTTTAGAAAAGTTCATCAATTTTGGAATGGGTGAAAACTTCTTCCAAAAATGATGCACACATTTCTAGGACACATTTCTGGATTTTGGAGTTAATTCATACGTATTTGAATTTGGACAATTAAATGCTATATAATATTTTAAATGTCCAAATAATTCTGAACTTAAGTGAGGGCTGTTGGAAATATTCCAATCAGAGCCCACAATTATTTTCAGGATTTTTGGAAACGTCCTGGTATTTTTAATAAAGCCCAGAAGTTACAGAGAAATAGAAAAACATTAACAAAAAGAGAGAGAGAGAGAGAGAGAGAGAGAGAGAGAGAGAGAGAGAGAGAGAGAGAGACTTACTAGCTTACTGCAAGAGCCCACTGCTGCCCAAGTGGCCAGCACAGCCCACGCACAGCTGCATGCAAGCCAGCCCACCAGAGCCCCACTGTCTTCAACCTCTGCCAAGAGGCGAGGCGTCGTCGCTGTGCCGCCGATGCTCCACCTCATGCTTCCCCCTCGCCCTGTCTCCGCTCCACACGAACCGCCTCGACCCCCTCTGCCTCTCGCCTCACTCTGGAGCTCTCTCCCTCCCGTCTAGCTCCCTCTCTGCAGCCCCACCGAACACGCCGTCGCCGCCGCACACTGTTACCGCGGCCACCGGCAACCACACGCCTCACCGACGAGTCTCCGAGCTTCTGCGTGTCGTCCTCGACCTCCTCAATGAGATACTCAACGCCGGGCGCCCCCGAACACTGTTGACGCCGTCGTCTTCAACCTCGGCTTCCCAGATCGCCGGCAACGCCCCGACATCGTCCGGCCTCCTACGAGCCCTCTGAGACGCGTGTTGCAACCGCTGTGAGCTCCTCCGTCGTTTGCCCCTCCTCCCCATGCCTCTCGATCACCGTAGCCACCGTTTCGACCGAGGCCGAAGCTCACCGCCGCCGGCCATATCGCCGTCGTGGCTGAAGACGCCGTAGCTCGTGCCTGGGCGCGTCATAGTGCTCGGTTTGCTCCCAGGAGATGACCCCGACCACCAGCTGGACCTGCCGTGCACCAGAACTCCGAACCCGTGCTTGCCCGAGCTCCGGCCGCCGCAGCCGTGCTCGTCGCCGTCGATTCCGACCATCCCAGGCCCGGCCACCACCACCATTCGACGCGCACCGGCAAGGGCTCTCCAACGCGCCCAGCCACGGCTCGAACCGTGCCCCATAGCGCAATCCCGAGCACTAGCATCGCCTCTGACCTCGCCGGCGATTAGCCGCCGGCCTAATCCCTGGGTGCTTAGCGCTAATGACGCCCTAACTAACCCCCTAGCTCATCGACACCGGGCCCACGCCTAATTAACACGGGTTTTATTTCATTTAGCTTAAACTAACACCACGGGCCCCACAGTCAGTTTGACCGCCACGCCACTGTTGACCGACCCCACACGTCAAGATTGACTTGCCGACGGCGGTATTGACCTCACCCCACCGCATGCGGACTCGTAGAGCACGGTGTGTCGACCAATGGACCCCATCGTCGAGTTTGACTCGGACCGTGTCTGTTGACCTGCTGAGGTCAGCATGACGCAACGCTGACGCAATAATGCCTTTTCTGGATTTATTCTTTTTCAGGAAATTCCAGAAAATAGTGCTAACTTCTAAAAATCATATAAAATCAACCGTAGCTCCAAATGAGATAATTTATATATGAAAAATGATCAGAAAAATCCAATCTATCCATATGTATGATTTTCATGCATGTTAGAACAACATTTTTTCACTGTTTTGGTCAAATCAACTAAATGGCATTTGAATAATCATATATGGAGTTTGAATTTGAATCTTGTATTCAAACCAACTTCATTTAATCTGTTGCTAGTTGCATTAGCTCAAGCCACAACATATTGCCTTGTCATAATCATGCATCATAATTGTTGCATTGCATTGATTGTGTTCTTCCTTGTTTGCCGGTGTTTGTCCCCTCTGAGTAGACGTGGTTCCGACGATGAGTTCGATGACACCGATGAAGAACTATACTATCTTCAGAAGTGCCAGGCAAGCAAAACCCCCTTGTTCATTCCGATACAATCCCACTCTCTTGCTCCTGCTCTCTTTTACTGCATTAGGACAACAACGATTCATCTGTTATTTGCTGCGGTAGTTGAACCCCTTTATCCTCTGCATGACCTGTCATTGCCACAGTAAATAGATGAAACCCACTAGCATGAGTAGGAGTTGTTTGAGCCCTGATGTGCCTACTCATTCATGCTTGTTTGTCATGCCTTCTATTGCTTAGAGTTGTGTCAGGTATGATTCATCAGGGATGAATCGGAGGTGTGTGAACATGTCCTACTGTTGAGAGCTAAGTGTGTGAACACGATTTGGTAAAGGTAGCGGTGAGAGGCCATGTAGGAGTACATGGTGGGTTGTCTCATTGCAGCCGCCCTCGTGAACTGAGTTCGTGTTTGTGATCCATGAAACAGCTTACTACCACACATTGGGTTCCGTAACTCGGCCCTCTCGGCTTATTAATCAACTTGATCTCTGTCCAGGAGTTGCAACTAGTCTCTGGTGTTTGTAGGTTGTGTTAGTAGTCTACCAAGTGGCACCCGGTACAGGTGGGCTTGGGACAGACTAGGCACCATGGCCGGGTATGCCAAGCGTCGCCTGCTTGGTGGGCTTGGAACCTCAGACACATCGTTTGGGGCCGTGGCGACACCCGGCCGGATCTCCTTGCGGATGGAACCCGAGTAGGCGATAAACCTGGATGAGAGACTTGTGTGGTTAGTCAGGTCATGGCCGACACCCTCGCCAGGCTTCCGCTTGAAGGTTGCCGAGATACACGAGGTGTACATGGCGGTAAGTGGCGAGAGCATGTGTGAAGAAGTACACCCCTGCAGGGTTAATATGATCTATTTGAATAGCCCTGCCTGCGGTAAAGGACTTCTGGGTTGCCTGTACAGTTCATAGAAAAGTGAAAGTGGATACTCTAAAACACGCAAGATAATCGTGAGTGCTATGGATGGCGTTCTCGTAGGGAGACGGGAGCGGATCCATAGTGGTGTATTGATATGGTGAATATGTGGACTTGTGTGCGCCACCTCAAAAGAGTTACTTGCAGTCGTAGTTCAGGATAGCCACTGAGTCAAAGCTGGCTTGCTGCAGTCAAACTCCACCACCCCCTTTGTTGATACCGATGCATATGTAGCTAGTTTTGATGTAAGTCTTGCTGGGTACATTTGTACTCACGTTTGCTTAATTTATGTTTTTGCAGAGAGACTTCCGTCTCGCTAGTAGTTCTGTGTAGACTTCGACGTTTAGCTTGTTACCTCAGCTACGATCTTGTGCCCTTGGCAGGATCTGGTAGATAGTCAGGCTTCTCAGCCTTTTTCATTTGTAGATGTCTGTACTCAGACATGTTAAGCTTCAGCTGCTTTGATTTGTATGCTCTGAATGATGGGTCATGAGACCCATGTTTGTAATATCTCGCTCCTCGGAGCCTAATAAATAAATACTTGAGTCGTAGAGTTATGTTGTGATGCCATGTTGTATTTACACATATCGAGCATATTGTGTGTATGATTGAAATGCTTGCTATGTGTGGGATCCGACAATCTAGTTGTTTATCCCTGGTAGCCTCTCTTATGGGGAAATGTAGTCTTGTGCTTCCATGAGCCATAGTAGTCCGCTTCTGCCCAGTTCACCGAGTCCTGCTAGCCCAAAGACTACTGCTCCGGAACACTTGACTGGCGGGCATATGTTTCACTTCGTTCACGTATACATCCCCTTCGGGAAATGTCACGCAGATGACATCCGGAGTCCTGCCTAGCCTGCTACAGCCGGGTTTCCTGAGTCCTGCTAGCCCAGTGCTACAGCCGGATTCACACTGCGACCGACATGCTCGAAGTTGATTCATGTATGCTGTCCCCATGGGTTAGTGCCGCTTTGGGTTCACGACTAGCCATGTCGGCCCAGGTTCTCTGTCATATGGATGCTAGCGACACTATCATATACGTGAGCCAAAAGGCGCAAACGGTCCCGGGCCATGGTATGGCAACACCCGTGGGAATACCGTGCATGAGGCCGCAAAGTGATATTAGGTGTTACCGGCTAGATCGATGTGACTTGGAATCGGGGTCCTGACAGAAGGACCGTTTCCCGGTCATGTACACACGCACCCGTATTTGGATGCACGCGAACGTACCAGGGGCTACATAGTAGCCCCAACATTAGACTCCCATGGCTAAGCGAAAGTGTTACAGCTATATAGTCCGGTTGCCTAGTTCGACGTGCGATCACCTCCTTCATGGACCAAGACGTTGGATCAAGTGTGATTAAGCATTTTTTTTTCGAACACCCCTGTATTGCCTGCGTAGGGGGATGAAGCCAACGACATCTATCTTTTGGATTAAACATTCATATACATATATGTAAACGGCCACACAAGGGACACAATAATACTTTCGGGCAAAAAGTATAAATATAGCCTTATAACCAAACTAACATTGTTTCTTACAATGATTCAATTCATCACTCGAATAAGACATTCTTCGAGCACTGCGCCTCTATCAGGCGGACACCTTCTGTGACCTGCACCAAGTAGTGCTCGGCCGGATACTGGCCCCCCGCCGGATCTTGGGTCGCTATAATATTGGCCTCCATATCCGTCCAATAGGCTTTAACACGGGCAAGAGCCATCCTGGCACCCTCTATGCACGTTGACCTCCTCATGGCGTCGATCTGAGGCATGACCCCAAGGAACTGCTGCACAAGGCCAAAGTAATTGTCCGGCTTAGGCCCTTCCGGCCAAAGATGGTCTACACAGACCACATTGCAAGACCAGACAGCCTGTGAAGCTCCGCTATAGCAGCCATCTTGTCATTTAACGACAGCGGGCGAGTGGGAGCATTGAATTGCGACCAGAAAAGCTACTCCACCTCCTTATCACCCTGACCATCGAAGAAATTGGCAGCGTCAGCCGTACTCTTCGCCACATCCGCATCTGGCGTCGGCCGACTCAGCGCCCATCCAGGGAGCGATTGGATCGGAAAACTTCGTCCGCAGCAAGTAGGAACCTCCAGCTATGATTTTACCGGCCTGTTGAAGCTCCTCCCACGCACCCCTGAGCTCGGTCTGTATTTCCTTGGTGGCATTGCGTGCCTTGTCCAGCTCGGCCAAGCTATCCTTATGCTCCTTTTTAAGGAGCTCATACCGGTCAGCGGCATTTTCATAGCCATTTCGGCCATCTTTTCTTCGCTTCGGCAATGAGCAGCCTATTCGGCTCTCAGTTCCTCGGTCGCCTTTAGGGCAGCCGCATTGCTAACCCGAGCTTGTTCCTTGGCTTGGACAAGTTCTGCCCTCAGGGCCTCCATGGCAGCAGCACCATCTGCAGTCCGAACATCTTACATTAATATCATGCCGCCTCCATATTTTCCTATACAAAGGAAGGCAGAGCACATACCTTGTGACTTGTCCAGCCGCTCGTTCACCAGCGTGATATCGGCATCAATCGATCGAATCTGCACGGTCAGTTCGAAACTTCCATGGACTGGTCGGCAGCCGACTCATAGGTACCTGCACACATTTATAGCGCAATCATTGATTTATGATCCCCCGTTTGCCCCCTAGGGCGGGCAACCAGTGTCTCGGGGCTACTATCTATTTGGAGCACACCTAACGCGTGCCTCATAGCCAAAAAACAGTGTATTCTTCACTACATACCTCAAAGCCTCGAGCGACTTTGCGTAATGCTTCATTCAAACTGCTTGTACCGATGAAATCTTACGGAGCACCGTGCTCATTAATGAGCGGTGCTCCTCCGAGAGCGCAGCCCGCTCCAAGAGGGTCTCGTCAAGATGTCCGCGGACATCAAACTGTGCGGACCCTTCCCATCGCCCTCGCGGAGCCAAACGCTCCAAGCTCAGGGCGGCTGACGCGTTGGCCTCCGGCTTCGGTAGATCCGGACTCCTCCGTGACGACACTTCGGTGTCACCTGCTTCGCGAGCCGGAGAGGTATGTGGGGTCTCGCTCTCCATCATCTCCGGAGGAAGGTCCCCCGAAGACGAACTCTGTTGAGAGGGGCTGCTAGCCGAACTGCGAAAGACAAATCCTGGTTAATGATCTAGGAGGAACACAGTACCTTCGAATTAAAAATTAACTTACAGCTCGGTGGAGGGCTGGCCCGTTGGTGGGCACGATGTGGTGAGGGTGCCCGTTGGGGCAGAGCCCCCTGGTGTTATCTTTTTCCCGGGATTGGGCATCTCCATCTCCGAGTCTCCGGAGGCGGCCATCTTCTTCCCGCGCGGGGAGGAGGCCTTAGCCTCCCCTTCCCGACTATCCTCCTTAGGGGAGGTAACAATTCCCCTGGTTCGGATGCGTAGCATGTGGGGTTCGGATTCTTCGTCCTTCCCCTTGTCTTTCCCCGGGGGCATCCTGCTGAGTACTCGGTCAAGCATCTTGGCCATGGTGGGGGCGGGCGAGCCTTCGGGAAGTGGCGTCGGACACCTAATTCTCTCTGTCTTGCTGAGCCATTCCTGGACGCGGATGATTTTCAGAATAAACAATCATAACAAATACAAAACACGGTGTCCGGTATCAAGTTTACTTACTTGGGTATCTAGGCGATTGCAGCTTAGGCCCGCATCCTCGGTGGTGTCCGAACACTTTACTTTCTGTCCGAGGAATAATTTGCACATCTCTTCGAGCTTCAGGCCGAAGAAGTGCTTGACGGTCCGCGGACCCTCCAGATTGAACTCCCACATCCGGAGAGGTCGGCGTTGGCACGGCAACATCCGTCGGATCAACATCACTTGCATTATGCTGACGAGATTAATGTCCCTTGCAAGAAGCTCCCGGATGCGATTCTGCAGTACTGGTATATCACTAGCGGGTCCCCAATTGCGCCCTACGTCTGTCCAAGATGCCAACTGTGACGGAGGGCCTGAACGAAACTCAGGGGCAGCCGCCCACTTTGTGCCTCTGGGAGCCGTGACATAGAACCACCTCCGCTGCCATACATCGGATACTTCTGGGAAAGAACCCTCTAGCCACAGGGCAGCGCCGTTCCTGCTTATTACGGCACCTCCGCACTCCACATGTCGCCCCTCGATCAGCTTCGGCATCACATTGAAGGTCTTGATCCATAAGCCGAAGTGTGGGGTGACATGGAGAAAAGCCTCGCACACGATGATAAACGACGAGATATGGAGGATAGCATCGGGAGCCAGATCGTGAAACTCCAACCCATAATAGGACATGAGCCCCCTCACGAAGGATCAAGGGTGAAACCCAGACCGCGGAGGAAGTGTGGGACGAAAACGACACACTCGTTGGGCTCCGGCGTCGGGATGACCTGCCCTGGAGCAGGGAGCCTGTGCCGGATATTTGCGGTCAAGTATCCGACCTCCCTAAGCTTGACAATGTCCTTCTCTTCGATCGAGGAGGCCACCCACCGGCACTGAGGGTCAGATCCGGACATATTGGAGGATTCCGGAGGGGTGGAGCTTAAGTTTTGGGTGTTAGAACTCGAGGTGCGAGAAGGCGCGATGAAGGTGAAAAAGGAGGCGTAGGTCTCGACCCCTTAATAAAGAGGGTGAATATCAAGATTCCACGGTGTGACTGTTTGAGGCTTATCTAAAAAACACACGGGTTGTACCAACAGCCGTCGTGGGGTCACGCGTGCTCATATTGATGGCAAATCCCGTAATAAGAGGAACACGATCTCTGCCTCGGCGGGACGTGCCAATAAAACCGCCTCGCAACACGAGTCGTGGTGGGGCAGGAAACATAGGTTCGCGTTGGACCAAGCCCCGATGCAAGGGCATGACGCACGAAGATTGCCAGCAAATCATGTCTATACCATACGAAGATCATCTTGCAGATCCGGACACGGTCTACGTGTTCGATGACCACTTTGGAGTATTCCGAGGAGGAACCTACCCTGCAACGCCGAAGACAAGACTGCGCGCTGGACTCATCGTCATTGAAGCCTGGTTCAGGGGCTACTGAGGGAGTCCTGGATTAGGGGGTATCCGGACAGCCGGACTGTGTACAACGTCCGAACTATTGAAGCGTGAAGATACAAGACTCAAGACTTTGGCCCGTGTCCGGATGGGACTTTCCTTGGCGTGGAAGGCAAGCTTGGCGATCCGGATATTATATTTCCTTCCTTGTAACCGACTCCATGTAAACCCTCGTCCTCTCCGGTGCCTATATAAACCGGAGAGGTTGGTCCTTAGAAGGCCGATCACAATTACATTCATACCATCATAGGCTAGCTCTTAGGGTTTAGCCTCTACGATCTCGTGGTAGATCTACTCTTGTACTACCCATATCATCAATATTAATCAAGCAGGAAGTAGGGTTTTACCTCCATCAAGAGGGCCCGAACCTGGGTAAACATCTGTGTCCCTTGCTTCCTGTTACCATCAGCCTTGATGCACGGATCGGGACCCCCTACCCGAGATCCGCCGGTTTTGACACCGACAGCGCCCCCTAGGGCGTGCCTGGTGAGCTTGTCACTCCCTCATGACTCATCTGGTCTTCTCCTGAACCTTCTAGAGTCTCTCTTTGTCCAGAAAAAATCGGCAAAAAGTTCCATAGCGTTTGGACTCCATTTAGTACTGATTTCCTGAAAAGCCAAAAACAAGCAAAAACCAACAGCTGGCGCTGGGCACTAGGTTAATAGGTTAGTCCCAAAAAATGGTATATAATTGCATATAAAACATCCAAGGTTGATACTATAATAGAATGGAACAATAAAAAAAAATCAAAATCATAGATACGTTGGAGACGTATCACCTACGACATCGTCGTATCTTCGTAGTTGTTGGGTAATGCAGTAATTTCAAAAAAATTCCTACGCACACGCAAGATCCATCTAGGTGATGCATAGCAAGGAGAGGGGAGAGTGTTGTATACGTACCCTCGCAGACCGAAAGCGGAAGCGTTATGACAACGCGGTTGATGTAGTCGTTCGTCTTCATGATCTGACCGATCCTAGTACCGAAAGTACGGCACCTCCACGATCTGCACACGTTCAGCTCGATGACGTCCCACGAACTCTCGATCCAGCTGAGTGTCGAGGGAGAGCTTCGTCAGCACGACGGCATGGTGATGATGATGATGAAGTTACCGGCACAGGGCTTCGCCTAAGCACTGCAACGACCGAGGTGGATTATGGTGGAGGGGGGCACCACACACGGCTAAGACAATGTCTATTGTGTCTATGGGGTGCCCCCCTCCCCCGTATATAAAGGAGTGGAGGAGGGGGAGGGCTAGCCCTTTATGGCGCGCCCTAGAGGAGTCCTACTCCCACTGGGAGTAGGATTCCCCCCTTCCCTAGTTGGACTAGGAGAGGAAGGAAGGGGGAGGAAGGAGGAAGGAAAGGGGGGGGGGGGGCGACCCCCACCCAATTTGGATTGGGCTTGGTGGCGCGCCCCCTCCTAGGCTCCCTTCTCCTCTCTCCCACTATGGCCCAATAAGGCCCATATACTTCACGGGGTTCCGGTAACCTCCCGGTACTCCGGTAAATGCCCGAACTCACCCGGAACCATTCCAATGTCCAAACATAGTAATATATCGATCTTTATGTCTCGACCATTTCGAGACAACTCAACTCATAATACCGATCGTCACCGAACGTTAAGCGTGCGGACCCTATGGGTTCGAGAACTATGTAGATATGACCTAGACTCATCTCCGGTCAATAACCAATAGCGGAACCTGGATGCTCATATTGGTTCCTACATATTCTACAAAGATCTTTATCGGTCAAACCGCATAACAACATACGTTGTTCCCTTTGTCATCGGTATGTTACTTGCCCGAGATTCGATCGTCGGTATCTCAATACCTTATTCAATCTCGTTACCGGCAAGTCTCTTTACTCATTTCGTAATGCATCATCCCATAACTAACTCATTAGTCACATTGCTTGCAAGGCTTATAGTGATGTGCATTACCGAGAGGGCCCAGAGATACCTCTCTGACAATCAAAGTGACAAATCCTAATCTCGATCTATGCCAACTCAACAAAGACCATCGGAGACACCTGTAGAGCACCTTTATTATCACCCAGTTACGTTGTGACGTTTGGTAGCACACAAAGTGTTCCTTCGGTATTCGGGAGTTGCATAATCTCATAGTCATAGGAACATGTATAAGTCATGAAGAAAGCGATAGCAACATACTAAACGATAGTGCTAAGCTAACGGAATGGGTCAAGTCAATCACATCATTCTCTAATGACGTGATCCCGTTAATCAGATGACAACTCATGTCTATGGCTAGGAAACTTAACCATCTTTGATTCAATGAGCTAGTCAAGTAGAGGCATACTAGTGACACTCTGTTTGTCTATGTATTCACCCATGTAATAAGTTTCCGGTTAATACAATTCTAGCATGAATAAAAACATTTATCATGATATAGGAAATATAAATAACAACTTTATTATTGCCTCTAGGGCATATTTCCTTCAATAGTCGCATAGCTCGAGCAGCTCCGCGCCCATCCAGGTACACCGCCCACCACCACAAGCTCAATCTGCTCTGAATGGGGTACCCGGGCACCACTAGTTCCGACGCCGGCACGGAGGAGGACACCTGAATCTGAGCCGTGGACAGCCCGCCACAAGCGGCAGTGGGAGAGAGAGAGGACTCGGCAGGGGAGGCGCTGGCCACACACAAGGGACATGCGCGCACCGATGGATCCCGAGGACACACTCCTCGGATTGGTCCTCCGCCGCTCCCTAGCAACGGCGGAGACGGATGCGTGGCGGCTCCGTCGCAAGAATGCGATAGTGCTCCAGCTCCCCAACGAGATGTCGGAGCGCGATGCATCGGCGAAGGTGATGGCCAAGGCAAAGGAGGCCTGACATGCAAAGGAGCAAGACCGCCTGCTCGGAAGGCTGACAAGCCAAATCTGCTCGACGATGACTTAGACATCACCAATGAGTCTAGTTTCAACGATGACGCCCCTCCGGCCGCCGACGCCTACACGTAGGGGCACAGCCACACCGGGGACCGCAATAGGAAGGGACCGTCAGGGAAATGGTGATTTCTTTCACCCTTCTTAATTTTATCTGTGTTTTCAGTATGAATTTGCACTACCCCCGATGAACTATGATCCTTTTACCCCGGCGATGAACTATGATCCTTTTGTATCGGACGAATTTAGTTTTTCTGTTGCTATTAAGCGTGTTCGTTGTGTTACATACCATTGCATGAGTTGCATGGATTTAAGGGTTCAGATATGAGGGACACGGTTGTGGGAGCGGCCAAATGAGGGGTGCCCGGCAAGGACGGGGCTTGAAAATTTGTATGAGGGGGGCCAATGGAACATGTAGAGCATTGGAGGGGGCAAACATATAAATTTAGAGGTTAACTACACAAATCCATGTATTATATAAGGGTGGCTTGAGAAAAATTTCAGCATGGGGAGCCATGGCCCCAGCTAGCCCCTGGTGGCTCTGTCACTGGTGCCCGGTCACTGCATGCAGACATGCCTGGGCACGTCCGCGAGCATTTTTGTTGGAAATATGCCCTAGAGGCTGTTGGGGAACGTAGTATTTCAAAAAAAATCTTACGATCACGCAAGATCTATCTAGTAGAAGCATAGAAATGAGCGGGGAGAGTGTGTCCACGTACCCTCGTAGACCGAAAGCAGAAGCGTTAAGTAACGCGGTTGATGTAGTCGAACGTCTTCGCGATCCAACCGATCAAGTACCGAATGCACGGCACCTCCGCGATCTGCACACGTTTAGCTCGGTGACGTCCCTCAAACTCTAGATCCAGTTGAGGCCAAGGGAGAGTTCCGTCAGCACGACGGCATGGTGACGGTGATGATGAAGTTACCGACGCAGGGCTTCGCCTAAGCACTACGATGATATGAGCGAGGTGTAAAACTGTGGAGGGGGGCACCGCACACGGCTAAAGATCAACTTGTGTGTCTATGGGGTGCCCCCTCCCCGTATATAAAGGAGGGGAGGAGGAGGAGGGCCGGCCACAAGGGGCGCGCCCAAGGGGGGGATTCCTACTCCTAGTAGGAGTAGGTTTCCCCCTTTCCTAGTCCAAGTAGGAGAAGAAGGAAGGAGAGGAAGAAGAGAAGGAAAGGGGGGCCGGCCCCCCTAGCCCTAGTCCAATTCGGTTTAGGCTAGGGGGGCACGCGCCACACCTTGGCCTGCCTCCTCTCTTCCACCACTAGGCCCATGAGGCCCAATAACTTCCCGGGGGGGGGGGTGTTCGGTAACCCTCGGGACTCTGAAACTTATCCGAAACGACCCGAACCATTCCGCTGTCCGAATGTAGCCTTCCAATATATGAATATTTATGCCTCAACCATTTTGAGACTCCTCGTCATGTCGGTGATCTCATCCGGGACTCCGAACAACCTTCGGTACATCAAATCACATAAACTCATAATACCAATCGTCATCGAACGTTAAGCGTGCGGACCCTACAGGTTCGAGAACTATGTTGACATGACCGAGAGACATCTCCGGTCAATAGCCAATAGCGGAACCTGGATGCTCATACTGGTTCCTACATATTCTACGAAGATCTTTATCGGTCAAACCGCATAACAACATGGGTTGTTCCCTTTGTCATCGGTATGTTACTTGCCCGATATTCGATCGTCGGTATCACCATACCTAGTTCAATCTCGTTACCGGCAAGTCTCTTTGCTCGTTCCGTATGCATCATCCCGCAACTAACTCATTAGTCACGTTGCTTGCAAGACTTATTGTGATGTGCATTACCGAGAGGGCCCGGAGATACCTCTCCGGCAATCAGAGTGACAAATCCTAATCTAGATCTATGTCAACTCAACAAGCACCATCAGAGACACCTGTAGAGCATCTTTATAATCACCCAGTTATGTTGTGACGTTTGATAGCACACTAAGTGTTCCTCCCGTATTTGGGAGTTGCATAATCTCATAGTTATCGGAACATGTATAAGTCATGATGAAAGAAATAGCAACAAACTAAACGATCATAGTGCTAACCTAACGGATGGGTCTTGTCCATCACATCATTCTCTAATGATGTGATCCCGTTCATCAAATGACAACACATGTCTATGGCTCGGAAACATAACCATCTTTGATAAACAAGCTAGTCAAGTAGAGGCATACTAGGGACACTCTGTTTATCTATGTATTCACACATGTACTAAGTTTCCGGTTAATACAATTCTAGCATGAATAATAAATATTTATCATGATATAAGGAAATGTAAATAACAACTTTATTATTGCCTCTAGGGCACATTTCTTCAGTCTCCCACTTGCACTATAGTCAATAATTTAGATTAAATGGTAATGATTCTAACACCCATGGAGTCTTGGTGTTGATCATGTTTTGCTCGTGGGAGAGGCTTAGTCAACGGGTCTGCAACATTCAGATCCGTATGTACCTTGCAAATCTCTATGTCCCCTTCCGACACTTGATGACGGATGGAATTGAAGCGTATCTTGATGTGCTTGGTCTTCTTGTGAAATGTGGATTCATTTGCCAAGGCAATTGCACCAGTATTGTCACAAAATATTTTCATTGGACCCGATGCACTAGGTATGAAACCTAGATCGGATATGAACTCCTTCATCCAGACTCCTTCATTTGCTGGTTCCGAAGCAGCTATGTACTCCGCTTCACACGTAGATCCCTCCATGATGCTCTGTTTGGAACTGCACCAACTGACAACTCCACCATTCAATATAAATATGAATCCGGTTTGAGACTTAGAGTCATTCGGATCAGTGTCAAAGCTTGCATCGATGTAACCATTTACAACGAGCTCTTTCTCACCTCCATGAACGAGAAAAATATCCTTAGTCCTTTTCAGGTATTTCAAGATGTTCTTGACCGCTATCCAGTGATCCACACCTGGATTACTTTGGTACCTTCCTACTATACTTATAGCAAGGCACTCATCAGGTCTGGTACACAGCATTGCATACATGATAGAACCTATGGCTAAGGCATAGGGAATGACTTTCATTTTCTCTCTATCTTCTACAGTGGTCGGGCATTGAGTCTCACTCAACTTCACACCTTGTAATACAGGCAAGAACCCTTTCTTTGACTGATCCATTTTGAACTTCTTCAAAATCTTATCAAGGTATGTGCTTTGTGAAAGTCCAATTAAGCGTCTTGATCTATCTCTATAGATCTTGATCCCAATATGTAAGCAGCTTCACCGAAGTCTTCCATAGAAAAACTCTTATTCAAGTATCCTTTTATGCTATCCAGAAATTCTATATCATTTCCAATCAGCAATATGTCATCTACATATAATATTAGAAATGCTACAGAGCTCCCACTCACTTTGTTGTAAATACAGGCTTCTCCAAAAGTCTGTATAAAACCATACGCTTTGATCACACTATCAAGACGTTTATTCCAACTCCTAGAGGCTTGCACCAGTCCATAAATGGACTGCTGGAGCTTGCACACTTTGTTAGCATCCTTTGGATCGACAAAACCTTATGGTTGCATCATATACAACTGTTCTTCCAGAAATACATTCAGGAATGCAGTTTTGACATCCATTTGCCAAATTTCATAATCATAAAATTCGGCAATCGCTAACATGATTCGGACAGACTTAAGCATCGCTACGGGTGAGAAAGTCTCATCGTAGTCATCTCCTTGAACTTGTCGAAAACCTTTAGCAACAAGTCGAGCTTTGTAGATAGTAACATTACCGTCAGCGTCAGTCTTCGTCTTGAAGATCCATTTATTCTCTATGGCTCGCCGATCATCGGGCAAGTCAACCAAAGTCCACACTTTGTTCTCATACATGGATCCCATCTCAGATTCAAGCCATTTTGCTGAATTCGGGCTCATCATCGCTTCCTCATAGTTTGTAGGTTCGTCATGGTCAAGTAACATGACGTCTAGAACCGGATTGTCGTACCACTCTGGTGCGGATCTTACTCTGGTTGACCTATGAGGTTCTGTAGTAACTTGATCAGAAGCTTCATGATCATCATCATTAGCTTCCTCACTAATTGGTGTAGGAATCACTAGAACTAATTTATGTGATGAACTACTTTCCAATGAGGGAGCAGGTACAATTACCTCATCAAGTTCTACTTTCCTCCCACTCACTTCTTTCGAGAGAAACTCCTTCTCTAGAAAGGTTCCATTCTTAGCAACGAAAATTTTGCCTTCGGATCTGTGATAGAAGGTGTACCCAACAGTTTACTTTGGGTATCCTATGAAGACACATTTTTCCGATTTGGGTTCGAGCTTATCAGGTTGAAGCTTTTTCACATAAGCATCGCAGCCCCAAACTATAAGAAACGACAACTTGGATTTCTTGCCAAACCACAATTCATATGGTGTCATCTCAACGGATTTAGATGGTGCCCTATTTAACATGAATGCAGCCGTCTCTAAAGCATAACCCCAAAACGATAGCGGTAAATCAGTAAGAGACATCATAGATCGCACCATATCTAATAAAGTGCGGTTACGACGTTCGGACACACCATTACGTTGTGGTGTTCCGGGTGGCGTGAGTTGCGTAACTATTCCGCATTGTTTCAAATGAAGATCGAACTCGTAACTCAAATATTCACCTCCATGATCAGATCGTAGAAACTTTATTTTGTTGTTACGATGATTTTCCACTTGAGTCTAAAATTCTTTGAACTTTTCAAATGTTTCAGACTTATGTTTCATCAAGTAGATATACCCATATCTGCTCAAATCATCTGTGAAGGTCAAAAAATAACGATGCCCGCCGCGAGCCTCAACACTCATTGGACCGCATACATCAGTATGTATTATTTGCAACAAGTATGTAGCTCGCTCCATTGTTCCGGAGAACAGAGTCTTAGTCATCTTGCCCATGAGGCATGGTTCGCATACATCAAGTGATTCATAATCAATTGATTCCAAAAGCCCATCAGCATGGAGTTTCTTCATGCGCTTTACACCAATATGATCTAAACGGCAGTGCCATAAATAAGTTGCACTATCATTATTAAACTTATATCTTTTGGCTTCAACACTATGAATATGTGTATCACTTCTATCAAGATTCAATAAAAATAGACCACTCAGCAAGGGTGCATGACCACAAAAGATATTACTCATATAAATAGAACAACCATTATTCTCTGATTTAAATTAATAACCGGCTCGCATCAAACAAGATCCAGATATAATGTTCATGCTTAATGCTAGCACCAAATAACAATTATTCAGGTCTAAAACTATTCCCAAAGGTAGATGTAGAGGTAGCATGCCGACGGCGATCACATCGACTTTGGAACCATTTCCCACGCGCATCGTCACCTCGTCCTTAGCCAATCTTCACTTAATCCGTTGCCCCTGTTTTGAGTTGCAAATATGAGCAACAGAACCAGTATCAAATACTCACGCACTATTGCAAGCATTAGTAAGGTACACATCAATAACATGTATAACAAATATACCTTTCACTTTGCCATCATTCTTATCCGCCAAATACTTGGGACAATTCCGCTTCCAGTGACCAGTCCCTTTTGCAGTAGAAGCACTCGGTCTCAGGCTTAGGTCCAGACTTGGGTTTCTTCACTTGAGCAGCAACTTGCTTGCCGTTCTTCTTGAAGTTCCCCTTCTTCCTTTTACCCTTTTTCTTGAAACTAGTGGTCTTGTTGACCATCAACACGTGATGCTTGCTACCTCTTGAGCACCGCGTTGGTTTTCCCTTGAAGAGGAAAGGGTGATGTAGCAAAGTAGCGTAAGTATTTCCCTCAGTTTTTGAGAACCAAGGTATCAATCCAGTAGGAGGCCACGCACGAGTCCCTCGCACCTACACTGACAAATAAATCCTCGCAACCAACATGATAAGGGGTTGTCAATCCCTACATGGTCACTTACGAGAGTGAGATCTGATAGATATGATAAGATAATATTTTTGGTATTTTTTATGATAAAGATGCAAAGTAAAATAAAAGGCAATAAAAATAACTGAGTGTTGGAAGATTAATATGATGGAAAATAGACCCCGGGGCCATAGGTTTCATTAGTGGCTTCTCTCAAGAGCATAAGTATTTACGGTGGGTGAACAATTTGCTATTGAGCAATTGACAGAATTGAGCATAGTTATGAGAATATCTAGGTATGATCATGTATATAGGCATCACGTCCGAGACAAATAGACCGACTCCTGCCTGCATCTACTACTATTACTCCACATATCGACCGCTATCCAGCATGCATCTAGAGTATTAAGTTCATAAGAACAGAGTAACGCTTTAAGCAAGATGACATGATGTAGAGGGATAAATTCATGCAATATGATATAAACCCCATCTTGTTATCCTCGATGGCAACAATACAATCGTGCCTTGCTGCCCCTCATCACACCGGGAAAGGACAACGCAAGATTGAACCCAAAGCTAAGCACTTCTCCCATTGTAAGAAAGATCAATCTAGTAGGCCAAACCAAACTGATAATTCGAAGAGACTTGCAAAGATAACCAATCATACATAAAAGAATTCAGAGAAGATTCAAATATTATTCATAGACAAACTTGTCACTGGGAAAGGACAACGCAAGATTGAACCCAAAGCTAAGCACTTCTCCCATTGTAAGAAAGATCAATCTAGTAGGCCAAACCAAACTGATAATTCGAAGAGACTTGCAAAGATAACCAATCATACATAAAAGAATTCAGAGAAGATTCAAATATTATTCATAGACAAACTTGATCATAAACCCACAATTCATCGGTCTCAACAAACACACCGCAAAAGAAGATTACATTGAATAGATCTCCACGATAGAGGGGGATAACAATGTATTGAGATCCAAAAAGAGAGAAGAAGCCATCTAGCTAATAACTCTGGACCCGAAGGTCTAAGGTAAACTACTCACAGATCATCGGAGAGGCTATGGTGTTGATGTAGAAGCCCTCCATCATCGATGCCCCCTCCGACGTAGCTCCGGAACAGGCCCCAAGATGGGATCTCACGGGTACAGAAGGTTACGGCGGTGGAATTAGGGTTTTGGCTCCGTATCTGGTAGTTTGGGGGTACGTAGGTATATATAGGAGGAAGAAGTACGTCGGTGGAGCAACATGGGGCCCACGAGGGTGGAGGGCGCGCGGTAGGCGCGCCCCCCTACCTCGTGCCCTCCTGGTTGATGTCTTGACGTAGGGTCCAAGTCCTCTGGATCACATTCGTTCCGAAAATCACGTTCCCGAAGGTTACATTCAGTTTGGACTCTGTTTGATATTCTTTTTCTGCAAAACTCTGAAATAGACAAAAAACAGCAATTCTGGGTTGGGCCTCCGGTTAATAGGTTAGTCCCAAAAATAATATAAAAGTGTAAAATAAAGCCCAATAATGTCCAAAACAGAATATAATATAGCATGGAACAATAAAAAATTATAGATACGTTTGAGACGTATCAAGCATCCCCTAGCTTAATTCCTGCTCGTCCTCGAGTAGGTAAATGATAAAAACCGAATTTTTGATGTGGAGTGCTACTTGGCATAATTTCAATGTAATTCTTCTTAATTGTGGTATGGATATTCAGATCCAAAAGATTCAAGATAAAAGTTCAATATTGACATAAAAATAATAATACTTCAAGCATACTAACTAAGCAATTATGTCCTCTCAAAATAACATGGCCAAAGAAAGTTCATCCCTACAAAATCATATAGTTTAGTCATTCTCCATTTTAGTCACACAAGAATGCTCTCATCTTGCACAACCCCGATGACAAGCCAAGCAATTGTTTCATACTTTAGTAATCTCAAACCTTTTCAACCTTCACGCAATACATGAGTGTGAGCCATGGATATAGCACTATGGGTGGAATAGAATATAATGATGGGGGTTATGTAGAGAAGACAAAAAGGGAGAAAGTCTCACATCAACGAGGCTAATCAATGAGCTATGGAGATGCCCATCAATTGATATTAATGCAAGGAGTAGGGATTGCCATGCAACAGATGCACTAGAGCTATAAATATATGAAAGCTCAACGAAAGAATCTAAGTGGGTGTGCATCCAACTTGCTTGCTCACGAAGACCTAGGGCATTTGAGGAATCCCATTGTTGGAATATACAAGCCAAGTTCTATAATGAAAAATTCCCACTAGTATATGAAAGTGACAAAACAAGAGACTCTCTAAGATTATGGTGCTACTTTGAAGCACAAGCGTGGTAAAAAGGATAGTAACATTGTTTGTTCTCTCTTTTTCTCTCATTTTTTTGGGCCTTCTCTTTTTTTATGGCCTTTCTCTCTTTTTTTATTTTTTATTTTTCCTCACTTGGGACAATGCTCTAGAAAATGATGATCATCACACTTCTATTTATTTACAACTCAATGATTACAATCTCGATACTAGAACAAAGTATGACTCTATAGGAATGCCTCCGGCGGTGTACCGGGATATGCAATGAACCAAGAGTGACACGTATGAAAGAATAATGAATGGTGGCTTTGCCACAAATACTATGTCAACTACATGATCATGCAAAGCAATATGACAATGATGAATGTCGTGATAAACGGAACGGTGGAAAGTTGCATGGCAATATATCTCGGAATGGCTATGGAAATGCCATAATAGGTAGGTATGGTGGCTGTTTTGAGGAAGATATAAGGAGGTTTATGTGTGAAAGAGCGTATCATATCACGGGGTTTGGATGCACCGGCGAAGTTTGCACCAACTCTCAAAGTGAGAAAGGGCAATGCACGGTACCGAAGAGGCTAGCAATGATGGAAAGGTGAGAGTGCGTATAATCCATGGACTCAACATTAGTCATAAAGAACACACATACTTATTGCAAGAATCAACAAGTCATCAAAAACCAAGCACTACGCGCATTCTCCTAGGGGGATAGATTGGTAGGAAAATACCAACTGCCACTCATAAGGAGGATAATCAAAGAACACCTCATATTTCAAATTTATTACATAACGTTTACCATACGTGCATGCTACGGGACTTGCAAACTTCAACACAAGTATTTTTCAAATTCACAAATACTCAACTAGTACAACTTTAATATCACTACCTCCATATCTCAAAACAATCATCAAGCATCAAACTTCTCTTAGTATTCAACACACTCATAAGAAAGTTTTTAATAGTCTTGAATACTTAGCACATTAGGATTATTTAAGCAAATTACCATGTTGTTTTAAGACTCTCAAAATAATCTAAGTGAAGCATTAGAGAATAATAGTTTCTATAAAACAAAAGTTACCACTGTGCTCTAAAAGATATAAGTGAAGTACTAGAGCAAAAATTATATAACTCAAAAGATATAAGTGAAGCACATAGAGTGTTCTAATAATTTCCGAATCATGTGTGTCTCTCTCAAAAGGTGTGTACAGAAAGGATGATTGTGGTAAACTAAAAAGGAAAGACTCAAATGATCCAAGACGCTCCAAGCAAAACACATATCATGTGGTGAATAAAAATATAGCTCCAAGTGAAATTGCCGATGGAAGTAGACGAAAGAGGGGATGCCTTCCGGGGCATCCCCAAGCTTTGGCTTTTAGGTGTCATTAGATTATTTTGGGGTGCCTTGGGCATCCCCAAGCTTAGGCTCTTGCCACTCCTTGTTCCATAATCCATCAAATCTTTCACCCAAAACTTGAAAAGTTCACAACACAAAACTTAACAGAAAATCTCGTGAGCTCCGTTAGCGAAAGAAAACAAAACACCACTTCAAGTTACTGTAATGAACTCATTATTTATTTATGTTGGTGCTAAACCTACTGTATTCTAACTTCTCTGTGGTTTATAAACTATTTTACTAGCCATAGATTCATCAAAATAAGCAAACAACACACGAAAAACAGAATCTGTCAAAAACAGAACAGTCTGTAGTAATCTGTAACTAACGCAAACTTCTGGAACTCCAAAAATTCAGAAAACATTTGAAGACCTAGAAAATTTGTTTATTGATCAGCAGCAATTGGAATCAATATTTTATCACGTTTTGGTGATTTTTAACAATTATTTTCGTGAACAGAAAGTTTCTGGAATTTTCAGCAAGATCAAATAACTATCATCCAAGAAGATCCTATAGGTTTAACTTGGCACAAACACTAATTAAAACATAAAAACAAGTCTAACCATAGGCTAGATCAAATATTTATTCCTAAACAGAAGCAAAAGCAAAAAATAAAAATAAAATTGGGTTGCCTCCCAACAAGCGCTATCGTTTAACGCCCCTAGCTAGGCATAAAAGCAAGGATAGATTTAGGTATTGCCATCTTTGGTAGGCAATTCATAAGTGGCTCTCATGATAGATTAATATGGTAATTTTATTTTCTTTCTAGGGAAGTGTTCCATGCCTTTCCTTAACGGAAATTGGAATCTAATATTCCCTTCCTTCATATCAATAATTGCACCAATCGTTCTAAGGAAAGGTCTACCAAGAATAATAGGACATGAAGGATTGCAATCTATATCAAGAACAATAAAATCTACGGGCACATAGTTCCTATTTGCAACAATAAAACATCATTAATTCTTCCCATAGGTTTATTAATGGTAGAATCCACAAGGTGCAAGTTTAAAGAGCAATCATCAAAATCACGGAAACCAAACAAATCGCACAAAGTCTTTGGAATCGTGGAAACACTAGCACCCAAATCACACAAAGCATAGCATTCATGATCTTTAATTTTAATTATAATAGTAGGTTCCCACTCATCATAAAGTTTTCTAGGGATAGAAACTTCCAACTCAAGTTTTTCTTCATAAGATTGCATCAAAGCATCAACGATATGTTTAGTAAAAGCTTTATTTTGACTATAAGCATGAGGAGAATTTAGCACGGATTGCAACAAGGAATACAATCTATCAAAGAGCAATTATCATAATTAAATTCCTTGAAATCCAAAATAGTGGGTTCATTAATATCTAGAGTTTTGATCTCTTCAATCCCACTTTTACCAATTTTTGCATTAAGATCTAAAAACTCCGAATTTTTGGAACGCCTTCTAGGTAAAGGTGGATCATATTCAGTCCCATCATTATCAAGATTCATATTGCAAAACAAAGATTTAATAGGGGACACATCAATAACTTTTAGATCTTCATATTTATTTTCCCAAATAAAATCCGGCTTAGCGGCCATCTTATTAACTAAGGTAGCTTGTTTATCCGAAACTTCAGCTATTAACTTCTCAAGATGAGCAATCTGAGATTTCAAACCATCAAATTCTTTAGACATATCATCGAGCTCTTTATTCATATAACACATAAAGCTTTTTTGTTCCTTAAGCTCATTTCTAAAGAAATTATTATGCTCAAGCGGTTGTCAATCCCTACACGGTCACTTACGAGAGTGAGATTGATAGATATGATAAGATAATATTTTTGGTATTTTTTTATAATAAAGATGCAAAGTAAAATAAAAGGCAATAAAAATAACTAAGTGTTGGAAGATTAATATGATGGAAAATAGACCCGGGGGCCATAGGTTTCACTAGTGGCTTCTCTCAAGAGCATAAGTATTTACGGTGGGTGAACAAATTACTGTTGAGCAATTGACAAAATTGAGCATAGTTATGAGAATGTCTAGGTATGATCATGTATATAGGCATCACGTCCGAGACAAGAAGACCGACTCCTGCCTACATCTACTACTATTACTCCGCACATCGACCGCTATCCAGCATGCATCTAGAGTATTAAGTTCATAAGAACAGAGTAACGCTTTAAGCAGGATGACATGATGTAGAGGGATAAATTCATGCAATATGATATAAACCCCATGTTGTTATCCTCGATGGCAACAATACAATACGTGCCTTGCTTCCCCTACTATCACTGGGAAAGGACACCGCACGATTGAACCCAAAGCTAAGCACTTCTCCCATTGCAAGAAAGATTAATCTAGTAGGCCAAACCAAACTGATAATTCGAAGAGACTTACAAAGATAACCAATCATACATAAAAGAATTCAGAGAAGATTCAAATATTGTTCATAGATAAACTTGATCATAAACCCACAATTCATTGGTCTCAGCAAACACACCGCAAAAGAAGATTACATCGAATAGATCTCCACGAGAGAGGGGAAGAACATTGTATTGAGATCCAAAAAGAGAGAACAAGCCATCTAGCTAATAACTATGGACCCGAAGGTCTGACATAAACTACTCACACATCATAGTTGAGGCAATGGTGTTGGTGTAGAAGCCCTCCGTGATCGACGCCCCCTCTAGCCGAGCTCCGGAACAGGCCCCAAGATGGGATCTCACGGGTACAAAATTTTGCGGCGGTGGAATTAGGTTTTTGGCTCCGTATCTGGTAGTTTGGGGGTACGTAGGTATATATAGGAGGAAGAAGTACGTCGGTGGAGCAACAGGGGCCCACGAGGGTGGAGGGCGTGCCCGGGTAGGCGCCCCCTACCTCGTGCCCTCCTGGTTGATGTCTTGACGTGGGTCCAAGTCCTCGGATCACGTTCGTTCCAAAATCATGTTCCCGAAGGTTTCATTCCGTTTGGACTCCGCTTGATATATTTTTTCGTGAAACTCAAATAGGCAAAAACAGCAATTCTGGGCTGGGCCTCCGGTTAATAGTTAGTCCCAAAAATAATATAAAAGTGTAAAATAAAGCCCAATAATGTCCAAAACAGAATATAATATAGCATGGAATAATAAAAAATTATAGATACGTTGGAGACGTATAGATGCTCCTTCTTGATTTCTACCTCCGCAGCCTTTAGCATTGCGAAGAGCTCAGGAATTGTCTTATCCAGCCCTTGCATATTATAGTTCATCACGAAGCTTTTCTAGCTTGGCGGCAGTGATTGAAGAACTTTGTCAATGACACTTTCAACCGGAAGATTAACTCCAAGTTGAGTCAAGTGATTATGATACCCAGCCATTTTGAGTATATGTTCACTGACAGAACAATTCTCCTCCATTTTGCAATTGAAGAACTTATTGGAGACTTCATATCTCTCAATCCGGGCATTTGCTTGAAATATTAACTTCAACTCCTGGAACATCTCATATGCTCCATGACGTTCAAAACGTCATTGAAGGCCCGGTTCTAAGCCGTAAAGCGTGGCACACTGAACTATCGAGTAGTCATCAGCTTTGCTCTGCCAGGCGTTCACAACGTCCGACATTGCTCCTGCAGCGGGTCTTGCTCCTAGCGGTGCTTCCAGGACGTAATTCTTCTATGCAGCAATGAGGATAATCCTCAAGTTACGGACCAAGTACGTGTAGTTGCTACCATCATCTTTCAACTTAGCCTTCTCTAGGAATGCATTAAAATTCAATGGAACAGTAGCACAGGCCATTTATCTACAACAACATAGACATGCAAAATACTATTAGGTACTAAGTTCATGATAAATTAAAGTTCAATTAATCATATTACTTAAGAACTCCCACTTAGATAGACATCCCTCTAATCATCTAAGTGATCACGTGATCCATATCAACTAAACCATGTCCGATCAACACGTGAGATGAAGTAGTTTTCAATGGTGAACATCACTATGTTGATCATATCTACTATATGATTCACGCTCGACCTTTCGGTCTCAATGTTCCGAGGCCATATCTGCATATGCTAGGCTCGTCAAGTTTAACTGTAGCGACCTGACCCAAAATCGGTCAAATCTCTGTGCCTATACCATCCCAAGATCATGCTGGTACTCACAGTACATTGATGAAATAATCAAAGTTCAATCACACCTGAATTTATTACACGATTCTCATATAGAGTCTTTATTACAAAAGAATAAATTCGGCCAAAGGCCAACTCATGAGAAATAACTAAATAAGCTGCGGAAGCGTAGACGAAAAAATAGCGAGTCCATCTGACTCCAAGGGCAATCGCCAAGCGCGGAGCGTAGCCTCACTCCTGATCGGAATAAATCTCTGCAACATAAGACGTTGCAGCCGTGTAGGTCAGCTTTTTGAATAAGCTGGCAAGTCATGAAGAGAATAACAATAATAGAATTACTAACACTATATGCATTTTGGCTGTGGGGCTCTAAGTTTCATCATTTTGCGAAAAAAGCCAGTTTTTTCCCTACTACAGTGGACTTGCTTGCGAAATACTACAAAATTGTTGGTAGTTATTGAGATGGTTCCGCCAACCAATATCTCATTCCCAAAGTATTAAGTCATAAACCCCTCAATTAATTTATTAATTACAATGTTGAGATTTCCGAATACTTCCAAGTTCCAGAGGCTCAAATTGTCCGTAACCGGGGACACGGCTAATCGATTAGATCTTTAACTCTGCAGAGGTTTGCGCACTTTACCCGCAAGAATCATACCCTCCTTTTAAGTCTTCTCACTTCAGGGTGTTTGAAGACGGGATGAATGAAACAGGGTCTTCCAAAGAGTTCTTCTGGCCACTGCCGGTACCCATCCAATCCTACCGTTCTTCTACATCTCGTAGTACCGTCCAGCCAGCGTCACTACTAGGGTTGACCCAGCCAGAGCCCATAATGGCTTGCGGCTGCACATGTAAGCTTCCGGTCAATGGGGCATCCATCCGTCTCTTCGTGGCTGGGTGAAGCTTTCCGCAAGATGTCATGGCACTTCTCCATGCATCCCGGCCAACCACTGGGTTCTCCAGGGTGCCCGTCAACCGTCCTCCACCCAGTAGTGAATTCCGAAGTCCATCTTGATCTTGTAGTTCATGGGGTTGTCATCATCATTGACTCTCACATCTTTCTTATGAATTTCACTCAACCAAAACCCGTCTACGAGCATAGCAAAATAAACTACTTCGTCCCGGGGTCATGGTAACAAGGGGATTGGTTCATCCTACCACATGATACTACTCAAGAACATAACTTCAAAATTTCAACTACTGCATGCATGGTGGGGTGGTATAATTTCTAATGCACAAAATCATAGGTATTGAAAATAACATGATCAATGACTTGCCTTGCTGATGATCCTCGTAAGCTAAAGACTCGTAGTAGCAAGCTTCGCACTCCGAAAACTCTACCGAGACAAACAATAATCACAATAAGAATATAGCACAAGATCACTTAACATAGCAACATAGTAACATAACACACCAAACAAACAAATCAAAACCCAAAGGAAAACTCAAAGAAAACCAACTCAAAGTTTTCCTACTTCAAGCAACAACTAAAAAATAGTTTTACATAACAAAATTTTTTCTAACATAACCTAAGCATGAGTTTTTGTTAACTTAACAGAAAAGGATGCATTAAGCAACTGGGAGCAAAAAGGATTAACTTAAAAGCTATTATAAAACTCCTATTAGGCCTAATTCAATTTCTATTAAGAAAAATAAAATAAAAGTTTTATTTAGTATAAATAAAAGTTCATGCTATAAGGTGACAGAAACTAACCTAGAATAATCAATCACATGTGAAAAATAAATTTATTTGCTAATTAAAATAATAATAAAACAGTAGCTAGTTAATTAATTAAGAAAAACAAGATTCTGCTAGAAACTATTTTTTATTAATCCTAAAATGCCCAAATTAATTTCTACGGTTAGGCAATGTTAAAACAAAGTTGGTACAAAAGAATCATTGAAAAATAATTTTCCTAGCTCATTTTATAACAGATTTACTATTCTGACTAAATCTAAAATAAAGCAATTTTAAATAATTTTACATAGCTAATAATATTTTCTACAGAAACTATAAGAAATT